>CANSGD010000402.1:0-600000 GCA_947645195.1 Patellifolia procumbens | reverse complement strand
CGGGGATAGGGACAAAATTTCCAGCTTCATAGGGATGGGGATGAAAATTTTAGTCCTGTATGGGTGTGGAGAGACCATCCTCCGCATCCGCCCCGCCCCCGCCCCATTGAATTTAGTTGCAAGGTCTTAAATTATAAATTGCAAGATATATTTAAACATCAATTAACAAAAATAAATTAAAAGAAAGTTCTTGTCTTCTTGATATGCATTGGATCCAAGAATATCCTACATTCTATCTTTCCTTTATTAAGTCGGATTTTTTTAATATAGCTATCGCCAGAAGTCAAAATATTTCAGATAAGGAGGGAATACTAAATTAGCAACCATATATGATTTGGGATATGGACAAGCTTCAGTCCTTAATTACGACCTACGTCTGTAAATTGATAACAACCATACCCCTTTCGTCCTCTCCTCAAAAAAAAATGTCCTCTGATTTCTTCGTAAAATCAACCAAATGGCTATCTCATAATCCGAAAACATTCCATCAATGACCAAAATGATAGTAATATAATATCGTAAACAACGGTTTCCCTACGAGAGACAATTTGTCTTGTCTATCAGATTCCAACTATCTTGGAATGCTCCATTCATAAAAGTGATCTAGAAAATAGAGATTACTTTTTCTGGTAAGCAATAAGATTATATTACTATCAAAAGAACCAACACCATTTACAACATAAACCACCCTAATGGGTATAAACAAACCTTCTAGTAAGGACCTTATTTATATACTCAATAGAGAACATGAATAACCGAACTAGAAAACAAGAATTGCAAACTAGTAATCCAATTCATATATATACTAACGACCATAAAGGATTTCCTGCTTGGGATCCGGAAATCCAACTAGAAAAATACCCCAAAGTTTGCAAGATCCTTTGCAGTATTTGGAAAGAGTGGAAAATAGTAATTTTCCAAAAATGATTATATTAATTTGCATAGTGTTTGGCTCCATGCATCTCCTTGTAGGTACTCAAACTTAAGGCAAGTTGGATGGACGCCTCTTCTTTTCTAGTCTCTATTAAGCTAAACGCTGATGGATCCTTCAAGATCTCCTCTGTAGCAGCCGAAATAAGTCTCTGAGACTCCGAAAGTAACATCATGACAATCGCAACCTTCAAACTAGAGCACATGACAGTATGACACCCTTAATAGAGGAAGCAACTGCCTTATGGAATGACCCTCTCCAAGCCAGGAGTATGAAGATAAAAAAAACCTTCTTATAGAAGACGACAATCTAGTCTTTATGAACTCAATCAGTGGTATCTACCAAACTCCATGAACTAACTATCCAACAAGCTTGGCTTGGTCTAGTCGTAAGAGTTTGGCCCCATGACTTCAAGGTCATGGGATCAAATCCCACTAGGGGCATTTGGGGGTGGGGATTCCCTTACCATTCCCCCTAATCTCAAGTGCCTGGTGTTAGGGTTTTATTTTAATAACGCAAGTGAATGGTGTCGTAGCACTAACGGGTCGAACTCAGGGAGGTGCAAAATTAAACACTAGTTGACTCTAGACTATGAAATAGCTACACAATTCTATATCGATGAAAAGAACTATCAAAATAATTTCTAAACTAATAAGAAGGATAACAATAACGATGATAACAATGATAAGAAAGTACTAAGACTGAGCATCACCACTAACATGCATTGATCAGACACAACTTACATTCCAGTTAAAGAATCGAACCTTAGGAGAGATGACATTCTTTCGAAAAGAACTACCTTAAGACCACTCTCGTGACTACAAAAGGCCTAACTAATTTGCATGTTTCCTATTTTCATGGCTAACATAACAAATTAGAAGCATTAAGAATCAATGTCAAATGAAATTCTCAATCTCAATTCTCACTATTTTCATGTGAGAATCTCGATCAATGACAAGCCAATCTATATTGAATCCCAACTTTCGTTGGCGAATTCAATTGATGAAATAACAATAATGCTGCAAAGAATCCCTAATTTCAATTCCAACTCTCATTGATAATAAAAACTAGGTCTAACGATGATGCAAATTGATAATGAAAACAAACTTGTCAAACCCTAATCATACGATTCAATAACATGGAAGTAAAAGAATAAAGTAATCAATCCATGCTAGGGCTCAACTCAATCTTAGAAATAAGACTACTCACTAATTATGGCAATAAGAACTATAAATATAATTGAAAACATAATTGAGAAATAGCAAAAGAGAATAGAGAAGAATCAAACTTGAATTAATGAGTACTTGAATTAAACTTCACAAATCTGATGTCTTTGATCTTCAAAACTAATCCAAAGCAATGTAATAGGGCTAAACTAAGAGTTTTTTATAATAAAAGAGTCTAAAACTGAGTAATTAGGAATAGGTTACAATTGCTAATCGAAACCTATTTATACTCTACTGATAAAATAAAGATAGGAGTTCGAAAAGGACTAAATTCGACACAAACCCGATCAGGTTTAAGTCCAACCCGATCGGGTCCATGGTCAAACCCAATCGGGCCCAAGTCAAACCCGATCGGGTCCTGATTGAACGGATCCCAAATGACTCTCTAAATGCATCCAAATGAACTCGAACGCGATCATGAGTCTCTAACGATCATCTACATGCTCCAGAATGGTTCATTCCACCTCCAAATAGCTCTAATGTCCCTGAAATAACTCAAAAGACACAAAACTACAAACAAGAGTAAAATCTAGCGGAATATAGCGGAACCACGTATGAAATGTATCAATTTACTATTTTAGTAATGAAATGGGGGTCAAAACATGGTAAAATATCAACATAACACCTGGCCCAATAGGACCCGAGCGGGGTCCGGGCCACTTCTCCCTACCAAAAAAAAAATGTACTAACTATCCAAATATGAGGCGACAACATCTACCAGATCATGCACAATATTGATTTAGTCACAATAACCCACATTTACAGAGACCCGAATCAAGTTGAGGATTACCTTTCCAATCTAGAGAATCAAATCAATTAACACACATGTATTACCGATGTCCAGACAGAGCCCGACTTTTGTAAACTCATTACTATAAATAACATATAATTCACCTTTAAAAGAAAGATTTCTTAAGCCTTTTTATGTATCTTTTGCAAAAAAAAAATAAAAAATTGACAACCACATATACTCTTCGATTTATATGTCGGTGATATTGCTGGTGATATCTAAATGCTTCTCAAAATATCCCTATTACATTATTGGCATAGTTGAAGGCATTGGAGCTATCCCTTTCCCTTCACTCCCCCAGAAAAGAAAAAACAAAAACAAAAACAAAATCAAAATATTAACATCACACATTTTTGGAGTAAATATAAGCATTGCGTATTTCTTGCTTTCCCCAAATATTATCCTTTCTGCTTAATCTAAACTCTGCGTGGCACGTGCTTTTGGACGATTGTAAGTTGGGATATTGCCAAAAAGTTTGGCCCTCGAGCTTTGCATGATCTTATATGCACCAACATTTTTGTGGATTTGACAATTTTGTGGCTCCAAAATGTTTACCTGGCAAGAGCATGGAGTAACAAAAATTTGAGGTTAGAGTAGTTACTCTATCGATTATCTACGAATCATTCTAACTACTCTATCGATTATCGTTGTATCATAATAGATATTAGTCATACTACCTCAATTTTTTGATACATGTAATATTAAGAATTGACATATGAATAGATAGAAGTAACTCTAACGTCAAAATTGGGGTAACCTATCTTAACGGAGTTAGGATTTTGAAATTGAAGATACAATATACTACACAAATATAAGTAGGGGAGAGCTTCGCATCTAAGGTGGAAATGATTGGTAATGCTAGTGGGTACGTAGTGGGTCGTGGATGGTGGGTCATGGGCTTTGAAATGACGTACGGTGACACACCGTATAGTCTAATTTTTTGAGAAAAAATGGAAAGTGAAAGAGCTGGCGAGAAAAAGTCGAGAAAAAGAATATGTAATCTAATTTTTGTTGCCAATTCTCAGGAAAGAAAGACAAAAAATTAGTGAGTCTAGATATACTTATTACGTTTGGTGAATCCAAATGTAGAAAGGAAGAGTATTACGTGTATGTGTTATTAGAGCTGTCAATCTCTGACACGATACGATAACACGACCGAAACCGACACAACATAAATATAAATTTACTGAGAGAAAACACGAACACGAACACGACCCGACATGACACGAAACCAACACGAACACGACCCATTTAGATCAATTTTTCATATTATTCAAGTATCTTATGTTTTGCATAGTTTTTGATAAATTTTATTAATAACACGAAATGAACACGAGATCAAACACGAACACGACACGACACAACACGTTTGACACATCTATGTGTTATTAAGTTGAACATGAAAAATGTCACTAATTTTCTATTCAAATTGTCGAGTACCCTAAAACCCATTATGTATAAATTAAAATAGGGTATACTAATAATGTTTTAAAAGCTTTGTCTGAACTTTTTCCATATGGGGATACGTCTCATACTTGATGCACCGCATGGCTCTACCAATCCTATATATAGGGGTTGCTCATGCATTGAGAAACGAAGGTAGTATGGTTATGAAAATCTAATGGTCTGAAATGATAGTTGTATATGTAAGATGATGAGGTAAAATTGTTATATCCAAATTTAACCCGAATTTTTTTGGTTTTGAACACGAGTTTGTGACTGAACGTCGAGAATAATCGAACCTGGATGAACGTATATAACGCGGGATAAACTTGACTTGGCGAAATGAACACGACTAACCGATTTTCCAAGGATATAAATGAACTTTTGACGCATTTTGATTTTGAATTTAGGGAAGACAAAAAAGTTGTAATGTGATTTTATGATTTAATGCTTAACATTGGCATGTAAGATGATGTCTAATTAGGATTAATTGTTTTTTGATGTTTTATTTATTGATACCATTGAATCGAATTTGACCAATCTCAGTATTTTTTTAATTATGAATTGTTATAATAGTACGATTGGATGTCAATTGCATTATGTACACACATACGATAACTATCTATTTACATATACCTAAAACCAACTTTTAGGCATTTCAAAAAAAAAAAAAAACCAACTTTTAGGTGATGATTAAGCGATTAACGTCCCGATACAAAAATTAAATTCAACCTAAGATATACATAATCCGAAACCAATATGATTGCCAGCATTACAAGAAACGATACCAACATGTGCTCTTACAGTTCGAATAACTTTTACCTTCAGCATCCGGATTTATCTACCAAAGTGATGCAGGAAAATTTTACTTGATTAGATCCAATCAGCCAGATGGCCCAGATCCAACAACTTTAGAGTAGGTAAGTTAAAAACTGCACTCATATGTCCGCTCTTTTTAACTTATTTTCAATCTTTATTAGAAACATTAGTTCAAATAAGGGTCCACTCTTTATTATACCGTATTCAACCTTATCCAACTTTATTAGACCTTATTAGACCTTATTAGATGAAACTTTATTAGACCTTATTAGATGAAACTTTATTAGACCTTATCTAAACTTATCTGAACTTTCCGAAACTTATAAAGACTAAACTTAAGTTGAAAAGAACTGACTCTAAGTTCAGATATGGTCGAGTGAGGTCGAGTAAGATGAAATAAGGTCTAATAATATTTTATCTAATAAGGTAAAATAAGGTTGAATAAGGTCGAACAAGGTCTAATAAGGTCAAATAAAACTTAATAAGAAAAAATTCAATTAAATTCACATAGATTAAGATAAATTCAGATACTTCCTCCGTTTTTATTTAAATGTGACACTTTTAAATTCACGGACTCCTAGGCAATTTTTGGGAAGGAAAGAAATAGAGAGAAAAAATAAGGGGACCCATGTGAGAGGAGAGAATTAGAGAGAGTTTATTGACCAAAAAAGAAAGTGTTACATTTAATTTAAAACTTCCTAAAATAGAAAGTGTCATATTAAAAAAACGGAGAAAATAGAAAAAATAAGTTGTCCACTATGACTTGCCACGGTTAATGGCTAGACAAGCTCATCTCATGTAGACCAAGGGAACCCGTCATAAAGACTTGGCATGTTAGTTTGTTCAATGTATTGTAAGAGAGAAGCAACAATTTTCCATTTTGACCGTCAGAAAAACCACCCGTGCACCTGAAAATCATGATGCACATATCTTCTTCATGATGCTACAAGCTAAGCTCTTATGACATGACATGCTTTCATCTCAGAAAGAGGAGAGAGACAAAATAAAAAGAGTTAAAAAGGAGTACTACTATAAATCAACCATACATTTGTGGTCGTACAATGATGGTGGAAGAAAATAATGGTTAGATGGTAAGTAGTCATCACTCATCAAGAAAAGGGGGGGTCACACACTAGCTATATTACACATGATCTCTCTCAGCCTTTCAGGTGCTGTGCATCTGTATCTTATGTCCCCCCACTATTTTACTATTCTTGTGTATATCTACTTGCTTTGAACCGCTGTATATATTGTCTCACCACCTGAAACGTTAGATGATTCCCCCCCTTCTTTCTCAGTTTTAGTTTGAGTCTTTATCTTACTTTATGCATGCATGTAATACAACAGGACTATGTTTACATAATCATGTGTAGATAGAGGCTGGGAGGCTCTAACGTAGATCTATGTAAGTTTTATTTTGGGATGAGTTGTTACAAGGACATAGGGGACTAATGAATAAGTGAGTTATCGTATTGAGTGTATCTATCTTGATTAAAGTTGTTAATTGTGTCTCATTCAAGTTGTAGTACCTTACTTTAACACGTCAGTTATTGGTAACGTTCGACTTGTCCCAACCTCTATTAGTCTTTCTAGTAGATGGTAATAAATAGTGGTAATGCAATAGATTTACATGTAAATTTTTGTATTAGAAGCATCATGTTATTGTTTATAATAATATTTATACACCCTTAACTTGTGATTTACTTCATAAAGTTACATTATCATTTATTAACACTTTAAATGTGTTGTTGAATGATAATGGAAATTTATGAAGAAAATCATAGGTTTAGAGATGAGTTTTATTATCATGGCTATGAGTAGGGTATTTTTCTTTCGAATTATTGTGTCTGTGATTTCAAAATCATCGCTACTGTTTAGTTCCTGTTACCAAACATGCTATAAGTATGTATTAGGTAATTAATGTATCAATGTTATGTGTGTATAGGGAGTTTCCTTGGTCTTGGTATATTATGTTATACATGTATCCACCTACTTCGGCGAAACCTTTGTTGGTAGCTTGTACCTCAAAATATTCAATGAATTATTTACCCGTTTAGCAAAGTTCGCTGGAGGAAACTTTTAAGAGAGTAGACAATATGGTTCTGCTCTTAGTATTAAGATACAATAATGTTAATACTCCTTTGTTGGTAGGTAAGTAGGAGTTGACTTTGGATGAGACCGTGCCTAAAAATTGACAAGGCAAGGTGGATCCTTAGTTAAGTCGGTACATGGTAAGAGGAAGGGAAAGAAACAACAAAACTTTGGAGTAACATGTTGCTATTGTGACAAAAGAGACAATATCAATCGAAATGTACGAAGGCTAGGGAGGGTTCAAATAAGCTGAAAGAGGCGAAAGGATATACGAATTTTGTTGATAATGACTTAATGAGCCACAGTTGAATGATGTTTTATTGATTGAAAGTGAAGTAGAAGCAACAAAGGCATGAGTTTTTGGATTCATGATATACTCCGATCATATTTGTCACAAAGAACAAGATTATTTTGTGTCTTTACGGAAGTTGTAAAGGAGAGATGGCCAATCTATTCTTTACTAGCTAGGTGGGGATAGGGTGAAGATTGATGAGATAGTGAGGTTATGTTTGAGTCTCATGAGGGTTGTTGGTGTCCCACAAAAGTGATGTATTTACATCTCACGCTTAAATAGAAGCATTCTCTCTATGGGAAAGGTTGTCAAAGATGGGTGCGATTTTGAGATGCATCAAGGAGCAATCTTATTTGTAGAACGCAGGGAGACAATCATGAAGGCACACAAAGCGCAAAAAGCATCTTCTTCGATGTCAAGCCAGATGAGGTCTTGGTTTGAGGGAGGGGAGCATATTATTGCCCCAACAATAATGAAAGCTCTTGTTCCTTGATTGAAGTGTCGGTCGTGTTGGGGTTGAGAGGAGGATTATCGGGTATGTGTAATCCCAACACGTCCAACACAGCTAGAGGCTCAGAGACGCGTTGTGCATCTGGAGGAAAAAGTGTCAAAAACGAGAAGATAAAGAAGAGGACTTATGCATGTTGAGCTGGGACGAGCATGACTTGTGCTCGGGTAAGCAGAGGAGTGTGCTCAGGCGTGTGTACAATAGTCAGATGCGGCTAGCGTGTTTTCCTTTCCTTTTTTGGTCTTGTTTGTTTTGATCTTATTTCCTTGAACGTGATATAGTGTTAGCTTATATCGATCATGATGAACTAACCGACTTACTAAAATATAATCGTTCACACTATTCGTTCCTTTAGGTAAGTTCATAAGACTTGTTCCTTAGACAAGGCCCATTTAGGCTCTTCATTTAACTGATGTGTTCCTTTAGATCGGTTCCATTAACCGTCGTGTTCCTCTCAGAGGAACAGTTCTTGGACACTTTGAACGTGGGAATAAAGATTAAGTAATCTTGAAATCATATTTTATTATTTTATTTTATTTATTTATTAGTTAAGACTCTAACCAAGCTTTATATATCATTCCTAAAATATCTCTAAACGATAAAACAAAAGATATTTTAATTGAGATAAAATACAAAAGATAAACATTAAAAGATATATATTATTTAAACTAAAATTCTTATTAAGATATGATTCCTAAAATAACTATAACCACTTAACCATGTAATCTTAAACTACTAGATTTAAGTTACCTCTTCAAATGAAAAACTGACATTTTCACAAAGTTGTTACTACGTTTTTACTTGTTCCTTTGGATCTTATTTCTCAATGGAACAATTCCTCTCAAAGGAACAACTGCGTCCAAAGGAAAAACTTGCTCGAAGCAACAACTGCTATTTAGTGTAAGTTCCTTATAACATTTTGTCAGTTCCTCATTAGACGTACATGTTTCTTATATCGGTTCCACTAACATAGTTCCATAATAACAATTCTTTTATTCAAGGAACAACTCTGTATGACTAAAGGAACAACTTCAGTTCCTTACCATATGACGATCTTTGTTCCTCACATAAGAAACCTCATTAGACCCTTATGTAACTGATAAGATCATTTTCTCTGGGAGTTCCCACTCATGACCTTCATTCTTCTCTTGGAGTTCCTATTCAGGAACTTCACTTATTATCTTCATAAAGCACCATTATGATTCATGAACCTTGCACACGTATAACTTCACTTGTTAGTTATTAGTTTAGTTTGTCTTCATCAAGACCATATTGGGTCAACAATTTCCACCTTTAAGCGCCAAGGCAAAGTAATATAAAAAGTAACACAAATAAAGTATTATATAACAATGCAAGATCATGTTAAGTAGAGAATAAACCATATTACTATTTTACTATTTTGTATTTCGAATTGAGAAACGAATTGAGAGGAACTCTTATAGTTTGAGTTTAGGGAATGGGTTTGAGTGAACTAATGTAAAGTGTGAAGCTTTGAGTAAAGCAAGAGAAAGATAAAGGAACTTCAATTGAAGTACGAGAGGAGCGACAATTAGAGGGAACTATTGTTGGGAACTTGAGTTTTGGAACTCAAGTTGAGGCGCGAGAGTTAACGGGTTTGTAACAAATGTGTTAGTTTGACCTATTATAGTGTAAAAGTTTAAGTCAAAATTTCTTGTGGTCGATTTCATTTTTCGTATTGGGGCCAAGGAAGTTTTTTAATAAAATCTCTTATGTCTTTCTCCTGTTCCTTTCATTGTTTTATAATTCCCTAAAAAATATGTTCATTTCCCACACATACAATTTATTCCCTTTTGTGGTGTTCATAGAGAAATAACATAGAAAAAATTTATATTAAGTCAATTCAGATGAAAAAGAAGACAAGTAATGAAAAGTGAGATGGATCCATATTAAACTAATAAAACTAAGATAAGTCAATTTATATTAAGCTTGCTATTACATATTGTTTCCGGAACAGAGATATTTATATTTGTATGAAGGAATTTTGGGAATTGTCTTAGCCACTTGCCCGCAATAGGATGTCCAAGAGCCTGGAAAACAACGAAGATAGACTACCCCGGGGGTGGTTCCGGGATCGCCTCTCCGACGCTCAAGTCAGATTACTTTTCTGTAGAGAGAAAGTATGAAAAAGGAGGTTTAGAGTAATTAGAAAAAGTTACCTCAAATTATGATGCTAATCAGGTATTTATAGGGTACTTTGATGACAGAACCGTAATTATTAAGATAATCAAGGGTAATTCCGTAATAAGGAGTATACGGGCCTTTTTAAGAATAATGGGCTTAGCTTAGTGTTAATGAGGGTAATTTAGCCATTTAAACCCTAATTAGGCTAAGACCTGAATTAGCCCAAACATTTAGCGCCACGCGTGATGCGTGATCAATATCATATGACGATCGGGTAGCAAGCGGAATAATATGTGCTGAAAATATTTTCGATGAGTGTTGACGTGTTGCTACATCAGATGGTGTGTCTGCGTATGATGGCTTGAGGCTGACTGATCAATGGGCTTGAAGGCTGTCTGAGTACGCTAATAAGCTTCCCTTCTTTTGTTATGTCATCGGAGGGATAGCACATAAGCTGAGGGATAGTATCTTTAGGTAGCTGAGGGTTTTTTTTTTCATGTAGATGTCTGAGGGGGTTGATGGGTTAATTGTGGTTGTGAGGTTGCTTGTGGGTAGTGTGAAAAGGTGATGTGGATGACTGAGGGGGTGTAGGATGACGAGGTGATGTATGTGTTTATATTAGGTAGATGAGATACTAGGTAGGAGGTGAAAAATACTAGGTGATGCCTAGGTAGCTGACAAATGCAGATAGATTTTAGTTGAAAAGTACTAGGTAATTGAGGGGCTTTCAACTTTTCATGCGTATGGTTTTGATAGCTGAGGGGTGTATTGCTTTTGATAGCTGAGGGGTATTAACTTACCAAGGATAGCTGTGGGGTAGCGTGTTAGTACAAGTCTGAGGGATGACCAAAGTTGAAGGGTACAGAGGGAGTAATACGCTGAGTGCTAGAACAAGTCTGAGGGATGACCAAAGCTGAGCTGAACAAATACTTCTGTTTTTTGTTAAAACTTTGACGGACGATAACTTTGCGTTCGTGTGTCCGAATTGAGTAAACTTTTTTTTCAAATCGGTTATTTTTTCGAAGGGGATTTGGCCAAGTATTTTCTCCAAAAAAGGCCTCTAACATGGAGATTTCGGCCCGTTTATGTTTTTCCATCTAAATTTCGCCTGTTTCATTACTGACAGAGGATGCTCTGATATATGTGATTCCTTTGCTTATAAATACTTCATCCCTTCATGCTCTTCATTCATCCCATTCACTTCATGCACTTCACTTTCCCTCTCTTCCAACACTTCTCTCACTAGGAATTCTTAAGTAACTTGTTGTTCATATCAAGGGCCTCGTTGCTCATACCAAGGGCCTTATTGTTCATGTCAAGGGTCTTGTTGTTCATACCAAGGGCCTTTCTTTGAGTACTTGGGTGCACGGGCATGTTGAGGACTTAGCTCTTTGCTTTCTTTATCCACGAGTGAGAGCTTTGTTCTACGTTAAGCAACGGGGGTTCTTCTATTTGTTGACTATCTTACCCGACCGAGGGCTTTCTTTTGAGGTACGCCTTGTAGCCCCTCATCAAATTTAATGTATTATTAGAATAAACTTGGATAATCTTGAGTAGTATTGTTGTTGTTGTGCTATGGAAAATAAATGGACAACTACTCAAGATTATCTTAACACTTTACCATTTTTTCCTTTGTATGATCCATGGGAGGAAATTTGGTCTGAGGGGGAGTTAGTTGTAGCAGCAGCTAATAAATCTGTAGACCCATATATACCAACGGGAATACCTTTGCATGTACTACCCCCCATCCATGAGCCTGAACTTGATATTATTGAAATTGTTAAGCATGTTCCCTTTCCATGGGAAGTTTCTATTGCATCCGGTCCAACAATTAGAAGTTATTTGGACAGATTATTATCCGACGGGGTTGTGAGGATGGCCGATAGTGATGATGATGCTTCTTCGAGTTCTTCAGAGGTAATATATGAGAGTATGAGGGCTTTGACTGTAACTCAAGAATGTAAGAGGGATGGTGCACCTGATTTCCACTTAGACGTCCCCTTGAACATCGGTTACACTCAAGAATGTAAGAGGGATGGACCATCTGATTTTCGTTTAAGTGTCCCCTTGGCCAAAAGTCTCCTCCAAGGGACTACACATTTGAGCGCCAAATATAGCATCCGAGACCCTTTTCTTATAGTGCGCCCTACTAGCGATGCCTCTGTAGATAGACCTCCCCCTGGTTGTACTGCTGTGTATATAACGAGTTTAAAAAATGGTTTAAGATTCCCTTTGCACCCCTTTGTAAAAAAGTTATTAGTAGCGTATAACTTGTGTATAACTCAATTAGTTCCCAATTCTTGGTTGACTATCAACTCGTACATAGCTGTTTGTAGTATGTTAGAAGTCCCTTGTACTTTGACGGCGTTTAGAAATCTTCATAGGATTCAATTAATCCCGGGGAATCGCCATGGGAGTGGGTGGTATTCTTTTCACAACCGAGATGAATATTTAACTGTTAGGGGAAAGCCCGTAACGCAGAGGGACTTTCGTTACTAATTCCTCTTCATTTACCAAGGGGAGCGTTGGGGGATCCCAGTAGATCATAGGGGGCTTCCTGTTGATAGTCTTAACTACAACGTTCCATCAATGGGTCTGGAGGATGCCCCAGCGGCTGTTTGGCTCCATTCTATAAAGAAGGAAGCACCGAATGGTAAGAATCCTGTGAAGCAACCCACTCAATGGATCCCGATGAACAACCACTTCAAGGACGAGCATTTCCTGAGTGCCGTGGGACTTAGCAACATGTATGATAGGGGTAGGAAACGATAGATCTCTTCTAATTTCCTTCATTGTTTATGTTATTATGTTGCAACTAATATCCAATCCAATACATGTGTAGAAACTGCTTACTACCGCCTATCGTCAGAGCTTCGCGAGACCATGGACGCTAACACCCTTCGAGCGGCCAAATTGAAGAAAGCAATGGAGAAGGGGAAGGTGGAAGTTCCTCCACCCCCGCCGGTAGGCTTCGTTGTTGATCTTCGCAAATTCCATTACTTAAATTTTGAACTAACGTCCTCTTTTTGCATAATCCACTCAAAATGAAAAAGAAGAAAACAGTGATCTTGCCTTCATCTCCCTCACACTCTGAAGGAGTGATGGCTCCGACCCCTCAACCACAAGGGTCTCCTACTTACACACCTCACGATGAGCCTGAGGGTCGTAAGCGCCCACGGAGTGGTTCTCGTTCTGAGATTGGAGGCTCTAGTGCTCAAGGGGATGTACATTCAGTCACCTCTACTCCTTTCCTACAGCTTTCTTGGGAAGATAGAATCCCCCGGATTAGTGAGGTCGTGAGTTGCTTGCACAGCCCACAAGACGCAGACTTCGTCCAGCGGGAAGGGGTGAACGCCATTGACAGCATGTATGACCATTGGATGCAGGTATGTCCGCCAACCCATCTTTTTTTCTTGCATTTCTTCGTTGGGCTTTCCTAACAAAATATGTTGTTTTGTAGGCTTCTGTTTGCATGAGTGTTCTTGCTGAGCGGTTTCGCAATGGGGAGCTGTATGATTCCACCGCCCTACGCAAGGAGTGTTCAGAACTCCGGAAAACAGCTTTTGACTTGAAACAGCAAGTGCGAAGGCATGAATGTAAGATAGATAGGCTCACAAAAGGCTACAAAGATGATATGGAGGCAAAGGATGCTGAGATGTCTTCATGGAAAGAGAAATTGAAGACCTTGAAGAAAGAAAAAGAGGACTACAAGGAGAAGTGGATGGAAGTGAAGAAGCAGTTACACTTGACCGAGGGGCAACTTAGCCAGAGTGCTCGGATGTTGAATGAGGCTCATGCTGAGGCCGTGGAAGCTTGGAAGAAATCTCCCGACTATGTTCATTATTGCAGCCAGATTGGAGCTGACTCCTTTGATATCGGCGCCAATGAGGCGGTGGGGAGAATGAGGGATGCATTTGAGGCATCTCAACCTGGGGCTTCATGGGACGATGTGAAGGCCAAGTACGATGAGATGGTGAGGCAAGCTGATGAGTTAGCCCTGGCCTCGATGTAGATTACCTTTGGCGATGTGACCATTTACGGAGATTGAGCATAGGGTGATTTACCACCATCTATCTTTATTTGTTTACATGTTGAACTTCGTGTTGTTGAACTTTAGTTGGTTGTAATGAAAGTGCCTTTGGTTTTGCACTCACTTTCGGAATTTGCTATTTGTGGTAGCAATAGCTTATTGAATCGCCTATATATCTCATTGCAATGTTATCTTTTCTTCCCTTGCTTGAATGAAGAACCACCTTGATTCTATCATCTAGGGGCTACAAACCGAGCCCCATGTGATTTATGTGTTGACGAGGGGCTAAGAAAGAGCCCGTGCACTGACCAAATGCTTTCTCTCAGTTAAGGGAGATGTATTCTTCGCGTATTGTCAGGGGCTAAAAATGAGCCCCAAGCGATAGCTTGGTACTTATCTCTGGGGGGGTATCCGAGAGCTTTCCTTTATGCGTAGGAAAGTCTGGAACCTTCTTGTTGAGGGGGTGTCCGAGAGCATTCCTTTATACTTAGGAAAGTCCGGAACCTTATTGTTGAGGGGGTGTCCGAGAGCATTCCTTTATACTTAGGAACGTCTGGAATCTTATTGTTGAGGGGGTGTACGAGAGCATTCCTTTATACTTAGGAAAGTCTGGAACCTTCTTGTTGAGGGGGTGTCCGAGAGCATTCCTTTATACTTAGGAAAGTCAGGAACCTTATTGTTGAGGGAGTGTCCGAGAGCATTCCTTTATACTTAGGAACGTCTGGAATCTTATTGCGGAGGGGGTGTCCGAGATCATTCCTTTATACTTAGGAACGTCTGGAATCTTATTGCGGAGGGGTGTCCGAGAGCTTTCCTTTATACTTGGGAAAATCTGGAACCTTATTGCTGAGGGGTGTCCGAGAGCTTTCCTTTATACTTAGGAAAGTCTGGAACCTTATTGTTGAGGGGGTGTCCGAGAGCCTTCCTTTATACTTAGGAAAATCTGGAACCTTATTGCTGAGGGGGAGGACTCAAACTGCCTGATGGACGTCGTCCAGTTATGAAGGATCTATTTCTCCGGTTAGGAGGAGTGTTTCGTTAATTATCATGAAGATGAAAAACATGAGTAAAAAAGTATGAATACATTCAACTGGGGGCTAACTACGTCCGAGGGACATTTCATTCATTCACAACTTAAAATTACAATGATGTGCTAAATCAACATGAACATTCATTCTATCATCTTATATCTTATTGCCCCTAGGACATCATTGTAAATTAAAGACTAAGCATAAAACCTTCTGAGGTTGTCTGCGTTCCAAGGTCTTGCGAGTTCTTTTCCTTCAGAAGTTTGTAGGCGGAAGGTTCCTGGACGAATTACCTCCTTGATTTTGTAAGGTCCCTCCCAGTTTGGACTTAGCTTCCCCAAGCAGGGGGCATTCCAGCAGCTTCACATTTTCTGAGGACCCAATCATCTAGAGTTAAAGGCCTTGCTTTGACACGACTGTTGTAGTATCGAGCGACTCTTTGCTTGTAAGCCATGGATCGGAGCAGGGCGTCCCCTCTGATCTCCGGGAGCAAATCAAGATTGATAGACTTCAACTCATCATTTTTCTCTGAATTATAGAAAGTTACTCGGGGTGATGGGATCCCGACTTCGACTGGAAGGACGGCATCACTTCCATAGACCAAGGCAAAAGGGGTATGTCCAGTGGCCTCTTTTTCAGTTGTACGAACAGACCAAAGCACTCCTGGTAGGTCATCGACCCATGCACCTGCTTTTCCATCCAGCATTGTTTTTAGTCCATTAAGTATCACCTTGTTAGCTGCTTCTGCCTGTCCATTTGTTTGAGGCCTACAAACAGCTGAAAACCTTGTTTGGATTCCAAAACGTTCACAATAAGCCTTTGTTTGACGACTACTGAACTGCCGACCATTGTCTGATATGAGCATCTGAGGGACCCCAAAACGTGTTATGATATTTTTCCAGATGAACTGTTGAACTTGCTTATCAGTGATGGATGCTAAGGGTTCAGCCTCCACCCATTTGGTGAAGTAGTCAACAGCCACAATTAAGAACTTCCTTTGGCCTGAGGCCGTGGGAAACGGCCCAAGGATGTCCATTCCCCATCTATCAAATGGCAGGAGGGATTGGATTCCGGTGAGGGCGTTTGCTGGTGAATGATGGAGGCTTGAGTGTTTTTGGCACTTCTCACAACTTCTCACTAGTTTCATTGCATCATTTCTTAAGGTCGGCCAATAGAAACTGGCTCTCAGTGCTTTCCCAGCAACCGTCCGTCCTCCTTGATGGCTCCCGCAAGCTCCTTCATGAATTTCTCTCAATACATAGTCTCCCTCTTCTGGTGTGATACACTTGAGCAAGGGGTGTGTGAAATATTTTTTGTACAACATCCCGTCATACAAGATGAACCACTCAGCTCTTTTCTTTATCTTCTGATAGTCAGCAACATTAGTGGAGAGTTCTCCTTTCTTGCATGCTATGATTAGATCCATCCAAGTATCCCCTCGGTCGAGCATCATAGCACTTTGCTCGTGGATACTTGGTCTCTCCAGTACCTCCCACATTATGTTCCGAGGCATGGTTCCTTCAGCTGAACTAGCCAGCTTGGCTAAAGCATCCGCTTGTTGGTTCTCAGACCGAGGGATGTGCTTGATGTTGAACTCTTGAAATTTCTCAACTAATTTCTTAGCTTTTTCAAAGTATGCCTTCATGTTGTCTTCTTTCACTTCAAATTCTTCTGAGATTTGGCCCACAATCAGTTGAGAGTCAGATTGGACTTGGATAGATTTAACGCCGATGGAGAGGCACAAGTGAAGTCCCAGTATGAGGGCCTCATATTCAGATTCGTTGTTTGAGGCATGAAAAGAGAATCTGATGGCGTACTCAAATCTTTCTCCTTCTGGGGAGGTGATAATTACTCCAGCCCCACTACCCACTCTACTAGAGGAGCCATCCACAAATAGAGACCAAGGGGAAATTGTGTTTGAGGGAGGTGGTCTATGAGAGCACTCAGCAACAAAATCCGTCAGGGCTTGCCCCTTGATAGCTCTTCGCGGCTCAAACTCTAGACCAAAATCTGATAGTGGGTCTGACCAATCCGTCATTCTTGTAGAGTGGTTTTTGCTCTCCAATACCTTCCGTATAGGTTGACTTGTGAGAACTTTGATAGGGTGTGACTGAAAATAGGGCCTAAGTTTCCTACTAGCCATCACCAATGCATAAACCACCTTTTCAATGGGGGTGTATCTTGATTCAGCCCCTCTCAGTGCATGACTTACAAAGTATACAGGTTGTTGGCCTTGTTCCCTTTCAGCTACAAGGACCGCGCTGAGGGCATGATCTGAAACAGCCAAGTAGATATTAAGGGTTTCTCCCGGTAAGGGACTAGCCAATTTGGGAATTGTTACGAGGTGCTCTTTCAGCCGTTGGAAGGCTATTTCTGCCTCTTCATCCCACACGAATTTAGGCCTTTTGAGAGCCTTGAAAAATGACAGACTCCTATCCGCAGATCGCGATAGGAATCGTCCAAGGGCCGCCAAGCAGCCTGTCAACCTTTGAACTTCTTTCAAGTTGCGAGGGGACTTCATATCCAAGATAGCTTGTATTTTGTCCGGATTAGCGTCGATACCCCTCTGATCAACTAGAAATCCCAAGCATTTTCCTCCTTGCACTCCAAAGACACATTTACTTGGGTTAAGTTTCATTCCATATTTTCGAAGGGTTTCCAATGTTTCCCTTAGATCAGCTATGTGATCAGGAGCCTCTTTGCTTTTCACTATCATATCATCCACATACACCTCAAGGTTGTGGCCTATTTGCTTCTGAAAGATCTTGTTGACTAGGCGTTGGTAGGTAGCTCCCGCATTCTTCAGGCCGAATGGCATTACCTTCCAGCAATATACCCCTTGATTAGTGATGAATGCTGTATGCACTTGGTCTTCTTCGAACAAAGGGATCTGATGGTATCCTGCATTTGCATCCATAAAGCTTAATAGAGCATGCCCAGCAGTTGAGTCCACCAGCCTATCGATCTTGGGTAGGGGGTGGTCATCCTTCGGATATGCTTTATTCAAGTCTGTGAAGTCAACACACATACACCAAGATCCGTTAGGCTTTTTTACAAGCACAGCGTTTGAGAGCCATTCAGTGTATTGGCACTCTTTAATGAAGCCGGCTTCAAGTAGCTTCTTGACTTCAGCCGATGCCGCTTGATTCCTCTCGGGTCCAGCATGCCTCAACTTCTGCTTGATCGGCCTAAATCCTTCCTTGATGTTCAACTCATGGGTCACGACCGAGGGGTCGATTCCTGGCATCTCTTCAGCCGAGTACGCAAATACATCTTTATACTCCCTCAACACATGAATGATGGACTCTCTCAGATCTAGACTTAGATTTTTCCCAACTCTTACAGTTCGAGTAGGGTCATCTCCGAGGGGGACCTTATCATCTTCCTCTACCGGCTCTGGACGTCCGTATTGCTTTGGATTCTCTGACATGTAGATGTTTAATACTGACGAAGGGGGTTCATCCACTTCCATCTCTTTTCTTTTCAACTTCCCGTCATCCTTTGGTGAGGAGTTACTGCCAAGGTTTTTCAGGCTGTTAACGTAACACTCTCTTGCTGAGCGTTGGTCTCCATACAACTTCCCCACTGAACCATCATCGGTTTCAAATTGCAAGAGTAGCTGATAGGTTGAGATGGCAGCTTTAACTTGATTTAGAAGAGGTCGGCCAAATATGAGGTTGTATGGCAGAGGGATGTCCACTACCAAAAAGTTGACGGGGAGGCTCCTTCCCTTTCCTTTTTCACCCTATCGAACCGGCAGCTTCACTGTACCAACGGGATAGACGGATTGTCCTCCGAACCCAACTAATGGTTGGTTGATGGGTAAAAGATCTTCCTCCTTGTATTGAAGTTGTTTCAAGCAATCCCACGTGATGATGTCAGCTGAACTTCCACTATCTACCAAAACTCTCTTGACTAGAGAATTGGCCACCTTCACTTCAACCACCAGAGGGTCGTCGTGGGGTACTTGAACATTTCTGCCACTCTCATCACCAAACACCATCCGAGGGCATTTTGATCTTGCTGAGGGAGAGACCTCAAGGACTTGATGTCGAAGGGTCTGAAGGTGGTTCTTGCGCGCATGGCCGGTTAGGCCTCCGGAGGCAAACCCGCCTGATATGACGTGAATGCATCCGATGGTGCGGCTCTGATCTTCATTCTCCTTTCGCATTCCTTCCCGCTTATCTGAGGGGTACTTCAAATAACGATTAAGCTTTCCTTCATCCGCCAGCTTATCAAGAGCTCTTTTAATTCCCTACAATCTTCAGTGGTGTGTCCACACTCCCGGTGGAACTCGAACCAGAGGCTTTTATCTCGCCTGTCCGCCGACGTCCTCATGGGGTTCGGCTTTGGGAGCATGTCTTTGTTCTTGATGTCCAGGTAAATTTCACGTCTATCGACTTTGTATCGAGAGTCATCCCTCTCACCTTCTACCTTTCTATTTCTTTTGTTTCTATCTTGATTTCCATCATCATTCCTTCTCTTCTTGCCTCGATCGGTTGAGGGGTTGCAGATGTCGGAGGCTTGAATAAACCTCTCAGCCCCCCGCATCGCCTCGGAGAATGTTGAGACCTCATCCTCAGCTAAAGACCATTTGAACTTTCCTTGCTTAAGTCCGGCTAGGAGGGCAGTGAAAGCAACGTTATCTTCAAGGTCTGGGATGAGGAGGGATTCAGAATTGAACCTTTGAATGTACTCTTTCAAACTTTCATCATCAGCCTGTTTGATGGACATAAGGTGGACATTCGTTTTCCTCTGTCTTTTTCCAGCAATGAAGTGTTGAAGGAATAAGCTCGAGAGCTTTGAGAATTGAGTTATGGTTCCTGGCTGAAGGTTGCTGAACCAAGTTTGAGCAATACCCTTCAAGGTTGTGGGGAAGAATCTACACCAAGTGGCTTCGCACCCCGTTTGCACACTCATTTGCGCCTTGTAGGCTGCGAGGTGGTCTTGAGGGTCTGTCTTTCCATCATAAGGGTCAATAGTAGGAATTTTGACTTTAGGAAAGATGGGAGTCTCCATGATCTCTTGACTGAAGGGGGTCAATGATGTAAGGTTTCCCAACCCCGTCAGCCTAGGCGGAGGGGAATCTTGATGTCTTGGCTGAGGGGTATTCCTACGAGCCCTTATTTCATTCCCTCTTCCACCTTGATTGGTTATGTTAGCTTGTCTTCTATGAGAGGTTGTCGAGTTTGCTGTTGTACCATGGTTTCTAGTTGATCCATGACGAGAGAGTTGATTGGGGTCTCTAGATCGAGATTGAGCTTCGGTTTCTTCTTGTTGACAGGGTCCTTCACGATGAGAGTTGTCACGCCTGAAGTTGAGGATATCCCGAGCATCAAGAGTACCTTGTCTTAACCGTCTCTCAATGATAACTTCTCTGGCATCTCCTAGTTGAGCTAACCGAGGGGGTGGTGATGGCTGTGATTGAGGGGGGTTCCTGGTTGAGGATCCCTCCTGCCTGTGAACCGTCTCCCTTGGATGAGGGGGTCTCTTGTCCTGCGAGAAGGGCCTTCACCTCCATCCCTCATGTTGAGAACGAGAGCCCTCAGACTACGATCCAAGTTATCGTTGATCCTACTAGCCAATTGCTCCAGATCTCGATGTGTGACTGGCTGAGGGCCATCCACTTCTTTATGGGGAGTATCCCCGTTGGGGTGAACAATCTCCTCGAGCACATGATCGTGATGAGAGGATAGAACAGGGGCTCTCCTAATGGTATCCGTTGACCGCGGGCGTCTAGTTCTAACCATAGCTTT
This sequence comes from Patellifolia procumbens, assembly GCA_947645195.1. Lineage (NCBI taxonomy): Eukaryota > Viridiplantae > Streptophyta > Magnoliopsida > Caryophyllales > Amaranthaceae > Patellifolia > Patellifolia procumbens. The sequence goes on along the minus strand of CANSGD010000402.1, from coordinate 578,944 downwards.
TTGTTGACAATCCCCACAGACGGCGCCAACTGTTTCCGGAACAGAGATATTTATATTTATATGAAGGAATTTTGGGAATTGTCTTAGCCGCTTGCCCGCAATAGGATGTCCAAGAGCCTGCAAAACAACGAAGATAGACTATCCCGCGGGTGGTTCCGGGATCGCCTCTCCGACGCTCAAGTCAGATTACTTTTCTGTAGAGAGAAAGTATGAAAAAGGAGGTTTAGAGTAATTAGAAAAAGTTACCTCAAATTATGATGCTAATCAGGTATTTATAGGGTACTTTGATGACAGAACCGTAATTATTAAGATAATCAAGGGTAATTCCGTAATAAGGAGTATACGGGCCTTTTTAAGAATAATGGGCTTAGCTTAGTGTTAATGAGGGTAATTTAGCCATTTAAACCCTAATTAGGCTAAGACCTAAATTAGCCCAAACACATATCAATCATACAGTACTATGAATTAGATCCATGCCCATCTATTAAAAGCATAATTTTGATCCATGTTATGCTTGGATGGGTCCATATTAAACTAATACAACTAACCAAAAATGACAACATTATATGCTACGGATAATTTTGTCTATTTAAGTCTTTTAAGTTATCCGTAGTGTCATCCAGTTGGTAGTTATGCACCCACTTGCTGGTTTAATTGTAATATGTTTTCAAAATATTTAACATGGACATATTGGTTATTTTACATGCTATATGAGGGCAAAATGGTCACTTAATATGTAAAATAAGGGACAATATGGTGAATTCAAGTATATGCAAACGCCCCTAATTGAATATGTTATAAAATATAATGTTCAATATATGATAATATAGTGTCCAAATTATGTAACATAAGATATATACATAGTGTTGGCTATGCCTTGAATTATCTGTTGGTTCGAATAATCAAGCACAGGGGTATTATAATGTGTAGTTAAACTTTATATTTTGTTATGGGTTTTAGGTCCAATTTGTTTAGGTTAACTCTAAGGGTGCTATATAAACCCTTATGTTAAACCTTTAGCAGTATTCTTTACAATATGATAATCTGAGTGTTGCCTAACCATAATTTGCATTATGTTTCTCTCCTAATAAAACTACTCTCCCTCAATGAATAGTCTTAGTACAAACACAAATGTCCATATTAATACCCCTATGCAATGAATAGTCTTAGTAGTCAATGAATAGTCTCGTCATGGTGATGTGTGGGTTCTAGACTCTGGGGCTTCTTACCATATCTATATATATATTAAAAAGCGTAACCACATATTGCAATCCGCCACGTATCACTCTCCCTTCTTTTCAATAACATTTATCAACGTTATTCTCATAAAAAAAGTGCAAATTGTCCATGAGAAACTTCAAACTCGCGACCTCGAGTATGGAAGATAAATGCTCTAACCATTGTGCCACTACATTATTGTTGCTCCTTTTATCAATTCTAATAATGATATTATATGTTTTCAATGAAAAACAATAATAAGTTAAAACATTTTAATTGCATTTTTTAATAAAACAACTAATTTATAACTTTTTAATAACATCTTTTTACACAACAAAATTAGTTGTCTTAATAACTAAAGCATAATGCATATAAACCCAGAGCATCCTGGGTCTAAATACTAGTTTTTCCTAGAAGGGAGTGGTTCTCAACTTATGAGCAGATAGATGGAGGTGATGTTTCTATGGCCAACAGTGTTGTTTGCAAGGATGTTTATCAAACTACACTTTGATTCACGTGCAATTAGTCCAAGTACAAACACAAATGTCCATATTAATTAAAAGAAACGGAAAGAGTATAATCTAAAATTACATTAATTATATCGGAAAGAAGATATGTAAATTAATTAAAAACGGAGGAGGTAAGGAGCTAATAAGTAGGGGTGTGCAAAATCGGATAACGGATCCGATCCAATCCGAAAATCCGGATATCCGAATTTCCGGATAATCGAATTTTCGGATCGGATATCCGGATAATCCGGATTTAGAATATGGTGCGTTTATTACTTTGCTTTCAACAAAAAAAAGGTTTTTTTTGAAAATTACCACCTTTTGTTTTCAAGTTATTAAAAGTTCCCACCTTTTACTTTTTTTTTAAAATTACCACCATGAAGATGCATAATCTTTCAAACTTCCCACCTCTTAACAGAAGCCCTCTATTTTTCCGTTTGTGGGGTCCACAAACCAATTAACTCCCTCTTTGAACTGAAGTAGCAGCTGAATCATGTGCCTTTCTCTCCTATAACATACTCAATACCACCAAAAAGCCTTTGTAACATACCCAACACTGCCACCCACCACCAGACACACCAGTCACACCAGCATTGCTTCACACCACCAGAAACCAGATCAAATTCCCACCATTTCCGACGACCACTACTATTAACCCAAAAAAAGACCACCACCATTTCCCACTCACCACACGCAGACCACCCCCGCAACTCACCACCAGCACTATCATGTCTTTCATTTTTTGGAATTCGCCACCACCATTAAAACCTTCACCACTACGCATTGTCGACCACCCAAAATACCCCAAAATAGCCACCGAATGCTGCTCCCGCAACCTTCACACTCTCTTTCTCTCTTCCTCACGCTAACCCAAGAATAAGAGTTAATTTTCTCTCTCTCCTTTGCAACACCAACCTCAACCAACAACTGCACCAACAGCCGGCATTGTGTCAACTGCCAACCACATCTCCGGACACGTCCTCCATTACTACTAGCCATCCAACAAAGTTACCGATATCTTCTGTGTTTCCTCCGACGCACCCTACCTAAAATCAAAAAACTAACTATCGAAGAAATAAAAGAGCAAGGAGAGAGAATTCAAAGTAAAAAGGAGAAAGAGAAATCAAAACTAGAGGAGATAGATCGAAGTGAGATGAGATAAAAGCGAGGAGAGAGAAGAGATAGACTGGCAATGGTGGCATTAGTCGAACTTGGTGATGGTAGATGTAGGAGAACGTGAGCAGAGAGATCTGATGGTGATGGAGACAGTACGGTGAAGGAGAGATGGATCTGGCAGTAAAGGAGAGGCGGCGGATGAGTGCTCGTGGTTATGGCGGATGGTTGACTGTAGGTGGCTGTTGGTCGGTGGTGAATAAGGTGATGAGAAAAAAGGTAAGGTGAGTTCATGGCTTGTGGACCCCACAAACGGAAAAATAGAGGACTGCCGTTAAGAGATGGAAAGTTTTAAAGATTATGCATCTTCATAGTGGTAATTTTAAATAAAAAAATAAAAGGTAAGAACTTTTAATAACTTGAAAACAAAATGTGGTAATTTTTAAAAAATCCCAAAAAAACAACAAAAGCTTCTTCATCCTTTCAAAAAGCACCCACAATATCATATTAATGGAGTTGAGTGCCACCAACCACTACCATCATCATCATCAAGCTACATCTAAATGAATTATCTCGCCACCATACTTATCACAACACCCAATCTTTAAGCACACGGCTGAAATTTTTGTCATTTTATACCCCAATTTCCTGCCGAGCCACAAATACCGCCACCGGGCCCATCGCTGCCTGAATCTGTGTCTCGGAAACGGCCGGTCACCTGCATCTCTCTCTTTAAAAACGTCATTTTATACTAGTTCCGAGCACGGCGATTAGAGAAATTATATTGTTGAAGGAGATGCAGCATGAAAATATTGGGAGGTATACATTTGCTGGTCTAGTACATGTCTTATCTCGTTCAGCTGTTGAAGTTGTGTGAAACAATCAGTAGCTTTGAAGAATGAAGCAGGCTGTTTAGGTTAAAATTTATTTTGAGTATTGAATTTTAGGCAAACAATGGGCCACTAGAAAAATTTATTTTTTAAAAAACCGGTTTTTTGGATTATCCGAATTTCCAAAACGCATATCCGAATCCGATCCGAGTATCTGATTTTCAAACCGGATATCCGATCCGAATTATCCGTATTTTAAAAATCGGATCTGATATCCGAAAATCTTGATCGAATAGTTGGATTTTCATATCACATATTTTTACACACCCTACTAATAAGTAGGAGTTCCAAAAGATCTCTAAGTAACACAATCAAATAAAAAAAGGCAAAGTCTTATAAAAGACGATCTCACATTAAGTTTAATGTAAGATCGGTCCAATAAGCCAATTAAAAGCTCAATTAAGCATGCTACGCGCTAAGGAGCCCAGAAAAATTGATTTTTTAACTTTTCAACCTAAAACCTTAACTTTTGCGTTTTTTTAACTTTTCAACCTAAAACTTTAACTAATAGGGCTAATGGAGTGAAGGGTATCGATTCCACATATGATATTAATTATGGATATTTATGCAAAAGTTAATGTTTTAGGGCGAAAAGTTAAAAAAACGCAAAAGTTAAGGTTTGGATCGAAAAATTAAAAAAATCAACTTGGCTGGGCTGCTTAGCATGTGGTGCGCGCCATGGACTTCTCTAAGGCTTATTGGGTTAGTATGAGGTTAAGATTAACCTAAAACCGTCTTATAGTAAACCAACTCTTAAAAAAATTAGACATATCTCTCCAGACAAGTATGCACGTCAAAAAAAAGTAATACCAGCGTACAACTATACAAGCTTTGACTCCTTGAGCAGTGGGCATGGTGATAATGCATAATGCTATGCACGAGCATCAAAAGGACATGATTTCGCAAATTCGGTGCCTCGATTGTCGAGATGCTACAAAATTTCTTTTACCCGGACATCACTCTTCCAAGTTTCTTTGTTCGTGCCCCACTCCACTCACTGCGGCCGCGTTTTCTACTCGACCTTCCCATGCAGGTTGAAAAAGTAATACTCCTAGGAATGAGTATGTAGCAAAAAATTATTGTTTCAAATATACATATCAGATCTAAATTGGAAATTACTTCTATATGTTAAGAAGAAGAATGATCTTATTGCAGAGGAACCACATATACGTGACACCTATTTAGTTTTGCTGATCAAATCTATATATATATTAAAAAGCGTAAGCATAGATTGCAATCCGCCACGTGTCACTGTCCTTTCTTTTCAACAATATGTTTATCAACGTTATTTCTCATAAAAAGTGTCCATGAAAAACTTCGAACCCGTAACCTTGAGTATGGAATATAAATGCTCCAACCATTGTGCTACCACATTATTGTTGCTTCTATTATCAATTTTAATAATCATATTATGTTTTCAATGAAAAACAATAATTAAGTTACATTAATAGCATTTATGAGTAATACTAATTTATAACTTTTTATTAATCTTTTTCTACAACAAAATAGTTGTCTTAAATTACTAAAGTGGGTCTCAGGCTGTCAAAAAAAATACTAAAGTATAATACTACCTCCGTTTTTTTAAATATGTATGTTTGCTTTTCTGCGCGGACCAAGGAAAAAGTGCAAAAGTAAAAGAGAAGGTTAGTAAAAGTAAGTAAAAGTGAAAAAAGATAGAGAAGGAAATAAAAAGTAGGAGAGAAATGTAATAATTAGGTGGGCAATCTTTCATTTTTTAAAGGTAGAAAGGTACATATTAAAAAATATCCCAAAATGGTAAAACATACATATTAAAAAAATGAGGAAGTACATATAAATCCCAGAGCATCGCTTGAGCATAAATACTAGTTATAGGTTCAAAACTAAAGAAATAGAGAAATAGTAAGAAAAAGTTCAGCCATTTCGCATAATTTAGGGTCCGTTCTTTTCAACCTATTTTTGCTTATCTGAACCTATCTGAACTAATTAGACTTTATTAGATCTTATTCGACTTTATTAGATCTTATTCGACTTTATTAGATCTTATTCGACCTTTTTAAACCTTATTTGACCTTATTAGACCTCATTCGACCTTATTCGACCAATCGACCTTATTTGACCTTATCATTATTATTATTATTATTATTATTATTATTATTAATTATTATTATTATTATCATTATTATTTATTATCATTATTTAAATAATAATATTCTTTTGCTATTAGATAGCATTCATTAGGAGAAGTTCCGAACTGTGCTGAATCATTTCTTTTGTTCAAACCAATAATATACTTTAGTGATTGATAAAGTTTATAAAAGAATCACAAATATAATACTTCGCCCGTCCTCTGGTAACATTTCCTCTTTTAGATCCAAAGTTATTTTATAAAATTCATTTTCCATATATTTCTTCAAAACAACAATATACTTGTGATAACGGTCCATTTATGAACATATCGATAGACCGTAGTCAACTTTAGGTTAAAAGTTTAAGGTTATGACGTTCAATTACAAGGTTTTGAAATTTTAACAACTTACATCTTTGGAACTAAATGTGTAACTTTTTAACAAAAAAAATAAAACCGCATTTTCACTCATATATATTATGTACCTAGCTTTTAGTTTTCAACTGAAACTTGGTTTCCAGTGGAATATTCTTGTTATTTGTAAACTCCCACCTTTATATTTGTTTTTTATAAATTACCACCTTAAGTTTACCAAACCATTATAAACTCCCACCTTTTGACAGATTTTGCCTAACTCCATTAACTATGGGTCCCCCATCAGTTAGCTCTTTTGTTTTTCCTTCCAAACTCTTTATTTCCCCCATCCTATATACAGTATGTTATTTCACTCTAAACTCATCTTCCCCCTCTCATTATTTCCATCTCTGCCACCATTTTCATTCTCCAAAGCTTACAAAGAAATGGGGAAATGAGGAGTTTAGAGGGAAAAACAAAAGAGCTAACTGAAGTGGAACCCACCGATAACGGAGTTAGGCAAATTCTGTCAAAAGGTGGGAGTTTATAAGTGTTTGGTAAACTTAAGGTGGTAATTTATAAAAAACAAACATAAAGGTGGGAGTTTACAAATAATTAAAAACTTAAGGTGGTTCTGTGCAAATTTTCTAAAATAATGAAAAGTAATCAAAACAAAAGTGGATGACAAACCTGATGAAGTTTTTGATGCAAAATGAAGGGGAGTAGAGTCATTTTCACAACTAACACTATATGAAAAGGAGGACATCAAGATCTTCTCAGCAACAGATTTCAACCCTTTTTGAAATGCAAGAAAAAGTGGACTATTCTTTTCATCATCACCCATGGCGCAAAACAATTCTAAATCCATTGACAATATTTCCATGACAGATTCCTCATTAGACCTTGTAATAGCAATGTGCAATGATGTTTTTTTCGATTTCGAAAGGCCTAACCAAAGTTTGGCTATAATATTATCTGAATTTGATATTGAATTTGATTTGTAGTAACCAAAAATTAGTTGCACAATTTCAATATTGTTAACCCATGTTGCTACAAAAAGAGGATTCCAACCTTTGTTATTTTATTCTGAAAAAAGAACTTGTTGATGCTCCATTGGTAATCTTTCTATAACTTCTCTGAAGAACTTTACCTTTTGTATAAATGCTGCAAAGTAAAAGATATTATCTGCAAAGGTACTTTCATTTGATTGGTTGTATTCAGGGGATAATCTTCTACAAGGGCCAAAACACGACAAAAAAAATAAAATCCAATCGATTTTTGGTGTCAAGTTGATATTCGATCTTTTGGACTAAAACAAATCACCCTTAAAATGATTTAATTTTTCAAGTTTATATTATATCAGGTCAATACAAAAAACCTTCGTTGCTCCTGATTCAAACACAGAGTATAGAACTAGTCAATAGTAATTCTAACCAACTCCTATCTAAGTGTATCTAAGTGTATCTTCTATATTTGTATTCTTATCTCTAGTATAATCAATTAGCTTAACTCTATCTTTTAGGATTAAGTTGTTAGCTTGTATGTATTTAAATACTCCTTTTGCCATTAATGAAATTAACTCTCAAGCATTATTATTCTCTTCATGGTATCAAGTCACTGATTCTTTGGTCAAACTCCTCCTGCTCATGCCACTGCTAGTCCACCTCTTTTTTTTTTCTCTTTCTTTCGGCTCAGCCATGGCATCTTCCTCCTCTCAAGCAATCATTCCCAACACTCTTGAATCCACTAAACCTTTTACTCGTATTCACTTCTCCAATGCCATCAAACTCACTCCTACCAACTATCTCTCTTGGAAGATGCAACTTCAAGCTCTTCTAATCGGCCACGACCTTCTTTCCTTTGTCGATGGCACCAACGCAGCACCATCACCAACTATCCTCGTTGATGGTGTCTCGGCACCTAATCCTTCTTATGCATCATGGGTGCGCCAAGATCAACTTCTTCTTGGCGCCCTCCTAGGCACTCTCTCCACTCCTCTTGCCCCTCTAGTCTCTCTAGCCACCACCTCTCATGATTTTTGGACCACTCTTAATAAAACCTATGCTAAGCCGAGTCGTGGCCATATCAAACAACTCAAACATCAATTCAAAAAGATCACCCAAGGCACCTCCTCTATCACCAACTACATGAATTCTCTCAAAGCCATCTCTGGCCAACTAGCATCTCTTGGCAAACCTATTGATCATGAGGGTCTCATCGATCAAATTCTTGTTAACCTTGACAAACAATACACTTCCGTTGCCGACGCCGTTAATGGTCGAGACACCCCTATCTCCTACGAGGAGCTTCATGAAAAATTGATTAACAAAGAGGCTAGTCTTGAAGCCCTTCCTTCCTCTTTGGACTTTCCTGCCTCGGCCCATGCGGCCACCCATCACAACTCCTCTCGCTACATTCGCTCCTCCTCTTGCGTTGCCCTACTCCCAACTCTATCTCCACCTTACACTCATACACCATCTCAAGCCCGTACACCACGTCCCTTCTTAGGGAAGTGTCAATGGTGTCGTGTGCAAGGGCATGTTGTTAGTCAATGTCCTACCTTCCTGCAAAAATTCCCACATGTTGCTCCTCCAAACTCCTTCTCTACTCGTCCTCCTTCTAAACCATATGCGAAAGCTCAAGCCCACTCTGCTGTTGTCGACACTCACCCCACCTCTCCATCGTGGCTCCTTGACAGTGGAGCTTCACATCATGTCACGAATGATCTCAACAACTTAGCTCTTCATAATCTATATGATGGGACTGAAGAGCTCATCATAGGCGATGGTAACGGTTTATCCATTGCCCACATTGGATATCTTACTCTCTCCCATTCCTCTACTCCTCTTAATCTTACTAATATCTTACATGTCCCATCTATCTCTTGTAATATTATTTCCATTTCTAAATTTTGTAATGATAATAATGTTACTATTGAATTCTCATCCTCTTCTTTTTGTGTGAAGGATCTCAAAACGGGGGCGTCTCTATTACAGGGGCCGGCTAATTCGGGTGTCTATGAGCTTCAATTTTCCCTCTCCCGTAGCCTACTCCAGCACATCCTCTTCTCCTCTTCATTGGCATCACCGTCTTAGTCATCCGTCATCAAAAATAATAAAGCTACTTAGCTCTCATCTAGGTTTTACACTTTCAAACAATTGTTTTTTAGATTGTAATTCTTGTGCTATCAATAAAAGTCACAAACTACCTTTTTCGATCTCTTCTATCACCTCCACCGCCCCCCTCAATTTGTTTATGGTGATTTATGGAGATGTCCCCTTCACTCATTTGATGGTTACAAATACTATGTCATATTTGTTGATCACTTTACGAAATATATATGGTTTTATCCTCTCAAACATAAATCAGATACAAAACTTGTTTTTGAACGCTACAAAGCACTAGTTGAAATTTTTTTTCAACTCCCTCTTCTTACTCTTTACTCTGACAATGGTGGTGAGTATGATGCCCTCGAAGATTTTCTAGACACTAACGGCATTTCACGTCTTACAACCCTCCCCACACGCCCGAACATAATGGCTATTCGGAGCGTCGTCATCGTCATATTGTCGAAACTGGCCTATCTCTCTTATCTCACGCAACTCTTCCTCTCCGCTATTGGTCACTTGCCTTCTCTACAACGGTTTATCTTATCAACCGCCTTCCCACACCCACTCTCAAAAACTCATCTCCTTTTCTCAAACTCTTTCGACACGAGCCAAATTATCACAAACTCCGTAGCTTTGGGTGCCTATGCTACCCTTGGCTACGACCATATGCTAAACACAAACTCTCACCTAAATCCACTCCTTGCATCTTTGTTGGTTACTCGGCCACCCAAAGTGCCTATCACTGCCTCGATCCCGCATCCAACAAGATTTATACCTCTCGTCATGATCAATTTGTGAACACGGTTTTCCCTATCAACGCCTTGTTGCTAATCCGCACCCTCCTACTACTTCTGCTCATATTGAGGATTGGTGCCCCCTCCAACTCCCTCTCCTTGCGTCACCTCTACTCTCTTCCTCTATCGACACACCCCCCATCCCTATCCCCTCTTTCCCCCCTCTTTATCTCCCTCTCACGTTCCTCCTTCTCCCCCACCTCCTCCCCCTCCTAGCACTCCTAGCACTCGCTCTACGTCTGCTGCCCCCCAACCGGCTGCCAGACGCAACCCACCACCTCCTCCCCCACGCACCATTATCAATCGTCAGTTGGCCAAACAACTTCCACCACCCCCTCCTCCTCCTCCCTCTCTTTCCATTGACACTCGTCTAACAAACAACATTTGCAAGCCTCTTACCAAACTTAATCTACATGCTCAACTCGCTGACCCCTCCACTGAACCCAAAACCGTGGCTCAAGCTCTCAAAAATCCTTTATGGCGTGCTGACATGGACAAGGAGTTTCAAGCCCTTCTCAAAAACTCTACCCGGACCCTCGTTCCCCCTCATCCCTCTCAAAACGTCATTGGATGCAAATGGGTCTTTCGCATCAAACGAAACCCTGATGGCTTCGTTCAACGCTACAAGGCTCGCCTTGTAGCTAAAGGATTTCTTCAACGTCCTGGCCTTGACTATCAAGAAACATTTAGAACCGCTGTTAAACCCGCGACGGTACGTCTTATTCTCTCCCTTGCGGTCACACACAACTGGCCATTACGTCAATTGGATATTAATAATGCCTTTCCTTACAAGGCTCCTTATCTGACGATGTCTACATGGCTCAACCCCCCGGTTTCTCTGATCCCTCTCTCCCCACGCATACTTGCAAACTATCAAAAGCTATTTACGGTTTTAAACAAGCGCCACACGCTTGATACCGTGAACTCCATGCTTTCCTCATTTCAAACGGGTTTCACAACTCCATTGCAGATTCCTCACTTTTCATTCACACCACCTCCACCTCTGTCACCTATCTTCTCGTCTACATTGACGACATAATCGTTATAGGCAATAATGATCAACATCTTCACACCTTCATCACTCTCTTAGCATCTCGCTTCTCTCTTAAAGATTTAGGTACCCTCGCCTATTTCTTAGGTGTAGAAGTACTCCCTCATCCTCGCGGTCTCCTTCTTAGTCAACACAAATATATTGCTGATTTACTATGCAGGGCTAACATGCAGGATGCTAAGGATGTCACTACGCCAATGGCCACGCACCCACTGCTCACGCTTACCAGCACTCCACTTGCGGACCCAAGCTCATACCGTGCTCTTGTTGGCAGTTTACAATATCTTGGTCTCACTAGGCCGAATGTCTCGTTTGCCGTCAACAAATTGTCTCAATATATGCATGCTCCAACCGAAGAACATTGGCAAGCATTAAAAAGGCTTTTACGATATTTAAGTGGTACTATTAACAAAGGGCTCATTGTTTACAAAGACTCTCCCATAACCATTCACTCATTTTCTGATTCGGATTGGGCTCGTGATCGTGATGATTATAAATCTACTACTGGCTACCTGGTGTACTTTGGTAAAAACTTGGTTTCATGGTGCTCACGCAAACAACGCACCCGTGCACGCTCATCAACATAGGCCGAGTACAGGGTTGTTGCGGCTACTACGGCCGAAGTGCTCTCTCTTTATAATATCTGCTCCGAACTTGGTATTGTATTTAATCAAACTCCAGTGATCTATTGCGACAATGCGGGAGCAACCTATGTTGCAGCCAATCTTGTCTTCCATTCCAAGATGAAACACTTGGGTCTTGACTATCACTTTGTGCGTGAAAACGTTCAAAATGGTAAGCTACGGGTTTCATACATATCAAACACTTATCGGCTCGCGGATGTCCTCACAAAGCCGTTAGCACGAGCTCCCTTCACTTCATTGGTTGACAGAATCGGTCTTTCCCTACGGCCGATCAATTTGCGGGGCGTGATAAGGATAGAACTAGTCAATAATAATCCTAACGAACTCCTATCTTAGTGTATCTAATTGTATCTTCTAATATTATCTTTTAGATTTTTTTTATTTAGATAATATTTGTGTTCTTATCTCTAGTATAATCAGTTAGCTTAACTCTATATTTTAGGATTAAGTTGTTAGCTTGTATGTATTCAAATACTCGTTTTGTCATTAATAAAATTAAATCTCAAGCATTATTATTCTCTTCATGTTCGACATCTAAGAATTTTGGCTAAACTTCCCGTTCGAGGAATTGATGAGACTAGATATTGAGCAATGATGTCTGAGAGTAGAACAAAAGAAAAAAGCCGCAAGAAATGGATAGATGACCAACTTCGAAACCTGGAAATTTATGACTTATACATGATAGAAGAAGATGCAAAATTCTTTGAGTTTCAGGAGATGTATTTGTAGAACTGTTTACGGGTTTGAGTAAGAGAACTATAGAAGACTTGTTTTTGCTAGCTTACAATTTGAAAGATATAGATGGGGATTATGTCTTTGCAAATGTAAGCCCTAATGTGTGTGATATGACCAGAGTTCTCTATCGGGAAGACATTGATGATACAGTATTGATCCGATATCGAGACACGTGTCCTGTCCAATTTACGATGAGAGATGACTCTAAAAAGGAGTTACATATGCTTAGTAAACCTTGTATTCAAAAACTTTTTGAAAATTCTTAAAACTTAAACCCTTTTAAAAACTTTTTATCAGACTTGTCGATGCCATCTCCTTTGGCAACGGTTTAAGTTGACGATTCATGTTAGCCGACCCCAAATCACTTTGGGAATAAGTTTTAGTTATTGTTGTTGTTGTTGTTGTTGTATATTATATCAGGTCAATTCGATTCATGTCGTATTAAATTCGATTTTTAATCAGCTCATATTGAATAATGTAGAAATCTTATTCAAATCAAATTTATGTCGATTAAATTTGGATTTGATTTCGGTTTGGCTTAATTTAATTTCGGGTAAAAATTGATTTGCGTTAATTTCATTCGAGTTATTTGGATATAAGGTCAATTTTAGATCGAGTTCATTTTTTAATCAGATTAAATTATTTTGTCACGTATACATTTTTGTTTTTAAATCACTATTGCTAATTTATTCTCTTATTACTCTTTTTTATGTATTTAAATAACGTTCCTTTTTTAAAGTATGAAAAATATGTATACAATTCATCAGAGAAATTACAATATAGTTTCTCCCAAATCCGTGCATATTAATCTTTTGCACAAACGAATCGCTTGCATATAAAGCTAGTAAGTATATCTTTATACTATAACAGTTACGTGGACGTATAGGTGAAGGTGGACGTGTAGGTGTAGGTGGAGGTGTAGGTGGAGGTGGAGGTCGAGCGCAACATGGAAATGGTAATGGAAATCCAATAGCAGGAAGAGGAGGAAAGGGCGTCGGAGCGTGCGTTGCTAAAGTTGAAGCAACTCATCGCCATTCGCCGGTGTGAGCACTACAGATTGAAATGGAAATGGGTTTCTTTTTTTCTTGGGATTGGGAGTAAGGAGAGAGAGTGTGTGTAAAACTTTACTGACCCACTGGGTCGCCTACCCAGCTGAGGTGGCGGTTGATGTGGCAGCTGGCATGACTTCTCTTACACACTTTAAAGTTTAGAAAGAAGAATACCGTGTACCTAGATTTCCCCCTACACTATTCAGGAATGGACTACTTCCATCTTCTTACTAAAATGTTCTCTAGTCTTACTTCTCAGTCCTTATATTATCATGGTTGCAATGCTGACATCATCAATACATTTCAATTTAATTTTCAATGCTTATAATGTTATACATAATTCTCTTAATTTGTAAATCTATTACCAAATATAATAATAATAATAATAATAATAATAATAATAATAATAATAATAATAACAATAACAATAATAATAATGTTATTATATAAAAAAAATATATAAGAACCTTATTAGACATTATTATTATTTTTATTATTGTTTGACAATATTATTATTTATTATTTATTATTTATTATTATTATTTTTCTTTTGCTATCATCGTTGCTTGTTGTACGGTTCAGAATTTTATTTCGTCTACATGAATAAGGGATACCGATTTCTACGGATTGTCGTTTGTAAAGTATTCCTATGAACATTAAACTATTGTAGTTGGTGATTATTCTTGAATCAATTGATATACATCTTTTAAGTTTGCCTCCGTCAAAATTTATCAATAACTATTACAATAACAAAAGATAATGACTTATACATTAGTAAAAATCAATAATTATAGTAATACAATAGTAATAATATAATAATAGTAGTATTATTAATGATAATAAAAATTAAAAAAAGATATAATAAAAAATAGGAAGTGGCAAGAGATGCTAATGACATCTTCTATTGATCTTTTGTAAGTATTTTTTTTGTCTTTTTAGGCGTTTTATTTTTAAATCACTATTGCTAATCTATTCTCTTATTACTCTCGTTTATGTATTTAAATTGTTTCAATCTTTAAACTCTTTTGAGATTACAATTACAGCTTGTAAAAATACAAATAAGTAAAACTTAATGTTCATTTTTAAAAGTATAAAAATATGTATACAATTCACCAGAGAAATTACAATATAGTTTCTCTCAAATCCTTGCATATTAATCTTATGCACAAAGCACGCATTGTTTGCATATAAAGCTAGTAAGTATATATTTACACTATAACAATTAGGAGTATATTACTATATATTAGTTGTGGAGCATGGTATGGCAGGGTCAGGAATTTTTGGATTAGGGGGCTAAAACTAACAATTTGAAAAATAAAATTGTATGAAAAGGAAAAATTATTGATATGGAGATTTGAACCCGGGTTTTATGAGTCATTGACTCTTTTTATCATGAAAACCAACTAAGCTAATTTAGTGATATTATACTACATTGAATTCTACATATGCAATAATTTTTTTGGACCTTGAGGGGGCGGCCGCCCCCACCAGCCCCCCTCTCTCCGCCCCTGAGAATGGGGTGTGATGGTTAATTGTCGGAGTAGAATTTATACTAAGATCATTTTTGAAAATATACATAAAGGGTGTGTGTGTTCTTCATAAAGGTGGGAAATAGACATGTCAAAATTCGACCCAACCCGAAAATAATAAGTTTGCACACGAATTGGCAAGTTGCTTTCCCCCAACCCTAACCCGACCCATTTACTTAAAAGTGTCAGCAATCTTTGATCGGACCGGACATGTTCAAGTCGAGTTCGGAACAAGTACTTTATGTTTTTATCATATTTATTTAATATTTTTAGTTCATATATTTTTATTTTGGAACTTATTAAACGTTATTTTGAGCAGATCATTTCTAAAGGTGCAATTATTGCTGAATTATCAAAAATTGAGACGATTTTATAATGTTAAGACAAAGGTAAGATGTTTCCTAAAAATTTCTTATTAAATCTGTGTAGACATATGGCAAAAGTTTTGACAGTCAAACAATATATGTCTATAAGGAAAATTCTTGTAAAAGACGGTCTTACATTAATGTAAGACCAGCCCAATAGGCCCAATTAGTATGGATACAAAAACGCACGTCTTCCTTCCCTCGTTACATGCACATTTTGCAGTTTCAAAGGTTGACGTTTTAGGTTCAAAAGTTAAGTTTTTTGCCCATTTGTTAATATCAATTTCTAATTAAAGTTAATGTTTTAGGGTGAAAAATTATAACTTTTGTTGCTTATAAGTAAAGGTTTTTTGCCGAATAGTTAAGATTTATTATGTATTATATATGTGTTGGTCTTATAAGAGACCGTCTAATTTTAATTTAAAATTAGGCAATAGTCCAAACTCAATATATAGAAAGAAAAGAATGAAACACCTTTTAAATAAAGGGAGGCTTTTTGAATAAAGTGGTTGGTTTAAGTTAGTTTAATTTTAATGTAGAGTTAGATCTTCTCTTTTAATAACTATTGATTTATGTATGTATATTCCAAAGTTGATGTTTGGATTTAAAATTTAACTTTCAAGGTTTAAAAGTTGATATTTTAAGTCTATTAGTTAAACAAAATAACTTATGTCAATATGTAAAATTTAAAGGTTTTAGGTTCAAAAGTTAAGTTTTTAAGTTTAAAAGTTGACATTTTTAGCCTATTTGTTAATATCGATTCCACATATATAGTATTAGTTATGGATTTTTATGCAAAAGTTAAAGTTTTAGGTTGAAAGGTTAAAAAACGCAAAAGTTAAGGCTTTAGGTCGAGAAGTTTAAAAAATCAATTTGTCTGGGTTGCTTAGCGTGTGACGCGCGTAATTGGGCTTCTAATTAGCTTATTGGGCTGGTTTGACGTTAAGGGTTAACCTAAAACCGTCTTATTGTAAACCAACTCTGTCTGTAATAGAAAAAAGAATGGAGATATTAAGTTTTTTTTTAGTATTACTTTTATTATTTTCTAAATAAAGAAACTTAGAAGTAGATCAAAGTTCATTAGTTTTTTATGTGGTGTAGTAGGTTATAATAGTTGTTAGAGTACTTTAACACCTAATTAATCCCCCCTTCTTTTCTTTACATGACTTTAACGTCTACTGTATTTAAATCTTTTTCTGTTTTCTTAATTTAATTTTTACTCACTTTCCATTTATACGTGTTTTTGAAGTTCTATCCCATCTCTTTTCTTTTCAAAGAAAGTTATAATTTTATTTTTGTTATTTATTTGATAAACTTTTTCCTCTTTTATCCTCCAACACTCTATAACAACGGCACTCATTTATTCTCTTTTTTTAAATTTTTTTAACAGATACGTAGAATAATCTTACTACCCCCATTTTCTTTAGTTGCAACACTTTTCTAGTAGGGAAATTTCTCAAAGGTTGCAGCACTTTTTTTTATTCCTTATATAGTTGTGGTCCCCCACTCTCTCTCTCATACTTAACATAATTAAAATACTTCCTCCGTTTTTTTAATGGCTACACTTCTAAAAATACGGTTTCCTAGGCAACATTTGGAAGGGTAATTAATTGTGTATAAGGGTATATGATTAATTATATTAGTGGGGACCATTTCCTAGGCAAAAAGAACATTGAAGGTACCGCCACCAGCCACCAGCCACCCTCAACCCCACCCATCACCGCCAATAGAAAACCAAATCTACCACCAGAAATCGTACCCCACCACCACTACCACCAAAAACCCCCATCACCACCTACAAACCCTAATCCCGACAGATTCGACCACCCACAACCCTAAACCAAATATTTGACCACCTATAACCTTAATCCCGGCAGATTCGAACCACCCATAACCCACAACCCTAATCCAGGCCGATTCGAACTTCCCACAACCCACAACCCAAAGTTTCGACCACCCGCAACCCCAAGAAGATGGAGATTCGAGTATGAAGAGTGAAGGAGGAAGACGAAGAGGATGGCGAGTCGTCCACCCATGAAATTTGGGTGATTTTCGATTGCTTTGGGTGGTTTTCGATGTCCTTCAAGTTGTTTTCGGTGATTTTCGATTGATTTGGAGTGGTTGCCGGTAGATTTGGGTGTTTTGTGAAGGTTTTTGGTGGTTGCGAGGTGGTTTTCGGACAGTTTGGGTGGTTGCGTGGTGGTTTCTGGGTGGGGTGGCAACCATTGATGATGGTGGTTGTGGTGGTAGGAGGAAGGTGGGAGAGTTAATGGGGACGGGAATTGGAGGTTGGTGAGGAAGGGGAGTGGGGTTTGGGTGGTGCTGGTGGTTGAAAGAGAAGAGAAAAGGTGGCTGTGGGTGGCGAAAGAGATTGAAGAGAGAGAGATGGGTTGGTTTAATTTTAATTTATGTGGTATAATTAGTAATTAGGATATATTAGTTTGTTATTTAGGAAGTTATAATTAGTAATTAAGTGAGGTTTAATTTTTAAAGTAAGGGTGGCATTGTAAATTCACAGCAAAAAACTTACAAAAAAGAAAGAAAAAGAAGTGTAGTCATTAATACTAAATTGCCAAAAATGGGAAGTATAGTCATTAAAAAAACGGAGGAAGTACTTTTTGCTGTGGTCCCCCACACTCTCTGTCATACTTTTTACACAATTAAAATACTAAATAGTCCCCACTCCCCTTAATTAGAGAAACTCTTGGATGGACCGGGTTCACACTAAAAATATTGTAGACCACCTAACTTTTGATTGCTAAACCTTAACTTTTAATTACAAAATCTTAACTTTTGAAACAAACCTTAACTTTTCATTGATAACACGTAACTTTTGATTTCAAGACCTGGCCTTAACTTTTGATTGTTAAACCTTAACTTTTAATTACAAAATCTTAACTTTTGGGCTTCGTATTAGGTCTACAATAAATTTAGCGTAGACTCGGTTTATATTAGACTTGACTCCTTAATTATACCCATAAATTCACCTAATACCTCATTAAAAAAATTGCCTACGTATCCGCAATTTTCAAAAGTGTTGCAGCTAAAATAACGGAGGTAATACTTTTTTATTATTATTATGGGATCACTAGACGAAATAACTTTAGTTACTACTCCCTCCGTTTCACATTAATGGTTACACTTCTTGTTTTCACGTATGCCAATGCAAAATTTTGAACATTAATATCACTAGTTTTATATTTGTAAAAACTATAAAAAGTGAACATTAAATAAGTAAATATCAAGATAAATCCAACAAGATTCCACATAACTATATTTTTCCTTACATATAAATCACAAACTACGGTAAAGTGAACTTTATGAATAGTATTTACTATAAAAATGTAACAATCTTTGCGAAACTGAGGACGTATTATTTTTTTTGTCCTTAATAGTATGAACTATTAAATTTTCTAGGCCAAAGTTCAAGAACTTTGACCGTCTATTCTAGTAATATATTAGTAAAAACATAATTAGGAAATGTTGTTAGATTGTCTCATATATATACTTTTAGGATGTTTTAGCTTAATTTGTTTTTTTGTTTTGTCGGGGCTTGCCCCTCTTTTGCATCAAAAAAAAAAATACTTTTAGGATACTTATAATTATTGTTATAGACAATTAGAGATAGTGGTTTAGTGGAAACTGAAATAGAGCTTAAGTCATTGAGGGAGTACTTTACTAGATTTGAAAATGTGTTTACTTTTTTTGCACTGCTTTTGGGATGGTTACCTCGACTAAATTTCTACACTTAAACATAGGGAATCTCTAGGACAAACGAGGCAAGCAAACTTAGTGCCTTCATTTTCTTACCTTTCCCACACAAACTATCACTGCAAAATAAAGTTTCTTAGCTAACATTATTGAAGCGCTTAGAAACTATGGGTTCTGGAAATAATGGAAATAATAACAATTTTCTCTATGTTGTAGCTAGTAACTTTGATGTCCTTGCTGGGTATGTCATTCTTCACTCCTTTATTTGCTTCATTTTTAGGGCTTTTAATTTCTTTTATTAAACAAATATCCTTTTTATTTACTAAATTAAAAGAAATTCTTTATATTTGCAGGCCATTAGTTGCTCTTGTCTATCCCCTGTAAGTCATCCTTCACTTTAGTAATTTTTTCCTGTTTCCTTTTTCCGTCAATAGTATTTTTTTTATAGCCTATAGGAATTTTAAATATTTAGTGGTCTAAAACTGACACAATCCTTGTAAGGTGAGGCGAGATAAGAGAATCCAACTCGCAAGCAAACTCTAGTTATTTAGACAAGGAGCTAGAAATTTTATTCAGAAGTAGGATTACTACTAACTACCACACAATTCCCAACTTTCGTTGGGGGTAAGAATCGAACCTAAGTTGTTACCACTTGAACAGTTAAGCTCCTCTTAATTCTTTTTCCCTCAGTAAAATTAAAGAAATGTTGTTACAGTATATAGTAGTTTGATACATTATTTTGGTATGGACTAAGCAATTATGTCACATGTGATGTTTTAGCATATTAGGTTTTCTTTTTCTTGGATGTGTAGGTAGCTGGAAGATTTAATATTTCTTGTTACAAAGTTTAGCCCCCATAAACTAGATTCCATACTCTGTTCTTGCATGTTACAGCTTTGCAAGTACTGAAATTTCTTATGAACCCAGAAGAAAACATAGTTTTTAGGAAGGGTGGGCATGTGTTGCATTTTATTTTATAACCACCCGATTATTTTTGTTGACACCCCATGAATGACTCATGAGTGAGTGTTTCCATATCGAAGATTAAGAGAGAAATAAACACCGTTAAAGTTTCAAATAGTTACGTAAGTTATTCTACTTATTGCTAATTGGTATTGTGATGGAACCTTTTTTCTTATTGGGTAAAGTTTGTAGTTTTATATTCAGAATTTATTGGGGAGAAAAACGCTTGAATAGTATAGGTGACTAGTTGTAATAGTAGAATAATAGTAATAACAAAAACAAAGAGAATGCGAAATTTTACATTGAGGCTATGTTTTAGGAAAATATGGCATTTTTTTTCCTAGACAAGGGAGAGGAAAAACAAAGGGAGATGGGATTTTTGAAATTAAATGTTGCTAATCCCTTTGATTTTTGTTCTTTGTCCCATGATAAAAGGAAACGTTTTGCATTATGCTGTTGCTTAGTGCTTAGTAACTAGTAAGTGATCTTGTTTGGCTCGAGGATTTTCCCGATTTTGCTCATGATTTAGGTTTCGTTCTGGGAAATGGGTCTTTCTTGAAAATGTTTTCTTCCCAACCGAATACATATTAGGCTTTATGTTTTTTTAATAAACTAAAACGGGCCAGCTAGAATATCCATTTGTACTAAGCCAATATATGAATTTTACAATTAGCTATATTTTGATTGATTTCCTCTGACTTGGAAATTTTACTGTCTTAGATATGCTTCGATTAAGGCCATAGAGAGTGGTTCAAGAGCAGATGATCAACAATGGCTTACTTATTGGGTGTTATACTCCCTAATCACCATCTTTGAGCTCTCATTTGCCAAGGTCCTCGAATGGTAAGCATATTCAAGTTAAAATAGAGTTTTTCTAGCACATCTAGTTATAGACGTGCGTAAAAAACGACCCCAACCCGAAACTGGGACAGGTCTTGACAAAATGGTATTAACAAAAACCCCGAGTTTATCCGAAAACGACTAGGAAATTCTTGTGTTGAAACCGACCCGGCCTATATTTTACCTAACCGTCCCAAAAATGGTTACATTTATGCTGAAATGAAATGGGTATGCTGGAAATGTTCGGCAGAAAGTATCTTGAACTATGAGTATTGTTGGTAAGTATGACTTTTACTTGACTTAAACATCATCTTAATACTTTAGACCAATTGTATATCTTTTGGTGTGTATATTGTACTGAAGAAATACAAAGGGCGTCTCTAAGTTCCCTTAACTCATTGGATCAGCCCAAACCTCAAGGATATTTCAGTGTATATATTGTACTGGAAAATTACAAGGGGAGTCTCACAATTTCCTTTAACTCGTTGGGCTATAAAGAAGTGTTTAGTGACCCGATCTGAAAATGTCCTACCAGAAAATTAGTTCGCATTGAAGCTATTTGACCTTAATCCGACTTACTTGCTTGACAAATCTAGTGAAAACAAAGTAAATCACAGAAGAAGAAAAAGTGGGAGGGAGGGAAGGGTGCAAATGTGCGTTCTCTTCGCTTGAACATAACTTAGTAGATTTACTTGGACCTTATCACTCTTGATTTCACCTTATGACTACATCTGATTAAACTTGGTCAAGCCTTAAACTTATCTTGTTAGGCGATACGGATTTAGCATCGGGGTGTCAATTATAGATTTTGAGATTGGTAGCTTAGGTTGCAAAATCGAAAACAAATACAAAACTTTAATTGTTTAGTAGTCTAAAAGATAATAAAAGTAAATTATAATTTAAAATTGGAGTGTCGGTTGCAACCCCTTGCCTCAGCGTAGGTCCTCCATTGCTTTTAGGTGAAGAGACTGCATTGTAAAGTGATCACACCTCTAAAGTGGGACCAAAGATATCTCAAAGCTTGAGATTATCTATAGATTGATAAAGTCTGAATTAATATGGGAATGCACTTTAGACTTTCTCAATTTTGAATGCCAATGTAGAGACTATCTTCTTCCCTCTCTTGTTTTTTTTAATGAGAAATACTATCTTCTTAAATGAATGAATATTACTTTTAAAAAACATTTATGTTGAAATGCAGAGTTTGATTTTAATGTAATGTTTTAGGTTTCCAATATGGAGTTATGCTAAGCTATTCTTCACATGTTGGTTGGTGCTGCCTCAGTTCAATGGAGCAACTTATGTTTATAAGAATTTCATTAGGCCTTTCTACATGAACCCCCAAATTAGACCCACATCCACAATGTGGTACATACCCAAGGCAAAGAACCCATTCAGCAAACAAGATGATATTCTATATGCCGCTGAGAGGTACATTGAACAAAATGGGACCGAGGCTTTTGAGAGGATCATTAAAAAGGTACCTTTTTTCTTGCTAGGCTTCACCTTTCATACCTCGAAAGCACTGCAAATGAGTCAAGTCGAGTCTATTATATATAAGCTGAAGTGACAAGAATCTTTAGTGTTTGGCCGGGTATTTATTCGAACTTAGATTCTTTAGCTTATGGCCAGCTTGGGCTCAGCTTGAGCTTGCTCCTGAATTCAAACTTAATGATTTTTCTTAAAGGGATTTCTTAAGAGACTTTATGCGTGTATGTATGAAATTAAATCTTTGTAGAAGAAATAGTTTGCCCAAATTTGCATGTTTACACTGGGTACAATAAAATTAAGAGAGACACAATAATACTAAGATAATTTTAAGAGGCGAGCTTTTCATTTAAATATTGAACGGGTTAAATACTTATATATGAACATGTATGAGGTACAAACGAGCTTTTGACGAACCTAAACCTAAACGAGTTATTTGAGATTCAACTCAATTACTGAACAAGGTTAATTTTTTGGATGTGGATCGATGTTTGTATATTTACTTAACAAATGGGCTTTTGACCGAGCTTGTTGGTGAGCAGTGACAACTTTAGGAGAAAATACAAAATTGGTGAAAATGATTGTTAAGTAGTCCTAATAAGCGGTTCATGGATGTATGTATCACAAATCCTTGGCAACCCTGAAATAAGTTCTATAAAATTTGTTATCGATTTGTTTATTTATTGAATATATCGAATATTTTTGTTGCAAATAGAAACGTAAATAAAGAAAACAAAACATATATTTTGTGTTTGCAGGCCGATAGAGAAGCGAAAGCAAGGAGAAAACACTACACAATATTTGAAGAGGATCAAAATGGATACTATTGATCAATATTGACTTTTCTTATCAGTTAGATGGTCCTTTGCTTCGGTCTTGTTTTACTGACGTTGCTGAAGTTTTAGATGTATATAGACTCTATCTGGTGACCGTATCTTTAATTCTGACTGGTTCCGTAGTATCTTCATGCACATTATTTGAGTTATGCACAAAATTGAGATCATATTTTACTGATTAATCGGGCCACAAAATTAGGCGAGTCTAGTTTTAGCTTATTCGTATCGAGCTTCATCAATATATAAGTTTCGAGCATGATTCAAGAATCAACAAGCTTTTGGATAACTTGTTCGAATTTGACTTATTACTAAGCTTTTTGCTTGTTCCGGTGCTCTTTCGCATTTTGAGCTTAAACTTGAGCTCGAATGAGCTTGGACTAATAAACAAGCCATGTGATAGTTGGTGCCTTAAAATTTTAAACGAGTCATATATGGACGTTGAAGATTAAACAAGTTAATGAAGATGAGTGACTTTAGGTTCGTGTTAGACAAGTTTTAATTATTTTTTTTTATCAAGCTTCTGTTGGCAAATTGCAATTACAAAGAAACACTGCTTGATAGTTTTGCCCATCTCATAGAGTCATAGGCGAGAAGTCCTCCAATTTATTTGCGAAAAGCTCTATAGAACAATAAGCGGCCTAGGCCTTTGCAATATCGAACATGTCAATGAAGCAAGAAGCATACTTGGCCAAAACAATCCCGTTTATGTTTGGGCCTAGCTCTCCAATTAGAAATAATACATAACTCGCTCTTCTTTTATCGTATAGCAAAACTATAACTTTTCTTTGTAGCAAGATAGGATCTAGGTAATAGAAGATTGTCGTAATTCGTAAATACCTAAATTAAACTCACTTTCTGACACTAGTTTAAGTAGTTAGGGACGTAGAGTTTGTATTCACAGGGAATAGTGACTTTTTAATGTATGTAATGGTGGAAAATATATAGTAAATTAATTTTTAAAGTAACGAAGTTGGAGGATGTATCAATAGAATAAAAATAAAACGAAACTAGATAAAAACAAGTAATCTAGTAAAGAAACCAAATGTACACAAATCTTGGTCAAATTAATGTCCATTAATGATTACTAGTTGATCACATGATACACTTCGACAAACTTTTGTAATAATTATATTTAGCAGCAGAAATACTTTAAGCGAGCAAACTCGGACTATTATCATGACACTCATCTATCTAAATTGAAGAGCATCGAGTGCAAAACTCATCTATATATGAATTAACAATACTATTATACACATTAAAAGTGATTTCTTTAGAGTTTGAAAGAACTACATATCCATTTAATAACTATATTGCTATTACATGATTAAGTGTCCTCGTCTCGCACAAAGAAGACAATAACTAGAGCTTGAATGTATTCCGCTGCATTTTTGTGAATTTCATAAATATATTTTTAAAATATATTTATGAGCATTTTTGTAATTAAATAATTATATTTCTAGTAGCGACTATTTAAAAAGTCAAAGTTATATTATATTTCATGAAGTCAAAGTCTTTTGGAGGTTGTACTTTTTAAATGTCATCATATTATTTTAAAAGTATGTTGGGTTGGTATTGAAAAGAATTTTAAAAAAAGTTTGGGGGCCATTTTGTTTCATGGCCATTTTCAAATTCTAAGTCCAATTTGTATTAGTTCTTAGTGAAACTAGGAAAACAAACCTATTCCTAACCATATTTGGATTTCAAGCCAACTAGTATTCCTAGTAATACTAGAGAAACAAACCTACAAATACCCCCTTGCATCAGAATTTTTCATTGACCCACTAGCGAGGCGAGACGCTAACTGCGAGTCAAAGCACGCACGAATAGTTGCGGGCCTGATCGCGAGTCACGCCTTGTCTTCGGTAGAGGGCCGCAAACTGCTATGATTGTCGTGAACCGAGGTCTATCTAGGGCATTCTACTCATCCGAAACCTTCAAATAGACAAGCAATAAGTGTCCCGAGGTTGTCATATGTGACTCCTAGGCTACAACTCCAGCTTAAACAGTATCAAAACGTCATAAAAATTTCAATCTTCACTCAAATCCGCATCCGCATAAGTGCTTATTTTTCACAAACTAGGCACAATTCTATCGAATCTCACACAAACGATGGTGATTTGTCTCTCAAAATGTGCCTAAAAACATACTTCCTTCGTTTCTTTTTAATTGCAACAAACTCAAGTGGGTGGACTCCTAGGCAAAATTTAAGTGTGAGTGTGAAAGTGATGCAAAGAGAAAGTGGGGCATGTGATAAAGAGAGAGATAAAAAGAAATGACTTGTTTAAAAGGAAAGAAAACATTTGTTGTAATTAATTTAATATTTCCATTTTTGGCAATTGTTGCAATTAAAAAGAAACAGAGGAAGTATAAAATACATACTTAACATGTTGGAATTTTACCTTTTTATTGTGCATGTAAGTGATCCAACTCTCTCCTTCCTTCTTGGGTAGCCCAAACGCATTTCATACCGACTAAAGTTTAACAATGTACACGATTTCAATATCACAATATTTAATTAGTAGTTTCATCTAGGGCTGATAAACATGTCACGTTAGGTTAAATATGTGTTCCGACCATAATAAACGGGTTAATAATCCCCTGACACAAACCTAACCCTTTTAAAATCTAGTTGTTGGCCCGTGCGGGTTGCGCACGGTTCCCAAGGTAGTATGTTTATCAAATTGATCCTAAATTCCTAAATGCTAATTTTGGGTTAATAATTTCTCTTGTACTGGTTAATAATTTTTAAAATTGTACTCCCTCCGTTTTTATTTAAAAGGGGCATTTTGACTTCAATTACCTTTTACATTCTACTCTTTGATCATCCTATGTTATTTATACTTTAGGAAAACCATTATCATATAAGATTATGTTTGATCCATCGTAATCGTAATATGTATCATAATTAGAGATATTCGTGATCAAAGATATACATTGACAATTGTGAAAAGGACAAATATCCTTATTAAATAAAAATAGAGAGGAAGAGGAAACCATGACTCTTAGTATTTCTTCATTGTAAATCTCCCCTTAGTCAACTTTCTCAATTTATATAATTACACAAAATAGTCATATTGTAGTAAAAGGAACACCTTAGAGTTCAGTTGGAAGCATGTATTACAAAGATTATAGAAGCAAATTAGAAAACCATTACATGGGAATACGGGATAAAAGAACCCTATTAAATGGGAACAAACTATTCAAGACTGAGGAAAGGGGAAAAGATTTTGAACAATTCACCATGGTCAGAAGCAAGACTGAACCGATCGATCGACACGAACAAGTGACCCTGCGACGGCGGAAATTCACAATTGTAGTTTCTATTTCAAACTAAATAAAATAAGCAAATAATAAAACGGAAATAAAACAAAACAAATTACCATAGTTTGATATGCAACTTATCCCAACATTTTCAGACGTGGAAAGAAGGTGGAGATGAACTTGCGACTCTCGATGGTTACAAATCTTCCCCCATTTTAATGAACCCTGACCTGGTCTGGAACGAGAAAAAACTTTAGTTTGCTAGGTTATTGTGGAATGTCCAAATTCCTTTTTTGAGAAGTAAAAATTGGTAACGAGACTTCACTTTGACAAAAAATTTGTGTTTATGATAGGTACTTGTTGAACCGGGAACACCTGAAGGGTAAAATATCATATCTCAGATGTGAACACATGTATTACGGATGGAGAAGAGGGTATGTCATTGCACGAGTCACGCTGAGGTTAATCTCTTGCGTTAGCAACC
Organism: Patellifolia procumbens; assembly: GCA_947645195.1. Classification (NCBI taxonomy): domain Eukaryota; kingdom Viridiplantae; phylum Streptophyta; class Magnoliopsida; order Caryophyllales; family Amaranthaceae; genus Patellifolia; species Patellifolia procumbens. The sequence continues at coordinate 551,893 of CANSGD010000402.1, read as the reverse complement.
TCTTGGATAGATATGAGGCTAAATTACTCAAACACAAGTACCGACACTTAAACATGGTACACTATATTACCTCAAGCGATCATCCGTCCAAAGAATCATCTAAACAAGTCCTTAGATGATTACCTCATCTCAGCTTGGTGCGAATAGCAGCTTCAAGTACAGTGTTGTCGGCTGGAAAGTGTTGTCTGCTGGGAAGTCCCTGCAGTGTGAACTACAAGATCTACTTCTGCAAAGAAAGCAAATGTATTCAGTATATCTCTAATCTACTCATATAATTAACTAAACTAAATAATGACTAATGAAGTAGTATATATATCTAGGCACCCAGGCAACAACATAGTTATGAAGTACTCAATCACAAAGTACAAAATCAAATATGATACATTAAGAGGCGTAAATTGTCAACGATTCAAATGTTGGAGTACTTGCTACTTGGTAGAAGTGTAAAAAGGACATTGAGTATAAACTGTTGAGGTTGTTGAGGTTCGTGCAGCAACTTGTACTCCTTAACTTAGTCAAGTTCAGAATTACAATTCTGCAAAGTTATGGAACTTTGATCTCATTGTCTTAGTGACTCTAAATATCGATTCATTACAAGGTCACACTTTCCACCACCGAAATCAATTAGTTTTTCTATCACTCTAGCCAAACCATATACATAAACAATACTTCAATTTCTTTCTGTGAACATTTGGCATACTGATCTCAAACTTTGATCACAAATTTTCTCATTGCTTCTAAGATGTTATTTTGGTTCGCAAGAGTTATCTTTAGCTTTCTCCTCGCTTAACTCCTATAGAATATAATTTCTAGAGAGATTCACATTCAAAAATCAATCTAGAGTCACAAAAGTAACAAAGGATTCCAAAAAATTACCTTGTAAGGCAGCTTCTAATGGTTCCACATTATCAATATCGACCTCGACAAACTCCGATTTCTCACCAAGAGTTCTCACCATTGGTCCTCCTTTCTCCCAAAAGATGCAAATACAAGGACTTGTGTTAGCCAGCTATCTATCAACATATAACATTACCAAATAAATTCCAAGTTAAAACCGTAAGAGTTTAACGTTAAAGTTTGACACTTAACTTTAGGTTAAAACTTTGTCGTTTTAAATTAAAACCTTTCGATTATACTATGATCTATATATAAGTACGTGGATAGCCCGTCTAAAACATTACGTGTTTCGATCACCAATATAACCTTAAGAGTTCAATATTAAAGTTTGAGAATTTAAAATTTTAACGCCTTACATACCAAGATTTTAGGTTAAAACTTCATCCTTGCTAATTAAAAATTTTCATTTTCCTACGATCTATCCTACTATATATAAGCACATGGATAGACCGTCTAGAAACATTACTTATTTCGGCCACCGATGATGATACGAAGTTCAGGAGAAAGCACCGAGAGAACGGTGGCCGTAGAACCACCAACTCTACTAGTACCGCCCGAAATCAAAACCCTAGAATTCCTGGATATACATAATCTTGAATTCGGCTAATTAATATGAGGAATTTACCTTAAACCCTAACCTTGCTTGAAGGGAAACCAATTGCTAGCCATTCGCACGCCAGATTCGCCCAACCGTTCTACTTGCATAAGTTATAAAATCAAATCCCCCACACTCTTTAGATAAGCTGCAAACCATTTGTAATACAAGGTAAATAAAATCAACATTTCTCAAAGAGGAACAAAAATAATAATTCATTAAAAAAAATAGAAATATATATTAATAAGTTTCACAATATAACATCTAACTAAGCAAGCTTTATGGTATGTTCTTTGTGGAAGCTATTTATAATATCCCGCTTCGGCGGAATCAGCCAGCGAAAGAGGATCCCTAGGGATAAAAAGTTAAACCACAATAAACTTTTTGATTTGGTCTGCTTCGCAGTTGCAATCAAGTGCAATGAACCTATTCTTGAAATTATTTTGAGTTTAAGGACTTTGATTTTCTGATTGAGAATGACTTGCTGCTACTGTCATCTCTTGATCTATGCTTGCTGATATATTTGCGTTCATGATTTGTGTGAAATGGGTTAACAATGGGACGGGGCTCTCTTAAGCCTTCCAGTCCACACTGTTAGCAAGGCTGAGGGTGTCAACGGTTTAGCTTACATAGCAAACATTATTTTTCAGAAATGACAACTACTCAAAAAATTCAAGGTGTCAATCATATCGAAGACAACTCAAACCTGACCATCCAGGAGGGGGAGAAGTTATGGATCCCACTGCCGTGCAGTTATGATGATGTGGAGGGGAAGAGGTGGTGTATTATGCACATGTGGTGGAGTTTTAGAGCAGCCTAACTCAGGTTGCTATTGAGATTGGGGCCAACTTAAAGACTTTGTAAGAGTTAAACAGGTTGGATCTTTCTTCTGAGTTCAATGAAGGCCAAGTCATTGATATCCCTCTTCACCTTCCAGCTGATACTCCTTCTCAAGGTCTCTCTCTACCTCTAACAGAGTAACAGTGAGCATGGTAGTCTGGTACTTACAAAAACAAACCCCCACCCACAGCATGGCCCCCAACTAAAAGGGTATAAAATCCTTGATTATGAGAGCAGCAAACTTAACATCTTTAGCTCAATTATTCTTCTAACATTAGAGGACTTTCATCCCCTTCGCAAGGCTATATTGATTATACACCAAACCAACAATTTGTTTTTGCAAGTACAGCTAAGAAATGCCCTTAATTTTTAAGCAACCAAACACAACAATACTACCAAACAAGGCTAATTTAGTTGATACAACTAAAGTTAAACACCAACAAAATATTAATGTTTACAATCACGCAATAACAATTCATTATGACGCCATAATTACCATATTTTGGCTAAAATTTCTACACATTATACAAAAGCCAAAAGTAAATCATACCAAAATACGAAAAAATCTATAATTACATTACAACTTAACAATAAAATCAAACATTTCTTATATAGGCACAAAAAAAATTCATCTCTAATATCAAAATTAACAAAAATAAATATAAAAGATAAAATAAATAGCTACGAACATTATCCTCAAGAAACTGAAGTATCTCGTCACCTCTAACCTCTTCAATATCTTTAATTTCAACATTTTATCAGTTTACACCACCAAATCTTAGATCGGTGCGATAAAAACCAACAATAATGCGAAATGTCTGATTTTTTGAACAACATAAACAAAGTAGACAATAGCGGCAATAAATTAGCAGTAATTAAAGACTAAAAAACTCGAATATACAGAAGAAAGAAATTGATTTTTCTGTACCTTGAAGAAGTGCAGATCAGTAAACAGAGAAGACGAAAAAGGAGAGGAGAGAGAAAGGCGAACAAAATGCTATAGAAATTAGGAGGATGTGGTGTGAGGGAAATCAGGATGAAAGTAGGCAAAATGCTATAGACAAAACGCTCAAAGGTAAGCTGGGCATTGTTCTTATCAACAGTGAATTTCAGAGGTTTATGACTTATTTCACTGTTCATAACAACAGTAACTCCACTTCTTATTTTTAAAGAGTTATTATTATTATTAAGTTATTATTAATTAATTATTAAGAGTTAGAGAAAAAAATACAAGTGAACAGTGAATTTCACTCTTTCTCACCTATATCACTATTGATAAGAACACTAATGTAAAACTTGGCTTTTAAAGTGTTAGGGATTGTAAGATCATGAGTTATGAAAAAAAAAAGGGAAAATTGGCGTCAACAGCACCAACTATTAATTTGGTGCACAAAACAGCACAAATTAAAGAAGGTGCAGTGCACATCACAAACTTTATGTGACGGGTGCACAAAACAACACAAACGAATATTATGGTAGGTGCACAACACAAACTTTATGTGATGGGTGCACAAAACAACATGATTTCTAAGTAGAATCTCAGGCCAAAATCTCCTTGTGTTATTTTGTGCACCCATCACATAAAGTTTGTGTTGTGCACTGTACCTTTTTTAATTTGCGCTGTTTTGTCGCACCAAACGAATAGTTGGTGTTATTGACACCAATTTTCCCAAAAAAAAAAGAAGCAACAAAAAAATGGAAAAGAGAAGGCACAACAAAAGAAACAAAAGCAATAAGGTGGCCCCAACCCCAACCCCAAATCCCGAAGATCTAGTTTATTATTGATTGGGCCTACTCGTCAACAACATAAAAATAGCCTGAGGCTGAGCCTGAGCCTGAGCCTGAGCCTGCCTGAGGGGTCCAAATCTTAAGAAAAAGAAAATGAGAGAAAATGAGAGAAAACGAGTCCATCCAACTCCAGGTAGCTTATGTGGCACCCAGTTTGTTTATTACAACACAAAGAGTCAAATGCGTTGCCTTCTTCTTCTCCATTACAACAAACCCCATTTTCAATTACGCATGTTTGTTGTTACAGAAGGAGGAGGAGAGAGATAACCAACAGAGATATACCTCCTTCCTCTGAAACAGCAATTTACATTTACATAACGTTACATTACGTTACCTTCTTTTTTCAACCTAATTTCAATCCCTATTATTTGTCGATTTTTCTGTGCTTTTATTATTTGATCGCTCACGCTATAAGGTCACCCATTTTGTTAACATTTTTATTTATTTTCTAAAGTCAAATTGGTAGCAGCATTGTCAGATTTAGACCTTTGATTCAGGTCAATTCGAAGCTTTTACGGAAAATTTTAAGGAGTTAATTTTGGTTATTGTCGAGAGAGAGAGAGAGAGTTTGATGTTTAGGGCGTAATTTTGCGAGCTGTGTTTGGGGTTTTAGATGAGCAGATGAATTGGCGAATAATGCAGTTTGGAGTAATCTTATGATGATGATGATGATGATGATGATGATGGGGTATACATTGTTTGAGGTATTAAAACTATGATGGTTTGGGGAATTGGCATTGTTATTTTATGGGGTTAGTACTTCACTTGCTTCCTTTTAGGATTAGTCTTACTACTTCTTTTTTGAGGTTTTCAAATGGGTAAATTTTCAAGGCTGGGGCGTGTACAACAACACTGGATTTTGCATTTTAGATGGCTGATTCACAGAGGACCGGCCCCGCCGAAAGGGATATTGAACAGGTTTGTTTTCTCAAACCTTTCTGTTATCTCAAACTATTGTGTTTGTGTATGATTTCTTGATAATGCTAGTTGTAGGGGTAGTACATAGTGTCATGGACTCATGGTTGAAATATTAAGTAGTTTCGTTTGTGATTCGACTATGTATTTACTTATCAATTGACTGGCATTTAGAAGACAAATGAACCATTGGTATGGAAATTGGAAGCTCAAGTACTGATTTCATGAAGCGGGTGGCAGACATTTCTACAATGTAACTTGTCACCATATGGCCTAAGAGAGATTTGAGCCGGGGCACATTGTAATTTTTGTTCTTATGGCGTAAGAAGATAGTTGATTTTCTGAAGGGAGTGGTTCTAGTATTTTAGGGAGACTGCTGTTTTCAAACGCGGCTAGGTTTATGTGCTGAAGAGCTCAGTAAAGGGTCTTAGGCTCCGTTTGTTTTAATGGAAAAATCACTTTTCAAGGAAAACCATATTCAATTGAAAACAATTTTAGAAAAAGTTTTCCTTTGTTTGTTTGATTAGAGGAAAACTTGGGGAGAAATGGTAAACAAACTAAAAGAAAAGGGATTTAACTTCTTCCTGCAAAATAGTGCCAACAGAATTCTGAAACAGCTTTGCTGCCGGTATAGTGTTATTGAAGAAAGTTAAATTTGTGAAATTGGAGAAATCATCTGATCTGCTCCTTCTCATCAGCGTGCTTGGTTATGGTTTGATATGTCATTTCCATGTCCTTGCTGTTTACTTCCATTCTTCAAAAAATATTATCTTCAGTCGGAGACTTTGCAAGGAATGTTTGTGACCATTGTTTGGGATCTTTTACTATCATATTCCTTTTGCCAATGTGTGATTTTAACAAAGCCATAAAAAGCCGATTGATAGAAAAATGTGTTCTTCCATGTCATATTTTTACTTGTTGATAGTTCAGCCACTTCATTATGCGCAATTTGGAACTTCAGGAAAAGTTATTCCACTTTCATGGAGATCCTTATCTTCGTTCCGAAGTGAATTGAAGAAGCTTAACTTAGGGCGGATGGAGTAAAGGAAGCATGCTGGATATCTATAGAAGTGCTTAGACTCTCCGGGAATGTTATTGCATACATTTGGATTATTAAATATATATATGAAGGAGCTAGACCACTATGAAACCGCTAGTTGAAGATATAACACATGTTCATGCATGGGGCTCCACAAAGGATGGCTTACCAAAATAATCTAAGTGCAATAGTAATAGGGAAATCCTCCAATACTCCCTAACGTGTCCTTGCATATGCTTTCACTTCCCGATACATATCCTTGACTAGGCTACATATTTACACGGGTATAACCTTCTTTGTCATTGCCCATAAGTACGCCTCTTGGTACCTTGTCATAAACCTTCTTTAATTTATTGAAGATCATGCGCTGATGTGCATATGCTTACTTTTTGGCTTTATAATTATCCATTTTGTCTTCTTAAGACTGATGCTTTTATGATAGATCGTCTTAACAATTAACCTGTATGGATTCGAAATGCTTGTTCATTTACTCATTCTATTTTCAATCACTTTCTCCCCAATTATATTACTCATAAGCTCTACCCTTAAATAATTTCAGCTATCTTTTGCATTTCCTTTGTTCTTATATATAAGTATTACAGTGTTTTTTTTTTCTCTGATGCGATATCTTGTATGTCCTCCAAATCTTGTTGAATAGGTTTTCTTCCAATTTTGTTGAATACGTCTAAGCAATTAATACAAAACTCCACTAGGCATAAAACCTATATAAGGGTACCATTATCGTCTCGTCGATGCTTGATCGACCTGTTTATCTGAATTCTCTCCATATATTTTCTTTTGACTTATCCATCCTCAATAGATGCCTTATGGAACACTTGCTTGATTTCCGTTAAATATTCATCATAGTATTTCCTCCACTTATCCTTTAATCTTTTCAATTTGGATAAGAATGGTTTTTTTTTAATCCTTCACACAGTTCACCATACAGATATCCTTGGTCATCACTTGCCTTTCTCTAGTTATCATTCGAATATTTTTTCAGTGTTCATCGATAATAACTTTTCTCCTTTATTTTAGTGTCCTTGTTTTCTCCATCCCTACATTTCCAAGTCAAAGTTTCATTCTTTTCTCTTCGCCTTTTGTTATAAAACTGGTACGCGTTTTTCGTATGCACCTAACAAAGTTAATTCTCCTACTTTCTTCTACAAATCAATGTATAATGGAAGCAAGGTTTGTATCCACAGGCAACAAAGGTACGAGTCGGAAATTCAACACAGACTAATTCCTAGATTACTCTTGGTAACTAATGTGAGGGGGGATTTTGATGTGCTACTAACGATGCTAAACAAACAAGTTAAAGAGTAGGAAATACAATGGAGACTAGCCCTGAGTTCGATTAACATCCACTTCCAACCGATTTACGATCATTGAAACCACAATCTTTTATCAAGCTCTTGATTACTTATTGTTGAGATTAAAAGTCCTATTCTCCTTGATCGTGGTTAAACAAACTCGATCCGTGTGGTTTGAAACCCTAACTATTAATTAACTTAACCGATTAGCACTTAGGTTCAAATGAACAGTAGCATTATAGACCGACAATCAATAGGATTACTTATGTCATTCAAGCAATATGTTAAAATCCCCGTAAGTAGTTCGAAAACATCTTAGTTCATTCAACACCCTTCCCCTCCCTCGTCTCCCCCCTCTACCATTACACCCTTTCTGCCCACGCCACAGTTTCTCCCCACCATCGTTGTTTTTTAGCTTAACTTTCTAAGCCTCTTGGACAGGGTCTATTCAGACTGGTGGCAGGGGCGATGGTGACACTGGTGGCAATCATTGGTTAGGGGAGGAAGTAAGGCGGGAAGGGAAAGTAAGGTTTGAAAGGAAGAGAGAGAATTGGGTAATGGGAGGAGACATAGTGGGTGTGGGGAGAGCTTTATTAAGGAAGATAATGGAAGGAAAAAGAGTTGGGTGGTGCCTGTTGTTTAGGGTGGTTGACTTTTTCTTGTTTTTTTTTCATGTCTTACTTTTTAATTAAGATAATAACATTGTTGGTTCCGTATTTTATCTCCTCTTTTTTGGTCTAATAGCGTCAACTTCTTTGGGTTCAATTCGATGATTTGAACTTAAGAGTCAAAACATAGGGTATGAAAGGAATCTGGTGCATTTTATTTTGTAATGGCAATGAGGAGTATGCCAACTTGAGTATAGTTAGCTATATTAGTAATCTTCTGATATGGGATATGGTGTGAACTGTGAACTAAGTGAGGTCCAGGAAGTGTAATGGACTGAGTTCTGTGCAAAAGAATTCTAAAGTGCTGATTTGACATCTTTTGAGTGACCCAAGTGAAGAAGGTCATGGACCGAAGGAAAGACTAGAGACAGTATGAGTTAGGGTGTTGTTAAGACTTTGCCACATTAGCTTTTGTTTTTAATCAAACTTTTAATTGTTTTAGACTTGTCTTAGGCTTCTATCAGACTCATCTAGATGTCACAGTCTATGAACCAAACTCACTTTAGACTTCTAAACCAATATGATTATTCTATTTGATTTATTTTAGGAAGGGAACAAAGGCATAGCTTTACACGTGGTAGTGCACCATCAGTTGGTATGACATACTCCGAGTTCAAAAATTAGCTCCAAGAGTCTTAGGGTGAGTCTTTAATATCAATTATCAAAGACCAAGTTCAAGACTTTGTAGTTTGTACTTTATCCCAACTTTTTGGAAAACTGATCTCCAAAATTTTGTTTGGACTTAAATTAAGACTGCCAATAAAGCATACCCGCAGATACATTGCATTCGCTTCTTAGAAGGTAAATTACATCCATAGATTGGTGTCATCTGGAATCTGTAGAATTAGCTTCGTCATGGATAGCTGCTCATAACCTGGAGATAGTGGTTCCTATATCGCCTGCTTCAGTTAACAAGAAACTTTGCTCTGTGGTTAAGATATTTTCTTTTTCAATTTCTGTTGCTGCCAGTTACAACAATTATAATATGCTTTCCACGAGGTCTGTGCTGTTATGATATGGAGATTATGGACATATATGAGGCTGTTTTCTCTTGTAACCATGTCTTCGTTCTCACTTCTCAGTATTCTGATTTTGGAACAATTTTCAGGCAATTACTGCATTAAAGAAAGGCGCAACTTTGCTGAAGTATGGGCGAAGAGGGAAGCCTAAGTTCTGCCCATTTCGGCTTTGTAATGTAAGTTGCTTTGTTGGCCTTCTGTGCTTGACAATCTTAATGATCTAAGTAAACAACCAAGCTCTTGTTTATTTTTCTGAAGTTTCAGTACTGATGTATGACATCAAAGATATACTGATGGTTTGGTATTGTAGATAAGGTTGAATTTATGATTCAGGTAAATGGATCTCTTGCAAGCCACTGGAACTACTTATGTCGTGCAAATTTTTTCTTGCTTTTGGTTTCTCCATGAGTGCTGGTCTTGTTTTCTTTTAGTATTGATCAAAAACTTAATTCATAGCCTACTTTGGTTTGCTCCACATACTTTTACAAAAGCCAGTGTTTTCACCTCCCCACATACAGTCTAGGCTTCCAGGAGAGTAGTGTCTTCTAATTTGCGATCCCCCCTCCCCCCCCAACAGAAGTGTAGATCCCTATGATTCTTGCTTCTTATATAAGCAGGGTTCTCGCTAGCTTTCATTGTTGTAATGAGAGGTAAGGCTTGCTGCATAAAGTCTGTTGACTCCTTTGCTTTGTATCATCAGGATGAATCTATATTGATATGGTATTCTGGGAAAGAAGAGAAACAGCTTAAACTCAGTCAAGTTTCAAGGATTATTCCTGGACAACGAACTGTAAGTCTAATCCCACATCTCTGGGTAATTAATATGTTGTTGCAAGTATATGAGTGCATTCATTTGAACAACACAGAAGAAGTCCCCATTGAGCTTGTAAGCTTCAAACTTAAGGGAACTAAAAAATTGTTAAAAGAGGTAAAGACGTAAGTTATGGGTGTAATCGACTTGTTGGTAGTTCCCGTATCTCATTTCTTGGGAAGTATTAAACAAGTGTATGTCTTTCCAATGACGTGGTACTCCCTCCGTCCCATATTACTTGATACAGTTTGACCGGCACAGAGTTTTAGGAGTGTTATTTGACTTGTTTATTTTATTGTGAGTAGTTAGTTGGTGGTATTATTTAAGTCCATAAAGTACAATGTGGGACAAATGCGGGCCATGAGTGTATTGCAAAAGTAAAATAAAAAGCTAAAGCGAGAGAATGCAATAGGACAAATGTGGACCCATCCCATAATAAGAAATATATATTTTTAGTGTAGTACCATGCTATTTTTAGAAGTGTATCAAGTAATATGGGACGGACAAATATGGGAAGTGTATCAAGTAATATGAGACGGAGGGAGTAATAGATATAACCTCCTTGCATAAAGAGGTAGGGCTATATTTTGCTCAAAGCAGGAGCTTGAGTGCTTTTGTGGTTGAAAGGAGCTTTATTTTGTGGATAGCAATGGGTTTTATACTTACAATTGAGATCTTGAGTCATTATGAGCGTAAAGCTCTTTGATACGATGGTTACTATGCGCTACATGAACCCTTACTCAGCGAAACAGTAGCCAGCTGAATTGGGATTTATGACCTTTTAGGTATATCTTGCAGTCCGTGTTCTTCATATATCCTCCTTTATTCCCTTCACATTGTGGTAAATTGGTAATGTCTCTTATCTTATATATTCTATGGCGCTTAGCTTTCACAGTGCACCCAATCTCCTTCCGACCTCAACTTCAAGAAAACCACTGTAATATGTGGCTTGATACTCGTTTCAGTCACGCATGAGTGTCCAAGTGTCCGATTTGTCTATTTTATGAAGAATTTCCATGACTTGGCCTTTTGAAGTGTTCAAATGCTTACCCATGGCAAGTGGCGAGGATCCTACATGGATATCTAGAGGGTAGTGTTCTAGTAACATAGTTTCTAACATAATGACAGAAGAAACCATGACTTTTTATTCCTTTTTTATTTTTTTTGGTGGGGGTGGGGGGGGATGAGGAAGTCAAGATCTTAGTTAAGGACCAAGGAAGAAAATCACGGATGCGGTCGTGTTCGCTGTAACGGTCACGTTGACGCGGGAATGGCTTGTAACGGTCAAATAGAGACAAATTGCGGTTGACGCGGCGTGAATTTTTTCAAAAAAATCACACAATTAGAATTTTAATCTCAAAATGGCATTTTGAAGTTTTATAAGTATTCTTATAACTTAATTTGGCCAAAGCGATATATATGAATTGATAATAAAGCAAATATATTATTCAACTTGAAAGCCTATGACAGGTTTTTCTCCTTTCGTTGGTGTGTTCTTACTCCCTATTGTTTTTGTGCTACTATTTATCTTTTTTGACCAATTTTGATATAGTAACGCATGTAACGGGTAAAAAAACGCTCTAACGCGACGATTCACCATTACATAACAGACAACGCAGTGAGTTGGACGTGAATTTCACCGCGGCGTTATGTAACGGCATTTCGCATAACGGCAAGTTCAAAATCCGTTACATAACGGCCGAGTTTTGTTTCCATGGTAAGGAGTAAGGACTAAGGAGGACATTTGTCGCGATAATAAATAGAGCAACCAAAAGTCGTTTCTCGACGAAGGTGTCGAATATGTGGGTTTCTCTTTCACCTTTGTGTCTAAGGGCCCAGGTCGAGGAGGGGTACTTACTATTGCAACTTGGACTACTCTACCCTCTTAGTGTGAAATGTTTGCAACATCTAGGAAGGCTTTCTGCGAATAACTTCAGCCTTCTCTATCTGTCTTTGCCATATCATCAAGAAACTAGTTCACTCCTTCTCTAGTCATTTTTCTAATTTAGAAGAAACCCTATTTTCGCATGAGAGTAATCTGACGGCCGTTGCTTCCCGGTCACGACAGAGAGTGTCGGCAGTTGTATGACTTCTCAGGTCAGTTCAAAACTCGGCCGTTACGTTACGTAACGGCCGTTATGTAACGGATTTTGAACTTGCCGTTACGCGAAATGCCGTTACGTAACCCCGCGATGAAATTCACGTCCAACTCGCCGCGTTGTTCGTTACGTAACGGTGACTCGCCGCATTAGAGCGTTTTTTTACCCGTTACATCCGTTACTATATGAAAATTGGTCAAAAAAGGAAAGGGAATATACGCATAGTAGCACAAAAACTATAGGGTCACACCAACGAAAGGAGAAAAACTTACCATGGGCTTCCAAGTTCAGTAATATATATGTTTTAGTATCAATTTTTATATATATTATGACATAAATCTCATGTTTAAAGTAATCTTTTATTCACCATATGTGTAATCTACTCATATGATTGCTTTGGTCAAATTAAGTTATAAGAATACTTATAAAACTTCAAAAATGCCATTTTGAGGTTAAAATTCTAATTGTGTGAATTTTTTGAAAAAATTCACGCCGCGTCAACCGCGATTTATCTTTTTTCGACCGTTACAAGCCGTTCCCGCGTCATCGCGACCGCTACCGCGAACGCGACGATATCCGCGATTTTCTTCCCTGGTTCTCTGATCTACCTCACTTCTCTCTTCTGTGATCTTCTTCGACCTCAGAGGTGTTTTAAGTAGTTTTTCTTTTTCCCTTTTCCACATGCTTTAATTTTGCATAGAAAGCTGATTCACGTGCCTCCAATGAAATATTGACATTGGAGATTAAATTAAGATTAAAATATTAAAGAACCCCACTATGTAGTCAAGATTGTAATTCAAGTGTCCTCTCCACTTTATTTTTAAGGCCTTCTATATCTTTATTTCTTTTGGAAGTTAATGTATAATTGGGCTCAAGTACTGAAAATTCAGTACCAAAAACACGAATAAAAAATTTTGTGTCCCTCGCCCACGAAAAGCGCCCGTTTTCACCCTGCTGCTCCACAGACCCTTTGCGCCTCAGGTGCCCCTGCCCCCTTTTAGAACTAAGGTGATATATGTGCCATAGCAGCGGTCACCCCCCCCCCCTCGAGTCATGAGGACTTTTGAGTTTCCGACGTTTGCAAAGATGGCCAATAGTCTATTTGTCATCACAATTGAAGCAAAGACCTGTCGCTCACTTGTAGTGGAGCTCCTTCTCGTTCAGTCCACGAATCAAGAGTTACAAATGCTTAACATTCAAGAGGTGAACTCTCTCCCAAGGATTACTTTCCACTATTTTATCAATGCCTTTCCTTTCCTCTCGTCTCCTTCCTTTCCTTATTTATACTCTTCCTACTGACAATCTGACATGCCTACTCCTATTGCTCCTACTGGCATGCAATATTCCCTCATTACAAAAAGATTCTTTCTATAACTAACTTCTGACATCTAATATCTTTAACTAGTGGAAGTTGGAACAATTACTAATTAGCCCTGCTTCCCTTCCTTGTGTAAGTGAAGATCACAGGAGACCTGGGTTGATCTCATATTCTCATGCATCTTCCTTCTCTTATTTGTTCGGGTCTTCTCTCTCCCCTTTTTATCTCATGCCCCACCTATACGATAAGCCGTGTCCGCTTTAGAATGAAATAACATGAAATAGGGTTGCCTTATAGCAAAACATAAGCCAAATTAAACTTGGTTACTAGTAAAAGTTGTGCCTAATCTACGTGGTTGTCCTTGCGTCTTAGCATCAAAAACCTTTTGCGCTTTGGAGCACGGTGTAATGAATCAATATTACTAGGCTAAGGGTATTTTAGGTAGTTCATAATAATTTAGGGTTTAGAGGTTTTAGGGCTAACTTATCTATAAATAGAGCTAAGTAGAGAGAGTGTAGTCATCATGAAAATTAATGAGAGAATGAATCTTTTCTAGTGTAGTCCTTAACTTGTATTATTCTTAGGGTTTATGTAATATATTCATCCTATCAATCCAAGTTCCATTTCTAAGCTCTCAAATCACCATTAAAATCACTAATCCTTCCCTTACATTATCATCTACCTTGTCCATCAAATCCGGTCTATAACAACTTGGTATCAGAGCCGTACGGTCCGTGGTGGTGGTCGGAGCTACTGCTGATTTCTTTTTCAGTTTTATTGGAAAAAAAAGATTAAATGGAGGAGCTAAGAAATCTGGTTCACGAGGGATTTGCAGAGGTTACTCGGTGGTTCCCGGACCGGAAGAGGTTGCAGAAAATCCGGTATGAGCTTCAACTTCCCTTGTTTGATGGAAAAATCCAAATGAATGGATTTTGGACATTGAAGACTACTTTCAGCTCTTCTGGTTCAACAAAGAGGAGGAGTTCAAGGCTGCCTGCGTCGGTCTTGACAGCGAGGCGTGGTGGTGGTTTGAACGGGAGCAACGCCGACGACCTTTCTCTCGGTGGGAGGAGTTAAGGGTTATGTTGGTGCTGCGTTTTGGGTCTTCACAAGCGCTTTTTACCAACAAGGTAGAACACCATATCTTAGACTTGCATCAACATGGTGACCTAACTGATTTTGCAAGAGGTGAGGAGATCGATGCTGGTGGATTCAAGGGAAAAGGAAAACAGATGGTGAAAGAGGAGCAGGCGGTGAAAATAACCACCACTGATCCTCGATTTTTCGACGAAAAGAAATCGGGGTGGAGAAAAGGAGTTCAACGGCGAGGGTGAAGCCGGTAAAATCAAATCTAGGTGAGTTCTCAGGAGGATTGTTTGGAGACGAAGGCGCCCCTGGTGGTCAAGGAGTTGTTGACGGAAACCTCAACCATGGTGGAAGAATCGCGAAGGAACAACGTCAAAGAATTTTCGAGCGGGGTGGTGCTGGCGGCTCTGGCTCTGGTGGTGGGCCCGGCGAGTTAGCACAACCAAGTGGTAGAGGAAGAGAGGGCTTCGTGAAGGGAGGATCTGGTGCAAGTGGGTCTGGTGGAGGACCCGGATGCTCTCCCGGTAATTTTAGCGGCGGTGGTTCACGGTTGTTTGCTGGCGACAGTTCTGATGGAGAAACATGGGAGGAGTTGGAAGATGTCGACCATGAGAAAAGTTTCAAGAGACCATCTGTTAACTTAGTGAAGAATTTTGCAAATGGGGTCAAGGGTAATAAAGTGAATGCACTAAAGGATGACAACAGCAGTGTAATTAAGAGTGGGCCACGTTCAGTTGTTATAAGAAATGATATACAGGACACTCCAATTGGGCTACCCATACTAAAACCCATTTTTCTTTAAAGGAGGAAGGGTGTTTATTTGGGCATATTAAGTCTGGGCCCACATGCTCCTATCTAATCCAAGAATCAGGTTATTTTAATTTGCAACTAGCATGTGCACCCAAAACCAGTTCAACTAATCCCACCCAACTCATGACCCAACCCACTCAAATTATTACAAACTTAAAGCCCAAAATTTTTAACCAGATCTTTATTGATCCTGCCCAAACTTCTTTAAATCCAACTCCCATCTCTTGCCTCCATATTACATCTACAACATTCAAAATCCAACACCCAACACTCCCTCAAAACTTTAATGCAGAATTCCATAATCCTTCATTCATACTTATGCTAGCCGAGTTTGGTAGACACCTATCTCATTCTCAGGAAGAGCAAAAACGCAAGCTAGAGCAAGGTGTTTATGTGCATGAAGAACTGCATCGAGGCCAAGAATTTAGTGCTGATTATGACCCACCTTGAGGACAAGGTGGAATTTTATGGGGCCGGTAGTGTAATGAATCAATATTACTAGGCTAAGGGTATTTTAGGTAGTTCATAATAATTTAGGGTTTAGAGGTTTTAGGGCTAACTTATCTATAAATAGAGCTAAGTAGAGAGAGTGTAGTCATCATGAAAATTAATGAGAGAATGAATCTTTTCTAGTGTAGTCCTTAGCTTGTATTATTCTTAGGGTTTATGTAATATATTCATCCTATCAATCCAAGTTCCATTTCTAAGCTCTCAAATCACCATTAAAATCACTAATCCTTCCCTTACATTATCATCTACCTTGTCCATCAAATCCGGTCTATAACACACGGTGGAAGGAAGTAGTAGTGGCACTTGGGACCGTGTGGGGAAGTAAATAAGACAGTGGACATGCTTCTGTACATAGGGTCTTGAGAGGTATCCTTTAGTATTTGGGCGCCAAATTTTTGGTTTCCTTAAGGGTAGAGGGACTTTTCCCTTTGCCCATAATTGATCATATGTACTTGCAAAGTGATTGACCATAATATTGGTGCTTGTTGCTTTAGAATGAAGTAATAAACAAGCCGTTCAGTTGCAGAGACACAAACTAACTGAGAAATCTATGCAAAAGAATGCGTTGTAGTCGCTAGTAGTAAAAGTGTAGCCAGATAAGGAAACACTCCTTTTTATTATATCTTTTTGGGAATTGGAGAAGCAAAATTCCTTTAATAAAATTATGGAAACAATCCCCAAAAAAACCATGGTACTAATAGTTTACAATAATACTAAATTAGTAATTATGAATTATGATGATAACAATAGTGATGATAATATCATAATAATAATGTTGTAAGAAAAACTTAACACATGCACACATGCTTGTCCATGTGACCTGTAGTATGTATTTGTAACATATTATAAAGATTATGAAAAGGCGGGAAGGTATGGGAATTGGGAAGGAATAAAACCCACCACATATGCATCTATCCTAAGAGGGTAGTAAAAGGTATATATGCTGTCAACTGCTTGAATCCATTTTGTTTTATTGCTATCCATTTAGTGGCATGTCCTTAGTCAGGTCTAACCTGGCTTGTAACAATGTTCACTTCTTCTTAGGTCTACTTTTCTCTTTCAATCTCTCTTGACAATCTTCTCACATCTCAAGCATAAACATTGATGAAGGAAAAAGTGATCAGGGAGATACTTTTTGACTGTGTGTGTATAATTATGTTCGCTGTTTCCCTGAAAGTTTTTAGCTTCTCTGTTGTTTAAATTTTTGTGATTCTTTCCTATTTTTCAGACAATATTCAAGCGTTATCCTCGACCTGAAAAGGAGTATCAATCATTTTCTCTTATCTACAACGATAGATCTTTGGATCTGGTGAGCAATTTCTGTTGTTCAAAGATTTTCCAAGTTTACAATATGAGGTTAATAACTGTTTCTTATATTATAATATTTGACCTTCCCTTTTGTAGATTTGCAAGGACAAGGATGAAGCTGAAGTGTGGTTTGTTGGTCTTAAAGCACTAATTTCTAATAGTGGCTGGCGTAAGTGGAGAAATGAAGCAAGGGATAGTAGTACATCTGCAGATGGTTCAACTACTCGGAAAATTCATCAAACTTTTACATCGCTTGTATGTTCCAAAACTTTGCTTGAGCATAATATACATTATGCTACGTCAGTTTTTAAAAATCTGCAACCTGAATTTCACGCTTGCCAATGCAAAACTTTGACCATTAATATCTTTGTTTATCAATGAGTAGAAGTTCTAAAAGTTGAATAGTTTAAAAATATGTATTAAGACTTATTTAACAAGATCCCACATGACTAATGATTTAAAGTAGATTATGTGAATAATGCAAAAGTACTAAGTGTGTAGATTAGAAAAGCGGATGGAGTATAAACTAATCGTTCATTTTTCTCACATTGTATGTTTGCGTTTGAATTATATTAGGACGCTGGGGATGCGCTCCAAGTGCCTCTTGAGAGTCCTCCACAAACTGGGTTGGGAAAAGCATTTTCCGACATAATACTGTATACTGCTGCATCGAGCAATTACAATCAATTTGAGGTACCTACCCATACTACTAGCTTACCACCATCAAACAATGTGGAAAATTTTGCGGGCCGAAGTTCATCATCTGATAATGTTCGTATTAGTTCATCAAGTATGGTAAGTTCATCAAGTCAGGGCTCATTTCTTGATGATTTTGATTCCTTGGGTGATGTATTCATTTGGGGCGAAGGGATTGCCGAGGGTGTGGTTTCACATGGTGGCAAGTTTGATGCTAATCTGCCCAAGAGACTGGAATCAACAGGGGTTCTTGATGTTCATCAGATAGCTTGTGGTGTAAGGCATGCGTTGTTGGTTACTAGGCAAGGGGAAATCTTTAGTTGGGGAGAGGAGTCTGGAGGCAGGCTTGGTCATGGTGTGGAGGTTGATGTTTCCAATCCAAAGCTGATAGAGGGTCTTAGTGGCGTGAATATTGAACTAGTTGCTTGTGGAGAGTATCATACATGTGCAATTACCACTTCTGGTGATCTATTCACATGGGGTGGTGGTTTCTGTAATTCTGGTATGCTTGGACATGGAAGTGAGGCAGGTCACTGGGTACCTAAAAGAGTATGTGGCCGTTTAGATGGTATGCATGTATCTTATGTCGCTTGTGGACCTTGGCATACTGCTGCAGTTTTATCTACTGGCCAGCTGTTTACATTTGGAGATGGGACGTTTGGTGTCCTAGGTCACGGAGACCGCATCAGCTATTCTGTTCCAAAGGAAGTTGAGGCCTTAAAAGGACAACGGACACTAAGAGTGGCTTGTAGTGCTTGGCATACTGCTGCAATTGTAGAAATGCTTGCAAGTGAGATTGCATTTGATAGATCTTTCTCAGCAACAGGAAAGCTCTTTACTTGGGGTGAGGGCGACAAAGGGCAGCTTGGACATGGTGACAAGGAAGCTAGACTGGTCCCTGAGAGTGTAGTAGCACTAATGGATATAAATTTTTCTAAAATAGCTTGTGGGCGTGATTTCACTGTAGCTCTCACTACCACTGGACGGGTTTATACAATGGGCAATACTGCTTATGGACAAATTGGATGTCCTGAAGCTGATGGAAGGGTTCCAGTTTGTGTTGAGGGTAAGATTGCAGATAATTATGTAGAAGATGTTGCCTGTGGCTCTCATCATGTTGTAGTTTTAACATCTAAGGCAGAGGTTTTCACATGGGGTAAAGGTACAAATGGGCAATTAGGTCATGGAGATAATGACCACAGAAATGAACCTACTCTTGTGGAGTTCATGAAGGATAAACAAGTGAAAAACATAGCATGTGGATCCAACTTCACTGCTGCAATTTGTCAACACAAATGGGTTTCTGGGACTGATCATTCTACATGTACGGGTTGTCATAACCCATTTGGTTTCCGGAGAAAACGTCACAACTGCTACAACTGTGGGCAGGTGTTTTGCAAAGTATGCAGCAGCCGCAAATCTCTGAAAGCTTCTTTGGCCCCAAACATGAATAAGCCTTATCGTGTTTGTGATGAATGCTTCGTGAAGCTGAAGAAAGCAACGGAATTTGGAAATTTGCGTATTCCTAGACCCGTTAGTAGGATTGGTCATCAAAAGTTCAACGAAGGAGCAGACAAGGACACATTACTTCCTAAATATGCGGGACTCTCATTTGTTAATTCCCTGAAAAGAACTGATAGTGATCGTTCTAAAGGTGGTGCCAAACCTGGAAAGTTTGATAGTTCTATTCTTCCTACTTTCGTTGGGATCTTTCAACCTGGAAATATTCAATCAAGCACTTCCTTACCTACATTGGGGGCCTCATATAAAAGAGTTTCGGCCTCTGCACCTGGTTCCAGAATGGCGTCTCGGGCAGCATCACCTGTTTCACTAGGGTGCAGTCCAGTTGGATCATCAACATTAATTACTTCCTTCAGTTTTCCTACATCTCCTGAAGTTGTGGCTCCTAATTCAAAGCATACAAATGATTATTCGAGGCAAGAAGTTGCCCAACTGAGAGCAGAGGTTAGGCAATTTAGAAAGCTTTGCTTTGCTTATTGTTATTGTGATGTTTCTTCGCCACTTAGTGTTTGCATGTTAATTCTGTCTTGGACTTCCCAAAATGTTTGCAAGTTTTTCATTATTACACATTTCAATTCCCACGTAATTATCTATAGTGTATTGATGCTAATATCACCAGATCTTGATGAGAATCAGCCCAAATTAATCATTAGTAGGTGTGGCAAGATACAAAATATTGTAGGAAATAATCAGGGCAATAGACCTAGAACAGAAACTTGCACTAGAAAAGGGCGGAACTTGGAGTGTGCAAATTTTGTGAATTATTATCACATTTCCAAGGAAACAATATGCTTATTTGGTCACCTTGAACACTGGTATGCTGTTTCATGTGCTAAATTTTAGATTTGGAAATTGATGTGTTGGATTTGTTCTATTCAGAATAATTGGAATTTTACCATCAACCCATTTCATTATAATGATAAATTTCTGACGTAATTTTTTTAATAAAATTAATAGGTAGAAAAGCTGACTGCTGACAATAGGCTTCTTGAAGTCGAATTGGATAGAACTAGAAAGCAACTCAAGGCGGCCAAGGTGATAGCAGTAGATGAGACTGAAAAATCTAAAGCTGCCAAGGAGGTCATCAAATCTCTGACTGCGCAGGTTAGTCGCTCATCATTAATATTCAGTGTTAGAGCATCATCAGTTTCTATAGATGTAAAGATTGTATTCCTGTGACAAACATACTTGTAGCATCTATTGATACACTATTCCGTTGTTGTTTTCCAAAACTGTTATCTTCGTCACTTCTATCATAAAACATAGCTATCTTTGCTGTATTGCTAATTTAGTGGATTTCAGATTAATTCTAAGGACATGAATTAATTTATGATAGAAAGAAGTGAATGTTATTGAGAACTTAGTTAAAAACGGGACAAGTATTATACGGAGTTTAATTCGACACCTTTAAAACGGCAAAAATTTGAAAAAAAGGTCAAATATTCGAAAAAAACGTTGACTTTTACAATTCGGATACGTACGTATAGGGGTGATAACGAGTCGAGTTTCGCAATAACTCGACTCGACTCGTTCTCAAGTCGAACTCGATTTGAGTCAGTCAAAATCGAGTCGAGCTTCGATTGAGGTTTGACTAACTTGAACGAGTTTGACTCGAATCAATCTTGACCTATTTGCGAGTTTTCCAGTCGGCTTTTAATCGATAAGATGCATTATATATAAAAATTGAATATTTTAACCCTCTATTATATCATTCGAGTTTCTTGCGAGTTTTCGAGTCGAGTTTTGCGTATCTCGACTCGGTCTCATTAGTGTTTCTAGTCGAACTCGAGTTTGATCCGAGCTGACTCGAGTCGAGCTTTGACCGAGTCGATCTCGAGTAGCTCACGAGTTGTCTCACTCGATTAGCACCCCTACGTACATATACGCGTTTGAAACGGTTCGGCCAAAAATCCGGTCATTTTTTTTGTGCTTTCTTACTCATTATAGTTTATTTGAACAACACATCTATATTCCTATGCATCGTAAGCAAAGGACAATAAAGATTAAATTCTTAAACCCATAGAACTATTTCCCTAAAAAATCCTTATTTTTTTGTCACCCAAAACACCACCTCCATCCAAACAGAGCCTTACCACTAGGAGACAAAGAACACAGAAAATGACAAGGTCACTGTAACTGTTACCTGCAAGTCATGACAGCCACCCAACATTTAACCTTAGTCATCAGTAACAAGCCGATTTTTTTTTCATTTCTCCTCAAATTAACCTTAGTTGCTACAACGAACTTAACCATATTCTCCCCACCTTTACTTAATTACTTATACCAGTTTTTCCCCCTAACCCACCATGACTTGTCTTCCTTGAAGAGAGAGATAAAGATTTCCAGAGAGTGCACATAACTACGTCGAGTTACAATGATGATCATCTATGGGCAAGACCCAACAGTTGAAGTTCCACCATGGGACCCACCCTAAGAAGAATCAAGGACAACAAGTTTCTCCCCACAAACAAAACAGTAAGGTGAGGGAAGCTGTTCCTTCGGCGGTGCAGTGTCTCCGCTCAGAACTGCACCGATGGTCAGAACTGCCGCTGAAGGATTGTGGAGTCTTTTCATGGAAAACGAAATAATAAAATTTTTGCAAATTATGCCTTTGATTGATGAGACAAAGGAATGTGTTGAGAGTAAGTTGGAATTGTGGAGGGACACATTAGAAGCCCGTGGTTTTAGATTGAGCAAAAGTAAGACGGAGTATATGGAGTGCAAGTTCAGTGGGGTTACAAGCAACGAGGCAGGGGCGGTCACTTTGGATAGCAAAGTGGTTCAAGGATCGAACGTCTTTCGTTACCTTGGATCCATTCTCCAAAAGGATGGAGAACTGGATGGAGACGTGGCTCATAGAATTACTGCGGGTTGGTTAAAGTGGAAAAGCGCCACCGGGTTCCTTTGTGATTCTGGCATTCCCCAAAGATTGAAGGAAAGTTCTACCGTACGGCAATTAGGCCTGCTTTGTTATATGGCACCGAATGTTGGGCGGTGAAACAATGCCACGTTCATAAGATGAACGTGGCGGAGATGCGTATATTGCGATGGATGTGTGGCCACACAAGGAAGGACCGATTAAGAAATGAAGTGATTCGGGAAAAAGTTGGAGTTGCATCAATTGAAGAAAAGATGAGGGAGAATCGGTTAAGATGGTTTGGTCATGTGAAAAGGAGATTAGGTGATGCACCGGTGAGAAGAATTGAAGAGTGGAGGAGTAATAAAATTGTAAGGGGTAGGGGAAGACCTAAGATGTCTTGGATGAAGGTAATTGAAAGTGATATGAGGCTACTTGGGATTGAGGAGAGCATGGCGTTGGATAGAAGTGGGTGGAGGGGCAGTATCCATGTGGAGGAAGGGGTGTGATTACTGCATTTATTTATTTTTCTCAATTGTGTTGGTATTTAAAACCTTTTGAAAACCTTTTTTAAAACTTTTTGGTGTAAACCTTGTTTTCAAAAACTTTTGAAATTTTTTTTAAAACTTAAACCCTTTTAAAAACTTTTTATCACGTTTGTCGATGCCATCTCCTTTGGCAACGTTTCAGTTGATGATTCATATTAGCCGACCCCAAATCACTTTGGGGATAAGGCTTAGTTGTTGTTGTTGTATGCCTTTTTTCATAAAAATTTAAACGTTTAACTGCCCTTTTTTCCCATTTAATAAGGCTTGGCCGTTTTTTGCCTTTTTTTTTTTTGAGAAAAACGTGTACGGCGTATTATTCGCGAATTAACTAACTAAGATTGAGAAAACCTATGAGTTTCCCAGAAGTTCATGTTGGTTTCTCTGTGAGCTCCACGGAGAATGATCAAACTTACCAGACCACTAAATAAAATTACAGGCCTCGATTTTGGTTGCAAAGCTCCTCTTTGAACAAACGCATGGATTAAGAAAGAGAACGAATTATAGTGATCTGTAAAAAGTTAGATGACAAAAGTAACTGCTGTTAAAACAAATATATGAATGTTTAATTGCATATTGAAATTAAATAGAGCTAACCACTAGGAAAGGTGGTATAAGAATTGTACATTCATTTAATGTATGGGAACATTAGAGGACATCTCAAAGTGAAAATTAGAACTCTTTTATTGGTTGGAGTAGTATATAAATGAACAAGTAAAGATAGAAAAAGGCGAAGTCCATATGGGTACAAGTAGTCAGTCAGGCTCAGGTACCCTGTGCTCTAATAAATCCCATCCCTGTACGGCTGTACATTAAGGCTTTAACAATAGTGACTAGCTCAAGCATATACCTCTACGAAGTTCTTCTGTTAGGATTTATTTGTAAGTTCTGCTACACGCAAAATAAAGTGATTCTATATACTACTGAAGTGGGGAGCTTTTGCATGATATTTATGTGCTACAGGGTTTCAATCTATTTGACTTTTGAAAAGTATTCTTCTTTATTTTGTCATAATTTATACATCTGGTGCTAACAACCAACTTAGTTTAGCGACCAAAACATAGAAATAAAGGGAAGAATTGAAGTTGTATTGACTGGAAATGAAATGACACCGAATTTGATGATAGTTACACGCTTTCAAGAGGCTTGTTTCTCTCCAAATTGAGATTTTGAGAGGATCAATCTCTACCAAATGGAACACTAAGGTTTTCAATATTTTCAAGATGCCTTTTCCTTCTCTAATCACCTCTGTTTGTAGAACTAATATCTGTGATAACTTCCTAACTTATTCTTCAAGCTACTAATAACTAGTAAAGCTAATGTCTAAAGAGCCCTTCCCCCTAATATCAGTTCTTAGCATCTGGCAGTTGCTCAAATTTGGATACCCAAGCTACTAAAACTCTCGCAAACTCATAAACAACTTCTCTTTCTCCATCTGCGTCTCTCCAGTCCCTCACTAGCCATAAGTAGCCATTGAGAATGACAATCTTGTAACCAGTGGCTGCCAGCCTGCCATCCCTATTTGCTATTACATGAGGACCCTCATATCTTGATGAAGCATGTTTGTACAGAAAAAGTGAATCCGATTATATGAGATGTTCATTTGCAGATCTACTACCATTTTTTTTTACTGATGGTTCAAGTTTTTTCTCCCTCAAATTTTTTATACTTCAATTTGCTTGGGCACGCATGCCAAGACAAAACTTTAAAGATTAATATCTCTAATAATGTATTTGTAAAAACTATAAACATTAGATCATAAAAAACTACAAAGTTGGGACAAATCCAACGAGACCCCATATGACTATATTTTTCCTTATGTATAAGTCACAAATTACGATCAAAGTTAAAATTGTGAATAGTGTCAAAAGTACATGCGTTTATTTCGTTACGGAGGAAGTAATTGAAAGGTCAAATCCATCTATTTTTTTTATTTGGTATATCCACACAATCACTAACATGGGTCCACTATTAGTTTTACAAAAGCTACAACTTCACATGGAAACTGTTGTAGAAGACTAGTACAACAACAACAAAACCTTATTCCCAATATGATTTGGGGTTTGCTAACATGAATTGTCATCTGAAACTGTTCAAAAAGATGTTGTCGACAAGTGTGACAAAATTTAAAAATAGAGTAAACACATTGAAAATAAATAAATTAATAAGGTAATTACACCCCTACTCCACGTGAATCTTTTTCCTCCACTCAACCCTCTCCAACATCATGCTTTCATAGATCCCAAGTAAACTCATATCACTTTTTATTACCTTCATCCAAGTCATCTTAGGTCTTCCCCGACTCCTTACAATTTGATTTTTGCTCCAATCTTCAAGTCTTCTGATCAGCGCATTACTTGGTCTCCGTCTCACATTATGGAATCATCTTAAACGATTTTCCCTCTTCTTTTCTTTTAGAGATGCCACTTTAACTTTTTTCGGATCACCTCATTTCTTAATCGGTCCTTCCTTGTGCGGCCACATATCCATCGTGGCATATGCATCTCCCACACATTCATCTTGTGAACATGGCATTGTTTCACGCCCAACAATCGGTGTCATATACCAAAGCAGGTAGAATTTTCCCTTCATCTATAGGAATGTCAAATCACAGGAGTCGGTGGCACTTTCCAACTTTAACCAACCCACATTAATTGTATTGGCCACATCTCTCGAGTTCTCCATCCTTTTGGAAAATAGTCATCTAATCTTTGAACTGCTTTGCCGTCCAATGTGACCGCCCCTGCCTCGCTGCTTTTAACTCATTGAACTTGCAGTCCGAATATTCAGTCTTGCTTCTACATAATCTAAAACCATGGGTGTCCAAGGTATGTCTCCACAATTCGAACTTACTTTCCACATCTTCCTTTATTTCATCAATCAACACAATATCATCTGCAAACATCATACACCACGGTTGATTTTTTTAAATGGTTTTTTAAATTCGTCCATGACTAGAGGAAAGAGAAAGGGACTAGGTGCCAAACCTTGTTGCACTCCAATCATCTGTAATCCCGACGGTAGTCTGCACACTCGTAATGACCCCCTCATACATTCCTTAATGATATCTATATATTTTTGTGAAACACCTTTCTTTGCCAACATCCACCAAAGTATTTCTCTTGACACTTTATCATATGCCTTCTCCAAATCAATGAAAACCATAAGTAGATCCTTCTTCCTATCCCGGTTCCATTGTCATTCTCGTGAGATGGATGGTCTCTATAGTCGATCTTCGTGGCATAAATTCAAATTGATTCTCCGATATCTTCACATGTAAGCTCGCTTTGTTGGATCACCCGTTCCCAGAGTTTCATTTATGACTCCTTAGTTTTGTTAGTCCCTATAGACAGATTGAAATGCTTTGTTAATGATACAATATGATTGTGAGGAACATATATTGTAGGTTAAATGGATAACCAAGCTAAAATAACAAGCATTTTGCGGGTGCTTTCTTTATTGTGTTCAAGCCTCAGAAGGCTTAAAGATGCATCTTTGGGGTTCTTTCGAAATTTACTTTTCTAGTTTACTGTTGGATTGTCCATCTTTTAACAATTAATATGTGAAACTTAGTTGCTTTGTTGGAGTTGCTTTCTGCCTGTGAATTTATGCACATAAGTACCTAACAATGATAGCTAACATATTCTGTCAGTTGAAGGAAATGGCTGAAAAGTTACAAGGAAGAAACAGTGCTAGCAGCAAAATAGACTTTTCTGCACATTCCTCTGGATCCTTTAAAAAGAGCTCTGATCAGAACCATGTAACAAGCGTTTTGTCTCCTAGAAGTGAGTCAAATCTTACTATTGATTCCTTGCTAGCTAATGGAAACAAAGCACAGCCTGAAAGGACAGAATGTGTTGTACAAGATGAGCCTGGCGTGTACATAACACTTTGCTCCTTGCCAGGAGGCGGTAATGAGCTCAAGCGCGTCCGTTTCAGGTACAGTTACATCAATATACTTCAGTTATATATAGAGAGAAAAAAATCTTGCTTTAGGTTCTATCTGCATGGAGGATATATTTGAGATGTGTTAAATTATTGGATAGTAGCATACCATGTTCTCAAAATGCTTGTTCTTTTCACCTATCTAAGTATGTGCACACAAAAAGTTGATGGAATAATTATGAGGATGTATGTTACACAAATACGTACTTCTCTCTTCACTATTTTTTAAGTCTTGCATGAAACAGGTATATGGTGAAATTGGGGTGACTTGTATGGGTATGATTGAAATCTGATGGGTTGTGACTTGTGCGTGAATTTAAACAAAATATGGACATTTGTGCAACTTGAAGGGTCTGTTACATATAGATGTTTTATTAAGACTTTGCTAGTTTCAAACGTGCTAAACATATGGATAGGAGGGAAATCTGATGGGTTGTGATGACTTTGAAAAAAATATGGTGCAACATAAAGTTTCTTTTTTCACACATCCTCCATTTTAAAATAGGTGATACACTTTCAAAAAACGGACTCCGAGGCAAAATTTCATAAGCTTGATTAAGTGAACTAAATTAAGAGATTAAACCCACTATTCTCTCTCCTCTTTCCCACCTAAAAACACCAGTGCACCCCATCCCACCCCACTCTCTCTTTTCTTTCCCACCCAAAAAGACCACCACAACCCACCATTCCCATCACCATCACCTTATCCATCCAACCGAGCCACCACGCAGCCAGAAACCTCCTACGGCACCTACCTCCCTTCCTCTCGCTTCTCCTTCCGTTTGTCTCCTTCCGTTTGTTTCCTTCCCACGTCTCTTCTCCTTTCTCCTTCTCCTTCCGACGGCAGCTTTGTGACCACCCTTGGTGAAAGCTTCAAAGATGCACAAGAGAAGGACGAATCTGTTGCAGGTGGTTTCTTCTCGTTTCTTCTTCCCCCGTCTCTTCTTCTTTTAGATCTTCTTCGATTCTCCTTCTTCCTCTTATCGTCGTTTCTTCTTCTTCTTCTTCTTCTTGTAGATCTTTTTCGTTTCTGCTTCCTCTTCCCTTTGTTTCTTCTTCTTCTTCTTCTTCTTCTTCTTCTTCTTCTTCTTCTTCTTCTTGTAGATCTTATTCTTCGTTTCTGCTTCCTCTTCCCTTTGTTTCTTCTTCTTTCAGATCTTCTTCTTCATTTCTTCTTCTTCCTCTTCCCTTCTTTTCGTCTTCTTTGTTTCTTCTTTTTGGTCTTCGACCTGCGTTCTTTGGTTAGCTAATAATAAGTCTTCGAGCAGGAGGGATTTATTGGTAGAGACGGCGCTAAGGTGGTGGTGGTGTGGGCGGAGGAAGATGAGTAACTTTGCGTTAATTTAGAGCCGGAGTTTCAGTGGGGTCCATTAGGGTTACCCTTCAATTGTTTTCCGGTGGTCGAGTATGCTTCATGGGGGTGGCTGAAAGAGAGGGGCTAATGGAGTTTTGTGCGAAGTGGTTGGTGGGTGATGGGTGGACAGGTGGTGGACAAAGGGAGGGGATATGGCACTGGGTGGTTAGTAATTAGCACTATGTAGGCCTGTAGGGCTTATTAGAACAAGTAACTATAGTTCAGTGTTTTTATTAATTTGTAACTTCACAGCCAAAAAGTTACCTGAAATGGGTAAAATATAAAGTGTATCACTTCTTTTAAAATGGAGGAAGTACATGTTTTTTTGTAAGACTTCGCTAGTTTCAAAGGTGTTGTGACTTGTGACAGTTCAGTGCTTCAGTCAATATCTCATGAAGTCATGATAGAAAGCACATAATTGGAGGAAACTGGAAAGGGCGTATAGGTGTTCCAACTTCCAACTAATGAATATGCTTCTAGTTTGCATGATGCTGGACTTTTAGCCAAGGCGGCCAAAAGATGCAAAGGGGAAGTGACACATTTTCCATGTACTTTGATTTGGTGATGGCCAACTGCCCAACTCTTGATTCAATAGAGTAAAAGACCATCTTTTCACTTTCAGGAGCAGTATAGAGTATAGACTATAGAGTCTATGGACTAAAAGTCCACTTGTGAGGATCGCTAGCTATCCATTGTGAATTTCCTATGGCATAAAAAAATATTATGGCATATGGTACTAGATGTAGGAATTAGAAGTTGGAGGAAGAAGTAAAGTTGCCAAAATTGTGGTAACGATTGGGCAGCCGGGAACGGCTTTAGTCAGGGTGGCAGTTACACTTTGTTGTAGGTTTTTGTTATTTTGGGATTTGTAAGTTTCAGTCGGGTTCGGATTTGTCGGGTTGAGTCTGCTGTTTAGCAGTTTTTGGGTTAGTTCAGGCTAGCTTGATTCAGTTTTCAGGTTATAGCGAGTCAGTTTTGCACCAGTTTCATTGACCCTATTGTAGATTATAGAAAACTTAGGAGTGCGCAACATCAACATTAATGTAAATGTAATACCTCTGGATAGGTTCTCGCCGAATACTGTTTAAAGCATGATTTTCCAGTAAACCCACCTATAATTTAGTATTCTGGAAAGTGTAAAGTAAAGCCTATAGCTTGTGCTTATCATTTCAAGGTCTATTAGGGGGCGTTTGGATAGGGATCTTTAGGAAAGGGAAAGGGAATGAAACTTTTTGTTTCCATTACTTGTTTCTTTGGTGATTTTTCCCTTTCCCTTTACTCCATTTCAGTTTTATTAAACCGCTATATCCCTCTATGTTGATTCCCCAACCCCCTAGGGTTTTGAATTCCCCCAAATCCCTCTACAACACAACCACCTTTGAACAGCCTTGACCACCACCTAACCACCGTTGACTAGCATTGACCATCACCTAAACGCCACTACCTCACCACAACAACCACCTCTTCCACCTCACCACCCTTCCCTGGCGCTGCATCCACCCGATCCCCCTCTCCGACCACCAACAACCAAAAACAAAACACACAGGCACCGTAATTGACAACAACGCAGCACCAACCCACCAACAATCCACCAACAACCACTGTCAATAGCCCAGAAATACAACCACCAACCCACCATCAACAAAGAGGAAAACGCGGTGAGAAAGAGAGGAAGGACTGTCGTGCCAGAGAGAAGAGAAAATGGCGAGAAGAAGAAAGGGCAGTTGGTTAGAGAGAGAGGGGAAGGAGCCGAAGGACTGTCTTGCACCGGCGGTGATGGAGGAGCGCCGGAGTTCACATATGAGTAGAGAGGGAGGGGAGGAAAAATGTTTCAAAGTTGTAACCCTCGTTTTTCCTAACCAAACACCTAGTATAATCAAAGGGTGTAGAATTCTTTACCTTACCTAACCCATCCTTGATTCCTTTCCCTTTCCCCTCTCCTATGCGGACGCTCCCTTAGTACAAATTAGCTCAATTCGAAAGGATACATGATTTATATAGAAGTTATTGTTTCCATTCCTGATAGTAATGCTACATTTAGTTAAACTTCGTCCGTTCTGTTTTACTCACTACAATTGTCATTTTACGCTATTCACATACTTCTCTCTAATCATCTATATTCTATACACTTAATATCAATTTGTCTTGTTAGATTAATGCATAGGATAAATAAAATCATGTGAGATCTTGTTAGATTTGTCACGATACACACTTAATATCAATTTTAAACACAACTAGAGATATTAACATTCAAAGTTATGAGTTGGGACTTGGGAGATGTGAAACTCCATATGTAGTGAGTAAAAAGGAACAGAGGAATTATAGGATTAAAACATCTTAAACCCCAAATTTAATCTTAAGGCCAATTAAGATGTAGTCTAAATAATTTGTTGGTCAGAATTGGTTTGCCACTGTCAAGTTCAACTTTGAATGTGGATATATTATCGGATTTGGGTTTATATCGTATTGGATGAGGTTGGTTTAGAGTAATCATATTTTGATATAATATTGGGTTGAGTTTTCCTTGGGTTAGTTTAGGTTTGGTGTTTTCAGGTTTAGCCATTACATCAGGATCTAATGTTGGATCTTGAAAGGGGGCATCTTTATTTCATTTTGTGCCACTAGCAAGAGGGTAGGTGAATAGAAACATATTGTTGCAGATGATTAGATAACAGATACAGAGGCTAAAAAAAATTAGTTATATCTAGAAGTTTGAACTTTGAAGACCTAAAAGGAAGAATGGTTGGAGAAATGCATTTCCAGCTTTGTCAAATCGCCTGAGTAAAAAAGAGTTATGCTGTGGGAATCAAAATTTTATGAAGCTCCCCACGAATAGAGGTAGGATGAACAACATAGAGGAAAAGGGAGATAGAAATGGACATATGTCGCTGAATGTACTTAAATTCCTAAGATGCAATCATGCAAATGATAGCATAAAAGCACAAGCACCAAGCTGTAAGATGCCGAGCATGGTCTCCATTTATTGAACTGCATGAATGTTGTCTTAACTCGTAAACTCATGGTTATGCTAGGGGCACTTGAAGATAGACTTGGCAGAACCTGACCCAACCTGATTGGATCTAGGGGGAAGTCTGATTATATCCAATCAAAACCCAGACCCAGTTATACCCAGCACAAATTGACTTGAAAATTGGACTATACTCAAAATGACCCCGAACATAAGTTGCCAAACCAACTGTTTGTATTTTTCAAATTTAACTTCAAACAAAATAGCTGTGAGAGGATAATTTAATTTGTATTACTTATACTATATTTCGTCTCTAAACTGTCAAAAGAATAAATTTATATTAGTATACTTCGTTCGAAAATGACAATTACAAACTCTTCCATAACTTGATCGTAAGCCCAAACTAACTTAATTTTGATAAAACCACACATTTGGTCTAAGTCTACTAAACATAACTGACCAAATTGCTTTTAGGAGCCAAAGAACTCGAATTTGCAATAAACCACAACAGACTGCCCAATTTTCACCGCTATGATGAGTAAGGAAGTTATTTTTGCCGAATGAACGACAGTAGGGCTATTTTAGGTACTTTAAAGGGGAGAGGATTATATTTGAGAGAGCTTGTATATCAAAACCACGTATCTTTGTTATGCATCTGTGCTATCGTTGATAACTTGGAGCTAAGCTCCCTCCAATGCTTTCCTCCTATGCTTCTGGTTCCTTTTTGTGTGTTAAGTTGTCTCGTGATTGATGCATCTATTCACTTATTCGTATTACCTTTTATTGATAGTTTTCCTTGTGGATATACATCTTGTTAGGCTGCTTATGGATCTCATGCTTTCAATATTAAATTAC
Organism: Patellifolia procumbens; assembly: GCA_947645195.1. NCBI lineage: Eukaryota > Viridiplantae > Streptophyta > Magnoliopsida > Caryophyllales > Amaranthaceae > Patellifolia > Patellifolia procumbens. Next base: position 520,136 of record CANSGD010000402.1, on the reverse strand, counting down.
TCCCTCCGTAACAAAAAAAACGCAACGTTTGGGTTCGACACGGACTCCTAGGCAAAATTTGGTAATTGTGATTTAGTTTGGTTATTAAGTGGAAAGGAGGAGAGAGAAAGGCTGACTAATGGGCCACCACCCCACCACCATCTTCACCAAACCCACCACCATCTTCACCACACCACCAAAGCAACCACACCAACAACCACTATTTACCGCCGAACACCACACCCGCCGCCACTATTCACCGCCGGACAGCAAATCTGCACCACCCACGTTCACCGCCACCAGCCGGAAACCCCAAATTCAACCCCAAAACCCAAACTTTAACCCAGAATTTCGAGTAACAACGAATCCACAACAACAACAACAAATTCACAAAAATAAACAAAAAATTCACAACAACAACAAAGATTCGAACAACAACAAATCCTAATCTAAAACCCAGAATTTCGAGCTCCAAGACCCACAGATTCGAACCCCAAAACCCAAAATTTCGAAAACCTAGAGTTTAAAAACAACAAAGATCCATAAACATACCCGCAAGATCGAGTTTCTCTGACCTAGAAATAAATTTGGGGATTTTCGATTTTGGGGGTTTTAGATTTAGGGTTTTCGATTTTGGGGGATTTTATAGTTGGGGGTGTTCGATGTTGGCTGTTTTGTGACATTAGAGGTGGAGATTTGGCCGGAAAAGTCGTCGGCGGTGGAAATGAGGTTAAAGACGGTGGTGGTTGGTGGTTCATCGGTGGTGGATTGGTGGTTCGTCGGTGGTGGGTTGGTGGTGTCGGTGGGTTGTGATGAGGGTTAAGAACAAAATGGTGGTGGGATTGTGAATGGTGGTGATTATAAATTTTAATTAGGGAGGGTTATTAATTTTAATAATGTTAGGTTTATTTGGTAAGCTGAATTAAGTTATGTATAATTATGTTTAATTGGGGCTATTTTGGTCATTTTGCACAAAAAAACATACTATAATAGGAAAGTTTGCAAATGTTGCATTTTTTTTGTTACAGCCTAAAATAGCAAATGTTGCATTTTTTTGTTACGGAGGGAGTAGTAATAATTGATAGACATATCTGCTACCCAGAAAATCCAGTACCCACATTTCAATGTTTTAACTTTTACCCAATTAGTTTTCTTGGTTTGAAATTTTGTAAGGTGCTTATTAGTAATAGATATACATATCTGCTACCCAGAAAATCTAGTACCCCTTTTCAAAGTCCTTTACCCAATTAGAGTTTTTGGTGTGAACTTCTGTAAGGTGCTTTTTAGTTTAGAAAGAATTGTATCTTACCACCAAAAGTTTACATATTTTTGGATCTTACTACCTTAATGTTTTTTTTCTTTAAGTTACCACCAAAACGTTTCTTTTTTATTAGTAGCTACCACCCACTTTACCTTTTCCGTTAAATTAGACGTCAAGTGGGGTCCACACTCCACATCTATGTTTTGTTATTATTTCCCTCCAAATGTTTTTAACCTAATTCATGCTTATCTCTCCTCTTCATCGCTTTCCTCCATTTTTTCCTTCTTTATTTTTTTACTGCATCCATCCATCCATCTCTCTCTCCTTGTTGTTGCTCCATTCCCCTCTCTTAATTAGTGCTTTTTGGCCATTAGATTCCATTTTTACACGATTGTGTGACCTTGCGTAGGGGACTATTTGAAGCAGTTGCAACTTTGGTTCACTAGAATTTGCATGCAACAAATCTCATTCATAGTTGACTGCCTTCGTGCAACTGCCATTTGTTTTTGTCTTCTTATAATACTGTCAAGGAAATGGGTTCGATCCATATTATATTTGCTCTGTAGATAATATGGACCGAATTCTTTACGGTGTGTTCTTCATTCAAATAAGACTGTTGTGGTAATAACATTTCCATTAGTTGTTTTTTAGTTTCTATTCCTTTTCTGCTTCATTGCACCAATGGTACAAAAATGTGCAATCTTCTTGCATTATTCTGCATTTGCATCCTGCCTATGGACTAAATTTGGAAACTTCATCAAGCACTTCTGTTCTTTTCAGCCGCAAACGTTTCAGTGAAGGACAAGCAGAGAAATGGTGGGCTGAAAACAGCAGTAGAGTATGTGAGCGACACAATATAAGGAATCAATAGGTGTCACCAAAGCTCCTTATCATCCTGGAAGCAAAGCTGGTAAAACAGCCAAAGCTTCCAATTAGATCTTCCATCCTGATTTCTCAGTTGGCGTTGGCAGAGTTTAGCCAAATCTTCCACATAGATTTTCTAGCCTGATTTCTCAGTTGGCTTTGGCAGAGTTTGTAGCTGGAACAGCAACAGGAAGGGGACAACTAGGTACAGAAAAGCTCCATAACACGCCCATGCAAATGTGGATGATTTTGTGCAATTGCATTCACATTCCGGAGCAGTTGTTAATCTCTTTCTTCTTACATTAATATCCAATTTTTGTCATCATTATGATTGTATAGTTAGAAAATCGATTTAAAGTTACAGATAATTGTAGTACTAGTTTTGTATAGAACACTAACAGGAATCGTTTGTGTACACTGTAAACTTGTACTCACATATGAAGCCGGAAAAATGTCTTTTTTGCTGCAAATCAGATTGTTCGTTACAAAGAGGGATTTAGGTGTATCTCTCTCCTTAAACTGTCATTCCATTGTTATGTCAAGTTGAACATCAAATCACAACCACAGCAAAAACATGCCTTATGGGAAATATTCGCCTTTGGCTCGTTCGTCTTGGTTGTCCAACCGTCAATTACCATTTGTTGGATGTACCTTCCACTACATCAGTCACCTACCTCGTAAAATCGTAATTGAGACAACAATAAGAATTGACATTAACACTTAATATCTTACGTGATAAAATTCGTCATATTATGACGGGAAAATTAATCTAGTGATCTATAATGTTCGAATATGTATGAAGTAAGTTCAAGGATGACCAAGTTATGGTGTCTCATTTTCCATAAGTCAGGTCTTAAACCAACACTTGGTCTCAAGATTGGTCCATGCAACTAATTTAAATATGATAACAAAACAGGATGTAGTTTGGTGGTAGTGCTACTACATTTCAAAGTGATAGGTCATGGGCCTCATGGCTTCAAATTCTCTTACGTGCACATTCCAAATTATAGGTCATGGGGGAAATGCTTAGTTCCTAATATACTATGATTTCATTTGAACCCCCTCCCCAACCACCTAACCGGAAAAGAGAGTGGAAATGTTGAGAGTATCAAAGTCCACCACCCTCACCACCACTCTCCTCCGCCCCTTCCTCTCCCTCCACCATCACAACCACCACTTCTCCACCAACAACAACAACAACAACAACAACAACAAGAACAAAGACGAGTGGAACGACGCATGGGAAACTGCCTGGCTCCCCGACAACCTCTCCGCCAACAACACCCGCGCTCCATGGGAATCCGACGTTAACTTCGGCCTTATCCCTGACGCTGCTGACCCTGATACCAAAGCTTTTGTCGAAGACATGAATGATAACTGGGAGCACCGCCGCAAGAAGAAGGAAAACTCCACTCATAATCAGGAACTGAAGAAAGAAGAGGGTGGTGATGATCGTGATGGTGGGTTGTATGGTTTGAAGAATGTAAAGAGTGATTATAGGTTGAAGAAGCAGAGAATTCATGCTGGTCTTTGGATCAAAGAGATTGAATTGCTTCAAGAAGCTCATTTGGGTGTTGCTGGGTCTAGTCATGATATTGATAAGCTCCTTGATACCTGCTCTCTGTTAGTTTTTCTACCCCTTTCTTTCTGTTTTTAATCGGAGAAATGGGTGTCTATCGCCGGTAATAATGACTATTCCTTCTGCCCAGGGTGCACTAGTTATCCCTTTCTATTCGTAAAGGTTGAAATTGCAAGACTAAAGAAACTGAACTGAAATGTTTTTCAATTAATCTAGTTTTAGAAAAAAAACGGGCTCTTGGTTAATGGGAGAATTTTTTAGTGGTATAGTTATGTGCATACCAGGTGTTTGTTTTTATGTCTGAGAGAAAGAGAGAGGCTTTGAAGATTTTACTGTATGTGAATGGATTCTTTACTTTTTCCTGCTTTGATATATGAGCTTTTATGGTTTTTGTTCGCATGTTTGATCCCATGGGTGCTTTCTTGTTGAGCTTGAGGATGTTGGTATGGTTGCTTATTGTTTGTTTTAGTGCCAAAATTGGCTTGATTTTCTTCTGTAGTTACATTGCTTTACCACATTGAGATGGAATTGATGGAAGAATTCTATAAACGCTTAGTGTGTGGAATGTGATAGAAAATTTAGATTGTATTTATCACCAAAGTGAAGTGTAACCATTAAAAAGAAACATAATGCGTATATAAATTGTCTTTTCAAAATTCAACCCCCTCCCCAACCTCCGCACTAGAAAAAGTGAAATGTTGATAGTAGAAAAGTCCACCACCACCACTCTCCTCTGCCCCTTCATCTCCCTCCTCCACCACAACCAAAGTGAAGTTAGAACTTGATGTTTTCATCACTTTATTCTATATGAACTTGATATTTTCACATTCTATCCTTTATATGGCATGTGAGAGAAACGAAGGAAGATATAGAATAGAGTGTGAAAATATCAAGTTTTAAGTTGGCAAATAGGTAAACAGAATGGTCAATGCCGAAATGTTGGTCAACGCTGAAGTTTAAACCTAAAGGTTTTTCTCGCAAATAATTTTTTTTGTTTTGGATTTCTTACAAAAACACTTTTAAAGGGTGGTTTCTCGCAAATTCGTACTTTTAAGGGTGGTTTCTCACAAATTCGCGCTTTTAAATGGTGGTTTTTGACAATTTTTTCTAATAATAATAATAATAATAATAATAATAGTGATACACTTGTTATAGACTTGGCATTTATGTCTTGTTTGGTACTCCCTCTGTTTTACATAAATTGTTAGGTTTTGTACTAGAAATTAGAGTGGAAAGGAAGAAAGAAAACAAAAAAGGGGTGAGCGTTGATCGGAGGAGGGGAAAAAGAGAAGGGTTGTGGAGGAAATTGTGGAGTTCTTTTCTTGAAGAAATCGATTTCACCTTAGGACAACTGATTTTTCGACCCTAATTTCCCTTCCAAAGTCAGCCATAAAGCGGGTATTGAGGTCACGACCAGAAATATCGTAGTATGATATGCCACAGTTTTTGTTACACACCTCTTTTTTTTCTAATCATAAATTATGCTCTAAGTCGGGAGCAAGCTTCTCATAATCTCATATGCTGTAAAGCTAGAGTAAATTATTTCATGTTTCTGATAAAACTTTTTACTCGCAACGCACTTTCCCACCCTAATTATCGTTTATTCATTAGAGCTCGGTTTCTAAATGTGCTGTTATTGCAGGATATTCGACTCTGCTAGCAATGATCTGAATGACACAAAAGTTCCCAGTACTTCTGAGTTTAAAAACAAGCCTGATGGTTGGGAATCAACATCAAAATCTGAAGATGGCAATGTGTGGGAGATGTCACAGAGAGAAGAAGATATCCTTATGCAAGAATTTGAGCGGCGAATGGCTTTTTGCAAGTTTCAGGTGCGTTTGTACAATCAACATGATTTTATTTATTTGTTCGGCAGCAAAAATATAGTCATGGTTTTCTACCAAATTTTAGAATAGAATTTGTTTACTCTGGGAATACTGTTCATCTCGTAGAATGTCAATGGTAGTTGTTTAAGGTTCACGTGTCCCCGTTGGCCCCTTACACACACACGCACACGCATACATCTTTGGAATAAGGCTTCATGTATGCTTATGGCTCTCTTTGGTGCTTAGCGGATAGTTGTTATCGCATACTTGATTTCATCAACTGATTTGACTATTAATTCAGTGTATTGATGTGTTCGGTAAATAAACTGATAGACTGATAGTTAAAAGTTGTTTTTTTTTTTGAACTAAAAAATGACACGTCTGCAATCCCTGGGTTTAATTTGATACAATTTGAAGGATTTTGGAGGTTTGATATTTCCATTCAACTCCATAATTTTGTATTTAGTTATTTAACATAACATCATAAGGTTAATTCCAATTTGTCCTTGAAAATGCTCCTATTAGGCTTATTTTTCTCACTTAGCTAATGAAATTAGTTACTAAACACTAAAATTAAGCTTTTTGAATGATCAAATCTCTAGTATGCCCCCAATCGTCCCAATCTGCTAAAAGCTCATCAAAAAGCTCAACCAAATAGGGCGTACTATTATTATAATGATGTACTCGAAGTGTGTTTGTACTTTGTATCATGGTCCATGTATTAGTGGTAGGGTGATGAGGGATAATGTCATTTTTCTGTTTGGAATCTAGTCCTGTTCTTTAAGAGTATGTTTCAGGTTATAGCATGAACATTGTTCTCTGAGTCTAGAGACAGTTGCAGTACTGTTGATTGCAGATGGTAAGAAGCTCGCTGAATTAAAGTACGACAGAATGAAATGAAAAGCATTAGGCAAGGTTGTGTCAGTATTACATCTTTACCAAGATTTCTATTTTCTGTTAGATACCAATATGACAGTCAATATCATTTTAGAATCTGAAAGCATATCCCTTCTGCTAGTTAGCTGAATTAGTAAAGGGTATATCCATTCTGCTAGTTAGCTGGATTAGTCAAAGGTCTAACCTTCTGTTAGTTAGCTGAAGGGTTGACATTTTCCGCAATTTCTCATACTTTTTTAAAATCTGAAATTAAGGTGTGCCTGTGCTAATGAATTTTGACATGACTCTGATGGATTTCAATATTATGACTGTGGTGGGCCTGTTGACAAGTAGATTGATCTTAGGTTTGAGAGAGAATAACATGGGGAGGCAGAGGGGAAGCACTTGAGGGGTTTTAAGCAAAATTATTACTGTTAGGGTCTGCATTTGATAATTATATCCGAATTCTCATTTGAAATCAAACCCTACTATGAAAACACCTTCACCAAGTGTTTTATCCAACTTTCATAATTTTAGCATTTTATAATTTTATCCGACTTTCATACAGCAAGCCCCTTCTTCCATCCAATTTTATGAGCAGTTGATCGACTTAGTGTAATGAATCAATCTTATGTGGGAAGGGTAGCATAGGTCTTTCATTAGGAGGTACTAGGATTAGCTTGGAGAGCAAGTAGTTAGCTAGTTCTATAGAAAAGAGAAATATGTTAGGGGAATCAAGAGGTGATAAATGAAGATGCAATTAGGTTGTGTATTGTAATTTTAGTGGTAGTTTAAACAACTTGAAAAGCCAATGTACTATTCCATTGCAATACAACATTATCCAACCTTTCCCTGATCCTTGTCGTCCCTTTCATTCAAAGCTTGCATTTTTCATTTTCCTCTAATTAGTCAGCAAATCCTAGTCTATGACACGTAGTTTGTATCATTGGCATTAAACAAGCAATTGATTGATCGTGGCTTATTGAATAGTGAATAAATTAACCCTTTTAAGGGAGTAGAATTTCCCATTAACAGGGGTATGTCCATAGTCCCGTTTAAGCCAATGTTTACCATTTAAAACTTAGGTTTCACTTATTTTTGATTCTTTCAGTCGCTGCTGTTTTTCACCCCTGTTTCTGAGTGAGATTTTGGTGAAATATATTGATCAATTCCCCGTTTGAGTGATAATCTGTCATGCATAGAATTCCTTATTTTCTATTTTGCAATTTTGCATCCATCAATTCTTCAAGATTTACAGTGCCTGCTTCGTTTCGTGTTTGCAGATAGCCAGTTTTATCAAAACACACATATTTAGCCGGAGGAGACCAATTGATGGATGGAAATACATGATTGAGGTGATAGGACCCAATGCCAGAAAAGGTAAGGGTAGTGTTTCAAGGTTACCAAGTCTTGCAGATCCTGCAACTCAACCATTCACAGAGGAAAGAAAACCAAGAGTTGGTGGCAGACTCACCCAACGTAGGGCCAGATAACCCGCCCACCCCCCAATCTTCATGACGTGGGAGATTGCCTTGATCTGCAACCCTAATGTTCAAGCTTCGAAGGATGATGCAGATCTCCCTTGATTTTTTGCAAGCGTTGATTGGATCATGCTTCATAATTTGTAAATCCCACCATTATGTTTGGTGGTCTGCTGCTACTGGAAATGGGACTGTTGTGCAGTCAAGTGAAACATCACCTCACGTTATTACGTGTGATCTTCCTCCTTCTGTTACTCTTCATAGTAGATGCTTCCTTCTCTTTTCGGCTTTCTTAATGTGACGAAACAATTTGTGCTATTTAATCATGTCGCCAGAAGGTTGCAATCTGCTGTGTTTATATGTATAATTTTAGGACAGGGAGCGACTGTAAGTGTGCAGTGGTACCGCAAAGCAATAAAACTAAAGGATTTTTTTTTTTGACAGCAAACTATAGGATATGTTATTCTCATATTTTTCCCAACTAGTGCATCCCTAGTAATACATTTGCAAGTTCTATCTTTGGTAGATTTTCAAGCTTAATTTGAACTTGTCCAATTTAGCATCTTTCAGGATCCCGTCTTCCCTACTTGAATCAAATGATGGCTTGCTAGCTGATTAGAACCTATTCGTTTGGCCCAAACGTGAGATTTTCTTAACAAAACTAGTCGATATCTACTTACTTTCTGTTCCAAGCAAATGAGTTGGAACTATCAACAAAAGCTACTAGCCAAAGCTAAGAAGTAGGTCTCGCAGAAGTTCTTTTGTGCTACCATTGGTTTTCAAAAGATCTTAATACTTCTTATGACAACAGATGAAAAAGAAGTATATATAAGTATATGGTATACTTTGATCTTCTAAACTTGTATTTGAAAGAGCCGAAACCTTTAGGTTCTCATCTTTGAAGAAGCAGATCGAAGGTATGCATGGAATCACTCACAAGGTGCTCAAACAAAATAGACCAATGCTACAGATGTAAATGTTTTACGAAACCCGTAAACGCTTTTACAGGAAATGATTTTCACGTGTGTAAGCATCATCAGAAAAGAGATTGTTTTGTGTAAATCATGACCTGTTGACCCCCGAGATGCAGTAGTAGAAAATGTAGATTTGATGTGCATTTTAGGTTGCATGCGATTTGACAAACTATAAAGGCATAAAGTATCATCTTTGTGTATATTAAAAACACTATTTCTTAAATTATAAGCTCATAAATCTAAGCAAGAGAGACACCAAACCATAGTTTAATATGAAAAATCCATAAATGAAAAGTGCTAAGATAATAACCGGTACATTAACTTTTCTCTCCTAACATTCTCAACTAAAAACACTAATTAAAATTTGTTAAAGGACTGTCTTAAAACTCTATCTGCATCTTATAAGACACTAATTAGATGTCATTGTACAAAAGAAATAGTTAATTAATATAAATTATTTGATTAATTACATTACAAATAGGGTTTTAATCTATAAATGGCAAAAGGTATTTATATACCTTAGAAAAATCAAGCAAAACTCACTTCCATCTCGTTTATCAAACTAAAAGTAGTCCAATACATTTTTGCAAAAAAAGTATGAGTTGGTCTTATAAGAAAACGTCTAATTTTAATTTAAAGTTAGGCAATAACCCAAGCCCAATAAAAAGAAAGAATGAATCACCTTCTTTAACAACTTTTAATAAGTAGATATTTCAAGTAACAACGCCGTGATATGCTAGTTGTACAAGTACATCCATATCATTATTTAATTAAAATAAATACAACCAAGCAAATGAAAACAAAAAATTAAGGGATTTTACGAATTAATGAAAAAAGAATACTACTAATGAAAATTTTCAATCAGTGAAAAAATATTAATTTGTTTGTACCACATAAAAGTTGCAATGGTAGTCAGAGATATATCTAGGGATTTTCATTTCTATTTAATTCCCCATCTTTTTAAAAAAAGTTTCACTTCATTCTATAAAGGAAAAACCAAATACAACGAAAATGTATAACAATTATTTAAACCGAACCGAACCAAACCGAATGATATCCTTTGTTTTGACTTGGGTCGAAGCCTTCGGCCTTCCCCCTCTTCTGTCTAAATATAAGTTATAAGTTGGGCTTCGGCCTACTGCTACCGTATAAGTTAAACCCTAACTCAAATGTTATATAGTGTTCATTCACAAACCCTAATCTCCTTTTCATTTCCGATTTCTCTCTCCTCCATTGTTGCGCCTCCTGCATCGTCACTACCAGAAGCACAAGCTCGCTATTGGTGAGCAGCAACCATGGTCCACGTTAACTACTACCGCAACTGTAAGTCTACCCCTTTGTTCTATTCTCCATTAAAATCTCCTTTTTTGCGATTCATATCTTTAATTTTTAGGTTTTCCTTTTCAATTTGATTCGATTTTTCCACACTTTAGGTATCGCTTGGTGAATTAGGGATTTGTTAGCGATGTTTAGGTACATTTTAGCACATTTTGCATGATATTTTGGTTGTTAGTTGATTTTGTATTGATCCTTTTGATACATACTAGTGTTATATGTATGAGATGCGTCGAAAACATATTGATAGTGTATTTGGCTTAATATTGATTCTTTTGTAAATAATAGTCTTATATGCTTGCAATGCGAGCGACATGTTTACACTACGGAGAAATTTTAGTGGAAATAATAGGAATTGCCAGGAGTTATGGTGAAAATGTTTTGCAGTTCTGCCGTTAATTGATATTTTGAAATAATGGTTGAAGTTTAGTTTTTGTATGTTATCTGAGGTTATAGTGGAATATTAGTCTTATTATATGCACAGATTGCACACAAGGTGTGCAACAACAAATTTGCAGTGTAATTGTAAAAAAACAGAATAAAAACTGCTGGAGTTATAAAAGAGTTTTACTATGAATTGTAAATAGTGTTTATATTATGTCAAAGAAATTGTTAAAATCTAGTGGTTTTACATAAGGTAAAATTCTAAATTTCCCTTTTAGTGTCTCTGTCCGCTTCCTTTGTTGAATAGAGGTAGATGAAGTTGCTTGTTTGTTATGCAATTCAATTTTATGGAACGGAAATGGGGTTTGTCAGATGATAATTTTTCTTGTAATTGATGTTTTGGTTTGGATAATGAATGTTTTGTGATATTTGGTAATGTATAGATGGGAAGACTTTTAAGAAGCCGCGTCGTCCTTATGAGAAAGAGCGTTTAGATGCTGAATTGAAACTTGTGGGAGAGTATGGTCTTCGTAACAAGAGGGAACTCTGGAGGGTCCAATATGTATTGAGTCGTATTCGTAATGCTGCAAGGCATCTTCTTACTCTGGATGAGAAGAACCCTCGCCGTATCTTTGAGGGTGAAGCTCTACTGAGGAGGATGAACAGGTATGGACTTTTGGATGAAGGCCAGAACAAGCTCGATTATGTGTTGGCCTTGACTGTCGAGAACTTCTTGGAGAGGCGTCTGCAGACCCTTGTCTTTAAGTCTGGTATGGCAAAGTCTATCCACCATGCTAGGGTGCTTATCAGACAGAGGCATATTAGGTATTATGTTGATCCCTTACTTTTGGTTAAATTGCAGTAAATGTTTGCTTGTTTCACAATACTCTATGCAGTAGAAGTTTTGGAATCTGCTAGTTAATGATATGATTTCTCAATCATCTCTCTCAGCATTTTTTCGTCATATCGTGAAGTTTAGTTGGCTTTTAGTGATAACTTTTTTTCTTTTGTTAATTAGCAGCTTTGAATTGCTCGATTACTGCTGAGTTGCTTAGTTCATGTTCAGTTTTGGAAAGTGGGAATCTCGGCATAATTTGATGTTTTGTGAAGGTTTTGTGAAAATGGGTAGAGCTGATTATGTTAATATGTTAGTATTCAAAGAATTTACATGGATTTGTTTTTCATAAGGATAACAAAGACATAGTTTTGAAGTTGGCGCTTAATGTATTGTAATATCCTCTCTGAGGCCTGTTGATGTTACTGAACGGGACATTAGTGATATGAATTTGATTTGGCAAAGGTTATCGAAGGAGGGTGAAGGACATGGATTATGCTGTAACAAATGGGTTTGCTTGAAAAGTGTATGAAGTTTGAAAAGTGGATGTGTGTTGGGTTTCGCAAGCCAGCTATGCAGACGTTCTTTGCTGTTAAGGTTTTTTCCTTTTGATGTATGCATTTGTAGAGGCAAAGAATTTAGGTCACTTGGTGTTGATTTTATGATTACTCATTAGATTTTTCGCTGCCTATTTTGCCTGGTCTAGCTACTGGATTTATTTCGGAAAGTATTTGATCTGTTTTGAGGTTTCACTTGCAAGAGAAAACTCAGGAAAATATTGTTGTGCACAACACTAAAAATTCAAGTGTCCAGGAACATAGGTCAGAGGAGCTGTTTCTAACTTGACTATCGCATGTCTATTCTTTTCATAATTTTCTCTGTTCCTTTGCTATCTTCAACTGGATTTTTAGCAAATTGGTATTTTTCTGCTTAAAATTGGAATAGTTATTGGAACTTTTTTTTAGCTTGTGCTTGTAATGAACACCTGTTCTGTTTTCCAGCTTGAGGAGTCTGTTACTACTTTTTTGGATTGATGTTACTGTATCATTCTGCTACCTCTTTAACTTGCATTGTTTTGGGGTTAATTGGCCAAACGATATGAGGCATCGCTTCTAACATGTCCTTAATATATTTGAGTTTCAACTGCAAACTCTAGAACACTTACTTTTGTTCATGTATGCTGAAGCTGTCTCTGACCCGCTGTTGTTTTAATGTCAGGGTTGGAAGACAGGTTGTGAATGTTCCTTCCTTCATGGTGAGGGTGGACTCTCAAAAGCACATTGACTTCTCTCTCACTAGTCCCTTCGGAGGAGGCCGCCCTGGTAGAGTGAAGCGAAAGAACCAGAAGGCAGCAGCCAAGAAGGCATCTGGTGGAGATGGTGACGAGGAAGACGAGGAGTGAGCTATTATAACCGGGTCCCTTGTAGGCGTACTTAGACTTGTGATCTTTGTTAGTAACTCTGTCGAATCTTGAAATAGGACCTGATTCCTAAGAGATCTACCAATTTCCATGTTTCAGTTAATTGGTTTTGGTTCCTTATATCATCCTGACTTTTTCTAAAATTCTTTATCATTGTTTATTGCAAATTTCTATACCAAAGTGATTTGTTGCGTGCTTGCTGAGCCTAAATCAATGGTGATTTTGGCTTACATCTTTTGCTGTTTTCTTTTTTATTCGGTACACTCCATAGTTCATGACTCTCCTCGTTAGAAAGAGAGGGTATAGGGTAGGAAAAACTTAATTTAGTGACAGTCATTTATTTCTTATTATTCTAATAACTCGTAAAACAATGGTGAAAAAAATGAAGATTTAAACGTCAAATAAACATTTAAACTAGTAAGGGCCTGTTTGGTTTAAGATGTTGGAATGGTATGCATTGGGATCTTATACCAAGGTGGTATGGATTCTAAATCTCATACCAACTTTAAACTGTTTGGTTCAACCTAGAAATAGATATAGACTCCATTCCAAGGTTGAACTGTTTGGCTCAACTTTGGAATGGATTCTAAGTGTTTATTTTTTTTGTGAATTATTTAATATTTGTACTTCCTCCGTTCTTTAATAAGTTACACGCTTGTATAATGTTACTATTTACAGTTTTGACTTTAATTAGCTTTGGTGATTTATATTTTAGAAAAAACATAGTCATGCAGAATTTTGTTATATTCGTGTCAATGTGTAGTATTTTAATATCAACTTTTTATAGTTTTTACTTATTGATAATTGTAGAAAACATGAAGTGTCAATTATTAAGGAGCGGAGGAAGTATTAATTATAAATATGAATTTAAAAAATGGATTTTAAATGAAGTATAAATCTTGGAATGAATAAATATCAAATTTCGAGATGACATTTTTTTTAAAACTATACATATGGTTTAACATGAAAATAAAAGTAAAATCCAAACCCTCTCCCCCACGAACTACTTCATCCCAATTCCCAGGAGCTTTTTGGTCAGATTTCGTTGGAATCCACCACACCTTCTCAGCATTTGCTTTTCATTTTCTGTTAGATTTCGCCGTCAACCACCACACCTCTGATTTCGCCCAATAGCCTCACTCCCTTCTCCTTCCTTTTCATTTCCTCATATTCGCACCGCTCAGATTGCCGCTTCCTTCCGTTCGCAGACCACCCACGAACACCCACTGCACCTAACCGACACTCTTTAGCCCCGAAACAATGTCTGGGACAGGGTGAGAATCTTCCGTTGGTTACGCCCTTTAAGTGTTGGTTCTTCTATTCTGTAAAGGTCAGCGCATGTTTGGTCGTAATCTGTTCGACCAGACCGCGTCTTGCAACTCTTCTGGCGTCAGGTGAAGGACTTCGGCCTCTTTTAAGCGGAAAGCATAACGTTCTTGGTGGGGAAAAAATGTGAATGAAAGATCCCACTGAATTGAATTGGGTCCATGAATCCAAGCCACTGCACTAGATGCGCATGTAGTCTACATAGTCGGCCCAGAATTCTTCTTCGTTCTCCACTAGGCGAACCCGTTGGGTTGAGCCTAACCGCAGCCTCACCCACGCCACGCGTCCCTTGATCGACTGTTACAACCTTACGCATACCACGCGTCCCTTGACCGTCGCAACCACCAATGTAAGAACCACGAGTTACAGAGAGAGTCACGATGGTGGTTTCAAGGTGGTCTTTATCTCCGCCGGTGGTGGTTGCTTTGTCTTTGACAGTGGTGGTGGACTGGTGGTATACTATATAAATTTTAGGGTTTGGTACTAGGTTGGAATGGAGTTAGAAACTTAGGGAGGGGTTAGGGTGGAGTTAGAATCCCTATGGTATCACATTCCATAGCAATAAAGCCCAACCAAACATTGCGGTGGATTATAATCCATTCCATTCCAGCCACTTTAACCTAGCAGGCCCTAAGAAGCTTAGAACCCAGTTTGGACATTAAACCTGACCCATCATGATTTGGGTAAGGGTTTGGGATCAGTGACAGATCTGGGTGCATATGAAAATCTAGGGGTGTGGGTCTCACTGACCAATGGCGCGGGTTTGGGTCGGGGCAGGTTTGGGCCGGGGTGGGTCTTGGTCATTTGACCCGACCGACCCGACCCGCTTTTTTAAAACGGAGTATTATAATGAAACTTCCCAATTCTATCTGCATAAAACTTATGCTTACTGTTCCTAAAGTAGTATATTCAAACTGCCTTTAAAGTTCAATCGAGCGCTTAAATGATGTATGGCACGAGTCCAAATTGACAAAGAAAATTTCAACCCATCAATTTCAAAATTTCACCTACTCAAAAATTGAAAACATTCTCGAAACCAGTGAACAATTACCCAAAACCACAACTTCAACCTTACATAAGAACCATGCAGCTAGAAACCAATCGAGTGCCTATCTCGTTCCTTTTTGACAATGGTTTGATGAGTATTAATAAACAACCATAAAACCAATCACATATTCTCAACAAACAAATAGGTAGAAAATGACCCATCATCAAAGGACTCACTGTTAGCTTCTTAAGACCAATTGAACAAGCATAAATCTCAATTTTACTCTCAATTTGATAATAAGACTTTTTGTTAGATATTGTCAAACTCCTTAGTTGGAGTGATTGCCATTTATCAATATATATAGTGTTTACATAACATAAACCTAATCATATTCGGAATCCTAATCTAATAATAAGATTGAATTTACATCAAAGATATATCCTAAACCTATGAGGAGAATTATTTACATATATTCTCTATCACACCCCCACAGTCATAGCGGGAGGAGGTCGAACGCTAAGACTGGATCTGAAGTCCAAGAAGAGTTGTCGTGGTAATCCTTTGGTTAAAATGTCCGCAAACTGATATCGTGATGGCACGTGTAAGACCCGTATCTGACCCAACGCCACCTTTTCCTTAACAAAGTGAATATTCATCTCAACATGTTTAGTGCGTTGGTGTTGGACCGGGTTGCTAGGCAGGTAGATAGCACTAACATTATCACAATAAACTAATGTAGCTTGCTTTAGAGGACAATGGAGCTCCAATAAAAGATTACGGAGCCAACAGGATTCTGCAACGACATTTGCGACGCCTCGGTATTCTGCTTCGGCACTAGAGCGGGAGAGAGTGGGTTGACGTTTCGACGACCAAGAGATAAGGTTGTCCCCAAGAAAACAACAATACCCTGAAGTCGAACGTCGAGTGTCTGGACACCCACCCCAATCAGCATCAGTGTAAGTAATTAGCTGTGTAGAAGCAGATGGATAAAGATGTAACCCATGATCAATGGTACCTTGAATATATCGCAAGATGCGCTTTAATGCATTAAAGTGTGATTCCCTCGGAGCATGCATAAAAAGGCACACTTGCTGAACCGCATAGGCAATGTCAGGGCGAGTAAAAGTGAGGTACTGAAGAGCACCAGCCAAGCTGCGGTAGTGAGTGGGATCCTAAATAGGAGGACCGGAGTCGGCACTGAGTTTGGCATTTGTGTCGACTGGAGTAACGGCAGGTTTGCAAGATCTCATGCCTGCACGTTCTAAGATTTCCTGAGCATACTTCTGCTGAGAGAGAAGTAGGTAAGAGGGAGTGCGGCGGACAGCAATGCCCAAGAAGTAGTTGAGGGGGCCCAGGTCGGACATTGGAAACTCTGTGGTCAGTTGTGCAACGAGCCGCTCGCGAAGCTCATTAGATTATGTGGCCAATATAATGTCATCAACATACAACAATAAATATGCCATATCAGAGCCATGATGATAAGTGAATAGAGAGGAGTCACTAATGGTGATGACAAAACCCAATTGTTTCAAAAAGGTGGCAAATCGGTGGTACCAAGCTTGGGGAGCTTTCTTGAGACCGTATAATGCCTTCTTCAAGGAGCAAACATGATGAGGATATCGTCGATTAACAAAACCAGGAGGTTGGTGCATGTACACTGTTTCTTTCAAATCACCATGGAGAAAGATGTTTTTAACATCGAGTTGATGAATGGACCATTTGCGAGAGAGTGCAAAGCTGAGCACTGTGCGAATGGTTTGTGGCTTGACCACCGGACTAAATGTTTCATCACAATCCACGCCAACCTGTTGCGGCCTGCCATCACAAACAAGACGAGCTTTGTGGCACTCTAAAGTGCCATCAGATTTTTCTTTATGTCGAAAAAGCCACATACAGTTCACAATATTCACCCCCTTGGGCCTAGGTACCATATCCCATGTCCCTGTTTTAATTAAAGAACTATATTCATCCAACATGGCCGCATTCCAATTAGGGTCATGTAAGGCTTGTTTATGATTTTTTGGAAGTGGGGAGCGGTATGTGGTGACGACTTGTGTGTGAAGGTCAAAATAGTGTTTGGTTTATAGATGCCATGGCTGGAGCGAGTGGCCATTTGTGGGGACATAGGTGGTGGGCATGTAGGTCGAATGGGGGGATGTCGCGCATAGGTGGGGGGGTGTAAGTGGACTGATGGCTACGGGGTCTAACTGGGGCAGGGGGAGTCTGGGCCGACAGTCTAACTTGGGCAGGGGGGTCTGGGCTGGCAGTCTAACTGGGGTAGGGGGGGTCTGCGGGCCACCAGAAGTGGAGCTGTTGGCGCCACGATATGGGGGCCGAGCTGGGCTCGTGGTGGGCGAGAGTATGGGCTGCGTTGGGAGAGGCCCAAGTGTGACAGGTTGGGGGGCAGACTCATGATGTGATGGGTGAGTAATGGTGAGGTGTCAGTCAGGCCAAGTACGAGTAGTGAGAGAGAGTGAAGCGGACTTTTTTTTTAAGAAAAGTGGACTCATCAAATGTAACATGCCTAGATATGATGAATTTGTTTGTGGAGAGATTGTGTAACACCCCTAAAATTCCGCTACTTTAAAAATGTAATATAATAAATAATATAAGGAAATTCCAAAGGTGTTACGGCGCGATAATTAATAATAATAATCACCGAAAGGCTAAAGGTTCTAACTGAAATAAATAGTCAACAAAGTTTAACTAATTAAACTAACTAAAATCTAAATAATTATTACAGACTGAAATAAAATACTAAAGTCAAAAGAATAACAGCGGAAGTCTTATTAAACCTACTAACGTATAACTAAATCCATCGCACTCTTTAACCCAACCTCGAGCTAACCTCCTTTAAGTCCCTGCACATTGAACACTATAGTATCAGCCAAAAGGCCGAGCAAGATTTCATACAGTAATAAAATAAAACTATCCAATGTGCAAGTAAGATATATAGTAATATCTTACAAATTCATTTCAAACCTGTACAGATCAAATACATAAGATAAAATAACTTTCCAACAATCTCAACCTTCAACTTTTCTTTCTTTCTAAAACAATTCTTTAAATACATTTAAAATGTAACTGTTTTGAAACCTGTGAGTAGGAAGTATTAAAGTCCAATGAGCTAGCTAGGCTCACGAGACGGGTAAACACCAAAGCCCCTAGTATGCATACCCCTAACTTGATAACGAACCAAGAAGGAAGACAAATGGCAAGTGTATTGATCAACATACACCCAACTACTAAATAATGGTTGAGACAAAACTCAACCTACTTCCAAACCCGAGGAATACCGCTTACCGGCAATCCCACAAAAATATTCTTATAAAACATGATAAATCATAATTAAGTAAACATAGAAACATTCTAGTTTACTCAAAACATGTAGCAATGAGGAACATCCTCCTTTTAAATCTCAACTTAGCATATGAGGAACTTCCTCCCTTTTGAATCTCATTAATAATCTCATAATTTTCTTTCACAATAAATATTGTAAAACCTTTTAAATCTCAATATATAAACAATGTAAAACCTTTTAAATCTCAATATATAACCACATAAAACCTTTTTAAATCTCAATATAAACTTTAAACCAATATCATCCATTTCCCAAAAATAACCTGTACAAATCTTAGTAAGAAATCTTACCTTTTCAGCAACCACAATCAACCAAACTCTATCTCAAGTCAATAAGGTCCTTCTACGAATCCACAATCTACAATATAATAAAGTATAGTATAAGTCACTTGACTATACTTCACATAATTCACATATAAGTCACGTAACCTAGTTAATGAGCTTTGACTAATTTTGAAAACGATTCAACATCAATAAAATATAAAAGTCAACAAAAGTCAAACTGATCAAGTTTGGTCAACGAAAGTCAAACTGGTCAAATTTGGTCAACAAAAGTCAAACTGATTTTGACTCTACTATCATCCATATTATTTTCCCACCAACTAACTCCTTCTCCTTAACCCTATACTAACAACAATGTCATACAATAAGCTCACATATACAATCATTCAACTACAATTCAACTTAGGATTTAAACTAACAACTAATCCAATATACTCAAGAATTTCAAAATAACATTTGAAAGTCACAATAACTATAATAATGTAACATATATTTCAACTAATAACTCAAAATAAGAAACTAACCATCAATCTACTATAACAAGAATTCATAGTAATTTTAAAAGTATAATTTTTTGCAAACTAAACTCATAGATATGCTAATTAACTCGAATTAATCATAAAACATAAGCCAATTAAACAAATTGAGTAAAGTATATATTTCCCCCAAATCAATTTTCTCAAAAACCCTAATTTACAAAAACCCCAATTTGAAAATCAACATATAAATTGAAATTAAAACATGAAAATAAATCTTACTTGGTTAATAGAGTAATTGGAGTATAGAGTAATGGATAAAAATCCGAAAACACTCTTCTGTGACCCGATTTCCGACCAGAAATCCGCAAGTCAAAGACTCCCTTTTTTTTGTGTTTGAAAGCCGCTCAAAAAGAAAGGTGAAGTAATAGTAATGGAAGTTTAATGGTGGTGGATGATTTAAGTGGTGATGGCCAACAAGTATAACCCTACTGTAAATATAAAGATGAAGGACGAATCAATAGGAAGGTTGAGTTTTTTTTGGAGAGCAGCGAAGACCAACTGATACTCCTGGTAATTTTTCTTAATTTTTTTTTTTAAAAACCTTTTTTTTTCCTTCCTCCTTTTATTTATAGTTTAGTTAACTAAACCTAATGGGTTATGGGTATTAAACCTAATCCAACTAGAAATATTTTTGGGCTATTCTAAGATAAAGTCAAAGTATGGAAGTAAAATAATTTAATAAAAGGAATTTATATTATTTTCATAAAATTATTTGATATAAATATTACTAACAATATATAAAAATACAGGGTGTTACAGATTGACAGGCTAAAGTCGTATCACCTATTCAAAGATAATTCCTACAATACTCTAACAATGGTAGTCAAGGGAAGTAGGGTCGAATCCACAGAGAGACGGAGTTCTAAGTTAATATCCAGCCAAAAAGCTACTTCAGACAAGATCAGATAGAAATCAGCTGAACTAATAATTAACTACTAGAAAGCAATATAAAGAGGGATTTTACTCTGAATTAAAGGTCTAGGGAATTAGTTCGGTCCACCATGCTTATACCAATCAAAGGATCAAACAACTGTCAGAACCTAGGTCGAGAATCGAAAGATTAGAGCAATGTCAAGCTATGTTTAAGTCTCAACGCCCATAATTCAACATATGCAGCACGTTCACAAACATAATCAGAATTACTGGTGTGTACTAGGCCTCTAAAAGTAAGACGGATCTGTGCAAACAATTATTAACCTCAAGTAATCATAGAAACTGCGCAGTAACGTTAATTACTCAATAAGAACAAATCATACCATAACCTATCTCATCAAACCCTAGAAACTAATAGCAATTCAAATAATCATGGTATAAACATGGCTTCCCTCTCTAAATCCCTAGAAATTAAACTACTCACTCATAATTAAATCAACAATAATAAATCTAATATGAAACCCTAATAATTGCATCATGAATGAATAAATAATTAAACTAAGCAATCAAGAAATAATTAAAGAGATTAAAGTATAGAATAATACCAATTGACGGAAAGCAAGAACTTTTATTGAAATCAAATCCGAGGTTCAATCACCTTTTATCTAATCTAAAGTGTTTAAACTAAAATAAAACTAAGCTAAGAACTATGGAAAATAAACTAGAATAAAAGATGTATGTCTAAAATAATGAGGGAAAGCTATTTATAATAGCCCCAAAATCTAATTAAAAACGATATAAAAAAGATAGAATTTCGGCTCCGCGAGCCCGGTACCCGATCGGGCGGTGGTTGCCCTATGGCATCGGGTTGGGGCAACCATTGCCCTATAGCATCGGGTTGGTACAAATTTTTGGGCCATGTTAATTTCCTTCACAAAATAAAATGGGCTTCACCCAATGCAATCGGGCGAATCCACCCGATCAGGTATCAAGGTTTCGGCCCCGATCGGGCAACCATTGCCCTATGGCATCGGGTTGGTACAAAAATGACCCAACTTCAAATCTCTTCTTTTTTGGAATAAAGCAGCGGCAGCATGAAGAAGGCTTAACACGATTGGATCGGGCAATGGTTGCCCGATCGGGTGGAGCCACTTTTTGGCGATTTTGCGTCAGGCCATATCTCTCAAACCAGAAGTCCGTTTGGGGCGTGTGACATATCATTGGAAAGCTCTTGAAGTCTAAAATCCAACCCAATTGGAATTTCTTGATTATCAATTTTCTATCAAAAGTTATAACGAACATAGTGAAGGTGTGTAAGTTTTGGCATTTCTTTCACTAACTCTTTGCTTCATTCCAACTCAAAATTGTCCCAAACGGATGCATTGTGATCCTTGTTCAAGCTACCTTCATCTTCAATGATTAATAGGCTAGATCTTTGGTACTCGTGATCACTTTGTATCAAAATAACCTGAAAATCATCGAAACACACAAGTAGGGAGTAGTAGAGCACAATTATGTAATTCATGTCATTATGCACCTAAATGCTCAAAAAGAAGTTCTAAATGCAATCTAAATGCATTTAAAAACTATATATAAATGTGATACATCAAACTCCCCCAATCTAAACCTTTGCTTGTCCTCAAGCAAATGGAACATGAACGTGGAATAGATTGCCTCACCCCATAGATAAAAATCAATCAAAGCTCAAAACGTTTCAAGACTAAGAATCGTTCAAGCAGGCAAAATTCAATTTTGGCTAATCAAATCCATCCAACTATCAATCATCCAAACAATTCATCAAATTCAATCATCTACAAGGCATACAAATCCTGAAAAGGCTCTCACAAGGGTGTCACTCCTCTCAATTTTGTGGCAGGCAAAGAATGTGCCCGAACACTCACCAACCCGACCATAAATGTCCTTCCCACTCACACTCTCATGTGTTGAAGAAGGTAAAATGACGCTCATCCTAGCCAAGTCGACTCAATTAGCAAACATACTCTTTAACTTTGACAAACTTACTCGAAATCAATCCAATAAACAATGCAGACACAAGCTCAAGAGGACTTTATAGGGTTGTAATGGGGCTTAGGCAAGAGGTAGGGGATATTTATAGGAAATGTGGTGGAAAAACCAAGAATGGGGGAGCATATTTCACTCGAAACAAGGCCTAAGATGGCCTAAATAACTCCCAACAACACCATATAACCACGAAATACATCCCAACTCTTATGAATTAATGAAAACTCACAACAAACCCAATTTTCAAGTAAAGTAGCATATTTTTCTTTATGAACATACGTGAATGAAGGAACTTTGAACTCTTTGGAACTTTTATTTCTTTTTCTTTCATTTTTTTGAATCAAACATTCACGCAACTCAAATTTTGCCTTATCTTTTCTTTTTCTCACACTCAAACCACAACAATTACGCTTTAATTCCCGAATAACCAAACCAAACCATGAAACCAATCTCAAACTTAACCCATACAAAAGCTCCCCCAAGCTAGGCTTGGAAATAGTATCAAAATAAAGGCCATGGACTCATAATAAGGGTTTAGTAACACGAAACCGGTCATTAGGCTCAGCGGGGCTAAGGAGGATAAAAGTATATCAAAAATTCACTCTGAGGCTCAAGAATCAGACAAAAAAACGCCTCTATCACAGCAAATGCTACAAGTCATCGAATATCAGACCAGTACGAAGTCAAAGTCAAGATCAATTCACTAAAGAGGAACTAACACACAAAAACAGACTGGATAATGATATGAATCCAATAGGCTACAAAGAGGCCTCACAGTCTAACCAATTCAGGCATGCAGCACAATGTAGTGTAATATAATCAAACTTTGCTCGAAATCATAGCAATCAAACATCAAATCATAGCCTCAAGATCACAAATGCCCAGCTATCCAGAAAACAGAGTCAAATCATTTTCAATAAGAGCACAACAGGGGCACAGGCAGGCAACTAAACCAGTCATGGGAACCATATTTTTTTTGATTTTTCAGTATTTTTCAAAAACAGTAAATCTATCCTAGAAAGCAGTAAAAGAGATAGGGAATACAAACAGAAATCCTCCCCCAAGCTGAACTTGGCAGTGTCCTCAATGCGAAAAGGTAACAAAGGACGATGCTAAGAGGAAAAACAACGTTAGTACCCTCACTCTCGCTCACTAAAAAAAGAAAAATAAAAAGAAAAGGAAAAAGGGGAAAAATACGAGTTGCCTCTCGCACAGCGCTGTTTTATAAAGGTCCCGCACGACCATATTTCCTCCATCTCTCAAATAGGAGGGGCTAAATAGTGAGAGCCACCCTCATCAAACACTTTCCTTCTCCAAATGTTCTTTATGATACCTCCAGACGATGAGACAACCTTAGATGCACTTTTCATCTTCTCTGCACCTATCTCATCCAAAACCTCAGCCCTGCAACAAGATTGTTCAAGCTTAGGTGCCTTAACAACATTGGTTAGTTTAAAAATCACTTTATCATCACCAACACTCAGAGTTAAAGACCCAGACTTGACATCAATGACAGCACCAGCAGTACACAAAAACGGCCTACCCAGAATAATAGGAATCTGAGCATCCTCATCCATATCTAACACCACAAAATCAACAGGAACGTATAATTTCCCGACCCTAACAGGAACGTCCTCTAAAACACCTAGAGGGTATTTTATAGAATGATCAGCCATCTGTAAAGTGATTTGTGTGCATTTAAGTACTCCCATGTTCAGTTTCTTATAAACAGATAATGGCATAACAGAAACAGAAGCACCTAAATTACACAAAGCTTTATCAATGAAAATAGGTCTAAGATGGCAGGGAATAGAAAAACTACCAGGATCTTTCAACTTTGGTGGGGTTTTATTTTGAATAAAAGCATTACACTCTTCAGTAAGAGCGACACATTCTACCCCACCAAAGTCTCTTTTCTTAGTTATCATATCTTTCAGAAATTTGGCATAAAGTAATTAAATCTGTGAATGGAATCGTTACCTCAAGGTTCTTGACCATAGCCAAGAACTTACCAAACTGTTGATCAACCTTTGATTGTTGCATCCTGTGAGGAAAAGGTAGCCTTGGTGTAAAAGGCGTTTCAGAAACCTTCTCCTTTTTCTTCCCTGGCTGTTCAGCTTCCTCAGATAAGTCGACTTCAGACGTCAAACTCTTCCTTTTTCCTTCCTCTACCACCTTCTTCTTCCCCGCAGTCGGGGCAACATCATCTATGGGCATTGGAGGGGCATCATAATCAATGCCACTACGAAGAGTGATGGCATTCACGTGCTCTCTCTGAATGGGTTGCCCTGGCAATTCCCCTTGACGTCTCTGAGCATTATTGCTTGCTAACTGTGCAATTTGAGTCTCGAGAAGTTTGATGTGCTTCTCTTGGGCTCTTTGTGCTTCCTCATTAGCTCTTTGCATAGCTAGCATTTGTATCTCTTGAACTCTTTGCGCCTCCTCATTAGTCTTTTGCATGCTCAACATCAGCTTCATCACTTCAGACATGGAAGGCTCTTGTGGGTTATTGTTTTGTGGAGGTGGGGTGTGAAAAATTTGTGGAGTTTGGAAGTTATTGGGGTTATGGAAGTTTTGTGGTGGGGGTCTCTGAAAATTTTGTGGGGTTTGATAGTATGAGGGTTTAGGATGATTTTGTGGAGGTGGAGGTTGATGGTTTTGTGGATTTTGGTAGTTATGTGGAGGGGGAAAGTTTGGTTGTCTATGTTGAAAGGCGTTTGCCTGCTCCATCTGAAGTTGACTGAACTGACAGTCATGCCCAAAGTGACCTTGAACACCACATACCTCGCAGTAAGATGAGGTAATGGGTGCCATGGCAGACATAGCGTTTATACTCAAAGGAGGTGCTGTCGCGGAAGAGGATTTGAAGGTGTCAATCTGCTGGCTCAGCTTCGCTATCTGCAAAGTCAATAATGCATTGGCATCTACCTCCAATACTTTCCTCGTGAGGCTGCGGGAAGTGGAATGATCATTGGCTGCAAGGTTTGATAGAAAATTATAGCCTACATCCACTTCCTTATCAAGAAAAACTCCTCCCGCAGACGAGTCAACTATACTCTTCGTCTGAGGCTGCAGACCATTGTAGAATGTCTGCGTCAAGAACCATTTGTCTATGTTGTAATGTGGACACTCTCTCTACAAATCTCTGAACCTAGTCCACGCTTCTCGTAATGTTTCATCAGGCTCTTGAGAAAACGTGGCTAGTTTGTTTCTGATTTCTGCTGTCTTTGTAGGTGGATAATACTCTCTCAGAAACGAAACAGAAATCTCACTCCATTCTGTTTCTTTCACGTCGTTCAACCATTTCTGGGCTCTATCTCTCAATGAAAACTCGAAAAACATGACCTTTAGTTGATCTGGAGTGACGCCGGCATGTTTGACGGTTCGACAAAGCTGTTGAAACCGCTACAGATGATTTGCCGGGTCTTCGGTAGGGTGCCCACCAAAGTGATTTTGCTGAACCATGCTGATGAGTCCAGGCTTAATTTCGAAATTCGCTGCGGCGATGGTGGGTATAGTAGGTCCAGTGGAGAGACCGTCTGGGTTGCGCACCCCATATGACTTCAGTGATTTGGACATAACTGAAATCGAGGTGTCTGATCCAGAGGTGTTCAGCTGAACTGACTGCTTTTCTCTCTGAATTTTCTTTCGAAGTTGCCTGAGTGTCTTTGTCAAATCTGGATCCTCAGGAACGAGGGTACCTCTTCTTCGAGACCTGGGCATACAAAAGAAACACGAAGAAGCAGTAAAACGTACCTCAATTGGAACAATGAAGTTCCAATGAGGCACAGAGAAGTAGACCAAATAACCAAACAAAAACTAAGAAAACTAGCCGTCTCCCCGGCAACGGCGCCAAAATTTGACAGGCTAAAGTCGCATTACCTTATCAAAGATAAATCCTAAGTCCTCTAACAATGATAGTCAAGGGAAGTAGGGTCGAATCCACAGAGAGACGGAGTTCTAAGTTGATATTTAGCTATACAGCTACTTCAGACAAAATCAGATAGGAATCAACTAAACTACTAATTAAGCACTAGAAAGCAATATAAAATGGATTTTACTCTAAGAAATAAAGGTCTAGGGAATTAGTTTGGTCCACCATGCTTATACCAATCGAGGGATCAAATAACTATCAGAACCTATGTCAAGCTATGGTTAAGTCTCAACGCCCATAATTCAACATATGCAGCATATTCACAAACATAATCAGAATTACTGATGTGTACTAGGCCTCTAAAAGTAAGACGGATCTGTGCAAACAATTATTAACCACAAGCAATCAATGAAACTGCCCAATAACATTAAATACTCAATAAGAACAAATCACACCATAATCAAACTCATCAAGCCCTATAAACTAATAGCAATTCAAATAATCAAGGTATAAACATGGCTTCTCTCACCAAATCCCTAGAAATTAGACTACTCATACATGATAAAATCGACAATAACAATTCTAATAAGAAACCCTAATTTCAACATCATGAAACAAAATAATAAATAAACTAAACAATTAAGAAACAATTAAAGAGATTAAGAGTAAAGAGTATTACCAAATTAACGGAAAGCAATAAACTTTATTGAAGATAATCCAAAGTTCAATCACCTCTTCAAACTAATCTAATAGTTTAACTATGAAAAACCAATCAAGTTCTAAAGCAAAACAAAGTCAAGATAAATGTAAAGATAAGAAAATTTATTGACTTGAATTATAGGGTACAATCTTTAATTTGATTATCTGATTCGATCTCCACAATGATTTGATTTGTTGTATCACGAACTTGGGTTCACACTTTTATGATACGGATTTGATTTCCTTAATATGAGGTCCTCCAGATTTGATCTCTTCAAGTCTTCTTTTGGTTCCTCGAATGAGTGTCACCGGGCTTCATCTCTTCAAGTCTTCTTCTTTAAAATAGAACGACACGTTGATTTTTGAGGCTTGTTGTTCTTATTCTAGGTTAAAAGAATTTGATGTAAGTTGCTGAGTTCCAAAGAGTTTTTTGTGTAATCTGGAATAGCTCAAGTTTTTATGGCTTTCTGGTTTTTCTGAGGTTTTGGTTCTTCTCTTTGATTTTTTCTTGTGAAATGAGGCAGAGTTCTATTTATAGAGTTTTCCAAAGTTTCGTAAGTAGTCACCTTCTACCAATAGGCTTCATGACCACCATAATTTAAATAGTTCAATTTGACACTAGGCTTTAATCCATTTAATAAATGATAAATGATTAAAATGACCCAAACTTAATCATAAGCCCAAAATTAAATAATTTCATTTATCTTTTAGATTTATAAAGTCAACATTGACTTTTATGGATTAATGAAAATTCATGATGTGGCACATTGAATTTTTTGTGTGCCTACAATAATAAAATATAAATCTCATGTTTTAAGTAAATTTACATTCATCATATGTTTAACTCAACCATATGATATCTTTTGTAAAAATAAGTTATAAAAATACTTATTAAACTTCAAAAATGCAAAAATGAGGTTCAAAATCTAATTTATGAATTTTATACGTCGCATCAACCTCAATTTATTTTTATTCGACCTTCACTAACCGTTTTTACGTCATCGTCACTGTTATCACAAACGTGGCCACATCCACATTTTTCTTCCTTAGTAGGAAAGGCCTAGGAGAACTGGGATCATGGTGATTGCAAGTAATACGAGTCTAGGAAATTATACCGGGAGGTTATATATAATCCTTTCAATTTCTTCAACTTCACTCCTTGTCTTTTGCAAACTTTTTTCCTTCGGCATCTTTAATTTAGTCTCTTTTTCATTTGTTTTTCGTTACATTTCCCCCTTCTTTATATCTCCTCTTACACCTCTTTTGTATGACTTTCTCATCTATCTATATATATATATATAAAAGTATAAGTAAGGATTGCTGATAAGAGGTTTTTAGTGTGTCGTTAAGGCACTAAGAACCGCTTAGCAAACAATACTTATAATCCTAACGAGCAACTACTATGAACGTAGTAATGACAAGTCAAGGGTCGAACCACAAGGAAATAGGTATTGAATAAAGTCTATTAGGTCAAAAACTACCTAAGTGAAGGGTATTTGGGGGTGTAAGGATTGAATAAATATCAACTAACAACTAACTAAGAATAACAACTAGTAATCGAGTAGAGATGTAAATATAATAGAGAAAACACTAGAGCTTGGGTTACTTGCATGAACTCGGGCGAGACACGACACTAATGCAACTACGAAACTATAGAGAATAACATGCAAGGTTAAGTTTCCCTCTAAAGTACCTGAGTCCTCTCTCGAATGGTCCTCAAGAGTAACCAATTAGTCAATCAACTAAATCCTCTCTCGAATGGTCTTTACCCGATTGATTAATAGATTCAATTCGCTTGGAAAACCCCTAATAAGGATCCTCTTACCCAATCTCTTGGTCTAGAAATTAAGTTGATTCATGGGAATGACAAGACAACAACAATCAATTAAGAGTAATTGAAATCTAAGCCCTAGCATAAACTTGATCAAGGTCTACCCTAAGGTGTCAAAACACCAAGATCAATGCATAGTAGACATGAATAAAGTAATTACAAGAACATCTTAATTAGCCCTAATTCATGCTTTAACCCAAACCCTAGATAAGGAACTACTCACTAATCATGGATTCAAAGCAAAAGAGATCAATCAAATTAAACATGATTAATAAAGCAATGAAAATAAAGAAGAGAGATTGAAAGAAAATTAGTTGGATTGAAATCACAATTGAATCTTCAAAGTTGCAATATGACAAGAACTAAGAGTTTGAGAGAGTTTGTAATTAAGTAATTAGAGTCTAAGTAATGAGATAATACAAAGCAAAAACCGCAAAACTATTTATATGGTCCATTAAATGAAGACGGAAAAACGGGGCCGTGTAGACCTGTTCTTCAATAATCCTCAGCAATACCAAAAGTTCCTGACTCCGTGGAAAATAGACGACACGGTCGTGTCCAAAATGACACGGCCGTGTAGACCTGTTCTTCAATAATCTTCAGCACTCCAAAAACTTACTGCCTTCGTGGAAATAGATCAACACGGTCGTGTATCTACACGACCGTTATACATGGTCTTCAAATTTCAGCAGATTGCAGTTGGAAACTGATCATGGGAAAAATAAGCTACACGACCGTGTCAAAACCCACAAGGTCGTGTCCTCCTGAGAATGCCAAATCAGTCCACAACCTAGGCCTTCACTGCTCCCATCAACGAAATGCTACACGGCCGTGTCAAAGGCTACACGACAGTGTAGTCCTGCTTCCATGCTCTCCTAATGCTAGGCCTCCACCAAAGGTCCTCTAATGACCAAAACGCTCCAAAAACTTGCTAGTTAGCCTGGAAATCATTCAAAAACAACTAAACGGTAGTAAAGCGACAATACGAACCAAAGATAACAAAATCCATGCAATGCTAGACTAAAATGTTCTATTCTACATGCAAGGACACTAAAAATGATGCATGATTAAGCACAATAAAGTGCTTATCAATTGCACTCCTCCATGTGTCACCATTCCTCTTTAAATAACATTCTATCCACTTCATTCTCATATGATAAAAAGGGAGAGTGACACGTAACGAATTGCAATTTATACTTACGTTTTTTAATATATATACTTCCTCCTTTTCTAAATAAGTGGAACATAGATAAAGTGGAGGAAAACCAAGGAGTTTATAGAGAGAAAGTTGGGGACCACAATTAAAAAGAGAGAGAGTACTTTAACTAAATAAACAATTGGATATATATTATTTGAGTAAGGGTAATCATGTAATTTTATCATTTAAAATGTCCTATTTTGAGCTTTGTGTCACTTATTATAATATTTCTATATTAGAAAAGTGTGTCACTTATTTAGAAACGGAGGAACTATATATAGATTAACTGAACTGAAGCGAATCGGAAGTAGGAATGGCAATGGATCGGACTCGGATCGGACTTACCAAACTCCAAGTTCGCTCCATTTTAATCGGACTATGATTTTTACACTCTTATTAGAATTTGGACTATATATTATCGGATTCGGACTTTTTCCTTCGGATTGTTTCGGACTCGGATCGGATTCGGATTAAATCACCATATTAAATAACCAAAACAAATCTTTAATATAAATTTTTTAATGTTTTACTTAATTTCTTATAATGTAAATCTATTATTTCTATTAAAATGTATTTGTAATCTATTAGTTGACGAGGTAACAAGTAATAATCAGACTTTAGTCGGATTCGGATCGGATCTTACCTAAGTTCCAACTCCTATCGGATTTCATTCGGACTTTTATGTTTTCGGATTTGGATCGGACTTTTTCCTTCGGATCGAGTCGGACTGAATTGTCATCCCTAATCGGAAGATAGCCTTTGTTTTCACTTGGGTCCATCCCTTCCTTCGGCCTTCCTCTCTTCTGTCTAAAATCTAGGTTCTATTGTTACTTTCGTGTTATTGGGCCTCGGCCTACTGCTTCTGTACACGCCCATAACTTGAACCCCCTATTACATAACTCTTGCCATGCTATATAGTGTTGATTCAGAAACCCTAATTCCCTTCTCATTTCTATTTTCTCTCTCCTCCATTGTCGCGCCTCCGCAACCATCCAATGCTTAGAAGCTGCACCAGGGTGTACCTTGCTAGGTACACCAAGAATTTATATAGATATTTTTTAAAAACTTAAAAAACAAATTGTTCAATCTCACGTAATTGTGTTAACTCATTAACTGATTGTAAAGATATTTTTTATTAAAAAAAAGTTTAACCGATTTTGTTGCTATTTTTTTTAAAAAAAAAATTATATTTTCCCTCTTTCCTCTAACTGCTTATACGTTGTTTTTTTTTCTTAGGAACATTGTTGTTTTCTTTCCTCTTCACTATAATTCATTGAAAAAGTATTGTTCTTTTTAAGTATTAAGCATCATTTTTTTATCATATAGTACATGCTATTACAATTGATTATTTCTGTAAAATGGATTCTTATTTTCGTAATAATTATTTCTTTAAAATTGAAAGCACTGAGTATCGGTTTTGTGTCAACGGGAGTAGAGGACGGCTTGCATGCCGACATCCCTGCACGCTCAATAATCTCCTCGGCATACGTGCGTTGGGATAAGAAAAGACCACCTGCATGACGGGCAACATCAATACCCAAGAAATAATGCAAAAGACCGAGGTCCTTCATAGCAAACTCAGAGTTAAGAAGAGACATAATAGATTTCCGTAGGGCAGGAGATGAGGCAGTCAGGATAATATCATCAACATAGAGGAGGAGGTAAGCAGTGTCAGTACCTCGTCGATAAATAAAGAGTGAATTATCTGACTTGCTATTACGGAAACCAATTCGAGAAACATAGTCTGCAAACCCGCGATACCACGCCCTGGGGGCCTGCTTAAGGCCATACAAAGACTTTTTCAGCAGTCACACATAATTCGGAAACTGAGGATCCCTGTAGCCCAAAGGCTGATGCATATATGCTGTCTCCTTTAAATCACCATGTAAAAAGGCATTTTTAACATCCAATTGGTGAAGATCCCATCTGTTGGGCAACGCCAGACTCAAGACAGTACGAATAGTTGCTGGTTTGACCACAGGACTAAAAGTTTCACCACAATCGATTCCCACCCGCTGTGTCTTGCCATCACCTACAAGACGAGCCTTATACCTCTCAAAAGAACCGTCAGCATTCACTTTATGAGCAAAAATCCGCATAGATCTAATAATATTTGCATCACAAGGACGGGGCACCAACTCCCACGTCTTATTTTTAATAAGAGCATGATATTCATCATCCATAGCCATTTTCCAATTCGGGTCACGAAAAGCATACACAGGATTTTTAGGAATAGGGGAACGAGCAACATTAGAATGAAGTGAAACAATTTTCTTATGTTTGTAAATTCCATGTTGACTACGTGTAACAGATCGTGAACTCGAAGGAGGAGGAGGTGGAGGGCGAGGCCTCTTGCGGGGAAGAGGTCGCGTAGGTGGCTGAATGGAAGGAGTAGGGTGCGTGGTGGGAGAGATATTGGGCTCAGGAAGTGCAGCAGTAGAGGAATGAAGGGGAGTAGATGGGCTGACTGGCACGGAGGGCCCAGGCGAGAAAGGAGGGAGCTGGGCTGTGGCCTGGGTGGGAGCGTCAGCAGACCTGGACTGACGAAGTGAGGAGGACTGGCCTGGAGAAAGTGGGGGACTTTGAGACGGGCTCAGAGGAGGCGGCCCAGTTGGTGGAAATAATTCCACAGGAAGGGGAATGGGTTGGGCTTGTTTAGTAGAGTGATGCAAGGAGGGCAGATCCAGAGGAGAGCACGCATTTAGGAAATCATAGGAAGTAGGATGAGCATCATTTAACGTTGCAAACGGAAAATGTTGTTCATCAAATATGACATGACGATTTATTATGATTTTTCGTGAGGATAAATCATAACATTTGTAGCCTCTACGATGAGACGGATATCCTAGGAAAACGCATGGAGTGGATCTTGCTTGGAGTTTATTGATATTGGGGGAAAGATGAAGAGGAAAACATAAACACCCAAAAACCCGTAAATGAGAATAGGTCGGTTCTTGATGATAGAGAATGTGAAGAGGAGAGAGATAGGCGTGTTTCCTTGTAGGAAGAATGTTGAGAAGATATGTTTCCATGTGTAATGCATGAAGCCAAAAGGAGGGAGGGATGGATGCATGCATGAGCAAGAAGAGTACGAATAATATTATTAATCGTACGGATTTTACGTTCGGCTTTTCCATTGTGAGATGAAGTATATGGACAAGAAAGACGAAACGATAGACCATTAGTCTTGCAAAAATCCCAAAAAGGAGTATTATCAAATTCCCGCCCATTGTCACATTGGATAGTTTTTATTTCCCGTTCAAATTGTGTGCGGATATGAGTACGAAATTCTAAGAAAGTGGAGTACACTTGAGACTTTTTAGCAAGAGGAAAAGTCCAAACATAATTAGAATAATCATCCAACACAACAAGATAATAACGATGGCCCGAAGAGCTCAAAACAGGGGAAGTCCAAAGATCACAATGAACAATATCAAAAGGCATCATAGTATTAGACGTTGAAGCAACAAAAGGTAATTTCACATGTTTTCCAAGAGGACAAGAGTGAAAAACATCCGAACTACTGAATTTATTACATTCAATGAGTTTATTACGCCTAAGAGCATCTAAAACGGGAACGCCTGGATGACCCAACCGAGCATGCCATAAGGAGGGAGCAAAAGCCGCAAAGGATGAATGAAGATGGGCCGAATTATTGAGGGAAGGGGAAATGGGACACAAAGCACCTTGACTCTCACATCTCATTAGGGGTCTCCCCGTCTGAAAATCCTTCACAGAAAACCCAAAAGGATCAAATTCAACAGTGACAGAGTTATCAGTAGTAAATTTTCGGACAGAGACTAAGTTTTTAATAATTTTAGGAGCATGTAAGACATTCTTGAGAGCGAAAGGTGGGTGAGGGAAAGCCAAATGAGTATCACCATAACCACAAATTGGAATAGAATGACCATTTCCGACAATAATACCATCATTTTTGCTCAAATTAAAATAAGACGTAAAGTTACCTTGGGTCGACGTCATATGAGAAGTGGCGCCCGTATCCATGTACCAGTTGGGATCCGGAGGATGTAGCCCAAGTGTATGCATAGCCTGCTCAATATCTGTGGCTGTGGGGGTTGAGTCCGCTGTGAATGCTTGTGGTCTAGGTCCAAGAAGGCCTGATTGAGCTTGAGAGTGCTGCTGCGGGCCTCGAAAAGTATTGGGCCTGGCCCATGAGGAAGTAGGATAGGGGCAGGGGGTAAGCCCAAGGAGGACATGGCCACTGCCCCCACACTGCTGCATAGCTGCTGCGGTCCACGGAGGGACAGACGCCTGTGGCTGCTGCTGCTGGGAGCCACGACTGCCGGCGCCGGAATAATTTCGGCCACCACTGCCGGAGTTATTCCGGCCACCGCCGGAACCATTTTTAGTGCCCGAATTCTGCTTGCCTTTGCCATGACGGTGATGGCCCTTTTTGCCCTGATGATGAGATCCACGATTTGGAGGAGAGGTGGAACGAGAACCATCGTTAGATGCGGCAACAAGGGAAGATGATGATGTGGCGGCCACCTTCTTAGACAAACCCGACTCTTCTAAAACAAGCATGGAGCGTGCTTTATAAAAAGGGGGAAGAGGATCACTTTGACGAAGCAACGTACCTACTCCATTGTAAGCTTCGGTAAGTCCCGCAACCATTTGCAAGACGAGGCGATTATTCGACACCGGAGCCCCAACGTTTTTCAGTTGGTCGGCCAACATCTTAAGACGTTGACAATACGCCGAAGCGTTAGGAAAATCATCCATAGCCGTATTGGAGAATTCTTGTTCTAAAGTAACGGCACGAGATGTTTTTTGTCTTGAAAAATATCTCGTAGCCCTTCCCAAGTCGCTTGAGCCGTTGAATCGGGCTCAAGGATAGTGTTAAGTAGATCTTCAGAGATAGTGGCGTAAATCCACTTCAAAACCGTAGCATCGACGGTCATCCATTCCTCCTTTTCATCATCCGTTGATGGAGGTTTGGCTGTGGACGAGGGAATGATGTGATTTAACACACGATTAGAACGTGCATGGATTTTGAACAACTCCGCCCACGTGGAGTATTGAACATTTTCCATGTCAAGAACAATAGGAATATTGTGTTTAATATTTGAAGAATGAAGAGAAGAAAGAGAGGGAGGAAGAGATTTTGATGAATCACCGGCAGACATGGTGGCCGACGGTGAGCAGTGGGCGGCAGCACTGGTTGAAACGGCTGGGCGTTGCTAGGTTAAGCGGAAGAGAGAGATTAGGAAATAGAGAACCCTAAATCTGATACCATGAAAGAATTAATTCCTTGAATTATCATTAATTAGAAAGTAAATATATATACTAGGTTACAAGCTAAGATTACAATCCCTTAATTTAGGAAACTAAATAACAACTAACTAATTAAATTAATTATTAACATAATTAATTTACATAGTCTAACACTGATTATGTTAATATTTTAGTATTCAAAGAATTACATGGATTTGTTTTTCATAAGGATAACAAAGACATAGTTTTGAAGTTGGCGCTTAATTTATTGTAATATCCTCTCCGAGGCCTGTTGATGTTAACTTAACGGGACATTAGTGATATGAATTTGATTTGGCAAAGGTTATTGGAGGAGGGTGAAGGACATGGATTATGCTATAATGAATGGGTTTGCTTGAAAAGTGTATGAAGTTTGAAAATTGGATGTGTGTTGGGTTGCGCAAGCCAGCTATGTAGACGTTCTTTGCTGTTAAGATTTTTTCCTTTGATGTATGCATTTCTAGAGGCAAAGAATTTAGGTCACTTGGTGTTGATTTTATGATTACTCATTAGATCTTTCGCTGCCTATTTTGCCTGGTCTAGCTACTGGATTCATTTCGGACACCCTATGTGTTTTGAGGTTTCACTTGCAAGACTGAACTCAGGAAAATATTGTTGTGCACAACACTAAAATTGTTTTGGTTTGAGTACATCTTTCAAGTGTCCAGGAACATAGGTCAGAGGAGCTGTTTCTAACTTGACTACACATGTCTATTCTTGTCATAATTTTCTCTGTTCCTTTGTTATCTTCAACTGGTATTTTAGCAAATTGGTATTTTTCTGGTTAAAATTGGAATATTGTTATTGGAATTTTTTTTAGCTTGTGCTTGTAATGAACATCTGTTCTGTTTTCCAACTTGAGGAGTCTGTTACTACTTTTTTGGACTGATGTTACTGTATCATTCTGCTACCTCTTTAATTTGGTATTTTTCTGGTTAAAATTGGTATTTAACTGGTTAAAATTGGAATATTGTTATTGGAATTTTTTTTAGCTTGTGCTTGTAATGAACATCTGTTCTGTTTTCCAACTTGAGGAGTCTGTTACTACTTTTTTGGATTGATGTTACTGTATCATTCTGCTACCTCTTTAATTTGCATTGTTTTGGGGTTAATTGGCCAAATCTGTCCTTAATCTATTTGAGTTGCAACTTCAAACTCTAGAACACTTACTTTTGTTCATGTATGCTGAAGCTGTCTCTGACCCGCTGTTGTTTTAATGTCAGGGTTGGAAGACAGGTTGTGAATGTTCCTTCCTTCATGGTGAGGGTGGACTCTCAAAAGCACATTGACTTCTCTCTCACTAGTCCCTTCGGAGGAGGCCGCCCTGGTAGAGTGAAGTGAAAGAACCAGAAGGCAGTAGCCAAGAAGGCATCTGGTGGAGATGGTGACGAGGAAGATGAGGAGTGAGATCTTTATTAGTAACCCTATCGAATCTTGAAATATGACCCCATTCCTAAGAGATCTACCAATTTTCATGTTTCAGTTAACTGGTTTTGGTTCCTCTTATATCATCCTAGGAAGTTTTGAGAGATTGTTTTTGTTATCTGTTAAAGTGTTAGAATATCACAACATGTTCTCTACATGTTGATTGTGTTTTTGCGTATCCAATAGAGATTACCTTTGATGTTTAGCAAAACTTCAACTTTCGTGTGGCATTCTAATGCTTTTCCTTACGTTTTAAATTTTAAATGACTTGCTATATGATTTAAGTGGGGCAACACAAGGAAAAGTTGGCAACAGATTATATCTCTTTTTCCTGAAGGCCCAGAATGGTGTCATGTGTACGACTTGTACATTAGTTTCAATAAAATTTTGGGAAATTTCAAATGGTAACCCTCTAGTTTGTAAAATTCTATTTGGTGGAGACTAGGGGTGTTAATGAGCCGAGCCGAGCCCGAGCTTGGGGTCGCTCGAGCTTGGCTCGTTATACTTTGCTCGAGCTCGAGCCGAACCCGAGCTTTTTCGAGCTTAGATTATCAAGTCCAAATTATACAAAACTCGACTTGGGTTAAAAAATTATAACAAAATAAAGTATATTTATAAGATATAATATGTTATAACTAAGTTTATATATTTTTCCTAGACTTATTAAAAATATTCTATTAATATTTGAGGTCACTATGTTAAAAAAAATTTAAAAAAAATATTTCGAGCCTGTTCACGAACTTCTCGAGCCGAACATGCCTGTGCTCGGCTTGTGAAAATTTCGAGCCGGACTCGAGCAGCTCGCGAACAGCCTAAGCTCATTAACACCCCTAGTTGAGACAAAAAACTTTCATTATATAAGGTGGCCTTGTGGTATGGTTTATAACAACTAGTGCCATTACTATCTTATATTAAGGCTAATTCATTATTTTGGGTTCTAAAAGATAACCCTAAAAGTTATATTCATCATTTTCTTTTAATTGATTGACTAATTTTCTAGGTTTTTAAGGATTTGAATTATCCTCATACTCAACTTTTGAATAGTTCTCGTAACAAACTCAACTTCTCTCTTAGATTTCCTGTGTGAATAGCATAATGTTGCAATTCCGAACAAAGATCGAATTTTTCTTTCTGGAAACATCAAGAATAGTTCAAAGGATTTGCATTCAAACCTAAAACTTGCCCCCATTTTTTCCCACAATTAAAATCTTACGAACCTACAACATAATTCACCCTTTTTGACACCAATTTCTAATTTTCAATAAATTTCTTGTTATCCTTGCACACCGACTCTTCATGGAGATAACGGGGAAAGTTTAATCTGAGTTGCTGATTGTTTGATTGTGGTATTTTTACTTAGTTCATTGTGTTTTCTTCTCTTTGCTTTACCGACGCTCCTTATTGAGTTATACTCAAAAATACTATCTTCCTGCCATGGCTTTTGATTTGAAAGTATTTTTGTTAATATTGCTCAACATCTATTCCTTTAAGAATTGATAGAGGAGGGAGGATGATATGACAAAATAGAGTTGAATTAGGGTCCTAGCTATAAAGTTTCAGGAAGAGATGTGCACAGTATCACTGCACAATAACAAAGGAAAGATGAATTATGATCCAACACCATTTGTGGTGGAAGAGATTGCACAATAACAACGGAAGAGAAAGATTAAGGAGTTAAAGTTACCCTTGCAGCAATCTGGGTAATTAGGACTAAATGCTTGGAAGTTAGAAAATCATTTAATTGTTAATTAATGATGTATTAGCCCAAAGATAACTAATAGTTAACTAAATAAGTTAGTAATGGCACTTCTTCTTATAAACTATACCACAAGGCCACCTTGATCAAATTCGAATTGATATCAGCAACAAATGGTTGTGAAATTGTTTTATATTTTAAGTTTTGCTAAATTTTAAGTCGGTTCACTACCCTTTCAGGAATGTAATTCAAAGTTGTGGGTTGAGAGGTAGGAAGACTTAGTATATGCTCAGTAAGACATTAACTGTATCGAAAATTCTACATGATCCTAGCTCAGATGTTCTGTAGATAGAGAAGAAGTTTTTGTAGACAACCCACTTTGTATCCTAAGTATACTCTGCTTTGTAATCGAACTATACACTTCATCGACACTCCGAAAATTCTTGCTCCATGA
Organism: Patellifolia procumbens; assembly: GCA_947645195.1. Classification (NCBI taxonomy): domain Eukaryota; kingdom Viridiplantae; phylum Streptophyta; class Magnoliopsida; order Caryophyllales; family Amaranthaceae; genus Patellifolia; species Patellifolia procumbens. The sequence goes on along the minus strand of CANSGD010000402.1, from coordinate 481,481 downwards.
AGCCTCATATCCAGTCCACCAAATACAGTGAACGAAAGAAGAGAAAACTGCAGCCGTAACATCTTCTAAAATCTACTTAACCCATCCCACAAAACCTCAGTCATAAGCTCTTATATCCAACCACACTTTATCCCTTTGAACAAGGATGCTGGTAGTGTCACGTCGAAAAAACAAGTGCTCCTCAGTTTCTTCGATTGAGTAACAAATGAAACTTTCTGCCGAGTTACTCATTCTCCAAATGTCCAACTTCTTTTGTGTTGCAAGCCTATTATTAATAGCAATCCAACAAGTAAACCTATACTTAGGAATAGACAACCTGTTCCAAATGAACACCATAACAATTTCATAGCTTCTTTTTTACGGAGTAGGAACTCCATTGCTCAATTGTCTGATCTATCTCATAGCAAAAAAGAATCACATCATCAACAAAAATCAGATGATTCAGCTTCAAACCCCCCACATCTTAGCTTAAATGGAACTTAAGGTATAACTTTGTCTTCTATTGTTGAATCCATATAATTTTGCACTCCGAATTTGGCCAATTTGCCCAATTTGCCTTGATTGCTAGATGAACCGAAGAAGTATGTTGATGATCATTTTTATGTAAGTTTCCTGAATCATGTTTTGTTATGCCTTAGTTTCAATTGTACTTCTTGTGTCTGTAAACACTTCATCTTTGTGCTACTATCTCATCTATAAAATGAAAAATGTCAATTTTCTCATCCCATTACACGTCTCCATTGTTTCCCTAGCCCTCACTAGCTATTGAAACCATGAACATCACTTAAGTTATGATTTATTTTACTAGCATGCTTTGTATAGCTAGGTCTTGTCTCACCAACAACAAGTAGATTCTTTTAAGTAATCTAACTCATGAAAACCCATTTTCCATCTATATCCACCATGTAATAACTAATAAAGATACCCGAATCTTGGTTTTTCATAATTATTGCTTGTGAAATAATTTTTGGCAACAAAGTACATCTCTATTGTTTTGTGTTTGGAAGTCGTGTTGATTTAACTAAAATTGTCTGACTTCTCGAAATTCTCCTTTTCAAAAGCCTTTAATAGTTGAAAGGCAAAATTCCAAAGCCATATCAAATTATCTAATGGTTGTCCTTTACTTGAAAAGATACCTCTTTTAAGTCTTTATCATCAATAAATTTTTGATTCTGGCCACAGTAACATATTTTCTTGCCTGGTATATAACACCTATACCATTGATTTTTTTTCTAAGCTTGTGTTTCTAACCTAGTGAGATTTACTTCTTGCATACTTCAATGTTATCTTTGCAAACTCACTTAGCAGGCCCGGCTAAGGCTTTGTGCAGGTTGAGCACCCGTACAGGGCCCCGCCCTGATAAAGGGCTTAAATTGAGTTCTGTATATTATTAAATTGCCCTATTTACACGCTATTCTATATTTTTTTCTTTTTGACATATAGCCACACATTTTCGCCTTTTTTTCCTACTTAGTGAGCCATTTTTTATATTTTATTTTAGAGAAATACTTCTCCACTACTTTTTTTTCTAGGACATGTTATGCAATTGGAAAAGTTTAATGATACTTTTCCTTACAGTTGTCATGGAAATTGTTATACTAGTATATGTTTTGACACATTTATCCTCATGCAAAATCAAAAATATTATTTTCATTTTAACACTTTGTTCATTACATGTTTTTCTGGTTTTAACATCTTTTGACGCTCTTGTATATTTTGATATAGAAACTTATGTAACTAATATTATTTTGTTTATTTTATCAGGGCATATAAGATCTACAATTTGATAGATTGGGCTCTGCTAAGAGGGGAAATGTAAAATTTTTATAACTAAGATTTTATAAGACGATTCCATATGCAAAAATAAGCATTAAAAGTTAATATGTTATTCTATTGTCGTAATTTTGTAGGAGTCTAATCTTAAATTTTGCATAGGGCTTTGCTTTGTACGAGATGAAACAAGTCCACGACTAATCCTTCTGTCAACTAATAACGGACTATTACTTATACCAACAAGGCCCTTATTGTTAATTTTATGTTATTGATCATCAAATATTTTGTGTCGACAACTAAAAAGTTTTTAGTCACTTTATTACCCATCGAAGATAAATAATCTTTTGTGTTGTAATATATTAAAAGAGGACACGTGGTCCAGGCAAAGGTTGCCACGTGGCCCAATGAATTGGTGACACGTGGCTCATCCCCTTATTTGACACTTGGCAGCATATCAAAGGGTAGCTGATGATATCACCAAAACTAAATAAAAGAGGCCCAATTATTCCCTAAAGGAGGAAATAATCAGCTCAAATCCCCATAAGAGGAAGAAAGTGATTGGATGAAGGGCTTAAGGCAATAAGACCATGACAAGTGTCACCCTCTCATTGCCCAACCAATCACATCCCTCTATTTTAGGGTGCTCCTTTCTATACATAAATACTATAAATAGCTCCTCATAATCAGGTAAAAGGGAGACACATTTACTCTCTTAAACTTACTCTGTCAAAATTCATACTTAGATTTTATCTATAGTATACTGACTTAAGCATCGGAGAGGGAATCAAACCCAAAGCTCCGGTTTGGTTTTCTCCTTTTTGCGGGTTCGAAAACGAAGCTACGTCTCTGCACAAGCCTACCAATCTTATCAACCCTACATCTGTCCATCATCTGGACAAACACCGTTTACAACAAGTTTACATAAAACATTTGGCGCGGTCTGTGGGGAGGCGCAGAGATGACAGATTGCAATTCGTCCAACCGAGGACAAAGGACTCAGAATGATCCAATCGGGGCAGTGTTAGAGCCAAATTATGCTCTTCCAGTTACTGCGGCTCATTTGGAGAATGCTCTAAACGACTTTCAAGCCAAAATGGCCCAAGTCGTTCAAGAGCAGATTAAAAACAATATGTTGTTTTTCAGGATAGACACTCAGCCAGAGTCTAGGCCTACACCTAGGAGAGGAGCCTCTCAGGAGAATGCATCTGGACCGAGCGGAGCTAGACGACCAGAGGAAGCTCGAAGGTCGTCTAGGGGAAGGCATCCTGCTCATAGTGAGCAACCACGTCGTCTAGACTGGAATCTGGTGGTCACCAACCAGGTGAACATACCAGTGGACGGTCGTCGAATGGAGACTAACGCTAGGGAATACTTGCAAGCAAAGAGGGTAGCGGCCCAACAAAGGTCGACTACTGGATCAACGCCATACTTGCAGGACCCCAGCCTGAGGATTCAGAGTCACACTATGGAGCAAGGAAGGACTCTGTCTATCTATGAGCCTCGTCAGGATCGAACGGTCGTTCAGCCTAATGTTTACCGGAGGACTTCTCAGCAGAATGTGTATAGGCGAGGGTCCCATGAGGTCAGTTCGTCAAATCCAGTCCTCAGGGAATGTCGGAGAGATACCGTTCCAGTTGATGCACGCTTTAGGGAGCTACGTATAGATTGGCCAACGCCATTCTCAGCCAGAATAATGCAAGCCCCTCCCTGTGCTAAGGTTAAGCTACCAACCATTGATCCGTTCGACGGACACTACTGATCCAGATGATAATCTTTCTGCATACAAACATCAAATGTACGTCCAGGCAGTGGACGATGCCACATGGTGTAAGAAATTCTCAGCTACTCTGAAAGGGGTCGCTTAGAAGTTGTTTAACAATTTACCAGCAAATTCCATCAACAATTTCACTGAGTTGAGTTACTCATTTACTAGTCACTTTGTGGCCAACAGGCAGGAACAGAAGACTAGTATTCATTTGGGGAAGATTGTCCAAGCCCCAAAAGAGTCTCTGAGAAGTTTTGTGAAGAGGTTTAATCTTGAAGCCCTCCAGATCCACGACTTGAATGATGGTGTAGCATTTGATGCATTCATTCGAGGACTTCGTCCAGGAAGCTTTAAGTTCGACTTGGTCAAGAAGAAAGTAAGCACTTTGGCCGAAGCTTTAAGGGAAGCTGAAGCTTTCATACATGCGACAGAGGTGTGTGCTGAAGCTAAACACTCAGAGTCTAAGAAGCCCGAGGAGCCTGTTCAAAAACCTAAGAACAATCCTAAGAAGGCTGAGACCTGGGTAGTATCTTCAAGCACAACCCCGTCAAGAAGAGAGAATAGAAAAGAAAGGGTTAAGTCGGCTGAGCCCATTGAGTTTAATAAGGATCAGTACTCCATCCTTATGGAAATCAAGGATCAGCATGAACTTAAAGCCCCAGCAGAGATGAAGACACCTTACAAGAATCGGGACAAAATCAAGTATTGTCACTTCCACAAAGATTGTGGGCATGAAACCAATGAATGTAAGCACTTGAAGAGAGATTTGGAGCATCTTGCAAAGCAGGAAAGATGAACCAATATGTGTCTCGTGAAAGTCGTTTTCAGAAGAAGGATTTTCGATAACGTAAGAAGAAAGAAAGTGCTAGTACTGAGGAAGATGTAGTTTTGGTGATATCCGGCGGATTTGCAGCCGGAGGACCAACTTTGAGAGGGCACAAAAATTATGTTAGGGAGCTCGGCCAAGTGTTGCTAACAGGAAAAACCAAGGTGGACTCGTTCCCCTTGGTGACGGTGAGTGAGGGAGATCGTGGTCAGATTAGAACCCCTCATGATGATCTCCTGGTCGTAGAAATGAAGATACCCAATCTAAGAGTACGAAGGATCCTTATCGACACTGGCAGCTCAACTGACATTATTAGCGCTAATTGTTTGTCAAGACTGAAGTTTGATGAAAAAGATCTCCTTCCAGTCCATCATCCGATTATAGGATTTGGTGGTGGAATCATACATCCGGTCGGGACGGTGTCATTGCCCGTCCGTGTCGGAGAGAAAGAGAAGAGTAGAACTATGTTCATAAAGTTTTTGGTCGTCAAGGATCTGACAGCATACAATGTAATTCTGGGACGTCCTACTCTCAATAACATTAAGGCGATCATCGTCACTCATCTCATGTTGATGAAGTTCGAGTGTGACGATGGCCAGGTCAGCACAATCTACGGAGACCAGCGGGCCGCTAGGGAGTGTTATCTTACAACTTTAAAGCCTTCGTCATGGAAGTTGAGTGAAGCTGAGCCCATGGATGTAGACGAGCCCAAAGAGGCTGGGGCAGAGATAGTAGGAACGACCAGAATGAGGGAAGAGAGATTTCAAACGAACGCTGCTTCCGTAAGGAAGGCGGCTGGAGAAAGAAATGAACTATATGTTACTTCCGAAAGGAAAACGGCAAGAGATTTGCCCAGTAAGAAGAGGAAGTTCACCCAGGTGAAAGAGGAACCTAGGTCTTCAGCCGAGGTGATGACGATAGCAAGCTTGACTCTTGATCGTCCGAATCCTGCAGAAGCTCCTTTAAGCATCTGTTTAGACGATGCTCGTCCAGAGAGGACTTTGCAGATTGGAGCAGGTTTAAAGCCCGAGTTACAAGGAGCTATCGTCACACTGTTGAAGGAATATCAGGATATCTTTGCCTATGGGGCAGAAGAGATGCCGGGAATTGACCCCGACGTGGCTGTTAATCGGCTAAATGTTTATCCAGCCAGAAAACCGATCAGGCAGAAGAAAAGACATTTGGGACCTGTTAGAAATCAAGCTGTAGATGACGAGGTCAAAAAATTGCTTGAGGCCGGTTTCATCAAAGAAACCCACTATCCAGATTGGGTGGCAAATGTGGTAATGGTCCCCAAGCCGAATGGAACTTGGAGAATGTCTGTCGACTATACGGACCTAAACCAGGCCTGCCCCAAAGATAGTTTTCCTTTGCCCTAGCTGGACCGTCTAGTGGACTCGACGGCTGGACATGCATTGCTGAGCTTCATGGATGCTTATTCAGGGTTCCATCAGATTCCCATGCTGCCGGAGGACCAGGATAAGACTTCATTCATAACAGAGAAGGGGTTGTATGGCTGACTAATGATGCCTTTTGGTTTGAGGAATGCCCCGGCAACCTTTCAGAGGCTTATCAATGAGATCTTTTCACCTCAGTTAGGATGCAATCTGGAAGCATACATTGACGCCATGATCGTCAAAAGCCAAGAAGAAAAAGATCATGTCGAAAACCTGCGTGAAACTTTTGAAACATTTCGCAAGTATAAATTAAGACTCAATCTAAAAAAGTGCATTTTTGGGGTTTCGGCTGGCAAGTTCCTTGGGTTTCTCGTAGATCAACGTGTAATAGAAGCAAACCCTGAAAAAATCCAAGCTATACTCGACATGAAGCCTCCAACAAAGGTGAAAGAAGTACATCGGCTGACTGGCTGTTTAGCGGCTGTGGGACGATTTTTGTCCAAGTCGGGTGACAAGTGTCATCATTTTTTGGCGACGATAAGGAAGACAACAAAGTTTCAGTGGACTCCTGAAGCAGATGAAGCCTTACTTGAATCAAGAAGCATTTACAGCAGCTCCCCCGCCTGATAAGTCCGGTGGTCGGGGAGAAGTTGTATGTTTACCTGGCTGTTTCTCCTAAAGCAGTCAGTGCAGTATTGTTAGCTAAGAGAGATGCTATACAAACCCCTATATACTTTGTGAGTCAAGTACTCAAGGATGCAGAGAGCAGATACACTGTTGTGGAGAAGTTCGGTCTGGCCTTGGTAGTAGCTAGCTGGAAGCTAAGGCCCTATTTCCTGGCTCATAGCATAGTTGTTTATACTGATCAGCCGCTTAAGCAAGTCTTACAGAAGCTAGAGGCGGCTGGAAGGATGCTCAAATGGGCGAATGAACTGAAAATGTTCGACATTACTTTTGAGCCAAGGAAAGCGATTAAGGGGCAGACCTTGGCAGACTTCATTGCTGAACTAACTCGACCAGTGTTGGATCCAGTAAAAGACCCCTCTGAGGGCAGTCAATGTTGGAAGCTAATGGTAGATGGTTCGTCTACCACTCAGGGCAGTGGGGCAGACCTTGTTTGTCAGTCTCCTGAGGGAGACAAGTATGAATGTGCCGTACGTTTTAAATTTCTGGCGTCTAATAACGAAGCTGAATATGAAGCCCTACTGGCCGGAATCCGCGTATGCCGAGCAGCGGGAGCTAGAGAGTTGGAAGCAAAGTCAGATTCTCTTCTGGTTGTCAGCCAGGTTAATGGGGAGTATGAATGCAAAGAGGCCTCCATGGCCAAGTATGTCCAGCTGATAAAAGAAGAGATCAAGCAGTTAGATGGATTCACCTTGGTACAAATACCTAGGTCTGAGAATCATCAGGCTGATGCTTTATCTAAACTAGCAAGTTCTGCTTTAGGTGACACCCCAAGAACTGTTTTCTTGTAGGTACAAGAAAAGAAGAGTATTGATCAGGAAGAAGTATTGTTTTTGAGCCGAGGGAACAACTGGATGGAGCCCATTCTTCACTACAAAAGACCGGCCAATTACCATAAGACTCGGCAGAAGCAAAATATGTTAAGGCTCGTGATAAATGGTTCGAAGTTTGGGATGAGACATTATACAAGAAATCATATGATCCTCCGTTGTTGAAATGTATCACCAGGGAGGATGGCCTCGAAGTACTGAAGGACTTGGATGAGGGCACTTGTGCCTCACACATTGGCGGCCAAGCATTGGCTGAGAAGGCACGCAGGACTGGCTATTTCTGGCCAACATTAAATGCTTATGCCATGGAGTATGCAAAAAAATGCGATAGCTGCCAGAAGCATGGCCATCTTTTTAAGCGACCGTCAAATTTTCTGACCCCGGTCCTGACTCCTTTGCCGTTCTCTAAATAGGGAATGGACATTCTAGGTCCTTTTCCTATGGTGGTCGGCGAGAAAAAAATTGTTATTGTGGTTGTGGACTACTTTTCGAGGTGGGTGGAAGCTGAAGCAATTAGGAGTATAAAGACGAATGACGTGAAAAGGTTCATCTGGAAGAACATCATAACGCGATTTGGGATGCCCCAGTCAATCGTGTTCGAAAATGGACCACAGTTTGAGACTCCTAAACTGAAGGATTGGCTCTCAGAGAGGGAGATTAAATCCCACTTTGCTTCTGTTGCCTACCCACAAGCAAACGGCCAGGTAGAGGCTTTCAACAAGATCATATCAGAAGGCATAAAGAAGAAGTTAGAAAATGCCAAGGGCTTTTGGGTGGAAGAGCTTCAGCTGGTCCTTTGGTCCATCAGAACTACAGCCAAGAATTCAATAGGGGAAACGCCCTTTATGTTAGTCTATGGAACAGAGGCTGTCCTACCCATTGAAATTGAAGAACCCACCCTCCACGTCATTTTTTATTCAGAAGAGACCAACTGGGCGGCAATGCGTCTGTCATTGGACAAGTTGCCAGAAGTCCGAGGTAATTCTCTTTTGAGGATGGAATTGTACAAATTACGCATGGCTAGGGAGTTCAACAAACGGGTAACCAGACGACCTCTCAAAATAGGGGATCTGGTTCCTCGAAAGATGGAGGCTGTAGGACGAGCAAAGGAACTGGGCAAGTTAACCCCGAACTGGGAAGGTCCTTAATTGGTGGTCGAAGAGGTTCGCAGAGGCACATTTAAGCTACAGGACTTAGATGGACGCCCCATACCACGAACCTGGATTCCGATAATCTGAAAAAGTACTATGTTTAAACCAGTTTGAAGTTTTTTTTACAATTTGTAAACGAAGTGCTACGGCACAGAAAAATCATTTAGAAATGTATTCCATGTACCTTAGTAGGCTAAGCAAACTTCATATCAATACATTCTAAATTCTGGTCTATAGTTTGAGCTGCTAGATTATATATGGGTTAACTGTTGGTCAATAACTCGTTCTACCATATATTCATCTAGGGGCATATTATTATCCAACACCATCTTAGGGCATTTTACCATGGCTGGACGAAAGATGGTTACTAGATAATAAACCACAAAAGACCATTGTGAAAGACAGATATTACTTCCTAAAGGAAGACGTCTGCAAAAATAATATCGGTAGCGCATAACTAATTAATAAAGACTCCTTGATTAAAGGTTTTTTACTTTAACAAGAAGCAATTAGTCGTCTAAAAACCAAGTTCACAAAAAATTGTGAAAATAGACGAACACTGCTTCCTAAAGGAAGCCGGCTAGAGAGACGTCTTTCCTTAGTAAAGGAAATTCCCGTCATAAGACCTAATAATAAACAAAGGTATTATTTCCCAAATGAAACCGGCCAAAATGAGACATCTTAGTAAAGAAGGACTCATTACTTACAAGAGGGACGAACTACACTCACCTTCATACGATGCCTTCGTCTGGGAATAGACCAAGAGCCATCCTAGGAAGGGCGGCATACAATACCACATCCAGCAAAGATAGAATAATCCTTGGACGCCTTCAACCTTACATTGATACTAAACCAATAGTGAGTTCAAAAAGGAAAACGTCTAAAGATTAATCCTTGAACGTCTTTCTTTGAAACCCGCTTGGTATTAAACCAATAGTTAGTTCAAGAAGGAAAATGTCTAAAGAGCAATTCTTTAAAGAAGCCGTCAGAACACATTTTTGAAACAGTTTTCGTACTCGTCCTGGATGTTTATATTCTGGCCGCCTTCCTTCGTGGGGCAACGATCGTTTATGATCAGCCAAGAAAAGGCATGACGAATATCATTTCTAAAAGGGGAAGATAAGAGATTCGTCTAAATGTTTATTTTGGCCGTATTCCCTCATGGGGCAATGGTGGTTCAGACATTTTGTTAAGCCAAGACGAGGATCTTTAGTTCTTGACTGGACGAGTTCTTTGATAACTTAGAAAAATTGAGTGTTGGAGTTTACTCGTCGGAACAGTCGTTATTCGTCTAATGTATGTGATCTAGGACGGGTTATGATGTTCATTGGCTCCTACAGGGCGAGTATGTTGACAACTAGACAAGTTTTTTATGTTGAAGTTCAGCGTCTGAGCAAAGTTTATCTTCTAAATGGGTTTGACTAAAGATGAGTTAAGATCGGTTAATAGTTCCTTTAGACGAGTGAATCATTTACATGGCAAAAAATGGCGTGCTTGATGATCCGCGTCCATATAAAATGTTTCCCGTCCAAAGAATTTGATCGAGATCGTCCTGGTCTGATCCTTGATCCCTCTATTAGACGAAGAAGGAGTATACTTAGAAAAATTTTGTGGATTTTTTGCATACTTGTTTAGAACATTTTCGTCAAAAAGAGTGATTCAAGATGAGCAAGAAAGAAACGAGCAATCACATGGAACGACCTTTAAGACAAACATTGGCCAAGTCAATTGAAAGAAGGATTCTCATTTGGGCTACTCATTCAAGTGGACGATGCCAAAGTTTACAAAAGTACAGCACCACTGAGTTTCCATGTTACTACAACAAAACCAAACGACAAAAGAAACTTCCTAATGTGATTACAAATTTAGAATTTCAGCAAAATATCCATGAAGTACAAACAAAATACTTAGTCAAAATTACAGCAAGAGGGGCGTCCTGATCTGGTTGTGGGCCAAGAATTGATCACAGTTGCATACTTCTTCAACTTGTCAAGCTGAGCCTGAATATCTTTCCTGCCCTCTTTGCTGAGTACTTGGTGCAAGTGTTCTTAGACTTGCACCAGTTCTTATAGAACCGCCCCCTGACTTCCTCACTCAAATGAGTAGGCCAAATGAGAAAGGAAGGAGGCAGGAGGACGGTTGTTTTAGACGTTGGGAGGAGGAATAGATACATCCTCCTCCATGGCAGTGTCATCTTCAACTGCTTCGTCCCCCACTTCCTCGTCCTCGTCTGTTTCCTCGAAGACAGGGTGATCTTCTCCACGCTTTTTGGCCTTGTGAAACTCCTCCTGAAATTCAAGCCGGCGTTGAAAACGGCTCACTTGGTCAGGTTCAGCCATCATTTCAAAAGACTCAGAGAAAGCTTGGAGGGCGTCCTCGAAGTCCAACTTAGCTTGATTCTTCAACTTATCCACCTCTGCTGTGAGTTCAGAAATTTTAGCCTCAAGCTCAGCCGAGGTAGCAGCAGCAGCCTCCTTCTCCTTCTTCAGGTCGTCCATGAGAACATCTCGAGCCAGGAGCCACTCTTCCTTCTGCTTCAGCAGAGCAGCAATCTCTTGTAAGTGCAGCTTGTTGGCTGACTCAAATTCAGCCGACCGCTTCTCCAAGGCCTCACGACTCTGCCTATGATAGATGTTACTCTCCTCGACAGTGACTATGGCCTGGTCTCCGGCCTTAGTCACCTTTTGAATACAGGAAATGTTCTCCTTCCGAAGGCCGCTTACATATCCTTCCAAGGCCATGCTCCGGGCGAACGCCTGAAAAGAAGTGAAATTTACCAAGTTAGCAAGATAGGTTGTAAGAAGTTGAAAAAAACAACAGTGAAGAAGCTAAGGGAAGTACCTCGGCCAAGAGTTGAGACAAGTAGCCCACATGTCCAGCCGTGGCCCCCCTCAGACTGTCGACATACTCATGAGGGAAGGCGTCATAGACATCCTTCTTTATTTTCTTCCTCTCAACCGAGGAGTACTTAGCAAATGTGGGGACAGCCTCGTCGGGCTCAGAAGCCGACTCACTCATGACTGGAGCTTTTCCCTTATCTGAAAAAGATGAAGCATCAGTTCGGCGTATAAGGATGACCACAACAAGCTTGTTGGACGGACTCATCGATCGTCCACTAACCCGCAGCGTGCTGACAATGTTGGAATAGTATAACTCACCCGACGATGCGGACTTTGTCCTGAATTGATACTGACCTTTGTCATTTGCCCCACCAGCCGAGATACTGACCTTGAGTAGGCCGAAGCTTCAGGGTTAACCGCGTCCGGATTTGCCAATTCATAATTCAAACCAGCCGCGTCCAACTGGTTTTCCACATCAATGGGACTGGACGATGCTCCAGCTCCTAGAGTGACGGCCGGTGGCGGAAGGACTACCGGATCAGTAGGCTTTCTCCCTTTCTCGCCGGAAGGGATAGGTGCCCTACGGACAGTCGAACTCGCCTGTCCAACCCTCTTTGCCGGAATAAAGGACTTTGCTTTTGATTTTTTGAGGGATGAAGCTGGTTCCCCTGAAGCTGCAGGCCGCTTCCTCGACGAAGTCGGCTTGGCAATAGTTGCCCTGGCCGTTGGCGAATATTTCTCCACAATTAAAAAAGTCACATTAATATTCGAAACCGAAGATGGAACCAAGAAGATAATCAACCAGAACAACTCTTCGTCTAGAATAGACACCTATGGTCACCAAAGTTTGTCCAATAAAGGAAATCGTCAGTAAGAAGACGTTTTCCTTCAAGAAAACATCTTCGGCCAGAAGCGTGTCAAGGATGAAGACAAACACCAACCAAAGGTTGTTCAGTGAAGGAAGTCGTCTAAAACTTAGACGTTTTCCTTCACGAAACCACCTTCGGTCAGAAAAAATCAAAGGACGAAGATCAAAAGTGGATCAAAGGTTGTCTCGACAAAGAAAATTGTCTAGCCTGACTTTTTCCTTCATGGACCCACCTTCGGTCAGGAAGGGGACAAAGGTCCAGATGACCACAAACCCAATGATTATTTACAAAGGAGTCCGTCTAAGTCCAGACGTCTTTCATTCGCAAAGAAGCCTTGGTTTTATGATTGACGGATATGATTTAGAAAGAGGTCCGTCTAATAAAAAAACAAAAAAAAACTTACCAGAGTTTCCTCTCTTTTCTTATGAGGAGCCTTTGAATAATCTGTCCAAAGATCCTCGCCGAATTTACTCATGTCTACTTCTCCTTTCCAAGCGGCAGGGATCCTTCTTCTTGCCGATTCTGCATAAAGAAATATTTGGTTAAGTACAAAATGGAAACATTTTAATAGGCAATTGGGGCAAGACCAGGACAGTACCTGGATCTTCGCCCTCCTTCAGTCCAACGGCAATCAAAAATTGCTCATTGAAGAACATATGTTTGAAGGGAATCCAACCACTTGGTCCCTTCAAAGCTATCTTCTTCGGCTTTGGGCGCCCGCTTCCCCATGCCCAGGGTTAATATACTCCATGGCCGTAAAATGAGCTACCACGGCGTCATCATATTTGTTCTCGAACTCTAGTATTGGGGCACCCCGTCCAACATTGGTTATCGCCCGGTTGTAATACCTATAAGGCTCGGTTGTCTCTGCATCAGGAGCTTCGACGAACAAAAATTCCGATTTCCAGTTATGCATCTTTGCTGGTTTTCCAAACACAGTCATATACCCGGCTCTATTACATACACTGAACCAGGTTCCTTCCCTGGCCTTTTGAACTTGACAAACATAATGTATATGGGTGAAGGCATTAAGGGACAAGACTAGGCCGTTGATATCACGTTTTTATATAGAGTTTTCTCCCTTATTTACAAGCTAATTTGTGTGTCATTGAAGCTCTTGGGAGCTATTTTGTGCTAACTATCGTATATAGTTGTGGTTTCGTGTTTTAGTATTGAATTGCAGGTTTTAGGGAGTTTTCTCCTTATTCCCGAGCCATTTGTAAGCAACCACGGCTTTACGAGACGTTACGGGGCACGTAGGATGGCTCACGAGCTTTATGGGTAGTTTAGGAGGTCCCAAGACCCCTAAACGTGAAGATTAGAGAGCCAAGGAGTCAAAAAGGAGGTTTCCGTGCACTGATCGGGCAGAAATGGCCCGATCGGGCGAAGTATTTATGATCGGGTATGAAAGTTGAGGACACGATCGGGCAAGGTATGCCCGATCAGATCGGGCGAGCACGCATGTGCCCGGACCCGATCGGGGTGTCTCCGCCCGACCCAATTGGGTCAATGGCTGCTACGTCTTATCTTGAAGCTGCTGAAGAGGCGAATTTACTGGGCCATTTTGCTCCCAGGCCCGATCGGGTGGATGCCTAGGGCCCGATTGGGTGGGCCGCACTACTCCTTGAAGCTGCTGTGTTGTGCGTATCAAAAGAGGATTATTGGGCTTCATTCGCTGGCAACCCGATCACAGACCCGATCGGGTGCTGGATCGGGTTGGCCCACATTTTCGCCCATTATTGTTGCTGAAGCTGCGCTGACCAAAGAGGAGATGCTGTGACTTTTGGGTGTGGGCCCGATCGGGTCTGGTGCCATTTGTCGCGAATTTCGTCTTTTGCTTCCTATTTTTAATTAGACTTGAGGGGTATTATAAATACCGTTTTCCTCATTATTTAGGGAGATTTTATTATTCATCTTTTTACTGCTTTAGACTCTAGTTTATTTCTCATTGTTCTTAGTCTAGTTTAAACACTTTAGATTAATTTAGAGGTGATCAAACCTATTTCGATTTCAATAAAAGTTCCTGCTTTCCGTCAATTGGTACTCTTTCCTACCCTAATCTCTTTTGTTATTCTTGATTGCTTAATTTATTTATTTAATCGTTCATGATGCAATTGTTAGGGTTTCATATTAGTTTTGTCGTTGTTAATTCGATCATGTCTGAGTAGTCTCTTTCTAGGGTGTTAGATAGGAAAGCCATGTTTATACCATGATTGTGATTTAGATTTCTATCAATTTATAGGGCTTGATTAGGGTGATTGTGATGTGGTTTGTTCTTTATTGAGTAATTAATGTTATTGCGCAATTTCATTGGTTGCTTGTGGTTAATAGTTGTTTGCACAGATCCGTCTTACGACTAGAGGCCTAGGACACATCAGTAGTTCTGATTACGTTAGTGACCATGCGGTGTATGTTGAACTATGAGCGTTGATCTTAACCATAGCTCAATATAGGCTCTAATCCCCCGACTCTTGACTAAGGTTTTGGTAGTAGTTGACCCTATTTGATTGGTATAAGCATGGTGGACCGACCTAATACCCTAGGTTTTAGTCCATAGTTAAATCCTCGTTTTTTCCCGTCTTTCTTAGCTGAATCATTAGTTTAATTAATTCTTCTATGATTTACTCTAGAGTAGCTGAATTGGTTGAATATTGATTTAGAAACTCTGTCTCCCTGTGGATTCGACCCTGCTTCCACTGACTACATTAGTTAGAGGACCGTAGGTTTATTTTTGAATAGGCGATACGACTAAAACCTATCAGCCGTATAGCTCACAGGTTGCAATAAAAGTTAAAATATTGAGCCAGGCATTGGGGGCCAATTGGTTATGTCCTATACTATAGTGTCTAAGCACTTCATGGATGAAGGGATGGAAAGGAAACCTAAGTCCGGCATCTAAGGCCAGTCTATACACAGCGAACTGGTTGGGTGCTGTATGGAAATGTGTCCTCCTTTTTAGGTAGGACGATTTGGATGCCAACCATGGGCATCTCTTTATTCAAACGACTGGCATTCGACCCAAATTTCTCCAGCCACTCTATATCCACACATACATATGCCGGGTCAGAAAGATGACCCAGATGTTTTCTAAGTTCAGTAGAAGTTGTGGAAGGATCTGATCCTTCTTCTTCGTCCTCCTCTTCCTCTCCGTCTGGGACCCTCCCAGATGGTCCGGCTTCATCTTGTTCCTCCGAAGCCTCAAAGTCATATTCGTCTAGAGGGTTAACCTCCAAAGGCTGGATTTCTTCCACTCTATCACTCTCCTGTCTTTCAGGAACCCTCCCTGTTGACTCTTCCATTTCAGAACTGGATGAGGGGAGAATTAGTGAACGTCTTAGACGCGCTGTTTGCTTGACGCGCGCCAGATTACCCTGCAAATGCAGAGACTGGGTCGTCGGAAACGGGTCGAACGTTCTTATCAAATTAAAGAAGTATCCGGCCGAGATGCGCCCAACTCTAGAAACGGCGGGGGATGAAAAAGAATCCGCCCTAGGGTTAGCGTGCTCCATGGGTTGGCCGGGGTTATTGGAAGAGGTAAATGACACCATTTTATTTCAAAAAAGAAAAAGAATCAAAGAATGAAAGAAGAAAAGTAAAAGGAGAAAGGGGAGATACCTAACTAAAGATCTGAACGGACTCTTCACCTTCTCTACAAGTCACGCCGCTCTCAGCAATGGTCAATGTCAAAATTCCCCAAAGTCAACCTCCTCTAACAAATAAAAGACGAAAATACTCCCTTACTCAGAGTTTCTCTCTCTAGAAAAACTTCTCTCTAGAAAAATTTGCAAAGTGAAAGTGAAAAAATGAAATGGGGGAGGGGTATTTATAGAGAGGTAAAAATCTCTCCTCTCCCTCAACAGTTACTTTACACGTGTCAGCACCGCATGGTGCACACGTCACTTCACATTCTTCTGATTGGAGGAAAAGTCAGTTAAACTCCTAAACAGTGCAATGAATATTTGCGGTTACTCTCAGTATAAGGGCTTTAATCAGATAAGACCCAGATTAAACCCCTTTTAGGGGCAAATATTGTAACATATTAAAAGAGGACACGTGGTCCAGGCAAAGGCTGCCACGTGGCCCAATGAATTGGTGACACGTGGCTCATCCCCTTATTTGACACTTGGCAGCATATCAAAGGGTAGCTGATGATATCACCAAAACTGAATAAAAGAGGCTCAATTATTCTCTAAAAGAGGGAATAATCAGCCCAAATCCCGTATAAGAGGAAGAAAGTGATTGGATGAAGGGCTCAAGGCAATAAGACTATGCCAAGTGTCACCCTCTCATTGCCCAACAATCACATCCCTCTATTTTAGGGTGCTCATTTCTATACATAGATACTATAAATAGCTCCTCATAATCAGGTAAAAGGGAGACACAACTACTCTCTTAAACTTACTCTGTCAAAATTCATACTCAAATTTTATCTATAGTATACCTACTTAAGCATCGGAGAGGGAATCAAACCCAAACCTCCGGTTTGGTTTTTCCCCTTTTTGCAGGTTCGGAAACAAAGCTACGTCTCTGCACAAGCCTCCCAATCTTATCAACCCTACACCTGTCCATCATCTGGACAAACACCGTTTACAACAAGTTTACATAAAACATTTTGTATACTGATTACCACTTATATAAATATTTTTTTGTGTTTAAGGAATATATCCGTGATTGGACGACCCTTGTCCTTGCTTTGTTGTACTAGTCTATCTATATGTTTGGACAAAATTTTCGTATTTCTTGTTTTGGGTAATAGACAAATTTTGTGTGGTATTTGCTCCATTATCTATTACTCATTAATTGCGCTATGGTTCTTTTTGGAACCAATATGCGTTTGACTACTTTAAATTATGGCTTCAAAAACATGAAGCCATTGCTGAGCCCCTATAGCTCAGTGGTAGAGCGTCAGTCTTGTAAACTGAAGGTCTGTAGTTCGATCCTGCATGGGGGCAAGATTTTTTAAATACCTAGAGAACTGCCTGAACATCCTTAATATCGATTATAACTACTAGTCTACAACTGGATTCTTCTTTACGAATATACTCAAAACTAATTTTTCGATGAAGGAGTCGTAGTTGCAAATCATTTCATGATAAATTGGTTAACATTTTTTTGAGGCTCCTAGATTGGTTACAAGAAGTTCGAAGTTTCAAGGTAAGACACTAACCCAATACAGAAAAAGCTTCAAAAGAAAATTGGCTAGGATGTTTATATAATTATTTCTTTACGAACAAGAGATGGCAGTCGATGGAATATCAAATATGGATAAAGTCTAGTGAGATACTAGATCCTAACCTATGTACTTCCGCCTGTTTTTGTCAAATGTTTCTAAGTTTTTTGGCACGTAGTTTTAAGAGCGATAACGTGAAGAAATGGATAAATTGAAGAAAAGAATTAACATTATGAATAAGAGTGATTGGGAAATCGGGCTTATAACTTTATATAAAAATCTGTAATTTACATACTATAGTACACTTCTATCATGAATAAGAGTGGTTAGGAAATTGGGACTCATTTGATAGCTAATAGATTTTTATGGTAGTTGGTTCCTATTTTTTTTATTTAATTAACATCCTAATCAATGTATTAATGCCTTTAGCAATTATAAGAGAAGTACCCATGCAATATTAACAGTGAAAAGGAGAACATCTTCCCTACCCTTCCACGCGTCAACATCCAGTGAGCTTTATTTTCTTTTCTCAGCTTCCCTTCAACCACGCGTCTCATTCTCATGGGCAGCAACTCTTCATCCGAGGCAATTGACCAACCTCTTCCCTCGCAAAGCTAGACTAATCTCTCACAATAATAACACTATTTAAGACTTAGTCTTACTATTCTTAGACTAACTAAAACCCTTCCATTGTACATGCTCTTATAACTTCATATAAAAGTCTGTAATTTATATACTATAGTACACTTCTAAAAATATATGTCAATTCTGTCAAATAATTTGGTAACACTTTTTTTATATAAATAGAGAAACCATTTCTTTTTAGTCGAACCATACACACATTGATATTTTTAGGGTCTATATAATTTTGGCATCACTCAAACTTAGGTTCTAGTGGGTTTAATGATTTGCGTTTAAAGTTGGTCCTATACATATTGTTTTTAATCAAGTTTTTCATCTAATTTTTATATATGTAGATGATAGAGTATAAAATTATTTTTACGGGTGCCATCTATCGGTTTAGGTTTTTGATTGAATTGATTCATTAACATGATACTAAGAGCTAATATGACCATATGATCACGACTTAGAATCACGTCCACCCCTCCTTTTTAGGTTTAATATTTAGCATCACGTATGAGTACAACATTTAATGCATCCACACTTCAAACCCAAAAGACTCTTGTACTTCCTCCGTTTTTTATTAAATGTGACACTTTCTATATAAGGAAGTTTGGAATTAATTGTGACACTTTTTTTTGGGCAAATCTTTCTCTCTATCTCTCTCCTATCACATGGGTCCCCTTCTTTCTTTCTCTCTATCTCTTTCCTCTCCAAAATTTGTCTAGGAGTCCGTGAAATTAAAAGTGTCACAACTAATAAAAAACGGAGGAAGTATAAAGAGATATGATAAAGTATAAAACAATTCATATACCTTCAATTAAGTATTCATAAAATTGATACATGAATATTGTGGTATCAAAGAGTTTTCAAAGTAACCTATCGAGTGGACAACCATAGGCTGAAAGCGAGGATGGGCAGCTATTGGCCTATTGAAGCCTTTGAAGGGCTCTGGGCGTTGACTTGATTAAATTAGATGTGATTGATATGAACGAGAAAGAAAAGTACTCCCTCCGTAAGATAGTAATTGCAACAATTTTTTAAAATGGGTGTAACATATTACTTCCAATAATTTGTCATCTTTCTTATTTTGGTAAATTTTACACATGAAATGATGATGTGTTTTTTAGTCCCACCCACTTTTGTACTATTTTTTTGTTATTTTCTTTCTTTCCCTCCTTTTATCTCTTTAACCCATGTGATTTCTCTCTCTTACTTTTATTAATGAACCCACTTATTCATACTTAACATATTATGCCTAGGAATTCCCCCTAGTTCAATTGTTGCAACTATTGTGTTACGGAGGGAGTAGTACAATATGGTCAACCGCGTTTAAAGACAATTTGTGCGTGATTAGTGCATCTAAATTAAGTCCTCTTATTGTTTAATTTACCATATTAATTTATACGGTTATATTGCTGTAGAGTTACTATTTGATCTAATGGTGAGCTACATTGCAATTTGCAAGTAACTAGAATAAGTTTTACATGCCAAAATTTGATATATATTTCCTTTTCTATTATTCCAAGCCAGTAGCTTATTTTGTCTGCCTAGTTCAAGTGAGCTACAATGTAGAACGGTCAGCTACTATTTGAACAATTTGCAAACTAGTCGTTTTTAAGTACCATTGTAGACGTTCTTAAGGTTTAGAATTTATTATGATTCCGCCTATGTTTTTTTTTGTGTTAGCCAGGAGTATCCCACACTGATAGTAGGGGCAATCTCCCTTGGGGTACAAGCCCAACAAGTTCAACATGGATTAAGGTTGCACATAACGCGTAGCTAATCGCAAGTAGCGAGTGTACGTGGTCTTATAAGAGACCGCCTAATTTTAATTTAAAAGTAGGCAACAATATTTTAGTCAATAAAAAGAAGAGAAAGTATTGGGTTTTTTTTTGCTTAAAGTATTGGGCTTTTTGAACAAAGTGATGAGTTTAAGTTGATCTAATTTTAAACTTAAAATTAGACCGCCTCTTTTAATATTTTTTTGTATTTCCTTATTTTTGTTCAAGTAAGATTCTTTATTCTTTTTTCCTAGTTTAGGATAATATTGCTTCCTAACATAAGATATTATTATTTCCTAAATATTATTTTATTATATTATAGTTTATATAAGATCAACATACTTTCTTAATTTATTTATTATTTTAGCATTCTATCTTGATATACTTTCCTTATCTATATCCTTATCTCTAGTATATTTTAGCATTTATCTTTTTTTTACTTGGAAAAGGGTTTTCATAACCTCTATATAAAAGGGGTTTGAGCTTCCAATTTTCAACTTGAGAAAAAGAAAAAAAATATTGCTAAGAAGTGTGGTTCATAGAAATTAGCAAAAATTGTATAAAGAGGTTTTTTTCCCTATTTGATCAATGAGAGATTTTTCCAATGCAATTATTTTGTCTTTTTTATTCTCAAATTTCACGCCTTTAATTTTTTTTTTCATCACGTCGTTATTACTTTGCTACCTGGTCATTACCCTACCTAGGCTAAACTGTTCGTTTTCACATCTGGTTGTCTGCTCAACCCCCTGGGCTACCAGTTGGGCTCAGTGGAGGTAACTTTTGGTCTTCAATATTTCGTTGTAGCTTGTCCAAGCAATGATTTTGCTCGGTCGCGGGCTAGTTGGTAGGGCTGAGCAAAACTTAGGCTGGACCGCACCAAACTGCAACTCAAACCGTTTTGGCGCGGTTTGGGTTGATTTATGGGCTCAAAAAATTGGGTTGGGTTGTGCTTTTGACTAAACCGCGGTTTGCGGTTTGGGTTACTATTTTTTTAACCATAACCGCACCGTAAACCGCTAAATACATTATATATGGTTCAAAACGTAAAATGTAAAGCGTTTTAGCAACTTCATAATTTTTTAGCAACTTCATAATAATGTAGAGTAATATTTTTAGCAACTTTTTTGGGGCTCATTTATATGTTTTTACTAGCGAGTTTGTAGTCGATAAATTTAAACAACAAAATCAAATTAGAAAATACGTTTTTAAATAAAAAAAAGGAAAAAACCGCAAACCGCATCGCACCAAACCGTTTTATATTACGCAGTTTGGTTTGGTTTGGCCCTAAGTGCGTTTTGGGTTGGTTTGAAAAAAACTCAAACCATTTTTGTGTGGGTTGGGTTGGTTTACGTCCCAAACCGCACCAACCCTGTTAGAAAATGACTGATTACAATGACTGAACAAAGACTAAATTCAAGGCTGTGTCGCGGTAGAAGACCACTGACTTGAAAGCAATTACGGCCCGACTATGGTGGTAATCGCAACTGGCCGGAAAGCTCCCCAAGGTTAACACAGCGACCTTTCTAAGTCACCACTAACAGAGAAAGATCTTGGAGACTGATTATGCACTTACCCACTGTTTAGAAGAGAGAAAGAAGAAGAGAAGAGAAGTGATTTTCGGATGCCAAACTGAGGTAGCAGTGGACTGATTTTATAGTAAAACAATCAGGCCAAATAAGGAAGGTAATAAACAGAGGGAGGAAATAAAGGGCGACAATAAAGGCCATTAACACTGTAACGTTTAAAAACGTTTCAGTGTTACATGTTACCGTTACACACAGTTGGGCTCGGGTCCAAAAAGATAAGCTCCAGCTCAGCTCTTACCAGAACCCAGAACCCAGAACCCAGATCCCAGATCCCAGGCCCAGCCCGGTCCGGTCCGGGCGGGCGGCGCGCGCCCGCGTGTGTGTGTGATAGCAAGCCCAAACCCAAGCTTGATCTCCAACCACAAAAGCCAACCAAGTACTCAACTCAATAAACATGAAGAGGAAGGGAGTTAATAAACAAAGGCAAGCTCCCTTCCATAGGTGATGTGGGATGTTTGGGAAAAACACAAGTAGGCTTTGCAAGCCTTAACTCCAACAATCCCCCACAAAGGCTTTGAAAAGCAAAAGAAATTCCTGGGTAAGGAAAGGGAGGTACTTAAGCATCAATATCTTTCGATTTGAATTGATACATAGTGGAGTGAGGCAACAACTTACTTTCTAGTGAGTGAATTTCTCTTGAACTCACCAGAGTTCCGTTGAGACCCCCACAACACATACCTACCTTAAGAACGTGCAGTCTCCGCGATACAACACAAGCGCTTTATAGCCATGCGCACACCTTGGGTCTCATAAGTGCTCTAGAAAGACAGCCCAGTCTTTCATAGAAGGCGGCTTAACCTCCACACTTACATAGGTAGTCCATTAAGTGTTCCTCAATAACACCACCCCGAGGGATATGGAACTATTAAGAGCAAAAGCTCAACCTCACAATATAAATCCATAAAGTGCGTCTCAATAGCACCACCAAACAGGCTATGGATTTAGAAAGCACTACCAACACGCCATAGGGATGAGAAATGTAGTGCAAGTTAAGATTCTATGGCTTCGTTTGACCACAAACGGGTATCCACCATAAACTCTCAACTAATGGGCCTAAGCCCCATCCCCCTCGACGACTCTAGGACAACTCTCCTAGATAATCCCTTAGTAAAGGGATCAGCAAGATTTCTTTCGGACCTGACATAGTCCAAAGAAATCACCCCATTTTTCAGGAGTTGTTTCACGACTCCATGTCTGATCCGTATGTGTCTTTTCTTACCATTGTAGACACTGTTCTTAGCAACACCAATGGCTGCTTGAGAATCACAATGAAGGGAGACAGGAGCACCCTGCCCTCCCCATAATGGAATATCAGACAAAAGGTTTCTCAACCACTCAGCTTCTTGCCCTGCCAACTCGAGTGCAATAAACTCAGACTCCATGGTTGAGCGTGCTATACAAGTCTGTTTCGAAGACTTCCACGAAATAGCACCACCACCAAGAGTAAACACGTAACCACTAGTTGAACTAATCTCATCATTACCTGAAACCCAGTTTGCATCACAAAATCCTTCAAGTACAGCAGGAAATTTAGAATAGTGCAAACATAGATCAACTGTTCCTTTCAGGTATCTAAGAAGACGATGAAGAGCATTCCAATGTTCATTACTAGGGTTATGAGTATACCGACTCAGTCGACTCACTGCATAAGCTATGTCAGGTCGAGTACAGTTCATGAGGTACATCAAACTACCTATGACTTTCGCATATTCACTTTGAGAAACACTTTCTCCTAAATTCTTAGTCAAATGAATACTAGGGTCATAGGGTGTACTCACTGGAGCAACATCAAAGGAGTTACATTTTTAAGCACCTTTTCCACATAATGAGACTGACTAAGGGAGATGCGACCGGAGGTTTTCTTAAGTCTCACTCCTAAAATCACATCAGCTTCTCCCAAATCCTTCATCTCAAACTTCGATGCCAAGAAAAGTTTAGTATCATTGACCACCTTTAAATTGTTACCAAAGATCAACATGTCATCCTAGAGGTGGCAAATGGGTGGGCCGGGCTGGGTTGGGCTGGGTTTGTGGCGGGCTGGGTTGTGCATATATGACCCGGTGCGGGCTGGGGAATTAGGCGGGCTGGGTGGGTTGGTCGGCTGGGTCAGAGGAGCGACCCATGGCGGTTTTGGGCGGGCCTGCAACGAGTTTGTGGGTGGGCCTAGCGGGTGGGTTGGGCTGGGTAATGGGTTGGGTGGGCTGGGTGGTTTGGGTTGGGCTGGATAATGGGTTTGGGTGGGCTGGGTGGTTTGGGTTGGGCTGGGTAATGGGTTGGGTGGTTTGGGTTGGGCTGGTTAATGGGTTGGGTGGGCTGGGTGGTTTGGGTTGGGCTGGTTAATGGGTTGGGTGGGCCGGGTGGTTTGGGTTGGGCTGGTTAATGGGCTGGGTGGGCTAGGTGGTTTGGATTGGGCTGGTTAATGGGCTGGGTGGGCTTAGTGGGTGGATTGTATTGGATGTGTTGAAAACTTGAAATAATATTAATTAGTAAGTTTGATTTAATATGAATTATATGTTTATGAATATGAATTTGCATTTGTAATTTTGTATAAGTCAATTAGATATAATTTTGAAATACGTTGGTTGCAAATATAAAATATTTGGTTTTATAAATTTCATTTTGTTAGTAATACGAATAATGATTAATTTTTATAATTTCGTAATGACGTAATTATTTAATATCATCTCTTTCCTAGTAATGTCGTTTATTTATAATCTTAATATAGCAATTAAAATAAGATTATAATGAGTATTGAATATTGACCAATGTATTCTTAAATAATTTTGAGTAATGATTAATTTTATATTATCGTAATTATTTATTATTATCTATTTTTCATTATCGTCGTTTTTAAACTATTGTATGTTAACAAAAGCAATCATAATTAGGGAAGACATAATTAAGATCTATGAAAGCAATAATTAAAATAATGAAAAGTAATGGAAGAAGAATTACCAGATTTATGTGAAATGAATCAACTTTAATACTTTATTGAAAGCAGACGATGTTCGAACCAAATAAGCGTTCTGGTGGGCTGGGGGTGGGTCTGGGTGGTGCGGGATGGTTGTGCGGTCTGGGTGGGCTGGGTGGTGGGTTGGGTGGGCTGGGTGGTCCTGCGTGGGCTGGGTGGTGGGTTGGGTGGGCTGGGTCGTGGGTTAGGTGGGCTGGGTGGTCCTGGGTGGGGGGTTGGGTGGGCTGGGTGGTCCGGGTCGGGTGGGCAATTGGGCTGGGCTGGGTGGGTTTGCGAATGGTTACGGGTGGGCTGGGTGGGCGGTTCCACCCGAGCTGGGTTGTGGTTTCCGAGCCCGGTGCGGGTTTTTAAGTTTGGCGGGTTGAGCCGGGTTAGGTGCGGGTTTGAGCGGGCCTGACCCGCGAAGCCCCCGAGACGGGCTGGGTTGGGCGGGCTGGGCTGGCGCGGCCCAGATGCCATCTCTGACAGTCATCCACATAAAGACATATGATTACACAATCTGATCCTATTAGCTTTGAGTAAACGCAAGAGTCAGAGTTGTTGACAATGAAGCCATTTGACACAATAGTACTGTCAAATTTTTCATACCACTGTTTTGGTGCTTGTTTGAGACCATATAAGGACTTCCTCAACTTACACACTTTATCTTCTTGACCTTGCACCACGAAACCCTCAGGTTGAGACATATAAATCTCCTCCTCTAAGTCACCATTCAAGAAAGCAGTCTTAACATCCATCTGGTGTATGACTAAGTCATGAATAGCAGCAAGAGCTAACAGGGTCCTAATGGTGGCTATCTTAGTCCAGGAGAATAAGTGTCAAAGTAATCTAGTCCTTTCCTTTGAGTGAAGCCCCTAATCACAAGTCTGGCTTTAAACCTCTCAATGGTCCCATCAGGTCTCAACTTCTTTTTAAAGATCCATTTGCTATCTATGGTCTTTGATCCCTTAGGTAAGTAAGTTAACTCCCAAGTGGAATTAGACACTATGGAATCTAACTCGCTCTTAATGGCCTCTTTCCAAAAACTAGCATCCACAGATCTCATTGCTTCCTCAAAAGTCTTAGGGTCCTCTTCTATCATGAAAGCATAGACCAATTCATCACTCAACAAGTCAATACAAGAGCTCTCAGACAGAAAAGCAGTGACAAAATCAGAACCAAAGTCTTTTGCTACTCTAGGTCTTTTACTTCTCCTAGGTTCATCTATAGCACCAGAACTACTAACATGCAAATCAACTAAAGTACTACTTAAAGTCAAATCAGCAGGAACATCACTAGTAGGTAAGGGAACGTCGTGCGTAGAACAAGTAGGTAAAACAACCGTAGGAGAAGAACATGAAGGCAGGGAAGCAACAGCACCCTTTTTCAAGGGAAAAACATGTTCAAAGAACTCAGCGTCTCTGTACTCACAAATAGACCTATCACTCAAAGTCATGAACCTATAGGCAGCATGAGCATAACCAATAAATACTGCATCAAAGGTCTTGGGTCCAATGTTTGACCTTTTATAGTCAGGTAGCCCAACTTTAGCTAGACACCCCCACACTCTCAAGAAGCTCAAGTTTGGAGTAAACCCCTTCCATAATTCATAGGGAGTCTTATCTAACCTTTTGTGAGGTACTCTGTTAAGAACATGACAGGCTGAAAGGACTGCTTCCCCCCACATTTCATCAGGCAACCCAGAACTTACAAGCATAGCATTCATCATGTTTTTCAAAGACCTATTTTTCCGTTCAGCTATACCATTCTGTTGGGGTACATAAGGTGCACTAAGTTCATGAATAATACCCAATTTCTCACAATGGTCATTCAAAGAGAAGTTTTCAAACTCTCTACCTCTGTCAGATCTAACCCTCTTGATTTTCCTATCAAGTTGGTTTTCTACTTCGGCCTTATATTTGATGAAAGCTTCCCCTGCCTCACTTTTGGCTTTGAGAAGGTAAATCTTAGTGTACCTCGAAAAATCATCAACAAATGAAATATACCAGAATTTTCCTCCTCTACTTCTAGTGTTCTGGAAGTCAGCTAAGTCCGTATGAATCAACTCTAGAAGTTGTGTGGTCCTTTGAGTCACAGTTTTGTAAGGTTTCTTAGTGAATTTTGCTTCAACACAAACTGGACACTTAGAAAACTCAGTAGTCGACAGATTAGGAATTAAAGCTAAGGTCCTTAGTCTCTTAATGGAAGCAACATTCACATGCCCTAATCTACCATGCCACAAATTTAAAGACTCAGCAATATAAGCAGAACCAGAAACAGTTTTATTAAAAACAGCAGAAATGGAAGAAGCAACATTCAGAATAAATAAACCTCCACTTAAATACCCCTTCCCAACAAATTCCCCACCACGAGTCATTACAACTTTGTCAGCCTCAAAAACAATTTTCAAACCAGCTTTGTTTAACAAGGCACCAGACACTAAGTTGCGACGCATAGTAGGAACATACAACACATTTGAAAGGGAGAGGGTTTTTCCAGAGGTAAGTTTAAGAGTGACCTTTCCTCGTCCAAGTACTCCAGCAGTTGCAACATTGCCCATGTAGACACACTCGCCTTCAGAAGCATCCTGAAAATCATGGAGCAGCTCCTTGTTTGCACAGAAATGTCTTGAAGCCCCAGTGTCCAGAATCCAATCAGTACTGTTCTCGATCAGATTTGCTTCAACAACCACAGCAGCGACAATGTCGTTTGATTCAGCAAGGTTGGCCTGAGGTCCTTGTTTTTGCACAGAACCTTGGCGTTGAGGGCATTGGTAAGCCTTATGATCTGGCTTGCCACAGACATAACAGAGGACAGCCTTCTTTTGAATCTTGCTATCCGATTTGTTAAATTTGCCTTGCTTCTTTCCCTTGTTATTACCCTTTTTTCCTTTACCCTTAAACTTATCAGAGCCTGATGGAGCAGCAGATTCCACCAGGTTAGCTTTACTGGTATTAACAGAAACTGAATCTAGATTGTCCTTAAGGCGATTTGCCTCTTCAATCCTCATATGACTAATTAATTCCTGAAGAGACAGGAATTCTTTTCTGTGTTTCAGATTATTTCTAAAATCTCTCCAAGAAGGGGGAAATTTTTCTAGTAAAACATTAGCTTGAAATACTTCACATATTTTCATGTCCTCATTAAGAACATCAGCATAGAGATTTTCGAACTCATGAACTTGATCCATGACTGGCTTATCATCAACCATACGGAAAGCCAGCCACTTGCCAACAACATATTTCTGTTTTCCAGCATCATCAGCCCCATATTTTTTCTCAAGGGCCTCCCAAATCAGTTTTGAACTTTTATGAACCATAAACAAATCATACAGATTATTGATCATCAGATTAAGGAGGTGGAAACGGACAGTTTTATTATCTTTTACATATTTTTCAATTTCGTCCTCTTTCTTCTTAATTTCATTAGCAGAAGGAGAAGAGGATGAGTCACCTGTAGTAGTAAGCGCAGTGGGACAGTCCTTGAAAAGGACGTAGTCAATGTCCAATTGCTCAAAGAACATCAGCAGTTTGGAAGACCAACGTTTGTAGTTGTTTCCGTCAAGAGATTCGAGCTTGGACAGATGAGACACGGATTTGCTTGAAAAATCAGCCATTGCAAATTAAACTAATTGCTTTCAAATTGTTAGAAAATGACTGATTACAATGACTGAACAAAGACTAAATTCAAGGCTGTGTCGCGGTAGAAGACCACTGACTTGAAAGCAATTACGGCCCGACTATGGTGGTAATCGCAACTGGTCGGAAAGCTCCCCAAGGTTAACACAGCGACCTTTCTAAGTCACCACTAACAGAGAAAGATCTTGGAGACTGATTATGCACGTACCCAGTGTTTAGAAGAGAGAAAGAAGAAGAGAAGAGAAGTGATTTTCGGATGCCAAACTGAGGTAGCAGTGGACTGATTTTATAGTAAAAGAATCAGGCCAAATAAGGAAGGTAATAAACAGAGGGAGGAAATAAAGGGCGACAATAAAGGCCATTAACACTGTAACGTTTAAAAACGTTTCAGTGTTACATGTTACCGTTACACACAGTTGGGCTCGGGTCCAAAAAAGATAAGCTCCAGCTCAGCTCTTCCCAAAACCCCCCAGGCCCAGCCCAGCCCGGTCCGGGCCGGGCGCGGGGCGGGGGGGCGCGTGTGTGATAGCATGCCCAAACCCAAGCTTGATCTCCAACCACAAAAGCAAACCAACAACAAAACAAAAAAAAAAAGAAGAGGAAGGGAGTTAATAAACAAAGGCAATTTCCCTTCCATAGGTGATGTGGGATAGGGGTGTGCAAAACCGGATACCGGATTCGATCCGATCCGGAAAATCGGATATCCGATTCGGATAATAAAAAATGATATCCGGAATTTTCCGATACGAATAAATCCGGTTATCCGGACTTTCGGTTATCCGGATTTCCGGATCGGATAACCGGATAATCCGGATTTTAAAATTCAAATTGTGTGCTCAATTTTTTCCTCGTGTGGTGTATCCTTACTAGATTTTGTGAATGGCCTGTGAATAATTAGGCTTTAGACATTAGAGAGATATTAGTTTATTACTCTTGGAAGATAAAATAGAAAAAGAAATAAAAGCAACCATACAAGCCATACTATTGATATTCTAAACCTGCATCTAGAATCATGAAAAAAAAATCAATTTTTGGTACACTTTCTCAATGCCGAAGTTGACTCATAATAATAATGGTAGTATGTCTAGTAGTAATAGTACGCAGCCATAAAGACAACCAAAAGGAGGAAAAGAAAGAGAAAGACTGCGAGCACGAACCTATCAAAGAGCTCATTTTTTTGGGGACCAAGTGGACTCAACTCAATAAACAGGGGGCGGTGTCTGGTGAGATTGAAGAGTGAACGAGAGCAGCGGAGCAGTCTGTAGTGAACGAAGGAGCAGAGTAGGTCAAACTAATATTTGGGCTTCAAGTTGGGCCATGAATGGGCTAGAAAAGAATATTTTTTTAAAAAAAATCCGGATTTTCGGATTATCCGAATTTACAAAAGACCTATCCGTATCCGATCCGATAATCCGGTTTTAAAACCGGATATCCGATCCGAATTATCCGAATTTCAAAAACCGGATCGGATATCCGAAATTCTTGATCGGATAGTCTGATTTTCGGATCGGATATTTCGGATCGGATTTTTTTGCACACCCCTAATGTGGGATGTTTGGGAAAAACACAAGTAGGCTTTGCAAGCCTTAACTCCAACAAACCCAACCCACGCTCACCCCTACTAGTTGGTACTTGGTAGCTTTCTTTCTTCTTCGTTTTTCTTGTTTCTTCTCCCTTGTTCTTCATAAATGTCTGAGGCATAAGTATGGTTTTATTATTACTTAAAAATTAATAGTTTATAAATTGATTAAGTCTTTACTTTGCAATATATAGGTCACGAGTTCTAATCTTCATGCTGAATTTTTTTAGGTATAAGCAGATAGCATAGTAAAATATAGAGGGTGACATGTGACATAATATCATATATTGGCCGGGCTTCTAATATATATACATATATAGACGAATATAAAGTTATGTAGTAGTAATATAAATAGTAAATAATAAAAGGGGATGACATAGCCCTGCAATTGTAACTTACCAAATGCTAGGTTGTGAGTGCAACTCCCTTTATATGTTTTTGTAACAAAGCAAAAGAAAATGTCATGTTATACGTACAATGACGCCATATCAGTCGTTGATATGGGATGACACGTGATAGCCTGTCAAGCTTACACTTTTTGATATATTATATTTAGTTCCTCTAGTTTTATTACTTGCATTGTTTATTTTTTGAACTTTTGAAGCTTAAACTTTTGACTTTTTATAATTTGTAGTAGCTTGTAATTGGATATATTAATGATTAAAGTTTTGCCTTAACTAATGTGAAAATCCAAATATATATAGATTGAAAAGAAAAATGAGATAGTAAGTTGGCCATTTTTTTCTTCCCCTTCGGGAATTTGAACCATTTGAACCAAGCCAACAAGTGGTATGAATGGTCCCTTGAGATTTTTGTTCTCTCTGGACCACACATTCACTAAATGTGTAAAGCCCATTATCTACTTCTCACACTTCACTCGTTATCTTATGGAGCAATTTTTCCTTTTTTTGGTGGAACATTTAAGGAGTTGATGCGACTAGATAATACCCTTAAACAATAAGGCCTTTTCCTTATTTTTACATATATTCCAAAAATTGATGATATATTTTTTTGAGTTGTTGATAAAATTTTAATGAGTCTACGCACACATTCTTTCATTCAAAGGGAGATGATTACAATAGTAGATAGTCAGATAGGATGAAGTAGTCCATTAGATTTATTTGTTAGTTATCTTTCTTTCCTTGTTCAATGTAGGACTCACATGCCTTTATACTCCAAAAAGATAGTCAAATTCTCTTCATCTTGTATTACTTACTTAATCCAATAGGCTCTCGAACTTTGGAAGGAATATTAAGTCATGGTCGTTCGCTTTAAACCTTTAATACCATGATAAATCTTTAATAAGCCTACACATACATATTGTCACTTGTGTAGAAATGGACCACAAACAAGCCATTGGTGATAGCACTAAACTTATATGTTAATTATCCTACTCTTTCTTCTTCAACATGGGACTTACACATGGGTTTCACTCTTAATAGTTACCCCATATATCCCATGTTACCATGCATATCTAAATATGATAGAATATAGACATCTAGTGAGATACCTTTTGTTGATGAAGTAAATTTTATAGGAAATAGATGAAATATTTTTTAAAATTTCAACACGAGATAAAAGAGTGAATTTGTTTTGCTATATGAGGACATTTTTCATATAGGAAAAATTTCCTTAAAATTGATTACACTTTTCATTTATAAGAAATGAGAGAATAATTGACGCTAATCCAATATGTTTAGCCAAACAAGTTTGCTGTTTAATCCAAGCCCGACCCTAAACTTGTACAAGGTTGGCTATCGCACAGAGCCCAAAACACTGGGCCCTAATCGACTATTGAAATTAGAAGTATTGAATAGATGTTTAAAGCATTACGTTGTGTCAACGAAAACAATAAAACACAGTGTTAAATTGTTAATGCCCTTCTATATGAATTCTCGATCAAGGGTTTGCTTCCTCAGTGCTGCGTGATTATTTTGCCTTGCTCTTTGTAGTACATTTTTTAAGGTTTCATAACTTTATTATACAGCCTTCTGCTTTTATTTTGTTATATTTTCCCATTTCTCTTTTCTATAATCTTGATATTCTCTTGCTATTTTTTAAAAAATTCGTCGCTAATCCCCTTAATTTTTCCTCTTGCAAATGAAAAGATTATGTGTACTTAATATTTCTCCTATCGAAGTTGAATCAGCTTTTAGCTTCGCGCACTGCTCAGAGTTTTTTCTCTGTACAAAGTCATCAGTAAAAAGAAGAAAAGCCATCTTATTTATGCATTAACTCTTGGTTTCAGTTAACAATCCATGATATCACCATCAATCTTAAAAATAGAACTAACTATGGTGTTTGGAATGATAAATAGATCTCTTTCTTCCATACATGTTGTGGGTTAGAAACTTCACATTTACTATAACTAGTTGTTGCACCGCGCGCGGTACTCCAAGGTATCATATACTAATCATAAAAATCAAGGGAAATTTATTGGTAATTAAGTCTAAAGAATACCTTTGTGAAAGTTATTTCTTCTTGAATTATGTAGGTGTTGATGTATTATTAACCACAACATGATATACTAAATTATTCTGAATCGATAATCATGTAGCATTAAGCTAGCTCAATTTATAAAGCTTTAAAGTAGTATATGATCATCTAAAGAAGCCCTATTTCATACAATATCGTCATCTCTCTGCCCAAAGACAAAGATCCTACGGCAAAATCAAATATCCATGTAGCTTATATATAGATCAATCGGGTTAGCAATTGTTAACCGAAAAGAGAACTTAGATGGCCTTAAAATTAAAGTTAAAAGTGTCTTCGGACAATATCATTATTTTCCATTGAAAAATGTGTTAAGGCACCACTAAAAGATTTGGTCCTAAACAGCGCAATAATAGGGCTTACTTGCTTCAAAAAGTGGTTGGCGCAAGCTGTTCCCTGACAATTCTAAAGGTATCATATTCATATTGTCCATTTAGATGTTTTTTGAAATATAAAATCAATTTTAGAATTGCAATGCCTTGACACTACAAAATGGGTAAACATATACTCTTTAATAATTAAGAAAAACGCCTCCAGCTAAATTTCGCTTGAGATTCCTTTGTAAAATGGACAGACCCTAATATAGGGTACAATAAAAAACATGTTATAGTAAAAATAAAATACCAAAATTGTACATTCTTTGCAGAAGTAACCAATATCAGAGCATTGGATAAATGCAATGCTAAACAACTCAATCCCATCTATGTGATCAAATTTATACGTTGTGCAAACATTACAAAACTTGAAAATAAATAAACTAATTAACTTAACATTTGAAATTCCTTTAGCAAAGGAAAACCTTCTAAGTGTCATTGTAGGCACTCACATCAACCATCTCCTATTTATGATCATTCACCGCTCCCAATAATGGGTGAATCTCAATAGCGATCGTCGCATGTCCCCTAAAGAAATATTACAGTGGACATAACACACAACTTATACATTAGCAAAGCTGGGATACCAACATTTCGCCTTACTCAAAAACATGCCTTTAAAGTCATAGTCATTAAAAAATAAACGAAAACGAATAATAATAACATGTGATTAATAAAGTAAGCATACTATCAATTTCATTTCTTTCATTCACTATATGAATTATCCAAAACTGAGAAACAAGATCAACTTTCATGTATTACAACTTTCCAATCACAATAACCTTGTAAACAAGGGATCTTTCCTTTATTATCTTTACTCATTTAATAAGTCCAAGCCAAATTAGTACACGATTCATGTGTCCTTTGCATACAATTATGATTACATGTTAGGAAAAGGAAAGCACTCGGGCCTATAGTACACTTCTTTCTACTATGTTTTAGGCTAAGGGCATCATTCCACCTAGAGAGACAATTGAAAATAACAAAAGTTAAACTCTTGCCTCAAGCTGCATTTCAAGTTCCTCAAAGACATTTTCCTCATGATCTATATCCCACTTGCTCAACTTGTTCAGGATACCTTTGATCGAAAAGCAAATGTGGAATTACGCGATAATTTTCTCAACAGATAAAGATCTCCCAGATAAAGATCTCCCATTACCAAGGACCCTTGGGTCCAATGGTATAGCTTCCTTTCTCCCACATGGGAAACCAAGGTTCAAATCTTGGTGGAAGCAAATTTCATTATTGTTGGGGGTTGGGGGTTGGGGGGTGTATGGCTTGTAATGGGCCTCTAGGTAGGGCCCTGTGCGAGGGAAGCCTAGAGGATTATTCTTCTTACCATAATATATTCTCATACTTATAAATGAGATTATAATTTTAAAAAAAAAATACCTTCATCATCATCTAGAAGTTGTTCTGAACACTGACCTAGAATTCAATCAATTGGAAAGTGAATAAAAATAGCTAGAAATATCCTAATAATTACCCGACCACAAAACCACAAAGTTATTAAGGTTGCGTCCTCCTCACCCTTAAAAGTATCAAGAAAATCAAGTTCTGATGAAGTTAGATAAGTTCTAATAAGTTATGATCTAAGCTTCAAAAGTTTCAATAAAACTCATTAAGTTCAGTTTAAATGACTTCACCTAAATTCACGTGAAGAAAACGTATCCTAGCTTTGAAATATCGAAAAAAGCCTAATCTAGGATCAAGCAAAGGTTTATTATAAAGGGTGGAATCATATCTTCTCAAAGAGAATTGTAAAGCACTGCACCTTTTGAACTCAGTTTGTCAACCTCGACATTGCACTCTTCAGCTTACATAAAGATTACGACTGCTAATCTGTTACCATTCTTACCAAAATTACGTTATTAAAGACAGGGAAGAAAATCCAACACATCATAATCAACAAGGACATTAGAAATTAGCGGTAGTATCCTAAAGAAATAATAATTAAACTTATCAAGGATGCAAATCATCAAACAAAAAATATAAATTTGCTGTGAAATTGTATTATGGAAAACTTAGTCCAAACTTACCTTAAAAGTAAGCTCATCTAAAGTAGGATAAGCGACAATTTCCGACTCCGTGGTATGAGCATCAAGATAGCTACAATTTGCTTCTAGCATACTGCTAATGCCTGAAATTCAAATGGGAGTAATTAAGGCAGTGGATTTGAGTAATGGAAGAAGATAGAAGTAAGGTAGAGAATGAATGAGAGGATAGAACAAGAAATGTGGTTTATGATTGGGATGTTTGGTAGTGAGCATCAAATTTTGCAGGCGTTTAGCGGCAAGCAGGGAAGAAAATCGCGGATATGGTCGCGTTCGCGGTAACTGTCGCGATGATGCGGGAGCGGCTTGTAACGGTCGAAAAGAGACAAATTGCGGTTGACGCGGCACAATTAGAATTTTAACCTCAAAAATGACATTTTTGAAGTTTTATAAGTATTCTTATAACTTAATTTGACCAAAGCAATTATATGGGTGGGTTACACATATGGTGAATTAAAAATTACTTTAAACATGAGATTCATATTATATTATATATAAAAATCGATGCCTAAAATCATATATATTAATCGACTTGTAAGCCTATGGCAAGTTTTTCTCCTTTAGTTGGTATGTCCCTATTGTTTTTGTGCTACGATGCGTATATTCCCTTTCTTTTTTTTTTGACCAATTTTCATATAGTAACGGATGTAATGGGTAAAAAAACGCTCTAACGAGGCGAGTCACCGTTACGTAACGGACAACGCGGCGAGTTGGACGTGAATTTCATCGCGGCGTTACGTAACGACATTTCGCGTAACGGCAAGTTCAAAATCCGTTACATAACGGCCGTTACGTTACGTAACGGCCGAGTTTGTTTCCCTGGCGGCAAGTGGTGGGGGAGAGATGTGTTGTGTCAGTGTGAGATTTAAAGTGTGACTTGTGATTTTTTGTGAAGTGTCTATGAGATTAGCAGCTTACCTGCTACTTTTTCTTAGTGTATTAGCTGGCCAATAAATCAAAGTTTGTGCTGGCAATTTGGGTGTATTTAATCTCCCTCATTTCCTGTTTTTTGGGATCTGATATGTTATTAGTTTTTTGGGTTCGAATGAATTTGAGCAACAACTCGTATTGCTGCAATGTGGGTGTATTGGTACAGTGAGACTACTAATACGAATCATTGGATATCTAATCTTTCTCCAAGTACGGTTTATTAAGCAACCTTAATCAACAGTAGCAGCAATTGAAACCCATAGACATGCCTCTAAACAACGTAGCCAAACAGCCTATACAGCCAATACAGACCACACCTAACAGACCGACCAAAAAGGCAGCAGACCTGAATAGCGGAACTAAAGAAAAGCCCAACAAATCTCCTAGCAAACCTTAAACTATTCGGCTAAAAACTGGTAATCCTAACAAAAAAGTAGCAGCCATTCTAGGCTATACACAAAGGGTACTAGTTAAACCCGTCCACAACTGCACCATTGGAGCTTCACTCATAAGCATATGGCAGCCCAGTACAAAATCACTCCCAGACTAAGCAAGAACCAACAAACAATAGTGTAAGGCACATTAAAACACTGAGATTTTACCATCCTCTAGATATTCAATAACCTACCAAGAAAGCATCAACTTTAGACAAGCTATGGATTTTGCTTTCCAAAATAAAAAGTGATAAAGAAACTTGAAATGGCTAGAGATTTAGGTAAGGTATTCTAAATTTTGAAACTTGTGCTAAATTCTATATGCCTATATCTGTCGATATCTGACATTTGGTAAAGAGTTTGACTCATAGTAAAAAGTCAATATCATACCTAAAATCTTATTGAAAAAAACAGATACCACTATAAAAATGAAAAAAAAACCCAGCTACAATGCCCCTTCAATTTCTTACATACCTTGCTCGAAAATTGGCGACAAATTCCTCTCCTTATTCAAAGTTGAGATGAGGGACCATCTCGATTTCTATTTCTCCACCGATATAATCCATCAACAGAAAATGTATGTATGCTTAGGACCATGAAACTCATAGTTAATAAATGTACCTGAGAACGAAATTAGAGAAAAGAACACGTGTGCAATGAAGGTGATCATTAAGAAACAGAGAACAAGAGAAATTAGGGTTCAGAAGGTTGAACAAAAAGTCGGAATTAGGAACAAAGAAAGAGCAAGAACTCAGTAATGGTGCAATCAAAGCTAAACCCATATAACAGAAAAGATGCATGAAAAAGAAAAACCCTAAACATAGACAACAACAACAAAAAAGGGTGAAAAAAGCAACTAACCAACACATCAGAAACAAAAATTAAGAGAAAACAACTCACACTTAGGATTGACATGGAACGACAACTCCTCCTTCAAGACTCTGATTTGACCTGGAAAAGAAATCCATATACATATAACTGCGGTTGGTTTCTATGTTTACTCACCACCCTATGGACTCGAAAAAAATAAGCAGTGATAAAAAACATTCCGTTAACAATTTACAAATTTTCTACTAAGTTCGGGGTTAATGAAGTCCATGGATTCTACGATTGCGCTGTATGTTTGCTTGAATTCGAAGTAGGATAAAGTATTCGTACTTTACCTCTTTTTAATCAACATATGGCTTCGATCTTATGGCACGTGTCCTCTTTGTCGCACCGGAGTTTACCTCTCTCCACCGCCTTTAGAATCGACGTCATCTCCGTTACTGGCGGCGAGAATCCGATTGAGTAAATTGAAGGAATTCTACTCGAAACCGTTACCTGAAGGCGATGCTTTAGAGCGGAATTTCGGCGAAATTCAGGAGATCTTCTCACCGGAGAGAAGAATCATTCGACTGGAAGATCGCTGATGTAACAGAAGACAGCAGGGAGGGAGTGAGGAGGGAGTGAGGGAAGAGGAAGAGAAACAAAGAGAAGAACTGGAGGGGGAGCAGATACGTGGAGTTTGAGGGCATCAAAGCAATTATGTTGGAGTACAAGGGTAAAATGGGCCGCACACTATATATAAGCTACGGTAGCTGAAGTTCTTGCTTTTAAAAGAGTAGAGATATATACATTTTTCTCTATTTTAAGTTTAAATTTAAAAGCAAATATAAATTAGGATATCCATGCACTTCAAGAATCTTGAATCAAATATATATTTAAAAGCAAGTTACGGAAGTAAATTTTTCCGTGACAGAACACTTAACAAAGCGAACTCAAGTTGTTTTCCTGCTAACATTCATATCATGAGGCTGCATGCCTCCACCTTCCCGCATCTAACATGGTTCCACCATCTAACATGGCACTCTGATGATATACCATGCTAACATAGTTCCAACATACCGTAGATAGCATCAGACTGCATGCTTCCAACATCTAGCAAACCAATAGTCTGTTGAAGTTATCATCTCTTGGTGCCCATAACAAGTAAACGACATTAAAATGTCGTGCAAAATGCACCTAATCTGAATTATATAAGAAATTCCGTGGGAAATTGACCCTCCTATACTGATTGATACAGCCTATCTACCACAACAGACCAACTGCAATGTTTAATAAGCTAAATTCGCACAAAAAGCTAAGAATTCACCTTCATTACGGTAGAGTTGGATCAATGCATCAATATATTGTTGTTAGTGGACAATAGATATCAATATCCTTGCTGATTGGTTTTAACCCTAGTGAAGAATTAACTAAGCCACCCAGAAATGTTGTATCTCAAATTATGGCTCACCAATCACCACAAAGATTGTTTTGGTTAATTTCAATGTTAAATTTTGCAATATTTGTTTGATTAGGTTGGGATATTTAATAATGTTAAAAGGCGCTTTTGATTCATAATACCTTATGATTCTTCTTGTTTTTTCTTCTACAAACGACGGACTATGCATTGCAAGCTCTGAACCTATTGATACCAACTTCATCACCACCAGCAAATTGATTGCAAGCTAAAACATATAAGTAGAGAATTGTAACCAATTTCTCATAAGTTAAGCCAATGGTTTTGTTTAAACAATTGAACAATTGTTTGATGATGGATGATTTGATATTTGATTAAGAACAATGGATGTCATTGCATCCCTGAATCCAAAAAATAATTACCGTCACTAATACGATTACATCTACATAAACCTATAACCTTTGACACTATTCTTTTGCCGTCATCACAATTACCGTCAATCGGAGGCTTGTAATCGTTCTCAAAATTGTCGTCAATAGGAGGGGCAGAGGACGATCTAGATGATGGAGCCATTTATATTTTGGAAGTACATATCAACACGGAATTAACAAAATCTCTTGATGGTCAAAGGAGGTTTTGTGAATAGTATAAAAGCCTAAATGATGCAATAGAAAATGCAATCGAGAAACTAAGCATAAGCCTTTTCTTTTCAAAACCAATATAGTACAATACTAATAACAACACACATAATTACAATCTAACTAATCGATTTACCTTCCATTGGCGAGCTTTTTCCAGCTGAATAATGTCAGCAACCTCAGGATCAATAACCTCAAGCGGTTCATTCAGATGCTTTATCCACTAAAATCATGAAGAAAACAAACCGTGACTACAACATATAGTTTAACAATCACTACTGATACAAATCAACAAACCCTAATCTATCAACATTATAACAGATTTCAACTAAAAATATCTTAACTCTTTTTTCAAGATCGTAAAGCTTGAAAAATGAACGACTTACACATTGATACGAGATGGTTTGTTTTCCAGAGTAGCTTCATTTGACAAAAAAGAATGCAAAAGAGTACACACGAAATAGAAAAGGATTAAAAGTGTGATCGAATGAAATATGAAGATACTAAAATATAGTATATATGAATAGGAATATAAACCATGTAGTGATAAGAACCGCCATTGAAGTTCCCTTGACTATAGTATCGAGAAGATAGATCGGCACAAGACCACTACTCTAGGCGAGCACGCAACTCCACTACAGCCCACTGAAGTTCAACCTTCTTTTACACATCTTCTTTGGGTCAACTCAACAGCGAACATTTCCATGATATTAGAAGGTTGCTGCAATTCGTATCCGAAATTGATCTTCATAATTCATAGCTGATTTTCTGATTTGGAGGAGATATAGTGTGTGTTAATGGTGGATTTTGAAATCGCAAAAAAATGAGCACAAAATGTAGGGTTTGGTGGCCGAAGGAGCTTTCATCTTCCGATTCCGAACTCGCTAAATCATCATCGCCATCATCAAGAAGAAGTGTATTAATGATAATAGACAAGAATCATGTGGGGGAAATGAAATGAAGAGAGGCCCTGCTCGTGAGCAGAAACAAAGTTGGAACTTGGAAGGCCTCTAGAGCAAGTCAGGGAAACAACATGTGGAAGGGCAGTAAAGCAAAACGCGTGAAAGAACAAGGGCAAAAGCGTCCGACCACTGTTCATAAGCTACCGTGCCCCCAGCTTCTCACTTTTAAAAGAGTAGAGATGTTTGTATGAGAATAAGTGGATATAATACTACTAAAAAGCCTATGTCAAAAAGAAAATACTACTAAAAAAATGCTGGTGACATGTGGTGAATTAATACTATTAATATAGATGAATTTCATCTAACTACTTCCTCCGTCCTAGGGGTGGTTAATGAGTCGAGTTGTATTTTGGTTCAGGTTTACGGGTTGGCAGGTTGTACTCTCTAATTATGCCCAACCTGTTTACTTAAACGGGCCAATTATCCTTGCATAACCTAAATTGCTTATTAGACTTATCGATTCGAGTTGATCTGTATATTACTTTATCTCATTTACTTTTAATATTCTTGATTCATGTTTTTGGTTTGCAACTTTTAAATTTCATGTGGTTGTTAAATTTACGTCTCATAGTGTATAAAAGTATAATCAAATGAGCTAAATTCATAAATCAAATAATGAAAACAAATAGAAAAAGAAAAAATTTAAAATACTGAAATTCGTGTAGATAAAAAGTTCTTATTTTGGGGTCGGGTTCTGTCAATAAATGAGTTGTGTCGAAAGTCTTGATCTAGACCCACTCATTTCATGTCGGGTCGTGCCAACTTTTACCACCTGCACTCCCTCCTTGTAGTGTCTTTACAAAATTACAATTGAGCAAAAAGAGATGTTAAAAAGATTCAAAAGGTGGAAAGATAGTTTTCATGTAACAATTGATACCCCATATTCTCAAAATATCCTCAAATTTGGATTAGGAAAAATTGTGAATAATCACCTGCACGATACACCTATTTCAAAATAACCACCCCATTTTTGTTTGTGTTTAAAAAACCACCTCTCATTTCCTTAACTTTTTCAAATACCCACCTGTTAACGGAATTTTCTAACGCCGTTAAGTGTGATGACCAAATTCTTACTAAATTATCCTAACTCCCTCCAAAATTTCATTAATTACCTTACTAATCTATAATTTGACTGGTCAAATCATGATTAACATTTTAAAAATCTTTTTTTATTCAATTTTACAATTTTTTAAACTATATATTTTTGATATTTGACACGGTAATGGACAAAAATTTCGAGACAATATTTAATCGCGTTTTTAATACTCAAGACGACGTTTTTTCGTAAAACGGACACCTCCATATGCCCTTTATGGGCACGAATTTTGAGATTCCCTACGAAACGAGTACCTACAAGCCGAGTTTTCGGGCACGTACTTCGAGACGCCTTTTCCGGACGGAATACAATTTTTTCGAAAAACGGACACCGGCTTGAAGGTACGGCGGTGTCTGTTTTTCGAAAAAACGTGTTCCATCCAAAAAAATTTGTCTTGAGTACGTGCCCGAAAACCCGGCTTGTAGCTACTCGTTTCGTAGGGAATCTCAAAATTCGTGCCCATAGAGGGCGTACGGACTGGTGTCCGTTTTTCGAAAAAACGTCGTCCTGAGTATTAAATACGCGATTAAATATTGTCTCGAAATTTGTGTCCATTACCGTGTAATATATAAAAAATATATAGTTTTAAAAGTTGTATAATTGAATAAAATAATATTTTTAAAATGTTAATCATGATTCGGTGTCCGTTTTTCGAAAAAAATTTGTATTCCGTCCGAAAAAAATGTCTCGAAATCCTTGCCCGAAAAGACAGCTTGTAGGTAATCGTTTCGTAGGGAATCTCCAAATTCGTGCCCATTAAGGGCGTACGGTGGTGTCCGTTTTTCGAAAAAACGTCGTCTTGAGTATTAAAAACCCGATTAAATATTGTCTCGAAATTTGTGTCCATTACCGTGTCATGTATCAAATATATATAGTTTAAAAAATTGTAAAATTGAATAAAAAAAGATTTTTAAAATGTTAATCATGATTTGACCAGTCAAATTATAAATTAGTAAGGTAATTAGTGAAATTTTGGAGGGAGTTAAAAAAGTTGAGCCCTAAAACTAACGGTGTTAAGATTTTCCGTTAAGAGGTGGGTATTTCAAAACGTGAACATAAGTAGAGGTGGTTATTTAAATGCAAAACAATTTGGAGTGGTTATTTTGAAATTGGTGTATCTGACAGGTGGTTATTCACAATTTATCCTTTGGATTATTCAAGAGTACTCTCAAATTTCGAAAGGACCTTTTAAAAATAATCCAAACTTATATCTTCTCGTATCTTCTTTCATCCATTTTTAGTCTACTAGTATAAAGTTAATTAGGATTATTTTAAGAATGTATCCCTCAAACTAGGGATTGTTCCAATATAATTCATATATGGCCGGTATTATTTAGAAATGAGTGAATATTGGGTTTTATAATCTTACTTTTCCTTGTTTTTTAATTGATGGGCCCAATGTATAAAAAAAGAGTATATAGCTTAGAATAAACATTAAAAAAAGAAAAAATATAGTATATTTTACAATGTTAATACCTTAGCAAGAACTAATGAAGGCAGTATTGGTTACTCCTTTCGTCTATATTATCAGCTACATTAGATTTTTGGGCACTTAAGAGTGGCAATGAGCCGGTGTGGTCGCGAACAAGATCGGTCAAATGCGAGTCAAAGCTCGTTTGAAATAAATGAATAAGTTCGAACAAAATTCTAAACCTCATTTAGTAGAGGAGCCAAGGTCGAACACCTATGTGTTCGACTCGCCAAAACTCGGGAACAACTCATTTTTCACTTGTTTTGAGCTCATTTTAAAGCTCCATTAATACTTGAAGAAGCACGTTTATTTAAATAAAGGGTACTTTAAAAAATTCATTTTTAAAAAAAAATTAAAAGATTGTCCTAACATTACTTATTATCTGATGGTTATTACTCCCTCCGTTTTTTTAATATGTATGTTTTATCATTTTGGGATTTTATTTTAATATCTATATTTCTACCTTTTTCCATAAATAGAAGGTTGGCCTACCTAATTATTACATTTCTCTCCTACTTTTTCTTTCCTTCTCTCTACCTTTTTCACTTTTTCCTTACTTTTACTAACATTGTCTCTTACTTTTCCACTTTTTCCTTGGTCCGCGCAACAACAAACATACATATAAAAAAACAGAGGGAGTAATAGATATTTGTAACTTCCTTCATTATATAGATATGTATGATATAATTTGTATAGCTTGTTTATTTAAGCTCGAGTTCGAGGTAGGCATATAAACGAGCAAGCTCAAGCCGAGCTCGAGCTAGCCTAAAGCTTAATGAGCCAGCTCAAACAAAGAAATTAAAAATCTTATTCGAGCTCGACCATGCTCGAATGCTTCTGATTCTTATCAAGCTCAACGAACAATCAAATGCTCAGCTTGACTGGTTTAAAGCCTTATGGGTAGTGTTCACATACAATTTTGACTCACTTTTTTTATGTTCATGTTCTTAGATTTGTTTAAATAAATATTTTCTAAGCATCATATGATTACCTTAAAAAAACATCATATTATGATAATTGGGAGATGAGAAATTAGGAATTTATTGAGGTGAGAAAATTGGAAGAAAGGAAAGCATGAAATTAAATGGGAAAGATTTGTTGGAAATTGATACGAGTATAAGGCGAAAAAGGATGAAGGGAATTGGAAAGATGAGTTACACTTTGCACTAAGTTAAAGCCAATAATAAGAAGGACATGAACTTTGTGCTTTTT
Organism: Patellifolia procumbens; assembly: GCA_947645195.1. Lineage (NCBI taxonomy): Eukaryota > Viridiplantae > Streptophyta > Magnoliopsida > Caryophyllales > Amaranthaceae > Patellifolia > Patellifolia procumbens. Next base: position 438,130 of record CANSGD010000402.1, on the reverse strand, counting down.
CACTGTTGATGACCTATTAATTGTTTTTTTACCGTTTGGACTTCTCTCTCTTTTCAGACAAACTTTTACTAATAAGAGGTCAATAGGGTGGGTCCTTGAGTTTTTTTTCAAAAAAAAATTGAATAAGTTATTATACATAAGAAAATAATAATAAAATAAAATGACGAATTTTATCTTCTTTCATTCATCCCCGGTGTGTTTGATGTGAAGTGGAGTTTGAAGAGGAAAAATGGAGGTGGATTTTCACTTCTAGAATTAAATGCATGAATCTGATTATCATCATCTAACTATAGGTTGTTGGCTTGTCATTGGATCAAAAAAGAAAAAGACTTTGGAAATAAAGATGGGATATCTGGAAATTGGTGAAGATTCGTTGGTTATTCAATGAAGCTAAAATGAAGTAATTTAAGTTCCTTATTTTTTTATTTTTTAATGTTAAACATAATTTTTTTTAACAACATTCGTACAATATTACCCCACTTTGGTTACTTTTAGAAATATAATTAAAAAAAAATTATTCACTAAATGAGGGAGGTGTATTAAAGGTGAGCCGACAGTGAGTTAACTAGTCTAAAATCTAACCTCATGTCCTAATGGGCACTACTAAAAAGTTGACTTTAAGTAACATAAGTTGGTAACACTTTTTAAATGACACATCTCTTGCTTATATTTGTAACACTTTAGTAACACTTAATAAATAGGTAACATTCTAGGTAACACTGTAAATGAGCTTGCTTAAATTTGTAACAATTTAGTAACACTTTAAACAAGCTACATAATTACTGAAAAGTAACACTTTAATGTGTTACGTTTTTTAAGATAAGTGTTACTTATGTTGAAGTATTGTAGACAATTTAATTAAGTAAATTTTGAATTTCGAATTTTGTTTAAAAAAACCAATAAGCGGCTAATCCCCATTAATGACATTTTTTGGCGCAAAGCTGCCTTTCCTTCTAAAATCCAAAACATTGTTCTCTCCCTCGGAATTAGAGCACGAACTAGGTTTCTGAATAACCCATCTCCAACGAAGAACACGAACGAACTGCAATTCATCTTCAACCTTGCGTTTCTTCTACAAGGATTCCACAACTGATTCTGCCGTTAATATTGCGCATCTTCACTGGCTTTTCAAGGTATGATTTGGTTTCCCCTTTTCGAGTTGGCGTCGCCACTTCGTTGGTTAAATTTGTGGCATCGATTATGAATTATTCTTCAATCCATTACAATTGGATTTTTACTTATTTCAATTAATTTGATTTTCTCGATTTAGTTTTTGTTTTTCTTATAGATGGCTCAGTGTTGGTTTATTCTATAGTTACGAGTGATTGAAGGGAGTTAAGAGCAACGATAAGTCAAATAAGAAGCACTAATATGTGGTAACTCCTCTTAAATGTAAGATCTAGCATTCAATTTGGTTTTTCTATGTATGAGTCATACATCAGATTGTTGTCATGAATTATAAAGATAGACCTAATTTTAGAGAGAAAACAAAAAGAGTGGGACTGAAGTGGTGGTGTGGGTGTGAGTGTGAGTGTGAGGGTTTGTTGTTTATTTTCATTTGTTTTTTCTCATTATTGAGTTGATTACAAAAGTGGATGCTAAGGTGCACTTGATGCTCGTTTTTCATTATTGAGATGCCTAAACTTGAGATGCCTGAACATGAGATTATCCTGTAACTTTTGTCTTTATTTTGATAGAAAATGAGAAATAGTTGTATTATTATAGAAGAGAGAGAGATTACATCAGGTAACCGTAAGCGTAAGCGGCAATGGGGAGCAACTGATTTGAGTTTAATGCGAGCGTGATCAGCTCCATGCATCATCTTATAGACGTAGCCTGAAGCAACTTCTTTTGATTTTCGAACATATCCTGCAGCTGCACCACCAAAATCTGCAATGTCCGATCTTCCATGACTCCATATAATTATATATTAAATCTGCTAAATGTTGTCTGTGCTCCCATTCTTCCATCTTCCCTTTCCTTCTCCAAATGCAATTGTGTGGTGTTAGATTTTGCCAAACCCGTTTAGTGTTTTGCTTTTTCTTTTTTTTAAGAAAACAAACTATCAAGTGTTTTCCATTGATCAATATATGTAGGTGGTTAATACACAGGGACTCACTTGGGAAGTCTATTATATAGAGGAGTCATCACAATGTTTGTGAGATAATCGCAGTCACAAGAAGATTGAGATATATGGTCTATTATGAATGCTATTAAGTTCTAAATTCTAATAGTTGCACATGCTGCTGCTCCTTCATATTTCATCTATTCTTATGTCAAGTAATTTCTACCCCAAAGTGAAATCTTATCTTGTTAGGCTTGATCTCATTTGATATAAAAATAAAAATCTTGGTGGGAGTTAGCAGATAATATTATCTCCCGAAAATTTGAAAACAGGTCCTACATTTTGCTGAATGATGATCAACTTCTGAACCTAATAAAAGAAAAGCCCAGCAACCCAGATGCAACAGTTTCAGTTTCGTTCTTGGATAGTTTTAAGAAGATTAGCTATAATTGTACACAAATTCAAATCCAAGAACCCATTAATAAGCTAAATTAAGAGAAGATGAAGCACCCAAACAAAAGTATCAGCAGAAGATATTTATACTTTAATAATGAATGAAACAATAAGCGGTTAAGTACGGCTAAAGGTTAGAAATTTGATGTTACGGGAAATTCTCGCTTGTCATTTATTGGTTGTACAAGATGCTTGGCACTCTCCTACTTTAACTTCTTTCTTACTGTAGGAATTTCACTTCTTGTGTTGGTGCTCGGTTTCCATATAAACAAAAATATCAAGACTTTCAGGTATATGCACAATAATATCGAACGTTAGGTTTTTGACAGGTTTATCCACCATGGGATATCTTTAAAATATGTACTTTCATTGATTTTTTTCCCTTTTTCTGGTGTCTAGCTAACAAATTAATGTTGCTTTAGATGAAGCTCATTTGGTTTCAACTTTCAGGTATTTGGTGGAAAAGACGAGCAAAAACATAGGCAAATCCAACTTATTGGAACAGCTCAGCATGTAAGCTTTCCTTTCTGTTGGTTTTATTCTTGGATTGAGGGCATTGAACACATAAATTTACCCAATTTGTTTTATAGCAAAAATTTGATGTTCTAAAAGTCTATATATGTCTATTTTCTGGCTGATACTATTAGAGTGTATATTGTACCGTTGCTAAATATTTTAGTCTAAGTGTTTCCTAAGAGAAATAACTTAGATCTTTTAGTTTGAGAGGGGGGGCTAATTCAGTCTCGTTTGTGTAGGAGGTTTGTTTTTTTCATAGATCTAATGATCTTTTAGTTTGGTTTTACCGTAGACTCTACATGCTCTCATTTTACCGTAGACTCTACATGCACTCAGTAAAGCACCATAAACCCCAAAATACATCTGATTTATCACCATATGAGCCTCATCTAGTTGTCCTGAACGACCAAGTCTACTGAACAAGCATAATGCTGCTAGTTAGTTGACCATATATGATAAAAAATCTGAAGACCTTCATCTATCATACCGGGATGGCTGCATACAGACAAGACGGAAACCAAAGTAGATTCATTTGGGTTAAACCCCAAGTCTTCCATTCTCCATAGGAGACTAATCACTTTACTACCATTCCTATAACTCCCATAGCACACCCATAATTGAATGGTAACTTTGTGGAATAAGAGCTTAAAAGACTAATTCTAGTCGCTCTTACATGTGCATAAAAGTTGCCTGATAAAAGACCAACAATGCTTGGGTGGTGGAGCTGCTAATGGGAGAAACAAAAGACAAACTAACCAATTTAAAAGATAAGTTGTTCAAGAGTGTTGTTGATGACAAGGATGAGATCGAAGAAGATAAATCAGATTTCCTTCATATATTTATATCATAAGAAAACGATGTCACTCCTAAAGCAGAATCTAATGGATCTGAAGGTGCACAGGATCGCTGAGTGAAATATTCGAGTGATTATACATGATATTAAGTCTCGACAATTTCTCTAATTTGTGGTTGCACAAAACAGTCTAATTTGTTAAATATACTCTAGAAAGTAACACAACTTCTGGTTGCAAGCTTGGTAGGGATAAAACAGGTTTATATTCTGATGCTCTAAATGTATTTCTGTTGTATATCTTGGCACTAGTTCTTGTGGTTTGGTAGAAGTAGGCTTGCCTTGATAGAGTTCCCAACGTCTTAGTTTATATGTTTACTAGCCTTATATGCACGCGATGCATGCGAAATCATGCAAATTCTGCATAAAAATATATTAATATTTAGTTTATTTAGGATGTTTTATATTTCTTTATTCAAAATTTTAAAATGCGAAAACAATTATGGAGATACTTGTTCCATTTAATTAGGAATTAAAATAAAAAGATAAATGCTGATTTTTTGTGTCCCCCTCCTATTCACTTATAGAATAGAGATTATACGTTTTTGAGGAACATTACCTTCTTACGAAAAGAACAACCTAAATCTTGCACCATTATATGCTCAATGGCTTTCCTCCTGTGTTATTTGTGATCTTGACCCAGGAAAAAAAGGCAGAATGTAAAAAATGTGTAAAGCTTTCTCATTTGGTGTGTTTAACCTGTGCTTTAGAGCTTCTTCTCCTGGTGCATTTTATGATTTTGAATTTTATAGTACTTGTGTAGTATTCAGCTATAAATTACTATTTTTGTTTGTCTATATTGAATAGCTCCTTTAAAAGGGAAGCGAACTAGAGGAACGCAGGCTTATAATTCTTAATGATATGTGCGAGCCAATTGGTCCTGATAAGAACTTAGAGAGTTTTTAAGATTCTTGGATACCATAGATCTATAAAGACCAAATGGGCAAAGATACAGTTTAAGAAGTAATGAGGGCATTTAAGCAACAACTATAACCTGAAATACTTGCAGATTTAATTCGGTCACTAGGAGATGGGCCATGTGATCCTGAGTTAGAAGACCATCTACAGATTGTACAAAATTATGAAGGCATAGGCGACCAAGAGCAAAATCATGTAAGCATTTTTCTATTATGCTTTTTCTTTTCCTCAATCTTATTTTTTAGGCTATATTGATATTTGCTAATAAACTTATGTTTAATATATTTGTAGGATTGAAGAGGATCGAGAGGCTGAAGTTGATGGATTGGAGTTGTTTGTGATGACATCAACACCTTTATAGATATTTTTGTTGGGAAAAAGCTATCGAATCATTAGACTTAGTTTTGGAATATTTTTGAATTGGATCATTATGATTTATATCGAACGTATTGTTCCTCATTATTAGCAAATACTTTGAATTTAGATTGATACTAGCTAATATGTGTAGGTATATAACTTATTATTATAATAATAATACAATTCATTTTGCAATATCGTAATTTGTCGAATTTATTATTGTCATTGTTTTTGTTATTGTAATTATAGTTGCTTTATAATAATAGTAATTATTATTATTGCATTATCGTTGTTGTTATTATAAATATTGTTATTACAATTTATAATTATTACATTTCCATCTAAAGGAAAAGTGTTACCTAATAATTGATAAGATGTTACATTTAAATTACAAAAAGTGATACGTAAAGTTAAATAAAGTGCTATCATAGGTCATTACATGAAAATAAAATGTTACCAATGGTACAAAAAATGTTACCAATGGTACAAAAAATGTTACATAAGAAATTAAAGGTAACATTTTTAATGTGTAACAATAAGAAGCAAAAGTGTTACATAAGTGGATATTAAGTAACACTTATAAAAGTGTTACCATAGACTTGTAAAAGTGTTACCTATTAGCATAAGTAACATAGGCAGATGTAACACCCACTAAAGTGTTACCTATTAGCATATGTAACATTTTTTACACTATAAGTAACACTTTTTGGGTGTTACTTATGGTTAACTTTGTTGTAGTGGGGTGAACAAAAAGTTATATGTCCTTAAGGGTGAAAAGTTTGATAGTTTGGGTCGATAGTGTGAGCTTAACTGCACTTTGCAAGGAGGAAAGGAAAGAATCTAGAGATGCTTTTTATAATACTTCCATTTTTAATACTCCATCATTGGAAACTTTTACGTTTTTCAGTACACAATTTAAAGGTTAAACATCTTGTATTATACATACATCCGAATGAATTACGCAAAATAGATATTAATAATAATCTACACATAGAGACGAATTTAACAGATCTCACTTGACTATAGTTTTCCTTACATATAAGTCACAACTTTGATTACAAGGGACATGTATGAATAGTGTCACATTAAAAATGATGCGAGTATCAAAAAACGGATGATGTGTTTTTAAAAAAAAATCAAATTTTTTATTTGATGTGGGGCCCTATAATTTGGGGGCCTTGAGCTTGAGCTCACCTTTCTCTTGTTAAAAGCCAGCATTGCCGCCCCTACAAGCCCCAACCCCCAAAAGCTCCTCTTTGCATGCAGGTGTTTAATGGTTTTGTGCAATCTAGTATTACTTGGTCTAGTGATAAATATTTGTATCTTGCAAGCTCACAATCATTTAATTTAGTTGTGAGCTCAAACTCTATTAGAGTCACTTTGAAACCGGGAATTTTCCTTATCCCTCTCCTACTACTTCAGAGTCTTGCTTGTATATTTGAACTTGATTAAGATATGAGATGTTTCGCTTTAATAAGACATTTCATCCTAGGCTTGTCCAAAAAAGAGTTTTCAGCAAACAAAAACAAAATGACAAAATATCCAATATGTAATTGAAGAGAGCTTATCCTTGGCCAAACTTTGTATTAATAGTTGCCCAAAAAGAAATGTTGTTGATGAAAAAGTAGTTATGAACTAGCATTACCTAATGCATCTTTGATTTGTCACTTATTTGATGGTGTCATAATCTAATTGACGTGCATATCCATGAGATGGTTATTAAAAGCAAGATGATGCTCAACTACCATATTAGGTGTTCTCTTTTAAATGACAAGATTGAGCTCATTCGTTTGGTAATTTGCAATGACTAATTTTTTCTTCGGAGAAAAATATCAGATATGATGATATTTTTTGGGGCATATTTGGGATGGGATTAATGTATTAAGGGGGTGATAAAAGTCAAACATAGGAAAATTTAATGTATTTTGAGGTTATGATAAAGGATAAAGTGGTGGTGGAGAGACTTATGTGGTGTTGAAAGGAGGAAAATGAAAGAAAGAGGAGAACTATTACCCTCACTATGGGGGTAATAATTACCCACCACCACCTGTAGTTGAGACTTGAGAGTATGAACGAATCGTAAAGGGAGAAAAAATCATTTGAAGAAATTGTCGAACTTCCAAAGAGTGAGAAATGATTTTTTGTCAGAGTAAATGATTTAGTAATATAGGTTTTCTATTCATTAATTTTTGTAACAGTTACAATTTCACAATCTCCAATAAACTACTTGAGCTATAATGTATTAGATTATAAATTAAAAGAATTTTGAAAATTGTTAAAATGAGATGAATATATAAGATCTTACATTATTAGGGTAAGAGTTCGTAATCAAAATTTATAATACTTTAAAAAGTAAAAATATTGTAAAAATTATTGAGCGAAAAAAGTATGTGATAGGTTGCAAATAATATTAATTTATTTGTTTATAGAATATATTAGACCTCATTAGACTTTATTCGACCTTATTACAACTTATTCGACCTTATCAAACATTATTCAACCTTATCTAAACTGAAAATGAGTTGAAATTAACGGATCCTAAGTACATCCCATTAAAAAAATATTATTTCCTCCGTTTTTTTTAATGACTACACTTTCCTTTCTAGGAAGTTTAAAATTTAATGGCTACACTTCTCATTTTTTCCCTTATTAGTAACTTTTTCTCTCTATCTCTCTCCTACCACTTTTTTTTACACACTTTTACTCACTCACCAAAGTTTTGCCTAGGAGTCCGTGAAATAAGAAGTGTAGCGATTAAAAAAAGGAGGAAGTACATGTTATAATGAAGGTGATTAAAGATAAAGCTAGTGGGGCCAGCTACAAATAGACGTGAGCAAATTAGTGGTCTCTAATACTTCCTCCGTTTCAAAATAGATGTCACATTGTACCAAAATGGGTGTTTGATGTATCACATTTATATATAGTTTTTAGATGCATTTAGATTGCATTTAGAACTCCTTTTTGAGCATTTAGGTGCATAATGACATGAATTACATAAGTTGTGCTCTACTACTACCCGTTTGTGTGTTTCGATGATTTTCAGGTTATTTTGATACAAAGTGATCATGACTACCAAGGATGTAGCCTATTAATCATTGAAGATGAAGGTAGCTTGCACAAGGATCACAATGCATCTGTTTGGGACGATTTTGAGTTGGAATGAAGCAAAGAGTTAGTGAAACAAGTGCCAAAATTGACACACCTTCACTATTTTTATTATAACTTTTGATAGAAAATTGATAATCAATAAATTCCAATTGGGTTGGATTCTAGACTTCAAGATCTTTCCAATGATAGGTCACACGCCCCAATCGGACTTCTAGTTTGAGAGATACGGCCTTCGCAAGTTGATACAGAATTGCAGTTTAGCCACCCGATCGGGCGGGAATTGACCCGATCGGGCCTGGAGCACGGACAACTCTTTTTCCCGAAATTCTATCTTTTTCTATTCATTTTTTAATTAGATTTTGGGGCTATTATAAATAGCTATTCCTCATATTTTTAGAGACAGCTTTAAATTCTAGTTTTTCCATAGTTCTTAGTTTAGCTTTATTTTAGTTTAAACACTTTATATTAGATTAAAGGTGATTGAACCTATTCCGATTTCAATAAAAGTTCCTGCTTTCTGTCAATTGGTATTCTTTCCTACCCTAATCTCTTTTGTTATTCTTAATTGCTTAACTTAATTATTTAATTATTCATGATGCAATTGTTAGGGTTTCATATTAGTTTTGTTGTGGTTAATTCGATTATGAGTGAGTAGTTGTCTTTCTAGGGTGTTAGATAGGAAAGCCATGTTTATACCATGATTGTGATTTAGATTTCTATCAATTTCTAGGGCTTGATTAGGGTGATTGTGATGTGGTTTGTTCTTTATTGAGTAATTAATGTCAGTGTACAATTTCATTGGTTGCTTGTGGTTAATAGTTGTTTGCACAGATCCGTCTTACGACTAGAGGACTAGGACACGTCAATAGTTCTGATTACGTTAGTGAACATGCGGCGTATGTTGAATTATGAGCGTTGAGTCTTAACCATAGCTCAACACATGCTCTAATCCCCGACTCTTGACTTAGGTTTTGATAGTAGTTGACCCTTGTTTGATTGGTATAAGCATGGTGGACCGACCTAATACCCTAGGTTTTTAGTCCATAGTCAATTCCTCGATTTAATCCGTCTTTCTTAGTTTAATCATTAGTTTAATTAATTCTCCCTATCTTTCATCTGAAGTAGCTAGTTAATTGGATATTAATTTAGAAACTCTGTCTCCCTGCGGATTCGACCCTGCTTCCACTGACTACCTTAGTTAGAGGACTGTAGGTTTATCTTTGATTAGGTGATACGACTAAATCCTGTCAGTGTTTCAAAATAGATGCCACAATGTTACTTTTTTCCTTATTTAGTAAATTTTAGTGTGTGAAAAGTCAATTTTACCCTTACTAACAAGGTTAAAACATGTTTAATTGTACTAAATAACCTAATTAATACTAATCTAATTTTACCCATCCACCACTCTCTCTCTTAATTTTACCCACCCATCCCCCTCTCTCACCACTATATCACCACCCTACCCAGCCACTACCACCACCTACACCCATAATAAAATTCTCCAGCCGCCACCACCACCAACAACAAATTCTCCAGCCCTAGCTACCACCACCACCAAACCCAACTCCAGCCACCACCACCAAATTCGTCAGCCACTGACGATCCAAAACCCTGACTAATCAACCACCACCACCACCGAAACCCTAACTAATCAACCACCACCACCGAAACTAAATTCGACAGCACCACCACCACCCCACACCAAATTCGATAGCACCACCACCACCCCACACCAAATTCGCCATCGCCAGCACCACCACCACCCCACACCAAATTCGTCATCGCCAGCACCACCACCACCCCACACCAAATTCGACAGCACCACCACCATCCCACACCAAATTCGCGAGCACAACCACTTACCAAACCCATTTTCGAAGTCGCAAACACCACCACCAACCAAACCCATTTTCGAAGTCGTTAACACCACCACCAACCAAACCCATTTTTGAAGTTGCAAACACCACGACCAACCAAACCCATTTTCGAGAACGTCGTGAGTAGATCTGGGCTATTCATGGCTGGTTTGTGGATGTGGAGGTGGTTGGTTCTGGCGATTGGTGTTTCGTGGCTGATTTGCGGCTGGTTTGTGGTTGTGGTGGTGATTGGTGGTCGCCAATGGTGGTTTCGTGGCTGATTTGCGGCTGGTTTGTGGTTTTTGCGGTGGTTGGTGGTCGCGAATGGTGGTTTCGTGGCTGGTTTGTGGAGGTGGGGGTGAGTTTGGTTGCGATGGCGGTGGTTTTTAAGTGCGGCTGGGTGGTAGTCGGGTCGGTTTAGGTGGTGGTTGGATGGTCAGGTGGTGGAGTAGGAGAGAGAGGGTGGGCAGTGGTGGTGGATAGGTGGTTAATTATTATTTTAATTAGTGACCTACTCTCTACTTAATCAAGCTTAGGAAATTTTGCCTAGGAAAGCGTTTTAATAACAATGTGGCATTTAATTCGAAACGGAGGAAGTAGTATTAGATTATTTGATAAGAGGTAATGTTGAAGAAACATCCCAAAAAAAATTAAGAGCAAACAAAAGGTAACGGCATTGGAGGAGTAATTAGTTACTTACCCCAATTCTTTCCCTACATGGTTCGTGGCGACATAAAGACCGAAGAAGAACGATCATGTTTTATACGTCGATCTGGTTAGAAAAGACGAGTTATCGTCCCTACCATTATATTTGTCCAATTTATGTTGTCCTATTAAATTCTATAGAGAGCTGTTAACATTAATTGCTCTTTATGTTACATTTTACAATGGCAATACAAGTTGGCTCAAGGATCTCAAGTTGATTGAAAGCTAGAGAAAGTGTGGCCGTGTGGTGCAGTGGTGGGTTGAAATGGCAATATTTAACTAATCCGGTTCGTTGTCTTTCCTAGTGGTGGGTGCTTGGCGACAATTTTTGCGAGAATAGGCATCAAGGATTATTACACAACTATATATCTTCAATAATTTGTGGAACGTTTTTAAATTTAATTCTCACAAATTATTTTCGATAACTAGCAAAACTAGCTAGTACAACCAATTTTCAAATACTTCTCCACGAGTAAGAATAGGAAGCAATTCTCTTTCCGTCTTTCAACTTTACATCTCAGAATAGAACTCAAAGGTTTTAGAAAACCTGGGCTTTGTTTTCTAAGACCAATCTATGAAGTATGTGCTAACCCTCAGTCCTGCTAGAAAGGAAAACAAGTGTTTCATGGTTTAAAAATGGTAAATACCATGTAAGTCAATCAAGTTAGGAGCCTGTGAACTTCATTAGTTTCAAAATACTTCCTACATTTTCAGTTACATAGTAGTTGATTCGTGCTATATCTTTGAATGTTTATTCTCACTTAAAACGATAAATCAATATATATTTATTTAATAATAAAGTATGTGGTGGGGCCATGTTTTGATCAGGTGTTACTAACTTTTTCATGGCCCCTTCTTTCACTCTCACTTTCTTTAAATATGTGCAATTTCTCTATTTAGCAAGTAAACAAAATCAGAACTGTAAACAAAGTTGTAATACTCCCCATGATTGCTTTAAAGGATTTAGTTGTACTACCTATACCAACAAGGTGCATCTTCTTTTCAGGGAGCTCATATTGCTAAGATATTCTCAGTTAAGCGTGCTTAGCTAGGAGTAGTTCCTTGGATGGGTGACCTCCTGGGAAGTTTCTCGAGGAGCGCATGAGTGAGGAACAAATTCGCCGAAAGGATTTGTGTTGGTTTGTGGAGCCAGTTATTGGTCCGAGATGCTTGTTTGGTGATCCCATCGGCCCGTAGGGGTTGGGGTGTTACAAATGGTATCAGAGGAACCTTGCGACCGCGTCTTGCGGCGACCCTAAGGCCGTCAGGCCGAATATTATGAATCCTCAAGTGCCTAGTGGGGGAGGATTCTGGGGCTGCATTGTCATAAGGAGCCACCCAGAGGTCGTCAGACCAGATATCTGGAGTCTCCTGGCAATCAGTTTCCAAATTGGGGCGACCTACAGGTTGTGGCCGAATATGTGGGGTCCTCAGGCGCAACGAGGGCGTTGTTGTTCTCAAGTGGGGGTATGTAATACTCCCCATGATTGCTTTAAAGGATTTAGTTGTACTACTCATACCAACAAGGTGCATCTTCTTTTCAGGGAGCTCATATTGCTAAGAAATTCTCAGTTAAGCGTGCTTGGCTGGGAATAATCTTGAGATGAGTGACCTCCTGGGAAGTTTCTCGGGGAGCGCATACTTACTCCGCAACAAAATAAATGCAACAATTGTACTATTAACACTATTCACAACTTTAATTTTAACCATAGTTTGTGACTTATAGATAAGGAAAAATATAGTCATGTGGGGTCTCGTTGGATTCATCTCAACTTGTAGTTTTTTATGATCTAATGTTTATAATTTTACAGATACATAATAAGAGATATTAATCTTTTAAGTTTTTAACATGCGCGCCCAAACAAATTGTTGCATTTGTTTTGTTACAAAGGAAGTAAATAAAATAGAGGATATATAACATAAAGTTGGACATATTTTTTAATAAAGTGAAAAAATAGTGGGATTGAACACGGACAAAAGAACCCATATGAAAAATATATTTATTGCACTAGCAATCAAGTACATGCCTCTTTTGTCATCAAATCGTGAAGTGTTCCGATTTATATGAAACTTTGACAAGGAAATTTTCATATTAATTGCAATATAAAGAGTTTTAGCATGGACGGATCCAGGATACATTGGGGTAGCTCCATAAAATAAAAAAACAGGCAAAAAATGGAAGGCTCAACCCATAGTATATGTATAGATAACTCTTTTTAAGGTGAAAATGGGTCAAACAGACCTCAGAAACACCTCTTTTGGAGCAAAACAAACTTGACTCGATAAGGACTTGCACATTTCTCTCTCTTTCAGTTTCACACACTCACCTCACAGACTCATACCTCACTTCTCATCTCTCTTTCAAATATATAATTGGTTAATAGTTATATAATTGTAGGATTGGAAGATGAAAAATAAAAATGTGGAGTTCTTTACAAAGGGAGGTGGAGTGAAGTCACAAAAAATCCTCTATGTCATCTTCTCCATTTTTAAGAGACCTTTTCTTGAAAGTTAGTGATGACTATGTAATGAGTCATTTACAAAATATGAAAACTCGTATGATATAATTTACAAAAATCCACTATTTGAATATACGTTTAATTTTATATTTACATTGATTTTTGCAATATTTAACTGTTTATTTTTACAAAAATTGCCTAATGGTTGATTTTTTTTGTAGCCGTACCCCAACCTTCAAAACCCTGGATCCGCTACTGAGTTTCAGCCTTTCAAACTTTAACTATTGATATCTCTCGGTCCATATCTAAAAACTATATACAGAAATTAATGTGATAAGATCTCAAATAATTATATTTATTCTTATATATAAATCATAAGAGAAGATTAAAAAGAAGAGTGTAAAATAATTTAAATTTTTAGACGTTACAATCAATATAAAATGTAGAAAGTATGTTATTCCCTCCGTGGGATAGTGGCTGCAGTGAATTGAGGGGGACGGGGTGTGAGGATATCACTGTTGATTTTCGTGAAACAGTGGCGGTTTGGAAGGAGATGGATATAGTAATGGTGAGGCGTAGATGTTATCTAGCTTGGGTTATATGAGCTGAACGAAATTTCAAGGTTTTTGACGGAAAATTAACACTTTCTGACCGATTTTGATGTTGTTCTTGAAGATATTATTAGCTTTTGTTCGAGTTTTGAGTTTTTTACTTCCAAACATGTAAAAAGATATGGCAATTGTGTTGCTCATTATTTGGCTAAGCTAGTGTCATTTGGCGTGGAACAGAGATGGGAAAATCACTGCCCAAGTGGGGTCTCGTCGTATGTACATATGGACAAATTATCTTTAATATAATGCACTTGCCTTTCCGCTAAAAAAAAGTTACTCCCTCCGTTCTTATTGAATAGGGACGTATTGACTTAGTTACTATTCACATTCTACCAAGGTTGTTAAAATCGGGAATCTAATTTGAATTGTAACGTGGTCTTAGAATCGGATTGTAAAATCGAATAAACATGTATGATTTTAGATATTGCTCATATTATAAGTTTAAATTAATTGATAATTGAAAAAAAAATAGTTGTTTAGTCATTATATAAGCAATACTGACCATATATGTCTATTAAAAGCTTTCGTAACTTGATTGAATTTGATTTATATGTACGAGGTTTTCTCTTGTACACAAAAATGCATAGAATCGTGAATCGGATCGCATGATCATATTGGAATCGTAAAATCGTAAGATTCTACTATTTGAATCACGATTTTAACAACTATGCATTCTACTCTTTGACCACCTTATGTTATTTATACATTTTAGGTGAGGAAACTTATAGTCATGCAACTTTATAGAATTTTTACTCATGTGCACTTTGAGATATTCATGGTGAAACATATGCATTGCCAAGCTTGAAAAGTACAAATGTCTATATTAGATAAAAACGGATGAACTATAATAGAATAAAAACGAAAGATATTACAGGTCATTTATTTCTCACGGGGTACGGGAAGGGAAGCCAAAACACTTTGTTTAAAAATATTGTTTGGTTTTAAAAAAAAAATCCTTTTTTCCTTTTCCCTACCCCTACCCCTCTCTCTCTTCTCCTTCCCTTCTCTCTCCTTTCTCTCACCGCAAACGATAATCGATAACTAGCACGTCGTCTTCCCTCATAATTATTTCTTATCGCCGAACATCTTCTGTTTTCTCTCTCTTCTCCTTGTCGTAGCTGTGGGAAGAGGTTTTTGTGGTGGTTGATTACACATAGACTCCTTCTCGTTCATATTTAAGGGGAGTGGCGGTGCGGAATTTGGCTTCGTGTCTTCGTGTTCTTAGACATAGAATGGAATTAGTGGTTAGGGTGTATTCGGCTGGTCTTAGTAGGGACGGGTGTGGTTCGGGTGGTTGTGTGGTTTGTCAGAAGGTTCTAATGATGGATAGGGTTTTTGCGGCGATTCAGGTGACTGGGTGGTGCTTTTGGGCTCTGGAGGCTCTAATGGTTGGGTCTGGTGGCTAGGTCATGCAATTAGAGGTTTTAATGGCTATATAGGTGGTGTTTGACGATGGTAACTGATCTTGGTGGTTGTGGTGGTAGCAGTTTTCGGTGGTGATAGGGTTGTTCCGCGCTGGTGACATGGTGAGGTGGAGGTGTTGGGTGGTGGACTGATGGTCAATGTTGGGTCAACATTGATCATGGAGTAGAAGAGAGAAATGATAAGTGAAATGTTAGGGGTAGGTAGGAAAATGAGAGTAGAGGAATTTGGGGGTTAAGAGCGGTAAAGGGAATGATTAAATAAATCAATTAAAAAATACTTCCTCCATTCCATTTTAATTGCAACATTAGGCGTTTTCACGTTTTTCAATGGATAACTTTAACCGCTTATATATTTAATTGTTTTAAGAATAAATTACAAAAAGTTGATATTAATTAAGTATATATCGAGATCTCACATAACTTTTTTTATTATTATATACTTCCTCCGTTTTTTTTACTTACATCATTTCCCATTTTTAGAAGTTACAAATTACTTGCATCATTTTCTTTTATGACAATACTTTCTCTCTACCTCTCTCCAATCACATGGGTCCCCTTTTTTCCCCTTTCTATCTCTCTCCTCTCCTTGATTCTTGTGCCCAAACTCAATGATGCAAGTATAAAAAAAAGAGGAAGTATAAATCATAATAAAAAGTTAAAGAAGATTTGTAAATAGCATAAAAAATTCAAATGTTGCAACTATAATAGAATGGATGTACTATATAATGAAAGCGAATAACTTAACTCCCTTACTCTTTCCTAAAAACTACTACGTACTCCCTCCGTTCCCAAATGTTGTTCCCATTTCCCGATTTGGTGTTCCTTTAAGTTGTTCCCATTTAAAATATTTCTAAATTTAACTCACCTAAAGTCAAATCACTTTACAATTTCATTAGCTGAAATAAAAGGATGATCTTTATATTTTGCATGCTAAGTTGTAACTTCTTTGCATTGATGACTTTTTTTACTTTTACTATGCTTTGGTAAGATAAATTTCAATAATAATCCTATTAATATATATTCATTAAATGTCATTTCATCAAAGATTCTTTTTTGTTAATCCTCTCCCCGATTCCAAATGGGAACAATATTAGAAAACGGAGGGAGTATCTCGTAATAGCTACCAGATAAATGTTGATTGCCTCGCTATACTGCTAAATCAATAAGTCACGAGACTGGTGGAAGTGATGCAGACTACAGAGCCATGCAACTGCCATTTAATTTAGGTATATGGCAATTTCTGATGCAATTTCCAAGTCCCATAAGGCCATAACATAGCCCACTTGGTGCCTGGTTGTGATGTGGTCTCAGCATTCAATTATCCTCATGTTCTTACTAGCTGGATGACATGTCATGATGTCATATCTTGTCATACATGGTAGGGTATACATGTCCCTTTTTTTTCTTTTTCTTTTTAATTATTCTTTTTAAAATAAAAATTGATACACCTTTTATTTTTGTTTAATAAGAAAATTTTGTCAATCACATTCAAAAATTTCTATTTTTTTCTTTCTTTTCTCTTTTATATTTCTCTAATTTTTTCACTTTTTCTTAGTCTGCATAAGAAAATAAATATATCTACTTCCTCTATTTTTTAAATTGTGACATTTATATAAGAAAGTCAGAAATTAGGTACAATATTTTTTAGCCAAATTTTCTTTCTATCTCTCCCATCCATTTCTTTTTTGTTTTCTCTCTAATCTAACATTCTGTGATATCAAAAATTAATAAAAAAAAAGAGAGTAAGTATTAGAAAGATAAAGGGATTACTTCTGTTAAAAGAATTCTTTAGAGTTGAGATATTGTACAGCAACGTGAATACTCATGAAAAATCATATCATATCGGCTTGAACCGATCCCATTGCTACCGTCAGAACATCACTATTTGTGGACCCATAATAGTCTCTTCGCATAGCCAAGAGGTCTACTACCCAAAATACCAATCTACCCAATTATCAACGGCTTCCCCAATCTTCTTTTGTTTGCCCTGTTTTATTTGGGCTTTATTGAGGGTCGGTTCTCTACTTCTCTATAACTTATTTACAATTTTTATTGAAGTACATTTTTCTGTATTTTTTTCTATATAATATTTCAATATATATATATATATATATTAATTTAGTAAAAAAAAAGTGGTTCGGATCCTGCTCAGATCTTAATGGGCCAGTACTTGAGAGTAGGGGGAAAGCATAAGGAAATATACCTATCATCAAAGTGTCCCTAGTGGGGATTGAACCTCAACCTTGAGGTTGGAAGGGCGCTCCCATTTCCACTAGATAAAGTACTACTTGGTCACTTTCCATATTTGATAAGGCGTATTTTATGCCATTTTTATCTTAAATTATGTATTTGTACAAAGTAGGACAATTAGATATTAAAAACGCATACGTCGAGACGAATCAAACGAGATCCAATATGACTATATTTTTCATTATGTATAGATTATAAAAATCGGTTTAATTATAATCAATGAATAGCGTGAAGTCAAAGGTTGCACTTAAAAGAAATGGAAAAAGTATAAAAATAAGTTTAAATAACAACTAAGTACAGTACTAATAAGTTTAAAAAAAAAAAGATTGGAAAATTCCATATAGTGACATTCTAGTTTGTAGAATTTTATATGATGGAAACAAAAAAATTCATCATACAACTTGACCTTGTGGTATTGCTAATAATGCCTTCGTTCTAAATTATTTGCTAGATATTGTCTTTGAGTAATATTCATTTTGTCGTTTTGACTATCTTTAAATTTATATACGTAATGATAAATATATTCATGTGAGATCTTATTTGATTATTTGATTCATTATTTGATTCGTCTCAATGTGTATTTCTCAAATATATAATTTTGGTAATCGATTCTTACACCAAATTAGAGATTAGTTTTTGAAATCGTATATTGGAAAGTGGGAACAAGTAAATGTAGCAAATAAATTGGGATGGAAGTAGTATCATTTTGCGAAATTATTCAGTTATATTAGAGGTAACCCATCATTAATTTTCTAATTTCAAGTATTTAATTATCATCCTACCCTTCTTTTCTTCTTCTCAACTAAGACCTTGAACGACCCTTAACAACCTCAGCATTGATGGTTATTTCAACAGCGCCGCACCAATCAAAGAGACTAAGATGGAAAAAAATTAAAGCCATAGCAATGAGTGAGGGGTAGGGTACCGATAATGGTGGTAGTAACAGCAAGTAGCAACCCTTATTGTTTGTGTT
Source organism: Patellifolia procumbens (assembly GCA_947645195.1). Lineage (NCBI taxonomy): Eukaryota > Viridiplantae > Streptophyta > Magnoliopsida > Caryophyllales > Amaranthaceae > Patellifolia > Patellifolia procumbens. Next base: position 419,585 of record CANSGD010000402.1, on the reverse strand, counting down.
GTGTGCTAGTGGAAATGAAGATAGAGATGAACAATTAGAGTATGAGGGTTGGAATTTTGGCAATGAAGTTTGGCATGATGTTCAGAGAAGATGAACTCCATAACTCTCCATCTTCATGCTCTGTACATTACAGATGACCGAATAGGATCGAAAAAGTGAGGGGTTTCGATTTTCAATTAAATGGACTTATTTAAGTTGATAAACTTTAACTATATGCACAATGGACTAAATTTGGTCTAGAGTGGTGTATGAGAAATAGATTGATGGATATTACTACTTCTGTACTTAATCTATGTTTAGAAAATAACGATCTGCCATGGCTAGCCCTCAAGATCTGGTTGCTTTGACAGGAAAATGATGAAGAAGAAGCAAGGAAGAAGAATAGAACAAGGGTAAGTTAGTAATTTAGAAACTAAATGAGAAAATTAGTCAATTAATGAGAGATTAGCTCAAATACAACACACTAACCATATATCCACGCGATTCGTGTCTCGTGAGAAAACTTAATCTATAAGGAATTAGAGGAAACTACATTGTAATTTCTCCAGTGAAGTGTATACATATTTTTCATATTTTTAAAAATAAGTTAAATTTTAGTTATTAGAGGGTGTAATTGTATTTTCAAAATAGTTTAAATATTGAAACAATTTAAATACATAAAAAAGTGTAATAAATATTAGAGAGTAGCTTAGCAATAGTGATTTGAAAACAAAACGTCAAAAAAGACAAAAAATCTTACAAAAAATTAATGGAAGATGTCAGTAACATCACCACTCATGAGTAACATCCCCCTTCCTCTACCACTTTCTCATTCATCCTAAAATACTTTATCATAGTTTATGATCAATTTGATCAAATGCACCTTCACTCATGAACAATCAATTAGTCATGTATTTGAAATTATTTACTTAAAAAGTTCTTTGATTTATTTTTTTTTCTTTTCTTAATTTTGGAGTTCACCCCCCTCTTCTCTTATAGTATCTCTATACTGTAACGGAAGAGGGGTGCGACACCAAACTTAATGTATTGCCTAATTTATCCTTTGTTGTTTAATTAATAATTTACAGAAAAAAATTATTTATCATAAAAAAAATAAAAAATTAATGAGAAAAATTGCATAAATAAACCACCTATAATCATCCCACAATCCCACTACATCACAAAAAATAACTACCCACTCACCCAACCTCAATAAATAAATAACATAAAAAAAACTGATTTATAATACCAAAACTACTATAATATAATTTTTGCACACATTGTGTGCATATAAGGCTAGTAGATATAATGGCATCAACCGACATAAAAAATACCACAAGGTCATCTTGTATAATGAAGTTTGTTTATTTCCACCATATATAATTTTAGAAACTAGCAGGTTACCGTGTATAATTTCCCTACAAGATTTAACCATCTCAAAAATAAAATTTGAATAAGTTAAGATTAGTGCTAATAAACTGAAGAGAACAAATCCTAAAATGCCTGTCACACCTTGCATATTCTAGCTTACATCTCGTATTTTTACGTACATAACCTATTAAATCCCTTATACACATTTATTCCAATATCTCTCCTCTGATCATGCAACCGCCATCGCATTGCCACTTCCTTAGCAACCACCACCTTTGCATCCCTTCCACCACCGCCACCGTTAAGAATAGAAGAGGGGACACCGACATTTCCTCACGACATACCAATTGGAAACATCCACATATCTCGAAGCTTCCATGCATGGTAGGAAGAGGATCCTTGGAGGCTACCATGCTGGTTGATTAGTCTAATCAGATCGGGTCGAAATTGATTTGGATCAAGTTTATTTCGAGTTTATGCATTAGGGTCTGGTGACTTCCAGTCGAATTGGTTTCCAGTTCAAGTTCGGGTCTGCTAATTCAAGTTGATTATGGACCAAGTCATTTTAGGTCTTAATTTGATTTCGGTTCTCCCATATTCAGGTTTGATTTGGGTCCCGATTCTAATCGTTCGGATCAAGTTAATTTTGCCAGCTTTAATGATGCATGATGAGAGCTTAGAAGAAAGGTGGAGAGAGAGAGAGGGTGAGGAAATATGTTGGAGGGTAGTCTATGTCATATATGGTGTTGATTCTATAGGAACACTAAAAGAGAGGGGGTGAATTGTATGTGTATGAAATGAACGTACTTTTTGCATAATTATAAAATGATGAAAAGAACAAGATAAAGACAGAAGAGATTTTTACGAGGAAAAACTTTTTAGGCCAATGGGTAGAAACGACCTCGACAAATAGGGATTTTTGACTCAAACATTTATACTATAATAAGCCAAAAACTTATGCTACAAACCTGCTAACTCTATGCACCACAACTTGAGTTCCTAAATTCAAGTTCCCATCAAATTCCCTTAAATGTTGTTCATCTCAAACTTCACTTAAAGTTTTTTTTTTCTTTTTCTTGTTCTCTTTCTTCACTACAAGTTTTGCGCTTACAATTAAATTTAGTAAAGTTTCTTCCCCTTTATCTTGATCCAAAGATTTTCTCAATATCTGATGTCACTCAAAATCCCTTTAATAACTACCTAGTTTTGAGTCACACTTAAAATGAACTACCTGAAAAATGTTGTTCTATATGTTGTTTTCCTCAAGGAATTAGGGCATTCACTCTATAAGCAAAGCGATTTTCATAATGCCTTGTTAGGTATGGTAAGATTATCAAAAGTTTGTGCTTTGCCGTTCTTGTTGTTTGTGGTGATATTAAAGATGGTGATGTTAATCTTCTGTTACGTGAGTTATTTCTATTCATTACTACTTGTGCAATGAAATTAAATAATTGAATCAAGACGTTGTCTTGTGTTCATTAGTATTGGGTGTTGGTCAAAAGAATGTGAAGGCAGTTTTAGGGAGTTAGAACCAAAAAAATCAACAAATCACTGAGGAAATTGCGTGTTGGAAAGTAGTCAAAATCAAGCGCCAACGATGAGTGCTGGTGCGGCTTGTGTCCCCAAGACTCTCGGTATTTGAGACTAAGTTCCAATGGAAATCCAGTTATCAAGTTATATTAATATGATTTCTCGCGACGAGGTTAGGGGTGAACAAAACACGTGTTCTCAAGTCCTCAAGCAAGTTACCAAAGTTAGTGATCATAAATTATAGGGCAATTTGAAAGAGTTATCTAGTGCTCCCCTTGCGAAGCATATGTGTCTAATTACCAAGGTTTCTTTAATTAACTTTCAGGAAGCGACCACCATCAATGAGCCTCAAGTTGTCCCCTGTGGATGTAGACATATCAATAAAGAGTTGTAGTTTTATCAATTATATTCAATATATGTGGTAAGTTCATACCTTTATCGTAAAAAACTCAATCTCGAGAGAAGCTTCTGCAATAATTCTTGATAGAAGTAGCAGTCTATAGCCTTGTGTTGCTCTGATGAAACATAAGTTTCTATAGAAGTGGAAAAGTCTTGTACTGGTCCTAATTCACGGAAGGTGAGGAACGTATACTCTCAATACCCTTCGAGGAGATTGTTTTTATAAAGAGTGGTAGAAATGTTTGTGGTACACCATACTCATTAGTAAAAGGGGTTCAATCACGCGTCAATCATGAACCAAATTTTAAATGCTCTAGCAATAAACTACTCCCTCCGTCCCATATTGATCTTCCCATTTCTCAAATTGCACAAATATTAAGACAAATAATCAAAAGGTTATCATTGCATAAAACAAGGGAAGAAGTACAAGAACAAAATCTGATGACATAAAGTAAATTCAGAAAAGTTGAAACCCACTTTTTAAGCAAAATCCTAAACTTTTTGCTCCAACCAATCACAACTCACCAATTTTTTCAACAACCAATTAGAAATCAGGAAAAATAAGCACATGGATTACAAAATTTAGGAGGGAAAATTATCTTATTTCCCTCCCTTACAATATCCACTCTATAAATATAGAGAGACATAGTTCAGTTTTTCTTATGCAAACAATCTGAAAACTCAAATTTTAAGCTCTTAAAAAAAAATTCCATCAACTGCTTCATTGCCGTTGACTTATGGCTTCAGGCTTCGACTTAAATGAAGCATGGTTTCCAGACAGTGATGCAGAGGACGCAGATTGTTGACAGCAACCGAATGAAAATCATAATGTTGGGGACTTTCGACCAACCTTCAAATTTGATCTGAATTTGCAACCAGATGAACAACCAGAACTGGGACAGCATCAATTGTTGTATCAACATCTGCATCAACAACTGCATCAACCTTCTGAAGCTCAGGTACATGTGCAAATGGCTCATCATCAGCAGCAACGGCTCAGCCTTGAGGATAAGTGGCAGATAATATGTTGGCTTCTCGACCGAACTAAGGGTGGGAAAAGGCCCCGAGGTTTAATCAATGAGGCTGCCAACACATTCAACAAATCAAGACGTACAATCAGTGGCATTTGGAACACAACAAAGAAGCAGAAAGATGCTTCACAAAGGTATAATGTGTCAACCAAATATCATTTTAGTGGTAGAAAACGAGTTCAAGTTCAATTAAACGACATTAGTAAACTGAAAATGGGAGAAAGATCATGTATAAGGGACTTAGCATCGAAGCTCAATTTAAGTAAGAGCACAACTCATAGAATGATTAAAAGGGGACTCATTAAACCACATAGCAACCCACTTCATCTCGGTTTAAAGGATTCAAACAAGGTGGAAAGATTAAAGTGGATTTTGGGTTTGTTAATGGGGGAAACACGAGAAACTAAGCAAGATTATTACCCTATTTATGATTTTGTACATTTGGATGAAAAATGGTTTTATTTAACCAAAAAATCACAAAGGGTTTACTTGGCAAAAAATGAAAAAGGGAGATATAGGGCTGCAAAATCAAGCAAATTCATTCCGAAAGTTATGTTCACAGCATGTGTAGCACGACCCAGATTCAACACTGCTGGTGAATGTATATTTGATGGAAAGATCGGGATCTTTCCATTCACGTACAAACAGGCAGCACAAAAAAAATCCATAAACAGACCAAAGGGGACTATGGTTACAAAAGTTGTTGAATCAGTCAACAAAAAAGCCACAAGGGATATGCTTATCAATCACATTATACCAGCCATAAAGGAAAAATGGCCTAAAGATGGGCCGAAGACGATTTTTATCCAACAAGACAACGCAAAAGCACATATCACTCAAGATGATCCAGAGTGGCAGAAGGTATGTGAACAAGATGGTTTTACATTTATATTAATACAACATCCCCCTAATAGTCCGGATCTAAATATACTTGACCTCGGGTTTTTTAGAAGTATTCAATCTTTGATGCACAAAAAAATGCCAGAGGATATTGACAAAATGCTTGATGCGGTAAATGAAGCATTTTATGAGTTGGATCCTAAGACACTAAGCAATGTATGGATGAGCTTGCAATATGTTATGAATGAAATTCTCAAGGCGCAAGGTAGCAACGACTACGACTTACCCCATGCTAACAAAAGAAAACTAGAGGCTGAAGGGGTCCTAAATGACACTATTAATGCGCCAATGTGGGTTATGATGGATGCTTGGGATAGGGTATATGGAGAAGCTTCAACTTCACATCAACAAGTAAACTAATATGCTGCTGTTGGTTGTTTAAAGGAAGCTTCGGAGAGGGAATTTGTAAGGAAATCATTTTGTAAAGAACATCAATGAATATATTAATATGAAAAGTGAAGACTTTTGTAATGAAAACTTTTGTAATGAAAACTCAAGTAATGAAGACTTTTGTAATGCAAACTTTTGTAATGAAAACTGAAGTAATGAAAGTTAATGTAAAAAAGAATGATTGTTTGGAAGTCTCAGAAGTCCCCAAACATCATCGACTACACACTCCAATATCACAATCAACTTCAAACCCAAAAGCCTCAATCAGTATTGTAACTGGTGGCATTTTTAGGTTGAAGGAAGTGAACCCTTTGGAGTGGAGTCTCAGATTGAAGGTTCTCATCATAGACAAAGAAGAACAGGGGGCAAAAACCAGGATCAGTTTATACAAGTAACCAGCAGCAGCATATTATTTTGGACAGCCCACAAGGAAAGGTGAGAATGAATGTGCAATAATAAGCTAACCAACATCACAACAACACAAAACCACCCCTAATCCAACCAACATCACAACAACAACAATCAGAGTCCATACTTAACATACTTAACATCATAATTAAGCACCATACTTAGCATCTTTAATTTAAGAGCATTACAACAACACAAAACCAGCCTAATCTAACCAACATCACAACAACAACAATAACCTAACTAGCCCTAATCTAACCAATATGACAACACCAACAATCAGAGTCCAAACTTAACATACTTAACATCATAACTCATGAATTTAACAGCATTACAACAACAACAAAACCAGCCCTAATCTAACCAACATCACAACACCAGCAATAACCTAACCAGCCCTAATCTAACCAATATGACAACAACAACAATCAGAGTCCATAATTAACATACTTAACATCATAACATCATAATTTAGCAGCATACTTAACATCAATAATTTAACAGCATTACAACAACAACAAAACCAGCCCTAATCTAACCAACATCACAACAACAACAATAACCTAACCAGCCCTAATCTAACCAACATGAGAACAACAACAATAACCAACCCTAACATCACAACAACATAACAAGCCCTAATCTAACCAACATGAGAACAACAACAATAACAAGCCCTAATTTAACATCCAGCGCATCACAACAACATAAAAAAAACCAGCCCTAATTTAATAACAAAAAAAACGAAAATACAAGGGATGAGAAACTTAGCTACATGACTCTGCATCAGAGTGCTCAACATCACCATTAGAGCCAGGAACAAATACAGATCCAACACAACCATCTTCCACAGATTTAGCAGCAGCTTTAGGTGGAGTTGCAAAAAGGGGACCCAAGCTTTCTTTTTCCATACGCACAACAGAAGAACATCCAGGATCAATTTTCTTTTTTGGAGTTGCAAATAGGGGACTCAAGCTTTTTTTTTCCTTCGTTTCAAGACATAAAACATCACACTGGGTTCCATTAATCTGAGTTGACTCAGATTCAGACGAAGAACAACGCACAAACTTGCTAGATTTGGGACTGTAGCTGTGAATCCCTTCACAAGTTGGACCCCATTCACAATTACAGGGATCTGAGCAAGAATAGTCAGATTTTGGAGTAGAATCAGAAGAAGAAACTGAGAATTCGTAACTCATAGCAACTGTAACCTAAAAACGTAGGAAAACCCTAATTTGAAAAATGAAAAAGCGATTAATTAGGGATTGTGTAAGGTGTGAAAAGGACTGGAAAAAGCCTAATTTGTGGGTAAAAAACAAGAATTTGATCTTCAAAAACGCTCCAGATCTGAAAAATTGAATTAGGGTTTTGCTCGAAATTTTTGGAGTTCGTTTGTGAATGAAAAAGTTTGAAATTTTTCACGAATTTTGGTTTTTAAGAAAGCATTTCAGCAGATCTTCATACTTAAAACACTTTTAAGCAAAAATCAAAGGGAAATAAGGAGGAGATTGAAGGGTTTTTTTGAAGAACAGAGGAGATGATTTGGGAGAGAGTGAGAGAGAATGAGAGATTTTAGGAGAGAAACGGCTGAGTGAGATTGAGAGATAGGGTAGGTTTTTTTTGTCCTTTTATAGGGTAGGGTTAGTGGATGAGTTTTTTATTGTTTTTTTTGAGGATAAAATGGGAATTACAGGTTTTTAATGAGGGTATTTTGGAAAAAAAAACCACTATAAATGGAAAATTTTTGGAATGGGAAGATCATTTTGGAACACTTAAAATGGAATACGGGAAGATCAATATGGGACGGAGGAAGTAGTGTTTAGTTCGATCTCTCGAAGTTGTATAGCAGCTTTAGTGGCTCGACACAACCTTAAGAGAAGGCTTTTTAATTAAATTGGGTGTCATACAGGTAGGGGGATCAATTTTAGGTCTAGACTGAAAAGATGCCCCGGATCGTACCAGTTTCGTTTGAACCGAGATCGGACCGGTCTTTGGTCTGCAAAATTTAAAAATTCGGTTTTCGGTCCAGTCTGATCTAAGCCTGAATTTTTTTCGATCTAGACCAACTCATACTTATTTGGTGTTTATATAGATACGTACATTAAGGTGTAGCTTTTACCTATTCATTCTCAAACGATGAAGTTTATAATATCAAAATTAGTTTAAGCACTTGTTACAATACTTAATTAACATCAAATTTCTATAACATTTTAATTAAAAATATTAAAAATTAAAATTATGTGTTAAACATAAAGTCCCGCATATATCAATAACTAAAAAACAAGAAAAAGTATTGGTAAGAAATTAAAGTCCATATAAATTAGTGATAAGTTGCACCGTAAATTCTGCAATGCTGAAACTTATGCAATTAGTATGTAGTTAAGACTTAAGAGTTTATATTCAAATTAAAGAGGTTGACTTAGAAAAAACTTAATATCAATTAGAATGGGTACAGCTTAGGGGCTGAAAAGAGTACTTCTCTACAACGAAATAAACGCAATAATTTATTCACATCTATATCAAAGACAAATTTTAAATATTAATATCTCTAATTATATTTATGTAAAAACTACTTCATTATGTGTAACTTATAAATTACGGTCAAAATTAAAATTGTAACTAGTCTCAAAAATACAATTGTTACGTTTATTGCGTTACGGAGGAAATAAATCGAAATAAATAGGTAATACTTTCTCCATTTTTTTACTACATAAAAACAATTTACGCAAACCTAATGCTCAATTTAAATATTAAATATATTTAATTATATATAATAAAAATTATAATAAATTAAATTTTAATAATTTATACATCTTATATCTTTAATTATACATAATAAAAATTATAATAAATTAATTTTAATAATTTATACATTTAGAGAGATTCCACATGATTACATTTATCTTATATATAAATCACTATATTAATTTCAGTAAAAATGTGTAAAAAGTATAGCAGATGAAAATGATGCGAATCAAAACAAAAACACAAAAAGTAATAAATCATGAGTGTCAAACTATTAGGTTAAGTTAAACTAAAGTGAACTACATTAGAATCCGAGAGAACAAGCCTCTTAATTGTAAAACCATAAACAAAATAATTTGTCAAAATATAACCATATATCCTGGTAACAAAAGAATAAAAATAAAACCACAAACAAAAGTCAAATAAATTTGTCAATCCTACTCTTTCAAATTTCTACCAAACAAAAGGGGTAGTATAACAATTTACAAAAAGAAGAAGAAGAAAGACCAAAACGAAATAACCCACCAAAAACAGTTTTTTCATTTTTTGTCCTTCCCATTTTTTCATTTTCTTTTTTCACCCCACACCTCTTCTTTTTTTTTACCCCTTCAAACCCCTAAGATACTTCTTTTTTTTACCACCTAACCCCCTCAACAAAAAGGTCTTCTCTGCAAATTGAGGGGTAAAACTACAAGCACCCACTAGATAAAAATCTCAGAAGACTGTAAATAACTGTAATAATTAGCTGCTTCATGGTCTTCAAATTCCCATAGACCTTCACCTCCAAGAGGGAAGATAAAATCTCCACCGTCCACCTGTCCTCCAACCACCTCATCAAAACCGTCCATCGTGTTCGTGTTAGGTAACCCCAACTCATCATCAGAAGCTTCAAGTAAGTGCTTCATCACCTTTTCCCCTTCCTCCTCTTCCGACCCGGACCCTGACCCAACAAGCGGGTTTTCATGGTCAGACATCTCACGGGCCGGGCCGGGCCCGGGCTTGGAGGATGAAGATGAAATCTCTTCTTGAAGGGTAGAGATTAAGGAAGATAAGTCCTCGTTTGGGTAATCTTCCTCCTCTTCAAGAAGTGTAATTATTTCTTTGTATGACTTTTGGCGTTTCAAGACTTCATCTTGAATATTATTAGCATTAGCATTATCATCATCATAATCTCTTTGTCTCTTTAATGAAGAAATTTCCTCCATATTTTTTTCCTTTTCTTTTATTATACAAAAATAAAAGAAAAAGTGAATATGAGTGCACTTAGAAAATAATACTTAGAGAGAGAAAGAAGTAGAGAGAGAAGTGAGAAGGGTGAGGAAAGAGAAGGTGGAGAGGAGGAGGATTATATAGAAGGGAAGGGGAGAGATGATAGGGTGTGGTGGGGTAGAGATGTTTATGTGGGTCAAATAAGAGTGCATCAAAGAAAGCAAGAGAATATTTAATGCACACCTTCTACACTTTGGGTCACCCCTCCAACTTTGTGATTGTGACCATTTGAGTTAGGAGATGCTTGGAAAAGTGAGCCTACAGATTTTGTAATTTTAAAAAGTATATTTGAAATTAAATAATGTTGAGTGCTTGTCGCCATTATCAAATCAATCATACATAAAAAAAAATCAATAATACACTTTAGGTTAAAGTTGATTATATGAGGAGGGTACGAGTCAATGTACATCAAGTTTACATGTGGGTTTTTAGCCAACCTTCGTGTATGAAGCCTTTTCACTTATAATATTTGATTTTTCAATTTCGATAACATTTCTATGATATTTCTATAATTGGTTAAAATAACTAATAACTCTCTGTTTTAGCGACGTTTGCTTTTTCGCACGAATTAAGAAAAAAGTACAAATATAAGAGAAAAGGATGATAAAAGTAAAAAGTGAAAAAGCAGAGAAAAAGAGAGAAAAAGTAGGAGATCGATATAATAACTAGATGGATCAACCGATCATTTATTGTAAAAGATAGAAGTGTACTACATTTTTACAAAGACATTTTGTCATACAAAGGAGTTTTTCTTAATTAGGATGCTATTATCTTTTCTTACAAATGTTATGCTGTCCTATTTAATTTTTATATTTTTCTCTTCTTCTATTTTCTCCACCTTTTTTATTTCTCTTATTTTTACCATTATTCTCTTTATCCTTTGCTTGTTTCCTTGAAATACGTGAAAAAAAAATAAACGTTCTTATTAAAAAAAACAAAGCGAGTAAATATTAGGGGTCGTTCTCGATCCTTACTCTAAAATTTATGTTTGACAATTGGTTGGTTGATGTTGGCTAATGGTTTAGTTGTGGCTCGTTTGATCTACTGTTTTATTAGCTTATTTGATTGACTGTATAATTATTGGAAGGTAAATTTTTTTTGTTTGAAACAACTGTATGCTAATTTATGTCGTGCAAAATATTATTGAAAGTCAAAAGTCAACACCAAAAGCTAGTATTCACACCGTTTCATTTTAGATCCATAGTTTTGCAATTGCAGACTCTTTGTCAGTTTTTAAAACAGAGATAAAGAGAAAAAATAGGTTTCCATTTAATGGAGACAGAAAGAAAATGAATTATCAAAAAAAGTCTGCAACAAATTCAAAACACTCAACAAAAGAAAGTTTGACGTCTAAAATAAAACAAAGGAAGTAAAAGCAGTTGTTTTTGACTAAAAGTTAATTTTTCAGGAAACGAAGAATCATCAAAAACTATCCAAAAGTCATTTTAAAAACATCTCATAAAGTCAAATAACTAATTTGGGTATGTTCTCTCCGTCCTACTTTCAGTTTATTTTAATTCAACTCAATTTAGTTAAATTCAGCTCAATTCTATTTAATTTTTTCTGTTAAGCTATTAACAATACTTTCGTTCCTCCTCCTAAAATTCAGTTATGTTCAATTACAAACTCTTACTTCAATTAATGTAGATTTCATTCTTTTCAACTTATTTTTCTGTCCTAAGTTTTAATAAGTACATATAAGGTGAAATAGGGTCTAATGAAGTCGAATAAGGCTAAATAAAATTTAATAAAACCTGATAAATTCAGCTTATTATAATAAATTCAGATAAAATCATATAAGCAAAAATAAGTTAAAAAGAACGAACTTTCACTTTAAATAAGTTGGAGAAGAGAGAAGATATGAGTAAGATAAAAGTAAATAATTGAGGGGGGGAAGAGAATTCACGTGGCACCATCTGCGTCGGGCGTGGGGCCAAAGAGCTGGACGATGTGGGATAGATGTGACAAAAGCCGACGTTTGAGGTGTTTATGAAAAGCGTACCAATGGGTCATGCTCCAGATTCATGCTTTCTCCTCGGCCCAAGTGTGGATCTCATTCCTCCTTTTTTTTTTTTTTTTTTCTATATTGGACTACATTATTTATATCTAAAGTTAGATACCCTTAGCTAAGAATTTTTTAAAAAAGTAAAATAAATTCTATGACATCGAAATTGTATTTTAAATTATAATAAACTTTTAACTTTATTTGGCAGGACCTTAATGCCGACCCAATATGATATCGTGAGTCATAAGGTTGAAGTATTTCCTAGTAACACGTAGATTAATAATCCTCCTTGTTTTACTTGTTTTGGTGGCGTCTTCACAAACACCTTGCTTGTCGTGGCCTTTGCTCGGCAATCTCGTGATAGTAGGTTTTCTTTCTTTATTTTTAATTTTTTTTCAAATGTTTATTCATATTTTTATTTGTAACCTCCTCAAGGAATTGTTTAATTTTAGGAAAATTTGTCACCACAAAGTTTACACTATTGAAATTAATTTAAAAACTATAACTTTAAAAAATTTTAGCACCATCTTTTAACCGAAAACGTTAAGTTTTTCGTCAAAAATCTTGACCCTTAAGGGCTTGTTCATTTCAACTTAATTTCATTTCAGTTTAGTTCAGCTCCAATCTGTTCAGTTCAGTTCAATTCAGTTAAGTCTAGTTCAGTTCAGCTCCATTCTTTTATAACCATTTTGTTAAATATTATTATGTTGGTCTAATTTATTTTACTAATTGCTTTTATTATTATTATTATATTATTATTATTTATATATTTTTATTATTAAGTATTATTATTATTTTTTTTGACTTGAAGTATTATTATTATATCTGTATATTATTTTGTTTATTATAGCTTTATTCATTATTATTACTATTATCATTAGGGAGGAGCATGATTTAGATTAAAAGCACAAACAAACCCGCGTTTTCAGCCCATAATCTTATCAAATCACGTCAAAACGGTTTATGATGTAATTTTGCACGATCCGATCCAATTATTATTTTATTACTAAATATTAATATATAATTAAATCTAATTATTAAAATAGTAATATAAATTTAATTCTTAGATAATATTGTTATTATGTAATCATCATCAGATATTAATATATTAATATAAAGACTATAAAATTATTGTTATTAATTATCATTATAATCATTAATCAATATTATTATTAATTTATGATTACTAATATTATTTATTTATAATTATCATTTAAAAATATCCAAAATATAATAATTATTATTTATTAATAATTATTCATTATTATTACCTATCATCATAATTATTATTTAATATTCATATTATTATTGTTTAAATATTATTTATATATTTATTAAATTTAATTTAATATAATTCAATTCAATTCAATTCAATTAATTCAGTTCAGTTCAGTTCAGCTCCAATCAGTTTAGTTCAGTTCAGTTCAATTGTTTTCAGTAAATCTGAACAGGCCCTAAGTCTATCACCGAACGAAAAACTTATCATTTTCTATTAGGAGGTGATGATTCACAAAATTTTGCAAAGTAGTAATTAAATGTAAAATAAAAAGTAACTGGTGGGGTTTTCAAAAACTGTAAACTTAGTAGTAGTCTTTCAAAAAATTTCCTTAATTTTATTTTAGTGTAGTACTAGTTGTACGACAAAGATGAGATAAAGTATACTCCTTCCGTAACGCATTGCTTGCAACGATTTGACATGAAGTGTGAGTAGAAAATGTATAATCGTTGCAAGTAATCCGTTACGGAGGGAGTAAGTTGGATTAGCCACTTTATTTACTTCTAATTGGTTTTATAATAAAATCTCATTTAAATTTATGCGCTGAATAGCTTTTCTATAACAATGCAGGTATATGCATACAATGTTATTGAAGATTCATCATAATATCAGGGCTCAAAGTTGGGTCCTTACCATGAGTTTTAAAAATTGTTATGCTACTATAGAATCCTATAATTTTACAATTCAAATATGGTCATACGATTCAATCATAAAATTTTATCTCAATCTAGAGATTTCTCTTAATTAGCAAGAACTTTACTGATCATAATCAATCTTTATCATGCCGACAAAACTATGGATAGATTTATACGGATAATTATCACCATTTAATAGGTAAACACCTACTTTTTATGATTATAAGCTTGTTAAACTGTATTGAGGTTAGGGGCGTTTGGTTTTAAGGTTTTCGGAAAGGGTAAGAGAATCAAATAATGCGATTCTCTTATATATTGTTTATTAAGTCTATTTAATCATTCATTTAACCCTCTTCCAAAGTCATCTAGTCTCATTCTCCACCCACCCATAAGGTTTCACTTACCTTTTTTTCTCCTCTACACTATAATCAACTTGATTATTATTGACCACCCCACACCCCATTTTCATCTGTCCACGACAACAATCAACCTCCCCACCATTATTGACCACTTCAATCACCCACGTCACACCACCACCACCCCGACCAAAGTGACCCACCCTAATTACGACCACCACCAAAGCCACCCCTATTCCGTCAACTTAACCTACCGCACACACCCCACCACAAAACGCCACCACTGACCCACCAGCACCACCAAGCTAACCAACCCGCCAAATAAAGTAGCCAACCACACAACGCCCCTAAAGAGTAGCCACCGACTTCGGTCGTCGACCCACCGTTCCACACATCGGAAAAGCATCGAACAATGACTTCATAGATCCGAGAAAAAAAAGAAGAGCATCAGTAATGAGAAGTATAGCGCATAGATTTGAGAGAATGGAAGAGTTGTGTCTAGGGGTGAGAATGAGCCTTTCTTGTCGCGAGCATTTCGGGCTCGACTCGTGGCTAGGCTTGAGTTCGAGTTCGGCTTGAGACCTTAACGAGTCAGGCTGGGTTATGCTAAGCTCAGCTCAGAAAGCTCATGAACAGGCTCGAATATTTTTTTTTATATTGAAATACTATATTATGTATGAATATTAGAATATTATTTTTCATTGATTGGATTATGGGCTGAAAACGTGGGTTTATTTGTGCTTTTAACATCATAATAGCTTTAGTGTTTAAAAATAAATTCATAAGAAATATTATTCATTAATAAATAATAAAGTAGACAAAAGATTAAGAATGATAATAGCGCAACCTTGTTCGTGAACAGCTCGACAACGGCTCAGTGAATGTTAGTCAAAGCTCGGCTCGATAACGGCTCAGTTCGTTAAGTTTTGAGCGCGGCTCGAGTTCGAATAAACTTAAACGAATACGAGCCGAGCTAAGTAAAGTTCGGTCTCGGTTCGTTCGATAATCACCCCTAGTTGTGTCGTTGTTGTAGTTACCAGCGCGGGAGAGAACATGTGAGGGAGAGAAGAAAGGTGATGCGGTGAGGCTGGGGAGCAATGACAACGAAGGCGACATGAATAAGTCTCGGATGTATATCTCTGGCCAAGGTCACAGTGTCTAAGGAGGAAGTTGTAGTGTTGCTATGGCATTGCTATGACCGTTGTCAAAATCCTGATCGATGATGGGGTTTGATGTTACTGACGGAGGTAGTTGGTGTACTGTTCATGGTTGATGTGTTGGTATGAAGTGTCGGTTCCTCGTTGGGGCCTTTGGGATGATATCGTAGGAAGTGGTAAAAAGGTGAAAGAGGCAAAAAAAAAAAAAAAACAACCAAACACATTTAATATCAAAGGGTTTTACATTCCTTCCTCCTCATACCCTTTTCTTGATTTCATTCCATTAACCATGCGAGAACCAAACGCTCCCTGAGTATAAATCTTGATTATGTATGTTTAATTAGTAGAATTTTATGATTCCAATGTACTATCCATAGATGAGAACCCATTTATTCAAAGTAGAAATTGTCTGACAGCATTGGTCTTTACTCTTTGCTAAACATAAAGCAATTTACAACTGCAGAAAACACATTTAATCTGTTATCATTGGGATCAAAAATGTTAAGGTGAGTGTAAAAAGAATGGCCCTTTTATAATATTTCACATGTACGAGAATGTCTCACATTAAAAAAATAACATATGTTTTCAATTTCTGGTTTTAGGACCTACTTTTTAACTTATAAATGAAAACTTTTTCTCCTCTTTATGTAGGTATGGCCTAAGCCTATTTTTAAAATTAACATGGTATCAGAACCTAAATGGCTGGGTGTTATATAATTGAGCATTTATGAAACAATTGGATAATGTTGTTGTTCATTCTGAATGAGGATTGTTATTGTGTATCTTGCCAGTGTGCTATAATTTTAAGGACACTAATGACTAATGAGTGAAGAGGAGTGTGAACCCCTTGTTTAAATAGTCACCAATAACCTTATAATACTATTGCTCTTATTGCCAATTGATTTTGAAATGGAGCATCCATTGGGATTTTGAGTAAACTAATTCTCTTCTTCTTGAGTATCCCACAACCATTTTCATATTCAGGTCCGAACACCATTTTGACATATAATGCTATAATACGAGTTTTTTTCTTTTCAACTCATTTTTTGTTTGAACTTATTTGAACATGTCTTAATTTATCTGGATTTGTTAGAACTTATTCAAACTTAATTTGTGAGAGAGTTAAACCTTATTTTTTCTGAAATAAACTTATCTAAACTTATTATTTCTGATAAGGAGTCAATAAGTTTGAATAAACGTGGCCTACTTCTTTTGATTCCCTTTTGATATTTAACCCATTACACTGTTATAAAGTAGTTTTGGTGCGAACATTTTCACTAACCTATAAGAACTCATATGAGTAACTAAGATATTTTCAGATTCACTTTAAAGTATATTAGGAATTTTTTTTCCTAAATTATTATTTATATAGTTGCTATTTAGGAATACTAAATTACTAATGCTCAAAATTATATGTTGGTTTTATAAAATCTCTTTGATGCAATAGTGGAGGGATGAAATACAATCTAATCTGGGCTCTAATTAACTATTTTCGCCAAATAGGACCAAAAATCATAAATAATGGTCTCTATCTAATAAAGTAGTGCTAGTTGAATATTGTATTTATTGCGTATATACTACGAGTACTATATATTTCGATGGCCATGAAAGTGTCTTTACTTGCGCTTTGCTCTCTAAATGAGCGGTGCCTCTTTCTAGTTGCCAAATTCATCCAAAGAAGCATTATGGCATTGCACGATACTTGTACGTCTAGCAATACAAAAGAGGTAAAATTGAGAAGAGAATTGGCCTACCTAGATATATTAATTAAGTTCGATCGATTTCAAAAGATGGGTTGGAATGGACGGACAAAAATCTCCATACTACTGAGAAAAAATATTATAGGAAAAATTGCCTAGAATAATGCAATCTTTTGGCTATTCGCAAATAATAATGCAACCTTTCGATTATTCTGGAATAATGCAACCTTAATACCCCATTTATTTTAAATAGGACAAATGACCGGTAACCTGAACCATTGGTAATTTTTATTTAAAACTTTAAATTCCATATTTTAATATAAAAAAATAAAATAAAATGAAACCCACCCCAGCCCCCTCCCCCCTCCCCCACCCCACACCCACGCAACCCCCCACCCTCCTCGTGGCTGCGCCGCCACTGGACGATACCCCCTCTTCGCTGCTGCTGCCACCTTTTTATGAGCAACCTTCTTCTTGCTTGCGTTAGACACCATTTTCAAACTGCATATATTAAACAAAAACAATCATAAAAACCTTAGAATTGCATAGAGAATCAAATAGAAAGAGATTACAGACCGGGATGAAATTAGGGGCGAATTTAGCCGCCTTATTGTGGGAACTAAAAAGATAGAAAGAGCGATCTAGGGTTAGGGTTTCCGGCGGAGGTGAGGGGTTTTCGAGGGGTTTTCGGTTGGGGGTCGGAACAGAGAGAATCAAAAACTTCGGTTGCTTGGGCGTAGGTTGGGTGGTTTTCACGCGGGGGTAGTGGTTTTCGAGGTGGTTTCTGGGGATCGTGGTTGGGTGGTTTGCGACCGTTGCTGGGGTCGGAATTGGGGTGGGGTGTGGTGGCTGAGGTTGTGGCAGTGGGGTGGGGGGTGTCGTGGTTTCTGTGGTTAGGGGAGGGGGTGGGATTTTTTTTGTTTTATCTTTTTTATTTTTTTAATTATTTTAAAAATCAATTTATTAGAACTAATTATAAACCGACACGTGTTTCATTAAACTTATTCTTCAGGTTATAATTGATTTTATCCGGTTTTGTCCTGTTTAAAATAAATGGGGTATTAAGGTTGCATTATTCCAGAATAATCAAAAGGTTGCATTATTATTTGCGAATCGCCAAAAGGTTGCATTATTCTAGGCAATTTTTCCAATATTTTATGTAGCTGTTATATTATCTCATAGAGGATATAATGTTATATATCTTATAGAGGTAGAATAAAAAAGAGACATAAAGTGTAATATATTATGCTATGACATACGAATTTGAACAAAAAAATAACCTAAGGAGTAGGGATATTTACTGTCAGTTAACCGTCTCATTTACTTTAACCAACTTAATTGTTGTAATTTTTGCTAATGTTATTCGTTCTATGTGGATTTTTGCTCATAAAGAAAAATATGATGGTACTTTTCAGAGAAATAAAGCCCGTCTTGTAGGTGATGGTAAAACACAACAGGTGGGTATTGATTGTAGTGAGACTTTTAGCCCTGTGGTTAAACCAGCTACCATTCGGACGGTTCTTAGCTTGGCTTTGTCGAAAGGGTGGTCTCTCCATCAGCTAGATGTCAAGAATGCTTTTCTTCATGGATCCTTGAATGAAACAATGTATATGCATCAACCAGTGGGGTATCGAGATCCTAATTTCCCGAATCATGTTTGCTTACTGAAGAAGTCTTTATGGACTTAAACAGGCCCCAGGGCGTGATATCGTAGGTTTGCCGATTATGTAACTCAAATTGGGTTTCATAATAATAAATCTGATAATTTCTTATTTATTTATCGCCGGGGTCCTGATACTGCCTATCTGCTTCTTTATGTTGATGATATTGTTTTGACTGCCTCATCTGCTGCTCTCCGCAAGATTATCATGTAACATCTGAGTTCTGAGTTTGCCATGAAAGACTTGGGGACCTTGAGTTATTTTTTGGGTATTGCTGTTACTCGTCATGCAGGTGGTCTCTTCTTATCTCAGCGAAAGTATGCCGAAGACGTTACTGAACGTGCAGGCATGTATGCATGTAAATCCTCTGCTACTCCTGTTGACACTAAGTCCAAACTTAGTGCCAAATCTGACACTCCTTGCTCCGATCCTTCTCTATATCGGAGTCTTGCAGGTTCTCTTCAGTACCTAACCTTTACTAGGCCTGATATTACTTATGCTGTTCAGCAAGTCTGCTTATTTATGCATCAGCCTATGGAGGACCACATGCATGCTCTGAAACGTATTATTAGATACGTTAAGGGCACACTTCATCATGGTTTGCACTTGTATCCTTCTGATACATCCACCCTCATTTCTTACACTGATGCTGATTGGGGTAGGTGTCCTGACACTAGACGATCTACGTGGTTATTGTGTGTTTCTTGGTGATAACTTACTCTCCTGGTCATCAAAACGACATGCAACCTTGTCTCGTTACAGTGTCGAATCTGTGTACAGGGGAGTTGCTAACGTGGTGTCTGAGTCTTGTTGGTTACGGAATTTATTGGTTGAACTTCATTGTCCTATCAAGAAAGCCACGTTAGTATATTGTGATAATGTGAGTGCCATTTATCTATCGGGTAATTCGGTTCAGCATCAACAAACCAAGCATATTGAGATGGACATTCACTTTGTTCATGAGAAGGTAGCAAGTGGTGAAGTTCGTGTTTTACACGTGCCTTCCCTACATCAGATAGATGACTTCTTCACCAAAGGTCTTCCATTGATTCTCTTTGAAGACTTTAGGGACAGTATCAGCGTCCGACCTCCTCCCGCTTCGACTAAGGGGGTGTGTTAGAATATATGAAATTATAGCATTATATTTTCATTATTCATATTTATCTTGTACATATCTTTTAGATTGATGTATATCTTTGACCTAGTTTGTTTCCTAGTTTATAGGATGTGATTATTATCTCTTGCATCCTAGTATATATGATTAGCTTGTAACAATTATTCATTAAGAAATTAATTATCTTTCATTATCGTTTATATATTTATGATATTTTAGTAGCCATATCCTATAAGAAGCGGTCAACCGCAAAATTAACCATAAATTAGTGATCTGGTCAGCGATTAACCACACAATCTATAACTTATTTTTCATTCAAAAACCTTACAAAATAGAATATGCTAGCAACTATTGATCACCACTATAAAATTGTTCGAAACGTCCAAGTTCCAACAAGAGAACAAGAAATGAGTTTCAAGCGTTCACAACCTTCGTCGTGAGGAGCTGTAGTAAAACAACCCCGTGAGGAGTGAGGCGTTGGGCTAAGGTTTACTGGTTTAGTCGGAAAGTAGAAATGAAAGTGAGAGGCAATATATGAAACGAAAGGGTTGAGTGAGTCGGAAAGAATTGGGAAATGTTTTTAAGAACCAATAATATTGATAGTAAAAGTTCCAAAAATACATTAAAATAGTAAACAATCAAACAATTAACCCCCGATTAGCTACTTAGGAACTTTTATTATCGGAAATGCGTAACTATAATCACGGTATGGTTTCAATAACCGAGAGACCAGTTAGTCATTTCAAAAAAGAAATCGAAAGGCAAATCAATATAATCTCAACCGTTTTGCAACCTCCTTGCTTTTAGCATTCTTCGAGACGACCTCCTCCCCTGTTTTCATACTCGACCGGTGGATTTCAGATTAGATATGCATCAATTTCAGACGTAGCAAGATTGAAAAAAGGATACATTAGACTATCACAAATTTTAATATCATGTAAATATATATTTGTATTTTTCAGTGCTAAATTATATTTTTTTAAAAGTAGATTATGGAGTCATTTTATCTCACCCGTGAGGCCGTGAGCAGATATTTAGGGATGGGTACCAAGTGTTGAAATTTGGCAAACGGACTATCGCAGATTGTTGATAAAGCTTTTAGTAAGTCTGAATTCTAGAATGTTGTAATTTTGTCCATTTAGGATAATGTTAACTTCTACTAAATTCTAACGTCCTTCGGCAACTTGCTACACCATCTTATTCACGCGTAATCGCGTACGCATCCTTGTTATACTTGCACCTTTTACCTTTGAAACTAGAGGGTAATCGTCTATGCAATGCTCCGCCATTGTATAATATTTCTATTAGGGAAGAAAACTAGCTTTATTTCTTAAAAAGGAAAAATAAAGTGTGCGGTTAAACATATTTCATATTTACTAGCTCACAGCCTGTATATGTATAAATACGTGGTAGAAAAGTCAATATTATCCCTCTTCCTTCACCCACTTCCTTTTAAAAAATTCAAAAAAATTGAATTTTGACGGAACCGGATGGACTTTCCGGTACTGGTACACGGAACCTGATAGAGTTTCCGGTACACGGTACCGGTTGTGTACCGGAAACTCCATCCGGTTCCGTGAAAAGTCAATTTTTATAAATAAATATTTTTTTGGAATTTGTTTTTTAAAAAATCGGACATAACTTATGTTTAATAAGGGTATCTTGGACAATTTACTATAAAATATGGGCTGTGAAGTGATAAATACGGACTATATTTAGTAACACTCAAAATAAAAGTATCCTTTTAAATGATGGAGCTAAATATATAACATTAGAAAACGAAAATCGATAGCAAAGTGTCCGTCTTGATGACCCCAATGGACAATGAGATCCGTTGTTGATTGATTGCCATGAATTAGTGGTTTTATTCATCATGTAGAAACCCTTCAATCTTCACCTTCATCCCAAAAGAGATTTGATTTTTCAAGGGACTTTCAAAACATTTTTAAGGAGTTAATGACAACTAGGTTGTCCTCCTCATCTACAATGTTTTTTATAATAAGAGAAATAGCTGCTTTAATCCCTCTCGCAGACTCCATGCTTCCTCCGAAAGGATTGAACAGTAAGAGGAGAGGGTTTTGGCCCCAGTCAAACAGACTTAGCATTGTGGTCTCGAATAACAAAACCAAAGAAAGCTAGGCCATTGGCTAGCTTAGAGCCATCAAAGTTTAAAAGAAATTAGGGGGACCACCAGACCTCTTTCATAGGATTACAAAGGGACGAGGCGGGGGCTGAGAGACATAGACTAAGGGAGGGATCTAAGGAAGCATCACAATGGGAGGGTACTGGCTACGAGAAAGTCCTAATTCCCGAAGAGTTCATCTATCAGATAGGAACATACTACATTTCTAAAATAATAAGCATCACAATGGGGAAGGAAGGCCCATTATATCTTCTGACTAGAGAATGGTAAACTTCATTAGCAGAGGGGCATTCAAAAATAAGATGATTTACATCTTCACACCCATGTCTTCTGAAAGCACATTATTGGGGGAGGAAGATATGGCTTTTTCGAGCCTTTTTTTTGGTGGGCAAACCATCAACACAAATCCTCCAAAGAAAGAAATTAATCTTGGGGGGTTGGGGGGGGGGAGATCCATAACTTCCAAATCCATTTAAACTCAACTTTTAATTGAATATATTCTATGTTAAGTCACAATTTTTATTTGCATTTGAGAATGAAATTTTTCGTTTGTTTTTCATTTATTTTTTCTTTCTAATAAGTAATCTAAATATTACTATGGTGAGTTGTATTATTCTCTATGGTTGTCTAACATGGTGAAATTTTCATCAAAGAATGTAAACTGCTAGATTTTTCTTCTTCTACGCATTATGTTTGACAAATCAACATAACAGTGGTTGAGTGAGTGACGATATGACATAATTTCAACGGGTTCCACGTGACAGATATACTTTATAAAAAACAATTTTTAATATATTAGTATAGATTATAATCCTTCATTTTCTATTAACTCCTCGCAATATTTGCTAATGAAATGCAAAATGTAAATAAGTAGAAGACCGGTAATCTCTAATAACATGTGAATAGTTCATATGTTCGAGAGAAAATTTACTAAAAATAAATATGTAATGATTAATAGTAAACTTTTATAAAAGGAAAATATGTTAATTAATAAAAAAAATAGAATGTATAATATTAATCTGTACTGATCTTGCTTGACATAGTATTTAGGGGTTTCGTTTAGTGTAATTCGGTGGTGATTTACCTTATAACCTAAAAGCTATAAAACTCAATTCTTCGAGTTGCACTTGGAGGTACATATTCTCCTACTTTCTAGTGTATAACTTGCTGACGCTGGACCAATGAAGATTGAAGTTTATGTTCGAAATATCATGTGTTTCCAAAGCTATAAATGACTTAATAGCATTTTGGAATTTGGTGTAATGTGACATTTTAAGAACCACTAACTTGAAAATCATAATTATTCGACACAATCATTATACTTAATTGTATTTACGTTCGTTCTCTAAGGTTAATACACCCTTCTCTCATATATTACTTTTGGATGAGAGGTTACAACATATAAACTTATGCCGAAATGAGGTAGTTAAAACATTAGATAATCAAGTCTCCAAGAGATACACATATATATAGGTCACTTAATTATGGAATAAGAAGAGTAGACAACTTGGAGATGATCAAAAGTGACCCATGTAACCTCCCTTATTAATGACCATAAAACCACAATGAAGTGAAATGATCATCCTCCCTCTCATCAAAGATATGATAACCTCCATATTAATGAAATCTAACGCAAAATAATGCTCAAGAAAGGAGGAAAACATGTAGGAAAGAAGATAAATAAAATACAAATTATCATTATGCTTATAATTAATGTCAATATATTTCTTAACAAAAAGAAAACAATAAGTTTTTTTCATATGCTTATATTATGGATAGACTATGGTAAAACCAAAAGTTTTAACTTATAATTTTACTGTGAAATTAACGTTTTAACGTAAAAGTATAATTAAGGTGTTAAAATTTAAAATCCTTAAACTTACAATTTTAACTTAAAGTTTATACGGCATATCCGAATGTTCATGAGTAGGCTGTTTAACACAATTTTCCATGAAAAGAAATACATAAAACTAGTATGTATAATCTTCTCTATTAATTCAAACTTTCTTACTTGCTATTAGTTGGTATCAAAAGTTAGAAGAGTTTGAACTACTACTAAATGCGCTATTTCTTACCTAGTTCAGAGTATACTACAAAAAGAAAAGGTATGTAACCCATGACTTGCTTAAGGTTTTGCGTCTAGGAGAGGTTATTGTTTAGACAATTCTTCTTTAAAAACATTGTTTCTCCATTATTGTCATCCTAATACCAACTACTTTTCCCTTAAACTGATGTAAGTATGGTTTATCATGATTAGATGACCAAAAAGTATTGTCATTCCCATCTGACCACCCAGTTTGTAAAGACTATTGAAGAGAAATACACACATGTGATTCCACATCGATAAATGAGAGAGAAGATAAAACACATATAATTGTGGTGGGATACTCCACCAAACACTTGTTGATTTTGGGATGAAATCTTATTTGGGCTTATGTGTGGTCAGACTTTACTCTATTACACGTCTGCTACACATGCCCAATGAAATTTATATATCATGGTATAAGCACAAATGATCTTGGCCTTTACCAATCACAAGTAAGGAGAGCCTAAATGATTGAAAAATGCACCTGAAGAAGATTTGAAGAAATGTTTGGAGCAGGTAGCACAACAATGTTATGATTGTCAGAAGTAAGAGTCATTTGATCTCATGTCTGTTTTCCTTGAAAAGTGTTTTTCCATGAAAATTGTTTTTTTATTAAAACAAATGGAGCCTAAATAGAAAACATAGTGTTATAGGTTATTGGCCAATTTAAGTTTGGCATAGGGAGTGGTTGATTAGTACCACTCATACAAAAAAGTTCTAAAGTAGTCATAGACATATTACAGTTTTAGTTAAATGTTCAGCAACAGAGGTCGAAGCGTCTCCAGCCCCTTGCTCACCCTGCTCCTGCGCCATGAATGCCTCAATGGTCGCCTTCTCATTCTCCTCGTACTTGGCCAAGACTTGCTGGAAGTCCAAGTCAGGAGCTAGGTCCTTCAAAGTCTTCTCGAAACAACGATGGATGTCATCTCGAGCAGACTTAAAACCCTCAACCAGCTTTTGGTCAGCAAAGTTGAGGCCCTCCTGCGAACTCTTCCAGCGACGGATGTACTTGCTCCTCTTTTGTTTTAAGTCCTTGACGGACTTGTCATTTTTCTGCTGCAAGTCATCCCGCTGAGCCAGGGCGCGATCGAGCAACTCCTTTTGACCCCTTATCTGGTCTTCGAGATCAGCAACCTCCTTGCGCGAGGCCTCGAGCTTCTTCTCAGCTGCCTTAAGCTGGTTGGATAGTTCTTCCTTGTTGGTTATTAGGCTCGTCCTCTCGCTGTTAAAAGCTTCAAGGTTGTAAGTGTTCAACCTCTTGGCCTTCTCGAGCTCAACCTCGAGAGAACGGACCCTTCGAAAGCCTCCAGCAGCTCATGCTTGCACTTATCAAGCTCCTCGGCCAGCTTACCCGATTCACGACCTTCCTTTTCAGTAAGGCAGGCCATTCGGATAGACATCTGCGACAGCAAAAGTAACAAGAAAAGCGTTAAGTCAAAGAATTGAGATATGAACAAAAGAAATAAATGAAGAGGCTCACCTGTAACTAGCACTCGTTGAGTGCTTCGACTTCCTTCTCCACCCCCAACTTGGAGATGTCCTCTTTGTCCCCGGGCATCAGCAATGCCTCTCGAACTCATTGATAACGATCCCGGAGAGCTTTTCTGCTAGCGCTCTCGATGCTGGCGACGCCAGATTGGCCCTCAGCATCATGCGACCATGACTCCTTGTATTTTTTCACAGGCTCATCGAGGTCCTGCTCATCCAAGGGATCAGAGCTCGAACCCAAATGGAAGCTCAGATCTTGTATTAGGGGTTCGAGTATAGGAGAGGTAGGATTTTTCTCTTGGACCCAACACTGCCAGGAACCTCGACCTCTTGAGGATGGTCAGGCAGAGAAGCAGGTTGTGCGGGCAAAGGTTTCGGCGGAGCTGATTTAGCCTTCAGTTTATGTTTTGGATTCTTCACAAACAAGAAAAAAGACAAGTTAGAGGAAACACAGAAAACTAAAGCCAAGAAGAAGATGGTGATCGAACTTACAACAGGAGGTTTGGGAAATTTGAGTTCCCCCGTTTGCAGTGACAGCCTAGCCATGGCAGCCATGCCACTCTTCGCAGTGTTTTTCTTCATCTCCTCGTCAAGGTTGTTATAAGCAAGCACTACAAAAGCAGAAAATGAGTAAGAAACAAGTTGATACTATAAACAAGAAAAACAGATAAGTAATGGACCCCTACATTGGTCATAAGCTGGGGACACGCTGAAAGCCGGCAGGAAGTGCTCGTTGGCCAGGTCCTTGTCATCTGCTTCCCATCAATATGGAACGACGTGGCTTGGCAATGAATGGCCACAATAGCCTCCTCGGCGTCCATTTCAGGAACATTAAGATTCATGCCAAAATTAGGAGGGCTATCAGACAAAGTTACGGCCACATGCCACGGCTGGTCCCCTCGAAATATGAAGAGGAACTCCCCTCGAAAAAGAGCGTGGTTGGTTGGCATCTCGTTCGCAACCTTATATGACTTCTCGTCTCTTCGACCATCCTTAACCATGATGAGGTGTTTGGCTTGAAAAGAATACCAACCAGGCCCATGGCGAACCTCGGACACTTCGTTTATTCTGAACATGTTGCGCCAAAGGCGCAAGGAGGGTCGCACTCCAAGCATGCGACAAATACACAAAAAGGATACAATTGTCCCAACAGAATTGGGCATAAGTTGACATAGGTCAATGTTATACGCCTCTAATATTTCCTTAAAAAGTGGGTGCAAGGGAAAACGCAAACCCAGCTCGAAATACGACTTATATACACCAATACACCCAGGGGGTGGTGATAGTACCAAGTCGGTGACTTGGGGAGGGTACATAACATAGGCCAACTTTATGGCGTACAAGGTCGACATGCCACCTTGTAGATCCTTTCGCCACTTCCCCATTGACCAGTGGCCACTTATTCCCAATCTCATGTTGGGGGAAGGGCAGGGCTCGCAATAATCGGATGTCGAAGTCCCTTCATCCGTCGCCTCCATTATTTGCACTACACCAAGGGAAAGGAAAGAATCTAAGTAACTCCTCTTAGAAGGAGGGAAGGCTATCGTTACTTTATTCGGGTGATCTAAAAAATCTTCGGGTCCCTCAAAGTTTTCCTCACACTCCTCTTCCTCAATAGGAACGACATCGAGTAAAAAATCAGAGTTTGGGGCCCAATAAGCTATTGATACAACAGGAGCCTCATCTACCCATGTTTCAACCCAGGGCATATAAGGAAGGGGAAAAGCATAGGAGGCGCTCAGTTCGAAAACAGGGTTCATTATTTATATTACAGTAACCCCTATCAAATTTATTAAAAGAAAGGAAAAGAGTCAAGAATGAGAAATCATACCTTGGTCGAATTACACGAAGGAGATTCCTCGCACTCTTGACGCACTCTGAGCAGCACACAAAGGAAGCAAAAGGCTTCTTTAAAAGAGAGAAAATTAGAGACAGAAAGTAGAAAGAGAAGTTGCAAAGTGAGTAAATGAGGAAAAGAGCGAAATATTTATATCTCACCTACCCTGAACAATAACCTCTCTAATATGAACAGTCACCCAACATGGGAGTTCGTGCCAAGGAGTAGAAGGAGGTTTTTT
Source organism: Patellifolia procumbens (assembly GCA_947645195.1). Lineage (NCBI taxonomy): Eukaryota > Viridiplantae > Streptophyta > Magnoliopsida > Caryophyllales > Amaranthaceae > Patellifolia > Patellifolia procumbens. The sequence continues at coordinate 391,864 of CANSGD010000402.1, read as the reverse complement.
GCGATACGTCATATATATAGTTGAAACGTATAAATACCGGTCAAAATATGGTTGACCATCCAAAAGTTGACTTTAAAGCGTTGACCCTCGTATCCTTGATTCTGGTTGTTGTTTGATTGATGCTTTCCACTATAATAAGGGAATTAGTGCAGATAGATAGGTCCTTCCATCCATTATTTCTTTCCTAGAGTAATGCCACTTGTATGTTGAGGATTTCTTCCATGGTAGGATCATTACAATTGATCCTCCGAGCGTAACATTTGATCCAAGATCTTTTCCTGTCATAGAAGCCAACCAAGCCTGCTTTCATGCTCGAGAATGAGTGTTGGATCACAAGAAGACACTCAAGAAGGGGGGGGTTGAATTGAGTGTGGTATTTTCTAAATTTTATCGAACTTTCTTTCGAGATCACAGAGACCTTCTCTGAGCTTTTGAGTTGCGTATATTAATATTGTTAATTCGATAAGAATTTCTAGAATAGTAAATAGAAAGGCAGTAATAAAGAGACGAGACAAGCAATTTTACCGTGGTTCAATCTCACCTCTGAGATCTACGTCCACCCTACCTTTTATTTTATTAATTGAATCACAAAATACCAAACTCTTGATACAACTTGATTCCCTCACTACTAACCCTAGTAGTGCCCCCAACACTTAACCCTAAGTGTTGCTAATTGAATTAGATTTATACTCAAACCAACCCAACACTCTCTATAATTAGAAAATTACAGAAGGATTTTAGTCCTCTAAAATCGTGCTTCTTGATAAGCTAATAAGGAAAGTTACGATCTAATCAAAACTGTTTCCAGCTATATAACAGCTCAGTGCCATGCTCAGTGCCACTGAAGACAAATATCTCTTCCGAAATATCCGGGCCATAATCTTTGATCTTCTATCTTTTCCAAACTCGTCTTATATCTTTTCCAAAGATGATCTTCATGTATCATTGGAGATTTTGCTAGAGGATAAAATCTTTTTAGAATAAATCATTTTTTCTTTGACATAAAAAAAGATAATATTTTCCAAAACTAACCACATAATCAGTTTTAGAAAACTATCTCTATTTATATACAAAATCTTTATTTCAAGAAACAAATTTTTATGAAAAATAATATTAACATGATTACTTCATTTCTTAACTCTAAGAGAATAAGTAATTATACTAAAATTATTTTCATACTTTGTTTAAATATCCAACTGTCAAAAACTCCAATGACTTTGTTGCTCGATCATAATTATTTCACTGACACATACCCAAAACATGTTAATAACATACATGTGTTTGTCATCATCAAAATACACATGGACAAAGTGTCCCAACAATGAGAAAGAGGCATCCACAAGAAGAGTGTGGGTGTGGATGTGGGAAGTTTCAAAGTATGATGTGGGGGTGGAAGGAGGGAAGGTCGGGAGGGAAAGGTATAATTTCGTGATGAGATTTTTTGTGTGGAAACAGAAGGTGTTGATGGGAATGTCTTTTCTAGAGAACCGATTAGAGTTTCTCCTATCCAAATTCTCCAACATATGAATGCAAAGGACGTTGGTTAGGGGGCGCTAAGTTGGTATCCAGATGGGAGGATGTATGAAAATCCACGGAGTTGGGGGTAGTAATAGCCTCACAGATCTTTTGGGCACTAAGACAATCTCAAAAGATGTGTAGAATGTTCTTCAAGTATGACAGAAGGGGCATGATGAACCAGATATGATTTTTCTATGGGCAAGGATAACTTTGGAGGGAATACCATCCCATGACATAGACCAAAGCAAATGTTTGATCATTGGAGGGAAACTAGTATTCCTTATAAGGCTCCAAATATATGGGCCCCTAACAACAGGCTTAGAAGGAGGGTGTTGTTGGCAGCGTCATTCTTTATTGTAAATGACTTTTAGAGTCAAAGAAGGCACCCTTAGCAGTTCAACACGAAAGTTTATCATCAAGGTGGGGTGAAGAGGTTGGTGGTAGATCCATTTTTTGACTTCAGGAGGAGGGTTAGATAAACGGATGAGAGGTCCTAATGGCCCCCTCTATGGAGCTCGGCTAGTGTAGTGGTTTCCTTTCCAACTCTTGGGAGAGAGGACCATGACAAAGCTACCTAAGGAGACTAGTGGGGTCCTCACATCACCCCCGAAGAGAACAAACTTCCCATTCCCAACACTCCGATCCACCCATAGTAATTTCGGTAGAGGGGCCAGCCCTACCCCATATCTTTCCACACGACTTATACTTGAAGGCTTTAGGGAAATTTCTATCAGCAATATACTTGTGGAAAAAGACCCTATTAGCTAAGTTATATGAAGTGTGCATCGTCCACCATAGTTTAGCTACGATAATAATCCTGTTAGAGATCTCTAGGTTTCTAACCCCCAGCCCCCCTTGGTTAGTAGGTGTACATATTTTGTTCCAAGCACTAGGGGATTCTTTTCTTTCCTTCTCTTTCACCCCCAAAACAATTTCTAGCAATAGATTCAAAGTCCTTGATCATAGAGGTAGGGAGTTAACACACTGCATAATATAGGTTGGGATGGAATTAAGAGTGAATTGATGAGGATACCCTTGCTAGCCCTAGTCAGTGGTTTTGTCTTTCAACTAGCTAGATTACTTTTGCCTTTTAGAAGGATATGTCTGAGATTTAGTTAGTATTTTATCAGTAACGTTATTTTTGACTTTTAGAAGGTTATGTCTCAAATTTAGTTAGTATTTTATTAGTAACGTTATTTTTGACTTTCAATATACTTTTGACTTTAAACTTTAAACTTTTGCCTTCCAACTTAATTTCTTCCCGTCTCGTTTTGTTTAGTTGTGCACAATAATTTATCTCACATTTCACTAATTCTTTCAATTAAGCTATTTTCAATTAAGTTTATGTATATTTAACCAAAGAAAAAAAAACCCTAATTACATGGACATACATTATAAATATGGAAAAAAGCTAAGTATACTACTAAATTCAACTTATTCGTACCCGCCCTATTTTAAAAGGATCTTTTATCTTTCCTTTTTAGTCTCTTTCATAAAGTTATCCTTATTTTTCATTAGTTCTTTTTAAAACTATCTCTTCTTTTATTCTCTTTTATCCCTACCATATGGGTATTTTATATTGGAATAAAGAAAAAAAAGAGATTTATGGCTTGGACATTAGTTGGTCATGGAGCGAGTATGATGAAGTTTGATCTTATACTTGACATAAACTGAAGCAAGAGATTCTCGGGATGGTGTTGCATATCAAGATGTGCAGCATAGCGCTTCTTCTTCGGTCATCACAGATGATATTGTCATGCCTAGTAGCTGTCGCGAACTTCAAGATTGTGTAATCCTCAAGGCAGAAGGAGGTGTATGTCTAGTTGGTGCGCAAGCGGCAAGCAGAGAGGTGCAAGGTGAAGGGATCTACCCAAAGCATGAAGATCGTTGTTGTCGCTCGTCATTCATCTAGGAAGTGGAGCAGGTTGGCTCATAAAGTTGGGTTTCATGCAGGTATGAAGAGGGTGAGTGGTGCTTCTCCCCCATCATATCTCCTACACATCCGGAAAAGTAAATGAGTGGTTCATATATGTTCGTTCTATTAGTTGTACTCCCTCCGTTATTTTGTTTGTCCCATTTACTGTAACTCCAAATGACAAGAAAGAAGATGGCGTAGACATGTGGGTGGGGAGATCAATTAAGAAATCCACTTGTTTCATAGTAAATGTAGTCACTAAAGTATGTGAGAGAAAATTGTAAGGCATATGTAGACCAAAAAGTGATAAAGAAGGGGTAGATGGGTAATATAATTTTTCCCATATAGTGAAAGATGAAAAAGTAAGACAAACAAAAAGAAACAGACAAAAACGGAAAGTAGGACAAATAAAAAGAAACGAAGGGAGCATTAGTTATGGTCTTAGTTGTAGTTGTGTCAAGGACTCGCTAAACCTACCTTCCCTTCCTCGATCTGAGCCCTAATTTGTCTTTTGCTTGAATCGTTGTAAGAAAAAACCCAACTTTTTTTTAATGTGATCTGAACTTAATTAATCAATCGGTAATAAATTTAGTTTAAGCTAACCTATTTTTTTTCAGAGATGAACTATTCAACTTATAATTTTCTTGTATGGTCGATTTAAAATAAGAAATGAGATCCTAATATGAGGCACACTAGATGTACCCAAAACATCTCCATGGGATCATATACATCATACTTGTTTGGGCTGGCCCAGGTCCTAGCCCAATCCGGGTTAAAATGACTAATCCCTCGATAATACTAATCTTCCCTAAGCTAAATTCATTACTCTTAACAAAGCCTGTAATACTCGTTATGACGAAAAGACCCTCAATTAATTCGATGATTACGGTTATGTCATCTGAGTACCCTATAAATACCTGATTTGCACCATAATTTCAGGTAACTTTTCTGATTACTCTGAACCCCATTTTTCTTACTTTCTCTTTCTAGAAAAGTAATTTTCACTTGAGCACGGAGGGACATTCCCAGAATCACCCCCGGTAGTCTATCTTCGTTATTTTGCAGGTTCTCAGATCTCATATTGCGAGCAAGCAGATAAGACAATTTCCAAATTACCGTCATACACATACAAGTATTTATGTTCCGAAAACAATACTCATAATCGAAGCCAACTAGCTTAATTTTTAAAAGTTTTATTGGATGTATTGAAAAATTAGGATCAAATCTCTTCTATAATACTACGTTTTAGTCGCTCTTTATCATAACTCATGACAGGATTCACACCCACATGCTATCTGTCCAAGCGGCGCCAGTATTAGAAACATAAATCAGAAATAATAATACTAAAAAAGGGATGGAGTAGTTTGGGGGGTAAAGAACAGAGGAGGTGGGCCGCATAATTTTCCCCGCATAAACGCTCCTTTAATCTAAATCTCCTACGATTTGCACTAATTAAGATCCGTCAAAACAACTCGCGTTGATTTTATTAATTAATTTTAAAAATTCTGCCTGCCAACTTGCATGGAACGCCATGTTTATTATTTTTCAATGGATTTGTTTAATGTTGATGTCTTTGTCATTAGAAGAGTCTCATTATTTTCTTAATGCTCCGACTATATTCTCAGGTTCATGCAAAGTTGAATAATTTCAGGTACATGACTTCCATTACTATTAAAGAAGGGTCAGATTAAAATATTAATATAGGGTTGAAAAAAAAGGAATACGAAGTTTCTTAATCAAGACAGACGAAATAGTGCTGAAATTAGTGTGGAACTCACGATTTAAGTGGAAACCTTCTTCTAGTTTGATTTTAGATATAGTCTTCAAAGTTGAGTTAGTGAAAGTCACATATAAAAAGTTGTCAGAAAAGTTATATTTATATATCTCTATATTATAAAGATAAAGAGAGAATTTGGTGTCCATGTGAAATTATCTTTCATATTCATATTTAACTTTCTTCTTTTTAATGGTTGAGAGCATTTAAGCTAATAATTATTCAGAAATAACGTCTAATTTCATCACTTTTTAATTCGCCATTACCCTAAAGATAAATAGTTATTTAACACGTGATTGGGACATTCTTAAAAGTAATAGTATAAATACTAATATATATATATATCTATATATATACATATATATATATTCAAATTATATACAAATTATTAACTTAAATGCATCATAAATTTCACGAAAGTATCGCATGCAAAAAAAGATATGTCATCTTTATTTAATATTTAATAAATGAAGTAAGATGGATTGGACCTTGGGAAGGCTTTATATTTTCAATCACAGAGTAGCACTTAGCATGTGTAATCAAGAGTTGTTAAAAATGTTGATTTTTTTTGAATTACAATTAGGATAATGACATACGGTTTTTAGGGAGTTAACTAGAGAATCACTGTCATTTATGCCTATAAAATCATGATTGAGGTAGTGATTAACTTAATTCGTTTTCTCTCATTTTTAGAATAATTCAAAAGATATTTATGAGACTGGCCCTGTTTGGTAATCAGCGGATAGCGGATAGCTGATATATTAACTTGCTTGACTAGCTGGTTAAATTAGTTGATTTGATTTACTGTTTGTATTAAATGTTTTTATAAAGGTGTTTGGTAAGATAAACTGATAGTTGATTTTCGGCAAAATGATATAAAAGGACTTGAGTTATATAAATGTATTACGTAAGAGTAACATTTTTATTACTAATTATTATTAAGAACCCTTAAATTGATTCAACACAGCTTGGTAATTTCTATAAGACCTTTTAGTCATATTTATAAATATACTCTATTGTTTAGTCCATATAAATATATATATACATATATATATTTGTTGAAAAGGTTAAAATTAATTTTTAGTAATACAAAGAAATTTTCTAATTTACACAAGGCCATTTAACTATAAATAAATAAATATATACTAAAAGAAATAGTAAGTAGCTCTAGTAAATTTATCTAAAAGTACCTTAACTACTCATTATATATATAATTCAAATCTGACCTTCTAAATATACAACAAAATAAAATTAGGAAAAAGTATCTTAAACTGAAATACATATCTAACAAGTATAATAAAAAGAGGAAGCAAAAGAGTTTTTAAGGTACCATATTTGTTCATTTACTCCATCTACTTGTTTTTAACCTACTGTCAAATATCACACCAAATAGAAATTGTTGACCCTTGAGTTTTGAAGATGACTTAACCACAAAAGACATATTGTATTTTATTATGATATTGCTAGGTAATTCATTCTTGAGTAAAGAGAATACTTGATCAAAGATTAAATTGGAGAACTAATCAAAGATCGAAGTGAAGATGTTCGAAAGATGAAGTATCAAGCTTGGAGTGAAGATTAGAATACATTAGGATGTATTTAATATCTTCTTGTTAAGCTCGAGTACATAATTAATCTAGTTTGTGTTGAATTCTCAAACGAAACTTAGTTCTGTTGCCATGACAGGAAAAGACACTGGCACTATTAGGAACTAGGTTAGGGAACAGACTTAGAAACGACTTTAGGAACAGCTAACAAATCCCAAGTTGTGCGCCTATCATAGCTGTGCGCCCAAGTAAGTTTGTTAGAGAGTCCTAGGCTAGTTTTGACTTGATCCATGACTTTAGGGAGTTAGTTGTTAGTTTGTTAGGAAATGATTTAAAATGATTTTCTTATTTAATTAGGATAATCTCAAATCTTTTAAATCTTACCATTTATATTTTAATTAAATCAAAAGATTTTATTTTCAAAACTTAATCTGATTTTTGGTTTTAAAAGGACTTTCTTTTAAAACTTAATTATGATTTTCGGTTATGTTTAAGATATTTATAAACGATATTTTCCTAAAAACTAATTAAAGAAAATGATTTATTTACTCCCCAAGCAAACTAATATCATGTTCTATTTATTGCTACACGTTTACTATGAGTGGTGAGTGGGCTTGATTGTTTTCTTCCCAAGACTTAATTTATTTTTAATTAGTTTAATTAACCTCCAAGTCTATGAACCACGTTCAACATTACTGCTTCTTTTATTAAGCTAAGTAGTGGGTTAGTGGTTATTTATTTCTCAAGTAAGGTTTAATAAAAACTAATAAATTAAAATTAAGGACATCATGGGTTAGTGGATATAAGTTTGGGTCTTGCCTAAGTATCTTATAAATAGGCGCCTAATACCTTGCAATTAAGTGCGTTTGACTTAGCCGAATATTCTTGGTTGTCTTAAAGAGTCAGTATCGTTCCTAAGAGAATTCATACTTACTTTATTCGAGTTTATACTATTCCATTGTTTTACACATTGTATTTTTCGGTAAGGGTTTGAGTGAACTGTTGTAAGTGTGAGAAGCTTTGAGTGAAGCATGAGAAAGAGAAAGAAAGGAATTCCGAGTGAAGTTCGAGAGGAAAAACAGTTGTGGGAACTGTTGTTGGGAAACTCAAGTTGTGGCCCGAGAGAGAAAAGTAATAGCTTTGAAAACAGAGTCGTTTGGCCTATTATAGTGGAAAGTTTGCGTCAAAATCCCTTGTGGTCGATGTCGTTTCTTCCTATTGGTCCTAGGAAGTTATTCCTCGCTAAAATCTCTCGTATTCCCTTTTCGTGTTCCCTAGCTAGCTTTTATTTCCGCAAAAAGTATAGCATATTCTCTCACTATAATTCACCCCTCTCTTATAGCTCATATTATATAACAATTGGCATCAGAGCGGGAACTCTAAAAACACAGGAAACCCTATTGAGTTCAAGATCTTGGAAAATATGAATAGTAGAGAGAAACTGGAAGAAGGTTACTACACAGAGGCCACTGATGTTCAACGGCAAGTTCTATACCTATTGGAAGAACATAATGGAGATCTTCATCAAAGACGACAATTACCAGGTATGGTGAGTCATAGAGCTAGGCGAATTTTAAGTCACTACCACTAATGACAAGAACAGGGTAATTCCTAAATCCATCTCTAAATTCGACAAAACTGATTTCGAAAAAATGGAAATTAATGCTCTTGCCATTAAACTGCTTCATTATGGTCTTAGACCACATGAACACAATCGTGTCATGGGATGCAAAACCGCAAAACAAATTTGGGATCTTCATGAAGTCACTCATGAAGTAACGAGTGAAGTTAAGAGATCAAAAATAGATCTTTTGATGAACCCATATAAACTTTTTCAAATGAAATCAAAAGAATCTATTCAAGAGATGTTTACACACTTTACAAATATTATTAATGAGCTAACCTCTCTTGGAAAAAGTGATTACCTCTGAGGAACAGGTACGTAAGGTCCTAAGGAGCCTTCCTAGGGATCGTGAGATGGTTAAGGTTACGGCCTTACAAGCAACTAATGACTTTACGAAGTTCAATCTGGAACAACTTGCTGGTTTCCTTATGACTCACGAGTTACACTTGGACAATGAAAATGGAGATATGTCCAAACAGAAGTCGATTGCCTTGAAGGGCGATGAAAGTGATGACTCGAAAACTGACGAAGAGGAATCCGCTCTCATGGTCCGAAAATTCAAAAGGATTTAAACGAACATGAAGAATGGAGACTACAAAGGTGAAAATAAGATATAATCTAACAAACCTGTTTGTCATAAATGTCGCAGTTCTGATCACTTTATCAAGGAGTGTCCCCAATAGGAACAAGACAAAGGCAAAGGAAGGAACGAATCAAAGATAGGAACAAGGAATACAAGAGTTCCTATACCAGATCCGACTTGAAGAAAGCAATTGTTGCTGCATCGGGAGAATCTGATTCCGAGGAAAGAGATGATCCTCAAACTAATGAGGAAACAACAAACTTTTTTCTCATGGCACTTGACAATTCCGAATCTGCTGATGAGATCGAATCTCTTGAGACAAGTTTAGACACTATTAAAAATCGTCTTAATTCTTTATGTAAAGAGCAATTATTTGAATTTATTGTTGATGCTGCAAATGATTGCAAAGATATGTCCATTAGATTGAAACAAAGTCAACATGCTTTAGTTGTTGCAAAGGAACATACTTCTTGGCTTAAAAGCATTCAATTGATATTGAAAAAAGATTTTTTGAGTTGTTTGATAAAAATCTAAATTTAAAAGAGGATTTCGAAATTGTTAAAAATGAGAACTACTTGTTAAGTCTTGAGTTATCTCAATTGAAAGAATTTATTTCTGAAGTGAGTTCCTTTGACATTAAGTCAGTTCCCTTACATAGTTTCAAATCTGAAATAAATGAATTGAAAAATAATGTTTTGTTTTTGGAAAAAGAAAACAAGGAACTTGAAGGGGAACTGAACTTAAGTAGGAACAAGAAGAAGATCCTTTGTATTCCTAATTGGATTAAAAACCCTACAAATCAAACGAAGTGAAGCTCTTGGTTTTAAATACAGAAAGAAATTTGAAAAGCCTAAAAAGAGAGTTGATTTACCAAGTGATAAAGTTTTGTATGTTTTGTGGAAAACTGGTCATTATAGGAACTCATGCCCTATTAAGACTTGATCGATTAGACAAAAACTTGGAAACAAGCAAATTAACTTGGAAAGAGAAACCTAATGTTAATGAAGGAAAGGAACCCAAGAAAAATTAGGTTCCTAACTCTAACAAATAGTTTTCTTACACGCTAGAGTGAGGGGGGAACAACACATGGTACCTAGAAAGTGGTTGTTCAAAGCATATGACTGGAGATAGATCAAGATTTCTCTCACTATCTGCCTACGATGGTGGAAGAGTACGAACTATTTAACCCATATTTCATGAACGAGTATGAACTGATACTAACCAGATGATAAACTAAATTGATATTGACCCGACCCCAAGAAACCGACCCTAATTACAGCTTGACTTGAGAAGAACCCATACCCAATTACAGCACGACATAATAACTATACTAGATAATAAAGCCGTATCGAAAAGAGACACCACATTGCTCCACATCTTTATGTATATAAAATTATTAATTTAATTTTAAATAAATAATAATTAAAAATAATACTTATATCCTAAATAAAAGATTGCATTTTTTAATTTAAAAATACTATTAATATGAAATTATAAAATTAATCATAACTTTCATTTCAAATCCCATTAAATTATAATTTTTGCACCGTTAGATTCATCTCGAAAAATAATTTGAATCAAAGTCCACTTCTTAGGCGTCTGAAGCCAAGTAGAAGCAAGATTGAAAGAAGCTTCGCCCGATCGGGTCGGGCAACCACTGCCCGATCGGGTATGATCTTCTTAGGCCAAAAGTTCAGCTTTTCCGCCCGATCGGGCAGCCTTGCACGATCCCATCGGGCGGACTTATACTTGGTCATTTTTGCTGATCTTTGGAATGAAGAAGAAGATCCTCACCCGATGGCATCGGGCGGCTTTGCCCGATCGGGTGCTAGTGTTGCGGCCCTGATTGGGTGAACATTGCCCGATCGCATCGGGCACACACATAAATGCTGCTGCTGGAAGATTGTTCCCAGGCCCGATCGGGTGGCCCTTTGCCTGATCGGGTGGACGACACGGAGGACGCGATTTTGCGTCTTTTCCCCATTTTATCTTATTGCTTTCTTAGAAACTATAAATACTTTTTAGGTTATTTTATATGTATCTTTCATTATATTGAACATTAAGAGAGCTCTGAAGTCTAGTTCTTCATAGTTTCCATTGTAGAAGAGATCAACGTTAATTCAATTCAATTAAAGTTACCGCTTTCTGTCAATTTGGTAAACATCTTTCTTATTGCTTTATTATTATCTCTCAATTGATCTAGTTTAATTGTTGTTTATCCAATTAGTTTATGATGCAATTCTTAGGGTTTCCAATTAGTTTTGTTATTGTCAATTCAATTATGAGTGAGTACTTCTCTTTCTAGGGTGTTAGATAGGGAAGCCATGTTTATGTCATGATTGTTATTTAGATTCCTATTGATTCCTAGGGCTTGATTAGAGTGATTATGGTGTGGTTTGTTCTTAATTAGTGATTGATGTTAGTGGACAATTTCATTGATTGCTTGTGGTTAATAGTTGTTTGCACAGATCCGTCTTACGTTTAGAGGCCTAGGACACATCAGTAGTTCTGATTACGTTAGTAAACATGCGGCGTATGTTGAACTATGAGCGTTGAGTCTTAACCATAGCTCAACACATGCTCTAATCCCTCGACTCTTGACTTAGAGTAGTTGACCTTATTTGATTGGTATAAGCATGGTGACCGACCTAATACCCTAGGTTTTATTCCATAGTTAAATCCTCAGTTTAATTCTCGTCTTCCTTAGTTTAATTATTAGTTCAGTTAATCTTCCCTGATTTCATCTGAAGTAGTTAGTTGATTGAATATTAATATAGAAACTTTGTCTCCCTGCGGATTCGACCCTGCTTCCATTGACTACCATAGTTAGAGGACTGTAGGAATTATCTTTGAATAGGTGATATGACTTTAGCCTATCACTCTATTCACACCGTGATAGAGTCAAGGTATGAAATTTTGATGAGACTCGTTTCTCTTCGATTCCTAGACCAAAGGACATGATACCTAGTACTAGTTTCAAGGTTGTGGGTGACATCAATGCTGATTATGAAACCACAACACCAGAAATTAGGAAAAGTAAAAGAATTAGAAAAGAGAAATCTTTTGGATCGGATTTTCAACTTTATTTAGTTGAAGGGTCAAGGGAGACAATTGTGACTCAATTCTCATATTGTTACAATATGGAGGAGGATCCTAGGACCTTTGATGAGGCTATAAAGTCTCATGATTCCGCCTTTTGAAAAGAGGCCGTGAATGATGAAATGGATTCAATAATGGGGAATAATACATGGGTTTTAGCTAATCTACCTCCCGGTTGCAAACCCTTAGGTTGTAAATGGATTTTTGTAAGAAAATGGAAAATCTATGGAACCATATTAAAACACAAGGCCCGGTTAGTGGCCCAAGGTTTTAGGCAAAAACATGGTATTGATTACTTTGACACTTATGCTCCGGTAGCTAGAATTGCTACCATTAGACTATTGATAACTTTATCGGCGATTCATGGTCTTGTAATTCACCAAATGGATGTTAAAACGACATTCCTTAATGGTGAATTGGAGGAGGAAGTATACATGAATCAACCCGAAGGATTTGTGGTCAAAGGTCAAAAGTCTAAGGTTTGGAAGTTAATTAGATCTTTGTATGGACTTAAGCAAGCACCAAAGGAATGGCATCAAAAATTTCATGATGTAGTCTTGGCTAATGGGTTTAAAATAAATCAGTCCGATAAATGTGTCTATCGCAAATTTGATAATAACGATAAAGGAGTTATAATTTGCTTATATGTAGATGATATGCTCATCTTTGGGACTGATTTGGAACAAGTGAAAAACACTAATGATTTTCTCTCAAGTAGCTTCTCAATAAAAGATTTGGGTCAAGTGGATGTTATTCTTGGTATTAGAATAATGAGAGGTAAAGGGACTATTTCTTTATCACAACCTCATTATATTGAGAAAGTGGTAAAGAGGTATAATGAGTCAAACTCATCTCATTTTGCTACTCCGATGGATCCTAGTATTCACTTGGTTCCGAGTAGTGGTACTCATATTGCTCAATTGGAGTATGCAAGCTTGGTTGGAAGCTTGATGTATGCTATGACTAGCACTCGTCCGGATATATATAGCATTTGCTATTGGCAAGCTTATCCGGTATACTAGTAAACCTAGTATGTTGCATTGGCAAGCTTTGAGAACAGTACTAAGGTATTTGAACAAAACCAAAGATTATAGTTTAACTTATACGGGAGAACCTTCAATGATAGAAGGGTACTCGGATGCTAGTTGGATATCCAATAAGGAAGATTATTCTTCCACAAGTGGATGGGTGTTTCTTCTTGGAGGAGGTGCCGTCTCATGGGCATCTAAGAAGCAAACATGTATTACCGATTCAACTATAGCATTGGAATTTATCGCATTAGCTTCTTGTTGTCAAGAAACGGAATGGCTAAGGAATGTGTTGAGTGAGGTTGACTTATGGGTCAAACCAATGTCTCCTCTAGCTATCCATTGTGATAGTGCATCCACAATAGCCAAAGCGTACATTGAAGTCTACAATGGCAAGTCAAGGTACATTGGGGTTAGACATAGCTATGTACGTGAGATGATAAAGAATGGTTGTGTAACCATTGATTTTGTTTGGTCTAGTGTGAACTTGGCGGATACGTTTACAAAACCGTTGTCAAGGGAACTAGTGAACAAAATGAACATAGGGATGGGTCTTAAGCATATTGATCAAACTTTAACTAAGGAAAACTCAATTTGATGTCTAATACAACGTTAGATCTCAAATTCAAAGAGGATAGTACTTTTCCTTAAAGGTTGGAAGCACTTGTTTAATATACATCCCAAGGTTAGTGCTTGTTTACTACAATGTAAAGGAGGGTGAATTAAGTTTCTTAATAAATCTTTGATAAAGTGCTCAATTGCAGGAGCACTTGCGTAAAGATTTACCTATATGAGTTAGGGGTTTGGCCGCTTCAACAAGTCTAGGCTTGACTTGGAACGCTCATGAATGGATATGGATACCATGGCTACTAAGGTGTCGAGGGTTAAAGGAATTTTTTGTTAGTGCTTGTGTGTATTGTATCTTCGATAATTCGTAGTGACTGTTTGATTCAAAGCTTAGTCTATATAACAATTGGAATTATCGTAAAGTATACATATACTAAGTACAAATTCAATCATTATGATATTTCTATTTATGGATGAGCATGTTATTTTGTGTAAATTTTTTGCAAGTTGTTGTTTTAAACTTGTCAACATTTATGTCATAATTGGGAGGAGGATTGTTGGAACATTTATGCATAAATGGGCTTAAACTTGTGTTTGACTTGGTTTTTCTTGGATACTTTCTTGGATGCTTTGGGTGATTAAAGTTGATGCTAAATCTTCTAAAGGCCATTAAACATGAGTTAATTTTGGTTAATTAGTGGTGTTATTTGTGTGTATTCATACCATATGTTACATAAGTTAATTGTGTGTATTATACCATATGTTACAAATTAATCCTATAGTTAAACCAGAATTTTAATTCATGTTTTAATGGGGTTGAATGATCATTTGCTCTGATTTCTATCCTTGGTAATGCCTATAAATAGGCTAGCTAGTTCACAAGTTTAAAGTGTGAAAAATCAGAATATCTCACAACTCCTTACAACTTGCTTGCACTTAGAAACTTCTTGCAAACTTTTCTAAATGTGTTCAAAACACAAACTAAAATACAAAGTCCTTTAGAATTCACTTTGATTGATCATAGAAGTGAATTACAACTCCATTGTATCTCATTAGTTATTTCGTGTAACCCGAAGATCCTAGAGGGCGAAATAAAAGAATAAAAAAGCGTAATTTCCGTGCCTTGGAGTGGTGATATATCCGGTTCCCTCTTGTTTTTTTGTTCATCCTCTAACAGATTCTACTCGATCCTGTTGTTGATTAGACTCGTTCTTGACCTGACTCGAGACACTAAAAACCATATTTTGATCTGCTAGTTATTAACAACCCATATCAAATTCAAACCATATGTGACCCAGGAACCTAATGACCTGACGCAATCTTGATCTAACTCGCTAATTATCTGTCCCAAGCTTAATCTGAATCCAAATTGCCTGCCAGGCTGCCACTGTCCCGTTTGATACCCAAATCCGAAACCTAATCAGATCTGAAATTGTTTGATGCATACTTGAGCTGAACTTAAAAAGTTAAACAACTAAAACACAATACAATCACAATACAACCGAATATCCCACTTGACATCCCTACCCCCCATTACATGATATAAATGGCAGAATCAATCAATGCGTTCTGAAAGGGATAGCGTAAAATATCGTGGAAAATTGTCCTCTCTAACTAATTCTTGAGTAGGGCCTGATGTTTTTATTTGAAAGAGGGCCTGATTTTTTACTAGCTACAAAATTACAACCACCTAAAACGTGTATTGACATTATCGTTTTGATCTAGAAGTAGTAGGAGATGTGACGTGAATTACACTTTCACTTAAACTTGTCTACATGATTTCATGATAAGCCCTTCGCAATTCTTCTATTACATACTCCTTCTATCCCAAAAAGCTTTATATACTTAATCGGACATGCAATTTTAGATAATAAGTTATTGTTTGGTTATCAATTATATTTTATTAAAAAGGTAGATGTGATAGGATTTAGTGGTTATTATTTTATTGGGATGTGAGAGAGTGGTGGGTCATGATTGAAAAGTCAAAAGAATAAAATTGTAGTAGATCATGTCCAAAAATAGAAATATATGGAGCTTTTTGGGACAGATGAAAAAAGAAAGTGTATACAGTTTTCTGGGATGAAGGGAGTAGGTAAAGACACATTAAATTAAATCAAGTGATTTTGGTATAGTGGTTGCCAGGCCCGTATCTGGGGCAGGGCAACCGGGGCAGCCGCCCCAGGCCCACGGCTAAAGGCCCAGTTTTCTTTGTTTGCTAGACGGTTTCAAGCGGTAATATACTTTTTCTTGTGATTAGATTGCAACACCTGCACTTTGACTAGTTGGTTTTATATCATGCGCTGAAGTTAAGACAACCATATAGAGGTCGCGGGATCGACTTGTAGGTTGCACCACTCTTTCACTTTACTTTTTTTCCCCCTAATTTCCTTTCTTCAAAACTTCTATTCTCTTTTTAACTTCTTTTTATTTTCTAAATTAATGTAATTTGTTTTGCTTCTTTTTATAAATATATGGGTATGTTTAGCTAATTTTGAAATTTTTTTGTGTTAACTTTTAATTTCATGATTGTACAAATCACCTCTTTTTGAGTTCTACCATTTTTCGTTTATATCTTCTTTTTTAAGTATTACCCACTCTTACTTTATTCCTTATTTTACCAAAAAAAAAATTCCCTCACTTATCCTCCATTACTCGTTTCTTCTGTAATTAGAAAACATGAGGTGATTCCCTTTTTATATTCTCTTTGGACAGTGGAGGCATAGTAAATGGGTAAGACTTAAGAAAACAAAGAGAGTATTTATTAAAAAGTACGTGAAAGAAACCATGGAAAATAGATACAACATATTACCTAAATATCGATCCAATTTGAACTATAATATGAATTTCAATATAAAAAGATAACATATGATTATTATTTTGGGGCCTCTTATATTATTTCGCCCATAGGCGTCCGAAATCTCAGAAACGGCCCTGGTGGTTGCGCACTGTATCTCCCATCAATTGGTTAGGAGTTCGAACTCTGATCTTTGAAAATGAAAAGAAATTCTTAGCTAATCCTTTAACCTTAAGTGAAACGTCTTAAACAAAGGAAATTAGTCATTACTTTCGACAATGGACAAATTTAATATAAAAAATTAAGGTAAAGAGCCATCGAGCTACGTGTGTATAGAAAGTTTTATTTTGGGAGGAGAGGAAAAATCAAACTAGTACACTTATAGTAGTGATTATTTAGTCTGATCATGATGGTGAGAGGCCAAACTTTCACAGCTCAACTAAGTAACGAGGTGCCAATCTAAACTGTTCTTTCAGAACAACGCCCTATTCATATAGACCGGTATTTTAGGGCGGAAAAATCTATGAAATATTTTACATAAGATCATAAACATCCCAGCATTTTCTAAGCTTTCAATTAGAAAATGTACTTCCTCCGTTTTGATATTAGTGATATATTGTGTCTTGAATGTATTTTGAGGCAAAAGATTCTAAGTATGTTTAGGGGGTTTTTAATTGTGATGTTAGTATGTGTGGTCCCCATCCCCACTACCTTTAGATTTGTTAAATGAAGTTAAAGTGTGGTTATAAATTTAAGTGGGGGTATTTATGTCAATTTACAAGCAAAAGTTTACCATATATAGAAACTTTATAAAGTGTTTCACTTATTTGAAAACACCCAATTATAAAAACTGTATCACTTATATTAAAACTGAGGAAGTACTAGAAGATAAGCACCGTCAGCGGGCGTTTGAGAAATGGCCATTATAATCTTTAAGACTAGGTGAATTAATCATTTTGCCACATAAGATAATGAATTTGATTTTTTTTAATTGCAAACATAATATTTTTTTATATTTTCTATAATTCAAGATAAAAAAATTTTAAAAAAAATTTTTGAAAAAAAATCATATATATTGATTATTATCTAGATTTATAGAAAATATAAGAAATAAATTTTTTATTATTTTGCAAATATAAAAAAGCAAAATTTATTATCATGTGTAGCATAATGATTGGCTGATATGAATCCTTTATTAAAATGTTGTGGTAGGCATTATTTCTCAAATGTCCGCCCTAAAATTTTTCCAAAAAAGAGGTAATATAAAAACCTTTTACTTTTCTCTTCGTTAGAGGAGACAATGAAGCAAAACTTACGGAAGAAGTGTCAATATTATTAATTTGAATGACAAATACAACTCTATTACCCTGAGTCACATTTAGGGCATGTTCTCTTCGTCTAATTCTATCTGAACGGAATTGAACAGAACTTATTGGAGCTAAACTGGACTTATTGGAGCTGGAACTGAACTTATTAGAGCTGAAATGAACTAAACTTATTGGAGTTGAACTGAACTGAACTTATTGGAGCTGAACTGAATTGAATTGAATTAAATTGAATATAAATAATAATTATTATGAATTTTAAATAATAAGTAATTATAATTCTAAGTAATAATAATTAATAATTTAGAATAATAATAAATGAATAATGCTAATATTATTTTGATGTTATTAAATCATACTAATAAATAAATAAATTAGTAAAAATGATAAATTAATTCTAAAAATAATAATAGTAATTAATAATGAGTAATTATTATTAGTATTAGTATTAATATATTAATACTTGATGATGGTACAATAAAAATAATGTCTAATAAATAAATTAATATTACGATTATGATAATAATTAGCATAAAAAATGGGTTGGTTTGTACTTCTAACTAAATCACGATTTGTGATAGTTTGGTCAATAATATTTATAAACCAAACCCCACCATAAACCGTCAAAGTATCTTTAATATTCAACATAACGACGATGTTGTATCATAAATAATAGTACTTCAATATTATTAGCAACTTTGTAATTTTTTTAATATCTTCTAGCTTTTTGTTTCTTATTTGTATGAAGTAATAGTGAATATCTGGTCGGTAAAATAAAACAAGAATTGCAAATTAGAAAACTCGTATTGACATGAAATTTCGTTAAAACGCTCCCCAATCCAAATCATGCTCATCTATAATTATAATATTAATAATGAGGTGTAAAGATATAATAACAATAATAATAATTATTAATATTATAATTAAAATAAATTAGACTAACAATAATAATTAGATAATGAATGGAGCTGAACTGAACTGAGCTTAACTGAAACTAAGTTGAAGAGAAAGGCGGAGGCCCTTACAAGTTGGAGAGAGGCAGAAATCACTTTACATGACCGAATGAGGTTCATCTTTTGGAAAGGCCAGTAGGGGCCACGCCCCTAATGAGATCCAAAAAAAATGTTTAGTTTGTGTTGATTTAGGGTTCATTTGGTTCAACTTATTGTCAGTCCTTATAGGTTCAGATAAATTCACATAAATCGGACAAGGTCGAATAAAGTCGAATAAGGTATAATAAGGTTTCATTATATAAGGACAAATAAGTTCAAATAAGGTAAGATAAATTCTGAGAAGTTCAGATAAGCAAAATTAAGTTGAAAACAACTAAGCCTAAATAATGAACACTCTTATCCATTGAACTTTACACAATTGTACTAGGAGACACTAATCCATTAGCTATAATTATTTTCTTTAAAATTTTGCATTGTTGATTTTACCTTCTCATAATTAAACTATTATAAAGTTTTATATTTTTGTTAATGAAAATAAACTTTTACTATAGAACAACCACACATTTATTTGTCCAGTTATATGTAGGTTGTTCAAAAATCGATCTTGACCAAAAAATAGACCGAACTAGTATTGTATAAGACTGGAACTGAGCTAACTGGTTTGGTTCTCCAATTTCTATTGTCCGATTTTCGATCCGGTTTATTTGCCGGATTTGGACCTAATTAGACCTGTTTTGCCTTTACTTATAAATTATATATCTTTTGCCACAAAATAACTATTTTCTTTCCTATTACATTCAGATACGTACTAATGATTAGACAACTTGACCAATAAATAATGTTTGTTGGATAGTTTATGATTGGTTTGCTTAAATTTTTTCTGATTTAAACCCCATAAATCATAAACCATTATAATGTATCATATATTTTTTTGTTTAACGGTCCAATCGGTCTAGTCCAGGGTTGGAACGATTTTGCCAGTCAGGTCATGATCCAAACTATAACCGGTCCGGTCTCTAATTTTCAAATTGGAATTTTCGAATTTTGGTCCAGTCCGGTTCTAGACCGGTGATACAGTCTAGGTTGTATATTTAGTAATTAAGTAACTAACATCATCAATGAAGGAATTCAACTTTATATGTTTATTGCTTGTCTTTATTGTTGTATTATTTGGTTTGATGATTACTCCCTTCGTTTTTTTTTAATATATAGAGATGTATATTTTTTTCACGTGGATCTAGAAAAAAGTGAAAATAAAGTTAGTAGTAGGGGCGGTCACGATGGTTAACCATCCCATTTAGCTTAACGAGACGTCAACCGTAAATTAAAGATATGTTTAGCGGTTAACATGTAACCTATAAGATTTTATTTTTGTAAATAAAATGAGCTTGAACAATAATTGACAAATACTACAAGTTATATAATGAGATGAGACTTTGAGCTCCAGTTAGCTAAGGACCAGATAAACTTTGTAAATATGAATCAAGTATAGAACCTACGGGGATGCTTGGTTACAATTTCGAATCCCGATGATAAATCGTTAAATTGTTTCACTACTTCCAACACACGATAAATCAATAAATAGTCCAAATCCTTAATAATAAGTTTAGAACACTAAAAATAATATATAATATTAGAATCCTAATGAAGAAAGTGAAAAAAAAAGGAAGGGTGAGATTGTGAATCTTTCGGATCAATTGTGGAATAGTGTGAAAACTAGTAACAAATGATTAAGTAAGCAATTGAGTTGTTACTTGCAAGGTTATCAGGATCGGGATCCTACTTTGGATCGGATCGTAAGATCCTACAAAATTATGAAAAAGAGTAGTAAATTTGTTATTAGATAACTAAATGTCCATTTTCCAAACAATAAGGATGCTAAATAACTAGTTTTTCTCAAGTAATATTGGTATTTCATAATCAATTAGGCCTCATATAAGTTAATAATTAGAATTATTAACCTTCTTCCTTTCATTTATGATGTTCAATTATCATGTTTTAGGCTTAGAGTAAAAAGTAATTTCATTTAGGATCATTTGATGAAGAAAAAGTAGGATCTATTACTCTTGTACGATTCTAACCGATCCTGCACTATCCTGACCAATCTTGACCGATCCCACATAGCTGGTCCACCAATATAAGTGAAAAGTAATGATCCTACATGATCTTGTACGATCCTGCACGATCCCATCCGATCCGGTACGATTCTGAAGGGATCCTACTACGATCTTGTCACCACTGCGATCCTGCTTGCGATCTGGATCTATTTGCTGTATTGGATCATATGATCGTACGATCTGGATCGCGATTCTAATAACAATGGTTACTTGCATAATTTTTTTATAACATATATATAAAAATAACGGTTAACCGTTGGTTAAATGTTAGCGAAAATCATAACTATAACCATAATTATTAATCATGATACGGTAGATTAACCGCATCGTAGATCGTTACGCGGATAAACAATATGGTTATATGATTAAAACTTTTTCTAAACGCCCCTAGATAGTAGAAGTTATGAGAAGTGAAAAAGATAAATAAAATGAGTCTTTAAATTAAAGACATATGTAATAATTAGGTGGCCAATCAGCTAAATAAGGAAGAAGAGAGAAGTGTGCGTATCAAATAAAACACTCCTATAGAAAAAAATACCTACTAAAATAACAAAGAGAGTATTATGTAATATGACACTCTTACGCTCTGAAAATTGACATATCTAATATGTTTAAGTAAACTTCTTTTGTACTTATTTGTTTTGAAACAAATGATTGTGATGTAAAAAAGAACTCTTTCCTACCTAGAACGAAAGTTGCCAAGATCTGTCGTATGTCTACCTTAAAACCATATGCCAATAAGAGAAGTAGCCACTTAGGTCCTATTTTTTTGGTCTGCAATAAACTTAAATTAATTTCAGTTCAGTTCCATTAAATTTAGTTCGCTTCAGTTATACTTTAACTTATTTTTGACACTTTTATTATCAATTATTATTATTACTGTTGTTATAATTATTATCAATTATTATTATTACTATTGTTATAATTATTATAATGATTATTATTATTATCTTTATAATTAATATTATTATTAAGTATTATTATTATCAAGTATTATTCTTATCAACATCATTAATAATAATAATATTATTATTAAGTATTATTATTATTATTATTATTATTATTATTATTATTATTATTATTATTACTACCATCATCATCATCATCATCGTTATTAATATTATTATTATCATTAAGTATTATAATGATTATAATTATTTTTATTTTTATTATTATTAAGTATTATTAGTATTATTATTATGATTAGTATTATTATTATATTGTATAATCATTATATCATTTATATAATTCAATTTTAAATAAATAAGTTCAATTTAGTTAAGTTCAGTTCAGTTCCACTAATTTAGTTCAGTTTAGATTTTTGCAGGCCAAAAGAACAGGGCCTTAGTCTTGTTACATAAACATTTCTCCAAACTTATTGTTAGACTATGTAAATTAAGTATGTTAATAATTAATTTAATTAGTTAGTTGTTATCTAGTTTGTTATCTAGTTCCCTAGTCAAAGGGATTGTAATCTAATCTTAACTTAAACCTAGCTTGTAACCTAGTATATATACTCTCTTGGTAATTAATGAGAATTCAAGGATTATAATTCTTTCATGGTATCAGATTAGGGTTTCGTTCAAATATTCCGCTGTGCACAAACCCTAACCCACGCCTAGCCCACGCCGTATACTCCCACACGCGCCACCATGGCCGGTGGATCTAAGGCGTCTTCCTCTTCTTCCCCTTCTTTCTCTTCTTCTTCTCTTCAATCTCTCTCTAATACAAACATTAAACATGTTCTTCCTATCACTCTTGATATGGAAAATGTACAATATTCCACGTTGGCGGAATTATTCAAAGTACATGCACGTTCAAATCGTGTTATTCACCACATTCTTCCTAATTCAAAGACTAAGGCTCCTACTACTGATGACGAAAAGGAAGAATGGTCTACGGTGGATGCAACAGTGTTGAAATGGATATACGGCACCATTTCCGAGGATCTCCTCAACACTATTTTGGAGCCTGATTCGACGGCACAAGCGGCATGGGAGAGACTACGAGATATTTTTCAGGATAATAAAACTTCTCGGGCAGTCACTCTCGAACAGGAATTTTCCAATACATCTATGGAGGATTTTCCTAATGCTTCTGCTTATTGCCAAAGGTTGAAGATGCTTTCTGACCAACTTAAAAATGTTGGTGCACCGGTTACTAATAATCGGCTTGTTCTACAATTGGTGGCTGGCCTTACGGAGGCCTATAATGGAGTTGGAACCCTACTTCGGCAAAGCGACCCTCTTCCCCCCTTTTATCAAGCCAGATCTATGCTTGTGTTGGAAGAGGCGGGATTGAACAAGAAGGTTGCACAATCGTCGTCAAATTCTGCATTAGTGGCCGGTTGTCATGATGGGTCGCCTAATGACTCCTCTCCATCCCCTCGTAGTTCTAATCAGGCCAAGAAAAATAACAATAAAAAAAATCATAGTGGCCGGAACTCTGGACAACGAGGTGGTCAACGGGGTGGCTGCGGCAACAACAGCCAGTCTTCCGGCGGTGGTGGTGGCCGGACTGGCGGGTCTTCACAGCAGCAGACTTCAGCGTCTGCGTGGCCTCCAGCGTGGGGGGGAGCGTGGCCATATGGCTGGGCCATGCCTCCCTGCCCATACCCAACAACGAACTGGGCCAGGCCCAGTTATGTGCCGCGGCAGCAGAAGCCCTAGCAGGGCGTATTGGGCTCCAGGCCACAAGCCTACATGACAGATTCGTCCGCACCTACACCAACGGACATCGAGGCCGCTATGCATACTCTTGGGCTTACTCCGCCGGATCCAAATTGGTATATGGACACGGGTGCTACCTCCCATATGACTTCCTCACAAGGTAACCTTTCGTCTTATTTTAATTTGAGCAAAAATGATGGTATAATTGTCGGAAATGGCCATAGTATTCCTATTTGCGGTTATGGTGACTCACACTTGCCTTCCCCAAACCCCCCTTAACTCTCAAAAATGTGTTGCATGCTCCTAAACTTATTAAAAATTTGATATCTGTTCGAAAATTCACTTCAGACAATTCTGTGACTGTTGAATTTGATCCTTTTGGATTTTATGTGAAGGATTTTCAGACGGGGAGACAACTCATGAGATGTGAGAGTCAGGGGGCCCTCTATCCCATTAATACTGCTTTCAAAAATCAAGCCAATTCTGCTTCTACCTTTGCTGCTCTGGCACCTTCATTATGGCATGATCGATTAGGTCATCCTGGTGTTCCTATTCTTGATAGTCTTAGGCGAGATAATCTTATTGAATGTAATAAACTTAGTTCCTCTAATGTTTGTTACTCTTGTCCTCTTGGGAAACACATTAAATTGCCTTTTGTTGCTTCTACTTCTAGTACTTTGATGCCATTTGATATTATACATTGTGATCTTTGGACATCTCCCGTTTTAAGTTCAGTTGGACATCGTTATTATTTGGTGATTGTGGATGATTATTCTAATTTTGTATGGACTTTTCCGCTTTCTAGAAAATCTGATGTCTATTCCACTTTTCTCCATTTTCGTGCCTATGTTCGTACTCAATTTGAACGGGAAATTAAAAATATTCAATGTGATAATGGTCGGGAATTTGATAATGACCCATTTCGGAAATTCTGTCTAACACATGGTCTATCTTTCCGCCTCTCATGCCCATATACTTCCTCTCAAAATGGAAAAGCTGAACGGAAAATACGCACTATAAAAAATATGGTCCGCACTCTCCTTGCTCATGCTTCCATTCCATCTTCCTTTTGGCATCACGCACTTCAAATGACCTCTTATCTTCTCAATATACTCCCACATAAGACAATCGCCTATCACTCTCCACTAAAAATTCTCTTTCACAAAGAGCCTTCTTATTCCCACCTTAGGGTTTTTGGGTGTCTGTGCTTTCCTTTGTTTCCATCCACCACCATTCATAAGCTTCAAGCCCGCTCCACTCCATGTGTATTTTTGGGTTTTCCGTCTAACCATAGGGGATATAAATGCTTTGACTTATCATCTCGGAAAATCATTATTTGTCGCCATGTCCTATTTGACGAATTCAAATTCCCATTTGCCTCGTTACATAGCCCTCATGCCCACTCCTATGATTTTCTAGATCCCACCTCCCCTTTGGACTTACCGCCTATCCCAAACCCACATTCTGAGCAGCCCACACCCACCCCTATTCTGTCTGGGCCTAATCCTCGGTCCATTCCTTCTAACGTGGTCCAGGATTCTGCCCAGCTTACTCCTCCTCTGGCTGGGCCCAGTCCGCCTAATGGTCTTCCTCCTCTCCATGATGCGCCTATGGGCTCCTCAACCCAGACTTCTTCTTCTTCTCCTGGGCTGCACACGCGGCCCAGTTTCTCTCCTTCCTCTCTTTCGCCTATGGGCCAGCCCCCTCTACCTCCTATTGCACCATCTAGTCCTGCCCCACCACGAGTTCATCCCCCTGCCCAGACGCGGTCTTCTCGATCACGGGCCCGTATTCCTTCGCCTTCTAGCTCACAAGCCGTGACACGTAGTAAACATGGAATTTATAAACATAAGAAAATTATTTCTCTAAATTCTATGGTTGCTCGTTCTCCTCTTCCTAAGAACCCCGTGTCTGCTCTTCGTGACCCAAATTGGAAAATGGCTATGGATGATGAATTTCATGCTCTTATTAAAAATAAGACGTGGGAGTTGGTGCCCCGTCCGTCTGATACTAACATTATTAGATCTATGTGGATTTTTGCTCATAAGGTTAATGCTGACGGTTCTTTTGAGAGGTATAAAGCTCGTCTTGTAGGTGATGGAAAGACACAGCAGGTGGGGATTGATTGTGGTGAGACATTTAGCCCTGTGGTCAAGCCAGCGACTATTCGTACTGTTCTTAGTCTGGCATTGTCCAAAGGGTGGGATCTTCATCAACTGGATGTGAAAAATGCTTTCTTACATGGTGAGCTGAATGAGACAGTATATATGCATCAGCCATTGGGCTACAGGGATCCTCAGTTTCCGAATCATGTATGTCTGCTGAAAAAGTCATTGTATGGACTCAAGCAGGCCCCTTGGGCGTGGTATCGCAGGTTTGCAGACTATGTTTCTCGGATAGGTTTCAGTAATAGCAAGTCAGATAATTCATTATTTATTTATCGACGAGGTACTGACACTGCTTACCTCCTCCTCTATGTTGATGATATTATTCTGATTGCTTCATCTACTGTTGTTCGACAGTCTATTATGTCTCTTCTTAGCTCCGAGTTTGCTATGAAGGATCTAGGTCCTTTGCATTATTTCTTGGGTATTGCTGTTGCTCGTCATGCAGGTGGTCTTTTCTTATCCCAGCGCAAGTACGCTGAGGAGATTATTGAGCGTGCTGGCATGTCGGCATGCAAGCCGTCCCCTACTCCAGTTGATACTAAGCCAAAGCTTAGTGCTCATTCTGAGGTGTCATGTTCCGATCCTACTTTGTATCGGAGTCTTGCAGGTGCTCTGCAATATTTGACGTTTACTCGTCCAGATATTTCGTATGTGGTGCAACAAATATGCTTATTCATGCACAGTCCGATGGATGCACATATGCAGGCCCTTAAACGTATCATTCGATATGTTAAAGGGACTATTGATCATGGTCTTCATCTATATCCATCATCCATCTCCACTCTTCTTTCATATACTGATGCTGATTGGGCAGGTTGTCCGGATACCAGACGCTCCACGTCTAGGTATTGTGTGTTCTTAGGTGATAATTTACTGTCTTGGTCCTCCAAAAGACAGGCTACTCTTTCTCGTTCGAGCGCCGAGTCAGAGTATAGAGGGGTGGCAAATGTAGTTTCGGAGTCCTGCTGGCTACGAAATCTACTTGTTGAGCTTCATTGTCCTATTCCGAAAGCCACACTAGTTTATTGTGATAACGTCAGTGCTATATACTTGTCGGGAAATCCCATACAACA
Source organism: Patellifolia procumbens (assembly GCA_947645195.1). Taxonomy (NCBI): domain Eukaryota; kingdom Viridiplantae; phylum Streptophyta; class Magnoliopsida; order Caryophyllales; family Amaranthaceae; genus Patellifolia; species Patellifolia procumbens. The sequence continues at coordinate 365,110 of CANSGD010000402.1, read as the reverse complement.
TCAGCGTACCAAACACATTGAGATGGATATTCATTTTGTTTGTGAAAAGGTAGCACGGGGTGAAGTTCGTGTCTTACATGTTCCTTCTAGGCATCAGATTGCAGATATCTTCACAAAGGGACTCCCATTGATACTTTTTGAAGATTTTAGAGACAGTCTCAGCGTTCGTCCTCCTCCCGTTTCGACTGCGGGGGTGTGTTAGACTATGTAAATTAAGTATGTTAATAATTAATTTAATTAGTTAGTTGTTATCTAGTTTGTTATCTAGTTCCCTAGTCAAAGGGATTGTAATCTAATCTTAGCTTAAACCTAGCTTGTAACCTAGTATATATACTCTCTTGGTAATTAATGAGAATTCAAGGATTATAATTCTTTCACTTATCAATATGGAACTTTCACTGTAAATATTTTATGGGGTCAAATCTTTCACAGTTCCACATTGCCCGCAAAACCACAAAAATACTTTTGCACCTGCATGATTTTTACAAATAACTCTTCTCTAGGGGAGTTTTAGAAGCCACCTTTGCAAAGAGAAAATTTGATGTTTCATCAATCCATCCCCTCGTTTCCTCAAGAATATTTCTATATTGTGCAAAATTGTCTTCATGTCCAAGAGCTATTCTCATTTAGATCTTTCTCTTTAGTTTAATAAGCTTGCACCCATCTAACCAAATGCTAGCCAGTCTAAAAAGAGATAGCCCAAAGCAGCTTAAGAATTTCGCTCTGTTCCAAATAACCATTTCCCTGATGTTCCAACCACCTTAAGCTTTAGGCAGACATAAAGCAGACCAAGCAACGGTATCTTTATAATGAACAATTGAACACACGTTTGAGGATACCTTCTCAAAAGATTTTGAATTGCTAATTTCCTTACATAGAGTAGACATAAAATGAACCAATAAATGCAAGAAAATAAGATTTTAAATTTTCTCCCTCCTCCCAAAACTTGGGATTAATCCTAAATAATCTAAAGTTGGTTTTTTTTTTTGAAAAAGGTGGGATTATTTTGAGAATAAAGGTGGAAGTTGGAATTTTTCTTGCTATTTTTTTGTTAAAAGAGTCAATATAGTACAATTGTTTTCTAAAGTGATAACATAGTCCAAATATGACTCAAGTGGAACCTATTCAATCCAACTCTTAAATATAATATTCAATTTTGTAAAACTTAAATTCGAATGGCGATAATTGGAAGTGGAATTTGGAAAATCCGATCAAATCCAACCAATTATTTTTTTTACACTGAAAGTACTAAGAATTATTACTTCCTATATTTCTAAAAAGTTGCAACAATTTAATTATTGAACTTTTTATTGCTCTACCTAAACATAATTTTATAAATTGATGTTATTATGTATAATAACCAACATATATTAGTGCTAATAGGAAAATAACACGATTTCCTAATATGTTTATGGCATTAAACTGTCTTAGAAAGAATAATATGCTAGATATCTACTATCTCAGGAACAATTACGTATTTTTTTATGATACAAGAAAAAGCATTAAAGTACTTCTCTCAAGGTTGTAGCCTAAATAATCTAAATTGATGAGTTTTAAAAGGTATAAACAACTACTTTGGTTGATTTGATGTGCCGGCTCGGAAAGGAAATCGACAACTTGATTTTCTTCTCTTAAGATGTGGGTGATTAGAATCGAATCAAGGTAACAAACAATTTGGTTGATGAAACTGACTAGTGTGTATATATATTCCACGGTGTACCATACATGCCTTTGACCGATCGATTAGAACTAAATGGTCTCTTTCAATAATAAGGTTCTTAATTTGCTTATATCAAGTTTGAATGAGGCCATTTCTTAGGATAACCAATTCTGTAATGAGGGGGGTAGTTTACTCCAATTTAGAAGCTGCAACTGTTAGGTCGGGTTTACCTTCAGAATCTATGAGGACTTTTCCAGCATTTGAGCAAGACTGAGTGGATGATCTATTAGCTCGGGGGAGGATGCATCTATCTAAGTTGACTAGCTAGTTTTTTAGTCCTGCAACGGTGGGGGGCCTGTGTTTTGGTTATCATAAGTGCAACAAATATACCATTCTTAGATTGTGTCGTCCATTTGAAGACTATTGGGTTCCTTTCTTTCCAAATTCTCCAAAAAATTTGACAGTTTTTTGGTGCATTTTGACCAATGGTTTTTTATTGTCAAGGATAGAAGTTTTGACATTATGCAATGATTTTATTTGGCTAATTGGGAGCCCAATATTTTCAGCAAAGATGAAAATTTATTTATAGTTGGGTATGTAAGAAATTCATGGTCTATAGTGTCCGACCCATACTTACAAAGGGGACATTCCGTTGATATTGGATTTTGTGGCCTGAGTGCTAGATTGCTCTCTTGTAGACAGACCATTATGCAACATTTGCTGCCACATGAAAACTTTTACTTTTTGGTTAACCATCCATGTTTTAGATCAACTAGTAATCTCGATTTAGACTTTGGAGGGATCAAAGGTTGTCTGATGACCAAATAGTTGTCTTCACAGAAAAATCTGTCCAAAATAGCGTGTATTTTTGTTACGAAGATGGGAGAGGAATGCTAGCTATAAGACTACATATGTGCGCTGGAACTAAGGGCCGAATTTTGTTCATGTCAGGTCGAATAACTTCGTTTACATTGAGTTATATCTCCAACTTTGTTGGAGCCTTGATTTATTTGATCCACGATGCTGGGGTGGCAACGCTAGTTGTCTAGCTAAAAATATCTATATTTTTCTGAGCCCAATTTCCAACGGATCCATGATCAAATTAGATCTGTTGTTTGCAATATAGCTTATCTAAATGATGGAGTCAGTAGGTTTTGAGTTATATTCAAAGAATGAAATTTCCTTCGAATATTAATTTCGGACCTTCAGATGCCCAACCATATTATCAGCTTAGCAAGGATCTTAATTCCCACTTAGCTTTGCTAAGAGGCTCTGGTGACCTTTTATTAATCCAAGACCTCCTAGTGCTTTGAGTGCACTTTCTCCCATGCAATAAGAGGTATGCCCTTGAAATAGGGGTTATTTCTTGAGGAAAAAAGTTCTTTTTTATTACTCCCTCTATCCTATATTAGTTGCAACACTTTTTATATATGGTTGTCTCATATTAATTACAACACTTCAATTTTAGGCATGGAAACACTAATATTTTATTATATATCACTCAACTAATATACCTCACTCATTCTTGATTTATGTGAAATATATTAACATTGCACCCTTATTCTATTAACTTTCTAAAAGTACCACATCAATTTCAATCACATCAACTTTTACAATAAATTAATATAATCTACCCCATACTCTATTAACTTCCTAAAACTATGTGCACAAGCTATTGCTGCGATCAATATGGAACGGAGGGAGTATCTAATTTCTTTGTGATGGCCTTAATGCTGTATCCATTGTATAGATTGGTATGGCTTCCATATTTCTTTGGATGAGCACTACTGTTTCTGCTTTAGACATATAGCTGGAGCTCCAATTGTTTAGTTTTTAATCGGTTTTTAAGACACGAAGGATTGAAAATAATTCTCAGTACTTTTATAGTTTGACAAGTGACTTCCGAAATATCTCCATAGATTGGACTTTGGTTTCATCTTTAAATTGCCAACTATAGAAAGTATTCTATAGCGTGGTGTATGCTTTGAGAATATTATATTGACAATTTTAAGATAATTTATGAGTTGCTCCCAGTTTTGGCAATTGAGGTCTAGAATATCTTTAAGGTTATTGCTTGTAGATTGAGTTACTTTACAAAATAAAAGGCAAGCATTGTTAAAAGAGCCTCAGAACTTTCTCGGGGGTGAGCTTAACTTAAATCCAATTCCAAACATATATCATTAATTAGTTGCATAGAAAAGTTATCAAGCTAGTATACTTCCATACAGATAATGAAATGGTATGGAGACAAATGTTCTCCTTGTCGCAATTCCCTTAAATCTGATCATTTTTTATATATTATGGTTTATAGTGCATAGCATGAGACTAATGTGACGCAACATCGTATCGCTTATCCATTACTCCCTCCGTTTACTTTTAATTGTTACGCTTTCCTTTTTTGAACGTTTCTTTTTAATTGTTACACTTACACATTTTCTATATATGGCAAACTATCACATCTTGCCACACCACTTTCCCATAAAACTGGGACCCACACTTTCATTGAATAATGCACTAAACACCCAACCACCCCCCTTAATGATCAGTTAACCCATCTCATTAACATATCTAACGTCATTTGTCTCTCACTCTTCATATCTCTCTCTGATCTCTCTCTCTCCTCTCTCTCTCTCTCTCTCTCTCTCGTGTCTCGCTGTTACTCTGGAAATTTCTAGGGTTTTCAAGTTCTTCAAAAACGCTCACAAATCTCTCTTGATGTCCGTCTACACTCTCCAAAAATTTGAAGAAGCACCCCACCAAAAAAAGCCCTCATTTTCGGCTACATCTGAGTACAAGTCTCTCGTTTTGTGGTTTTCTTTTCTAGATCTAAAGGTTGGTAAATAAATCTTCTTTTTGTTTTGTTAGATGCTCTAAAATTCCCGGTTTTTATATAAATTTTTGTGAAATTTTTGCCCCAAAATACGCCACATTTAGCTATATTGAAATCTAGGTTTTCATCTTTTTGTAGATCTTGTTTTTTTTTCCGTAGATCTTGCTATTTGGTTTTCAGATCTGAAGGTTTGCATTCGTTTTTTATTCATAGATCTTTTTTTTGGGTTCTATGAAGAAATGTTTTAGGTTTTTTATTTCGTCTCTTTGAAGCTCAAATCCCTTTTTTTTTACGTTGTGGTTGTCATCATCCGGTTTTTTTAAGTTATTTTTTGATTTATTTCGATTTTATTGTGGTAGATGTTTTTTTGTTGAACCTTTAATCTCTGTTTCTGTTGCTCTGTTCATTTCTGTAAAATTTTTCTTCATTCTCTTATTTTCGAACCTAAATTTTCGGATTTATGGAGGGATCTAAAGGGTTGCAAAAATGTGGCCGGAAAATGAAGGATGGTTATGGTTTTGGTGGGTGTTCTTCATCTGTTGTCGATGATTGTGTAACTGAGTTTGTCCCAGACTCTGAGGATGTAGATGAGTTTGTCCCAGACTCTGAGGATGTAGATGAGTTTGTCCCAGATAGCATTGAAGATGAAATGCCACTGTCTTCGAAAAGAATGAAAATGGCTGTCCTTCCATCGACGAGAGATTCGTCACCTGTGTTAGCAAGAGGGAAGCAAATATGAGCTGTCAAAAATAAGAAAAAAGAGATAGAAAGAAAAGCTATGATCAATGGCTTTGAGGTTCCTAAATGGTTGGAATGTTCTATGACAGAGGATGAAATATACGAACTCCTAAAATCTAGGGTTCCTTGTCTACAAAGGCGACATATGAGCTAAGTTTACGAGCTACTCCCTCTGTTTGTTTTTCATTGTTACGCTTCGTTTATGAAATTTTTTCATTCATTCTCTATGATTCAATATTCTGGTTTGTGAGTGGCTGCCTTTACTGTTGTTTGGTTGGAATGACTGCCTCTGTTTGTTTGTTATGGTTATGTTAAAATCTGCTTCATTGTTGTGGTTGTGAGTGGCTGCCTCTATTGTTATGGTTCGTATGTTATTCTATTTGTTGTGGTTGTGTTGAATTTGGTTTATTTTCAAATTTGTTATTGTTAATCATAAGGACGTAATAAATTTACGGAGTTATTGTCAATGAAATATTAGGCCTAAAAATAAATATAACTTCTACTCAGATATTCACGTTCGTTGATTGTTTCATGTTTTATATAGTTTCTATATTTGGAACACGATTAGAAATTTTAGAATTTGTCATTCGTTTCATGTACATTATGTATGGTTATGTTTTGATGCTCGTTTCCTGTTGATTGTGTATCGTCGTGCAAGTTGATTGTGCATTTTCATGAGCCCTATTTAGTATGGTTTTGTTTCATGTTGATTGTGTATGGTTATGTCGTTTGAGTATGTTTATATGAGTATGAATGGCTTTTTAGCTTAAGCGTACTTAGGTGTCCTCTATGATGAAGGCAACCGTATTTAGTATACTTTCAATGTTATGCCTAGTGATGAGCGTTCACCTACGGCCACCATCAGTTAGTTTCACTTTCTGCATGATGCGGCAGTAGGTTAGCTTGCCATCTAGGGGATCATTTCAATGAAAAGTAAATGAAATGCCTGAGAGGAAAGGTAAGTTAGATTTTTTTGTGTCCTCTATGATGAAGGCAGCCCTGTTTAGTAAACTGTCATTGTTACGCCTAGTCATATGTATATACCTCGAGCCACCATCAGCTACTTGCATAGATTTTGTGTTATTTGACACACAATCTTTGCACAATCTGTATGATGAGGCACTAGGTTAGTATACATTTTAGGGAATCAATGCTAGCTTAATTGCGAATATTTATATATGCCTGAGAGGAAATAAAATGGCCAAAAGTGAAACTTTTACAAAAAGGCCTCCCTAACGTACTTTAAACTATACAAAAGTCATTAACTGCTTTTTATGAGAATGGTTTTGAACCTAGTTGAGATACCCAAAAACTTGATCTTCATTTCCATGTGCAATTCCATTCTCGTCATTCGGATGTTAGTCTATGGATTGTTTGTTGGTTGAGTTGCTAGTTCACTTGCTTCACCTCCTTCTATTGCTGCTTCTGTTGCTTCTGTTGCTGTTTCTGCTGCTTCTGTTGCTTCTGTTGTTGTTTCTGTTGCTGCTTCAGTACTTTCTGTTGCTTGTATTGCCTCTGTTACTGCTTCTGTTGCTGCTTCTGTTGCTGCTTGTGTTTCTGGTTCATCAGTTGCTCCACCTTGCAACCACTGTCTTGCTTCATCTATAATTTCTTGAGGCACTTCCACTTGTATAGCAAGTAGGCCATTACTTTCCAATCGTGATTTATTCACATGGGGCTGCTTATAGTTGTTGCTTCCTTTTGCTTTCAAAATTTCTATCATGTTGTATTGAAAGCTATGCCACACATTTGCTAATGTTTTTGGGTGAAAATCATCATATGCTTTCTTCACAGCTTGAAGTAATTGTAGAATTGTGTTTGGTCTTTCCTTGTATTGTAGACTTTGTAAAGCACGGAAAAACCCAAGGTCTAAAATGTTTAGCTCAGGGTTGTTTGGTGGTTGTTGTATTAATCGAAATTCAAAACCATTTTGCTTGCTTGCTGCCACCCATTCTGGATCACTTGCTGTTACATGTGGCTTCGCATTGTCTTGTTGAATGTATATAAGTTTACTCCTGTGTGCAGGCCAATTGGCCATGTTTGCTGGCAGTACATGGTTGATTAATTTGTCCCTCATTATATCTTTCGTGACTGCTGTAATTGCCTTTGTCTCAAATGTACCCCTCTCTCTGTTTATTGATCTTCTTTGAGCTGGTACATCATCCACTAAAGGAAAGATTCCAACTTTCCCGCTCCAAGTGTTGGTCCCTAACATGTTGAATGCTGGCTTACCGACCGCTGCCAAAAACATGACCTTTATAATGTGTCTTTTTGATTTACATGATCTGTGGGGGTCAACCTCTGATGGTGCCAAATAAAACCTCTGTGTTTTTTGATGCATGTAAAACCATTTTTCGTCAATGTGAATGAAGTTTAACATGTCATGAAATTTGGGCTACCCACCAATTTCCGGGTGAGGGTGTTGGATTTGACACAAGATCCAAATGACTCGTGAAACTTTATTTTGTGATGTTAATAATGGGTGTATTGCGTTTGTGTGAGGCCTAATTTGTCCCCTCTTCACTAAACGCCACACGGTTTTCAAACAAACACCTAGCTTATATGACAAGTCCCTTAAACATGTTCTATCTTTTAAAGGAATTGAAGTTAGCATTTCTTCGGTTAATACAAATTTCTTCCTGCCTACGTTACCTGCCATTATTTTCTTGACGTTGATTTGCTGCTGCTCAGTCAATTGTTGCTTTGCTATGTTCCAGATGAAACTTGCTGTCTTCCTGCTCACGTTGAATTCAGCTGCTGCCTTCGTTACTGCCCCATATGGAAGTACGTTACCTGTTGCTTGTGAAATCAACAACTCAGCTAGTTTTTGCCTTTGATCGTCACTCAACCAAGGCCGATGATGAGGCTGCTCAATGTTAATGATATCATCGTCTATGATTTGATCCATATTGGTAAGTTTTTATGCACTTGAGGCCACAACCACACACCCCCACTCTGTGTAAAGGGCTGTCTACTGTGGGTTGAAATGGGTTGAGTGACGTTCTGGCAGAAATACGGGCTTATGTTGTTGATTTCAGCTCGGGTCAACTCTGCTCGGTGGACTTCTGGGTGTATGGCTTGGGGTGGTTATTTTTTTGGGGTTAGTTGTGGTGATAAATGAAGGATTTAATGTGGGGATCCTAAGTGTATTTATAGGACCCATTTTCAGTTTTCATTCTCCCTCCAAAAAGAAGTGAAGCAAAAGTGTAATTTTGGAGGGAGTCTAAATTTTCAAACTTTTGGCAGCAAAAAGGGACTGTTTTGGTCCGTGTAATTAAGGGGAGAAATCCCACTAAGTGTATATTGTTAATTTTTGGATGATGTCACCAACCTTTTTGCTTTTTTGCTTTTTCAACTCTATCTCTCTTACTTTATCTATTTCCAATGCAATAATTGCCTAGATTTCAATGTTTGTCTTGGTTCTCCCCCAAAGTGAACCGTAACAATTAAAACTAAACGGAGGGAGTATTTGTTAAATCCTAAGAATTAGAGAGTTTTGAACATAAACCTTTTTCATAACGAGTTTTAAGGTAAACTATCCGGTCTTATTTTTGGATTTGAACATAAACTTTTTTCATATCAAGTTTTAGGCTTGAAAAAACTTTGAGCCAAATCTGTCATAGCCGAGGCTCTTGTATGGATCAATGTCAAACAGATTGTCTATTATATATTGTTAATTTTGTAATTGGGTTGATTAGCTCACATCATATCCTTATCTTTTAGCCAACAAATGCTGAAAAAATAAAACTTCGAGGGAAGATGCTACAAAACAAATTATTCAATATGCAGTCGTGAAGTCATGGTTCATGCAAGAGCTGAAAAGGGAAGATCGAGTTTGCTTTCTTTATTCAAATTGATAAGAATTAATCGGTCACTAAAGAGGTGTGAAGGAGCTTGACTTGTCAGAAGGAGCTAGTTTCAACATTATACAGTGATAGAGTTTGTTTGGTGATTAATAGAATAAGCAAAAATAAATAAATTACGTGGTTTGTCACAACATTGACTAATACTCCCTCTGTCCCCCAAAAGATTTTCCATTTTTCCATTTTTGTTTGTCCCAATTACATTTTCCATTTCCTTATTTGGATATGCCCCACTAATTAGAATATTATTTTTCTTACAAAAAGTATATGACCCCACTCTCTCTCTTAATAAACAATTCTAAATAATACCCACCACCTTACTTTTCAATCATAAAATGCAACTTTAGACCCCACACTTACCTCCCTTCTTAAACTTTGTGCCCAAAAGAAATGAGCAATCCTTTGGGGGACGGAGGGAGTAGTATGGTAAGACTATTTAGTAATTCATATGTTATTCTTTCACTGTTCGATCCACTCAAAATAGTTGGTAACCCCTCCTTAATAGTCAATAACCCCTTCCCCTAAAAGATTCAGTAACCTACATCCAAAAAGTCAATAACCCCTTTGCAATGAGTTAGTAACCCTAAAATAATTAGTGATCCCCAAACAGTTAATAACTCTCCTAAGACAGTTAGTGACTCCCCTAATTAGTCAATAACCCCAAAAACACCTTGTAATCTCCCTAAAATAGTTGATAATACTCATTATATGCACGCTCGACAAGCCGCAAACAAGATATCCGGAATACAATATCTAGTGAGTTGTTACATGCAAGGCATCCCTTGTCCCACTATTAGTTTATAAATTCGACATTCTTTCAAAATTTGACAAAAGGTTTGAAAAGAATAGTGTACCTCTTTTCGTTGTTATTTAACATGTTACAATATTGATAGTTTCGTTGATTTGACATAGAAGACCATTTAAAAGCATCTAGAGTACATGACTAAGAGCATGATTTGAGAAGTGGTTTTAAAAAAATGACTTTCCTTGTTCAATTAATTTTGGTGGGTTAAACAAGATTGACTTTTTTGTTCAACTTATCTTCTTTGTTGGTATATGATAGATTCGAGAAGATTGACATTCTCATCACATACAGGAAATATATGGAATTTCATATTAAATTTGATTTGTTTTCCTTCCAGTCGTATTGTACATGTTATAACGTTACAAATAGGGATGACAATGTACCGGATCTGGATCGGATCCAGTCTCAGATCCGATTTCTCCAAAGGCAGATTCAGATTCGACCCGGATCCATCGGTTTTAAAAATTAAGGACCCATATCCAGATCCAACGAGTCCATCAATCCAAAACGGATTTTGAACGGATTCACTATTTTATTATTTTTAAAAAGTTAATATACACTTTTTAGAAAATTATTTGTACTTTTTACACAAAAAATAAATATACATAATTTTACCCTGAGTAAAACAAAAAATCTCCCATATTTTTCATCGTTATATGAATGTTTGGGTATAACGACTTTATTATAATTGTACTTATATATTGTTTCGTGATTTACTTAATATTTGTTCTCAAAGATACAAATTACACAATAAGACTATTACCTTATTTACATACTATTTATCATTATATAATTTTTTAAAAAATTAAATGACAGATCTGCGGGTCAGATCTGGATCTCAAGGGCAAGATCTAGATCCGTTTTTGAAACAGAGACCCAGATCCAAAATATGGATCCAAATGGACCGGATCCAAGATCCACTGCCATCCCTAGTTACAAGCGTGGGACGACATTAGTAATATTAGGAAAACAATATTTATGTAAGATGTTCATGACATTATTACCGTGTTTAGGGCATATTGCATGTATATATATTAAGGAAAATTGTCAGAAACCACCTTATAAAGTCACTTTTTTGAGAAAACCACCTAATAAACGTTTTATTATATTAAACCACCTATTAAGACACTTCTTTTTAAAACACCACCACTTAACGGTTGATCTGTAACTCCGTTAACTCTAATTAGACTTCCCTCCAATTTTGCTTGTAATGTGAAAAGACGAAATTGCCCTTTTGGGTTTGAAAAGCAAAGACTCATCATTTACCCCTTTACACCTTCATCTTAGAAGCTTCCAAGTTCTGAGAGAGCATAATTCACCATGCCAAGCAAGAATCACCACACCAACCAAGCTTCAATTACTTCTTTTCATTAAACCTAGAAAAACCGTAAATTGAAAATTTTCACCCTTTTTCTTTGATTTGTGAAGAACTGGAGTGTCATTTTGGAAAATCATGTCAGAAGAGAAGGGAAAGCTATTGTTGATGAGCTGAAAGATTCTCAAAATATGACAAAGGATGATGGGTAAGTCAACAAGTATTAAATTCGCATTTTTTCATTATGTACTTTCTTTTTCTTCATGCTTTAACCGTATAAAACTACAACCCTAGTTTGAAAATTGAAAATTGTTTCCTGATTTGCTTTAACTGTGAGTGTTTAGTAGTTGAATAACTAGGTTTTTATTTGCTTTCCTGATTTGTAGGTGGGCATCAAAATATGTAGATGCAAATATGTAGATTAATCCAAAAAGTACATAAACCCTAATTTTACTAGTGGGAATTTAAAACAAACGAGGAGCATTACTTGCAATTGGATGCAGGAATCGCAGATGTCAAACCCTAATTTCAAAACTATGAACCCTAATTGAAGGATTGAAGAATAAACTCAAGAATTTGAATGAATTGAAAATGTGAGAGATGAGGTGCTATAAAAAGGGGGAAATTTTGGTGGGAAATCTGGGATTGAAAGAGGAGAGAAAATCATAAAGGGGACCACTTGGCTGAATAGTTAACGGAGTTAGTGTCAATATGTTAAGTGGTTATGTTTAAAAAAAAGTATCTTAATAGGTGGTTTAATATAATAAAACGTTTATTAGGTGGTTTTCTCAAAAAAAAAAGTGACTTTATAAGATGGTTTCTGACAATTTTTCCATATATTAATGGCACAAACATTTTACTTATGTTATATTCTACCAAGTTTGGAAAAACTTATGTGCAAGATATCTACTAGGGAGATCATGTCTACAAGATACCACACTCTATATATGGAGAGTTCTTTTGTTGCGCCGTAATTTTGAAAATGACAATGTCAAACTAGTCCTAACTAATACTCCAATACGAGAACAATTGTTAGAAGGAAATGGATTCAATAACTTGAAGCAAAGGTAGAAATGTTGAATTCAAGATCAAAGCAAAGGTAAGACTGAACGGGGCTAAGGTGTTCAAGTTTTTGGTGTTGGTAAGTAATTGAATTTTTTTTATTAAAGAAACCACTACATACGAAACTGAAACCTATAAAACTGACAAATAAAACGTTTAATAATCTTTACTAATGGAACTATATAATTACCAAAACATACAAGACTAATTGGTTTTGTTTTTACAGCTCGTTTATTCATTAGCCACCAAATTAGTTGCTTCCTTTTTCTTGAAATGTTTCAGATTACTTAGTACATAATTTTATAGTAGCTTATTTCTCTACTTTATTTTCTCTTTAAAATTAGGTCATAATGTCATATTGATACTCACCTAGTAACTTTTTGTTTTCTCCAATTAAACTTTGTACTGCCAAATTGTGGAGTAAGTAGTATCAAACATAGGAGTATAATCAAGAAAACATGGGTTATTGTACCATAATTAATAAGTGGGGAGAAAGCAAGTGTACACAAAACCATGTGAATAGGTTATAATCACCTAAATATGTTGAGAAACCCATGTGAGAAAGTGCGAGCAAATTGCATCTGGAAAGAGCTTATTTGCACGTGGTTAGTGGACCTAAAGCATACTAACTTATAAGATATGGGAAATGTACGTACAATCACTCACTAAATCATCACCATATTAGCTTCCTTTGTCTTGCAACATTTCGTTTTTGTGCTGGCAACTTATGATTTAAGTTTCAATGATGGAAGATGGTGTAAATAATAAAACCAATGATGTTTTTGGGTTACGTAGGTACCTTTAATTTGGTTGCAACTTTAATTTCCATTATAATATGGTTCCTTAACCACAAGGCAGGTGTGGATCTCCATTATATACTGGTGTTTGCTAATACTAAATAAGGTTTGTGGTATCTTTTATTCTAATGCTTGTTGATGCCTCAATCAAATGTCACGTACGGCAGTTGCAACTTCCAGAAATGCATGCATTATTATGCTATTTGCATATAAAAAGTACAAAGATGCCAAACCTAGGTTAAGTTGGTTTAGTGACTCAAACAATTTTTAACATAGGTAATAACGTAAACTATCTATAAAAAAGTAATAATGTATTGTGTGTGAGGCGTCATACCATTGACATGGGTCACATGGCTAGACAGATTATAGTCTATTGAAGTCTACAAGTTGTCTTAAGGATGACAGAAGGGTAAAATTTAGTGGGTCTCGCTCCACACCTACCCCAATTAATGCTTGGTGGGTATGAGTATAAAAAGTCATATCTGTCATGGGTAGTGGGTAGATGATGGGTGTAGGACATACTCGCTCCATATCGATCTACCCCGCCTACCCAATATCCACCTGACAACCATTAAAAATCTTATTCTATTATTAGTCCGAAAATATACAAACCCAACCTATTACTTTTATTAGCCATTGGACCAAATAGTTCATTAAATGACATGGATGGAGAACGTCCCATTAGTCAGTTTGTAGTTTTTCATGGTTTAATTCATAAACTTCATTGTTTGAAAGATATGAATATCGGACGGGCGAGTATGGGTGAGTATGAGGCAGGTATGGGTGGGTTGGTTATTAAATGGGTAGTGGGGATGGGTATGGTTTTCGGTTCATACCAACATGAGCAAGCGTGGGTATGAGACTTGTAATTTTAAAAGGATGGATATGGCCGTATGGGTATGAGGAGGGGGTGCCGAGACCCGTCTGCCAATTTTTCCATATCTAGGTTCACTTACTCATACTTGTTGACTACCTTACATATTACTAGACCGCTCATATATAGTAAGATAGATTAAGTACAATCCATCGTCAACAACTAGTTACAAAGCATAATAGATGTGTGAATCTACACCTATGGTAATCGAATCACTAGAAGTGTACTCAGCTGTGAATCAGTTCACTCTAATAGAGCAAAGGTGTGTAGTCGCTTAAGCAAAACTTTTGGAAAGTAAGAACTAAGCAAATTAAAATTTCCCAGTTTCCAGCTCCATATACTTCTTCGTAAATGAGGTACGCTTTTCGGTTTGAATAAGGGATCGCCCTTGTTTGAGGTGTTAGAGAACTTGTCTTGGAATACACATGATTGGATTCCATCCTCAATTCTCTGCCCGATTTCTATGATAACTTCGAAATTGGGTGGGTATTGGGCGGGATTACATTGTGCGAGTATTGAGAATGAATGGCTCCCTGTTTAGGTTGCCTGGCATGTTATATATATAGGGATATAAAATATCTTTACAAAACCCTACTAAGAGTCTAATTACCAAATTACCCTAATACACCCCCTCAATCTTTTACGGGGAGGAATCACGGATAGATTGGAACAATATTTACAAAACAACTCAGAAGAAAGACCCTTAGTAAAAATATCAGCAACCTGCAACTGTGTCGGAACGTGCTTGACCTGAAGACCACCTTTAGCAACCATCTCACGAACAAAATGATAATCAACATCAATATGCTTACTACGATCATGATTGACAGGATTGACAGTAAGATACATAGCGGAAACATTGTCACAATAGAGAATGGTAGGCCGATGATGAAAATACCCTAAATCAGCCAACAATTGACGAATCCAAATTGTTTCGGCTGCAGTGTAGGCAACAGCACTATACTCAGCTTCAGTAGAAGACTTCGAAACAGTAGGTTGCTTCTTAGAACGCCAGGAGATCAAATTCTTCCCTAGGAAGACAGCATAACCAGTAGTAGAACGCCGAGTGTCAGGACACCCAGCCCAATCAGCATCAGAATAGGCAACAGTCACAGTAGGAGAGCCAGTACTATGAAGAAATAGCCCATAATCAGAAGTTCCCTGCAGATACCTGAAAATTCTTTTCACAGCATGAAGGTGAGTAGTACGAGGCGCATGCATAAATTGAGAAACCGAATTAACAGCATAGGCAATATCAGGACGAGTCATAGTCAAATATTGTAATGCACCAACCATACTACGATAATCTGTGGGATCAGCAAGAAGTTCACCATCTAATAGAGAAAGAGTGACACGAGAGACAACAGGAGTACATACGGGTTTGACAGTATGAAGATGAAATTTCTGAAGAAGATCAACTACATATTTGTTTTGAGACAAAAGCAAACCCTGAGGAGTACGTAAAACCTGAATGCCTAAGAAATAATGCAAATCACCCAAATCCTTCATAGCAAACTGAGCAGAGAGAACACTGATAAATTTCTGAAGCAAAGAGGAACTACTACCTGTAAGCACAATATCATCAACATAGAGCAAGAGAATGATAATATGACTACTGTGTTTGAGAGTGAACATAGAGGTGTCACAACTGCTGCACTTGAAACCAATAGATAGAAGAAAGTTGCTGAAACGAGAGAACCAAGCTCGAGGAGTTTGCTTCAAACCATAAATGGATTTTCGTAACCGACAAACATGATGTGGTTGAGAAGGGTGTTCAAAACCAGGAGGCTGACGCATATAGACTTCCTCATTGAGGAAACCATGAAGGAAAGCATTTTAACATCGAGTTGACGAATAGGCCATTTAAAAGTAGCAGCAAGAGTAAGAACTAAGCCAACAGTAGTAGGCTTAATTACAGGACTAAAGGTTTCAAAGTAGTCAATACCTGCCTGTTGATGATTACCAAAAACAACAAGCCTGGCCTTAAACCGCTCCACAGAACCGTCAGAATTATATTTAATCTTATACACCCACTTACAACCAAGAGCGTTTCTATTGTTGTTGCGAGGCACAAGTTCCCATATATCATTCTTAAGTAACGCTTCATACTCATCACGCATGGCTTGTTGCCAACGTGAATCTTTAGACGCTTGCTTAAAATTAGACGGTTCAGACTCAAAAACATCGGTTTTTAAATCCAATAAATTCCTAGTTGAAATGATTCCGTCTTTTAGACGCGTGGTCATGGTATGAACATTAGTAGGATCGACACATTTAGATGACTTGCGAGAACGACGAGTGGGAGGGGGGACGGGAGTCGGGGATGACAAAGAGGATGACTCACCTAAGGCCGGACTAGGAGGTAATGGGCTAAGAGGGGGGAGACACGACATACGTTGGGACTCAACGTAGGAGTGGGAGACAAGAGGGCTGGCTGGCCTGTGGGCGCGCATATGGCGTGCGGGTAGGCAGCAGGTAGCTGCGTGGAGCAACTGGGTGCTGCGGGTTGGCCTGCGGGCGCAGGTCGTGCGTGCGGGCAGGCAGCAGTTATAGTGAGGGGGGGAGTGTGGTCTGCGGGCGCGGGAGAGCGTGTCCGCGGGCTAGTGCGAGGCGCATGTTCCTCGGGCACGCACGCATCCTGTGGACAGGCAGCGGGTTGCTGCTGGTGCCCCCGTGATGCTGCGGGCTCGGGGAATCGAGACACAGGACCATGTGACGTGAGTTGTGGCTCACTAGACGCAGGAAGACTCGGAAACCAGACTGAGGGGTCAAGAGACTCATCCATAGACGAACCAATGGGTGTGCTAGACATGAGGGAACGATAAGGAAATTTACGTTCACTAAACAACACATGACGACTTGTATACACTTTGCCAGAAACAGGATCAAGACATCGATAACCCTTATAATTCGATGCATAGCCAATAAAAACACATTGAATCGACTTAGCCTGTAATTTATTGATTTTAGGATCTAAAAACAACGGAAAACAAGCACAACCAAAACATTTCAAAAACTCATAGGAGGGGGGACGATGAAAAAGTTTAGCAAACGGGGATGAACCCTGCAATACCGAACTGGGAAGACGAATTATCGTATAAACCGCCGTATAACACGCATCAACCCAATATCGAGGTGGCAATTCAGATTGAATAAGCATAGTGCGAGCCATATCAATAATGGTTCGATGTTTCCTTTCTGCAACACCATTCTGCGCTTGAGTCCGAGCACAAAACTTTCGAAAATAAATTCCCGAATCACAAAAATGTTGTAGTAAAGGAGTGTTATCAAACTCACGTCCACCATCACTTTGGAAAAATTTAATTTTGGAATTAAATAAATTCTCAAAAAGTTTTTAAAAAGCTAAAAAGGTCGAACAGACATCAGATTTCAGTTTAAGTGGATATAGCCAAGAAAAACGTGAATAGTCATCAACAAAAACAACATAATACTGAAAAAACTGATTAGATTTAACTGGCGATTGCCAAAGATCACTATGTATCAAATATAAGGGATAGGGGGCACGATGAGTCACAGACTCAAAAGGCAAACGATGTATCTTTCCTACTTTGCAATGAACACAATCATCATGAAACTTAGAATTACATAAAATCAAGTTTTGTGAACGTAAACTTCCTAAAACTCTAGCAGAGGGATGACCAAGGCGAGAATGCCAAACATCTCCAGACTCCTTGGTGGCTAGGAGGGCAGGGACAGACGACTCTGGACAGGCTTGGGAAGACTCTGAACAAACTCGGGAAGACGACTTTGACTCTAGGAACGAAGGCTGAAGAGGGTAGACACCATTCCTACTGATTCCCCGCAATAGAACTGCCCCTGTGGTCTTGTCCTTAACACAAAGAGAAGACTCGTCAAAAAAAACTATGCAAGAATTATCCTGACATAACTTTTGAACAGACATCAGATTATGTTAACTGGGGAACATGACACACCTTCGTGAGGCGAAGGGGGCGACTAGGGGAAGACAGAAGCAAATTACCAAGTTTATTAATGGGAAGTCGTGTGCCATCACCAACAACAATAGAACTCGAACCAGTGTAAGGAAGAGTGTTAGATAGCTTACCATCCTGTGAGGTCATGTGAGAGGCGGCTCCAGAATCTGGATACCAAACGGAGTCATTTGTTTCACCACCAACAGACAGTGCAGCTAGGGCACGTGTGACACCATCAGGAGAAGAAGGTACAAAGCTATGATTAAATCGTTGAGGGCAATAGGCTGCTTGATGACCTGGATACCAACAAAGACCACAAGTATCGGAAGAAGGAGTATTGGCTAAATTGCCGTTAGATGGATTACTTCCTGCTGAAGATAAATCATTAGCAACATAATTGGCACAAGAATAATTAACATACGAAACATCATGAAAATTACCCATACCATTAGTGCGGCCTGCATTGCCACGACCACCCTGTCCTCCATTGCCGCGTCCTCCATTGTTACCACGACCACCCTTGTTACGATTGTTGTTCCTGTTTTTGTTCTTACCACCCCCTTGCCCTTTAGAATTCGAACCACCCGAAGAGGACGATTGTGAACCCGAAGAGCCAGACTGAACAGCAACTAATGCCTGATGAGCTGTAGGCGCCTCGGCATAAGCACGCATAGCTTTAATGCGTTGCTCATGCTGAAGAAGCTTAGGGCGAAGATCATCAAACGACAAAGACGTTTGAAATTGAGACAAAATAGTAACAAGAGCATCATAATCACGATCCTGATCCAGAGCAGTCAAGGTATACTGAACCAAATCATACTGAGAGACAGGACACTGAATAGCAGCTAAGGAATCAACAATTATTTTAATATCACGCAAAAACACTTCCATAGACTGCTGATCAGATTTTTTCATATGACTAAGTCGACCTTTTAGCTCCATAGAACGGGCCATACTAGCATGCAGAAAACGGGTCTGTAACCTATTCCAAATCTCAACAGCAGTACGTAACTCATGCACATCCATCATAATATCATGAGAAATCGATGCATATAACCACAGTTTAATTTGTTGATCAAGTCTCATATACTCATAAAATTGTGGATTAGGCAACGATTGACCTAAATTATCAACATAAGTAGGAGAAGGAACAGGAATTGAACCTTCTACAATACCTAATAACTGATGCGTGGAAAGAAAACATGTCACCTGCGTTTTCCACATGAGATAATCTTCGGGTGATGCTAGTTTGATGGTAACAAAACGTGTAATGTCCTGATGTGCAAAGGAAATCGCAGATGGAAGAGGAGACGGAGGATAGGGCGCAGGAACCGAGCGAGGTTGGATGTTGCCATGACCCGTTGACGGGCCGAAACCCGGAGGATAGTCAAGAAAGGGTCGTGACTGGCGCAACAGAGGAGGGCTGGCCACGAAGGCGGTAGAGGGTAGCCCAAGATTTGATTGTGGTGACTGTGAAGCCCACAATGGCGCGGACACCACCGTGCTGGTTGCGGCAGCAGGGATGGCGGTGTCGGCGGAATAGCGGTGAAAGAACCGTTGTAGGGGCTGCTAGAGAACGGCGCAGCGTTTGTTGGAGACGAACGAAGTGCAGCCGGTGGTGGAGCAGCGAGGGACGTCCGTTGATGGAAGGGAGTCCGGGGACTGACGGCGCCGGTGGCGACAGCAGTGGTGGCGGGGATGGCCGACATGGTGGTGGTCGGCGTGAGATAAACCGAAAAAAGATAAAAATAAAAATAAAAAAAAAATTAAATTTTTAGGGTTTAGAGATCAAAGTGGCGTGAGGCTAAAACAAGGCGGAAAAATTTTTTTAACCTAGGCTCTTGATACCATGTGCGAGTATTGAGAATGAATGGCTCCCTGTTTAGGTTGCCTGGCATGTTATATATATAGGGATATAAAATATCTTTACAAAACCCTACTAAGAGTCTAATTACCAAATTACCCTAATATACATAAATATAGGAACGAATAGCACAACTGCGTTTAGGCTGTGAAGAAGCCCATGGCTAGCTTCAATGGGTTTAAGACGGGTTTGACTACATCTACCCAGTGGGTAAGCTACCCACTACTAATAGAACCATTAAAATATTATTATTTATTTTTGTGGGGGTTCCACCATTACTACTTTTTACTCTCACGATTAAAGGTGGGTAGTTTACCCAATGGGTAAACAAAGTTTTTCCCGTCTAAGACTCACCAACTAGCAACTACTACTTCTAGCGGGAACCGAACTCTTCATTTTGGGCAGGTCAGGGAAGAGATAGATAATTGGATCATCATCAAACATAACTATGGGTGCTCAATGGATATAGTGTTTGCTATTAGATAGTATAGCTTACTAACAGCACCGAAGGACAAGATCTTGCCATATTCCTTCCAAAATATGAAGAAAATAGAGTTTTGAAAGTAAGACATACATTTCGAGCCGCAAACTAAATACTTCCCTCTTACCATGTGATATCTCAAAGAAAGGGATTTGGCATGATACGACTTTGAAACTTTGGCAGGGACAGCTAGTGGACTGAAAAGAAGGACTACGTAAATGAATTTCAATTTTTTTGATATAATATCTCATATATTGGACATATTATGTTATATATTGAAAAACTTCTAGGAAAAATTGAATAGAATAATCCAATCTATTGTCGTTCTGTCAAGAATAATCCCAAGTATGACTTCTTACTGTATAATCCCAACTATTAGGGTGAACCGCCACAAACACCCCCGGGAGATGACTTGCAACCTGTTAACAAGGTAATTATTTTATTTTTCTTTTATTTTTTCTACTCCCACCACCAATACCAACACCGTAACCACCACCTCCTCCCCTCCTCTTTCTCCCCCATTCCCGAAACCACTGCCTTGATTCCATCGACCACCCTCAAACCAACTCCCTTGCTTCCCCCTCCCTGACCACCACAAATGTCACCCTAAACCTAACCACCCCCAAAATCGTCACCCTAACCCCTAACCACCACCAAAATCGTGACCCTAACCACCCACATTTGAGGGTTTTCAAAGGTTGATCGTGTTGGTGCTGGGTTGGATTTTCGAAGAGAAGAAGAGGGAGGTTGCAATGGTGGCTAGGGGTGTGCACAGGTCCAGAACCGGACCGGACCGGACCGGAACCGGTTGGACCGGTGGACCGGAATTTCTGTTTTTGGTGGACCGGAGACCGGACCTGATTTTTCCGGTCCGGTCCGGTTTTGGACCGGAAAATTCAGGTCCGGTCCGGTTTTAGACCTATTTGGACCTGTTTTTTTTTTTGGCAGAAATTTATTCTAAAAATGACTTTAAACCTGTTTGGAGCTATTTCCGGACCTGTTGGACCTGTTGGACATGGGGTCATATTGACCATAAAGTTCAATTATATGTCCTCAATACATAATTCGCTAAAAATGCATATCCAAACTCCAAAATAATTAGCTTAAAGTGCATATCCAAAATACATAATTATCTAAAAAATACATATCCAAAATACGTATCCAAAATACATATCCAAAATAGTTTTCAAATCTTCACCAAATGCAACTATATAAGCTTGATGACATTCTATATCAAGGTGTCCACATATACAACGTCTGCGATGTCATCTTGATGCTCACTTTGATAATCTACGAAATAAAAACAAGAGAAGAAGATTAATAACATGATGATCCAATGCATTACAATTTACAATACTTACAAGTTACAACTATAAAAAGAATGAAATAAATCTAATAATCACCTTTCTCAACTTCCTCTAACTCTCGCACGTTTTCCTCCACATCAACACCCGATGTCACCCTTTTCCGAAACAATCTTGAGTACAAATGAGAGCTTGCACCATCTTTTACAATTGAATATATAAAAGTTTAATTAGTGAATCAATTAGAACAAAAAATATGTATTTTAAAAAGTTACAAAAAAAAAAGATTCATTACCTTAGGAGTCAATGAACTCCTAAATGGATCAAGATGTCGACCTCCTGCACTAAAAGCGGACTCTGATGCAACTGTAGACAATGGAATGGCTAGTATGTCTCGAGCCATACGTGAAACAATAGGATATCGATGCCCATTACTAGCCCACCAAGACAATGCATCCATTTTTTCTTCGTCTGCCCCTAATTGCTCATTCAAGTATCTCTCAAACTCACTCCTTACATACCCACTGCTTGATCCCATCAACTTTTTAGCTTGATCAAGAATGATTTGCCTAAAATCTTTTCCTTTGTTATTACCTTCTTCACCATTCTCTTCAACTTCCATTACATCATCAAAATTTTGCGCATTTTGCATACCATAGAACTTTCTATAATCATCAAACAAAGAATGGGCAAAATCCTTCACATCAGCAGCTAGTGCCCTACCTTTCTCCATACCATACATATTAGTGAGAGTCAATTCAACAACTAACAACTTAGTATGAGGATCAAGAATTGCAGCCATATAAATCAACTTATTCATTTTTTCCACAGCCCCCCAATATTTTTCATACTTCTTTTTCATTGATAAAGCCATAGCCTTAAAGTTCTCATCATCACTTTTCTCCCATTGATTCAACACATTATATACTTGACCAATGTCAAACAAGCCTTTATTACTAGTCACATATTGAGAACCAGAAATGCGACGAGTCAATAGGTAAAACTCCTCCAAGAACACTACTAACCTCTCTACATTTTTACAATCATCAAGCTCAGGAGGCTTTTCATTATCCTTTAAATTATCTCTATCAGGCAAAGATAACCCATTAAAAACACGTTGAAATTTCAAAGCAGTATCCAACATTGTGTACGTTGAGTTCCAACGAGTGGGGACATCAAAAGACAAAGATGATTTGCTTTCTATATTAGCTTTTTGGACAAGTCCTTTAAACCTTTGAATTCTTGCAGGAGAATTTTTCACATGCTTAACAGCATTTCTAACTCTATCGATGCACACACCATGTTCTTTGATGCCATCCCACACAATAAGATTAATTATATGAGCCATACATCTAACATGTAGATACTTTCCATCACCAACACATCCGGTTCGTTGAACCATTCTTCTCAAGTGTGCACATGCAACATCATTAGAACTAGCATTATCAACTGTAACAGTAAAAAGTTTATCCTCAATACCCCAAAGTTCCAAACAATGTTCAACCGCCTTTCCAATAGCATCACCCTTATGACTAGAAATTGGACAAAAGTTAATAATCTTTTTATGCAATTTCCAATCATTATCAATGAAATGTACCGTGAGACACATGTAGTTAATTCTTTGGATCGATGTCCAAGTATCAGTTGTAACACAATTTTTTTGACAATTCATTAGTATTTCTTTCAACTTTATCTTTTCATTATAGTAAAGTTGAAGACAATCACGAGCAATGGTAGTACGTGAAGGCATATGAAGACCAGGACAAGCAAGACTCATCACATCCTTAAATCCATCTTTCTCTACAAATCTAAAAGGAAGCTCATCAATAATAACCATACGAACTATTGCTTCTCGAACTTCTTTCAGATTCACAGTTCCATATTTCAACCTTTTTTCACCAGTTTCATTCTCCATATCTCCTCCAGATTGAAAAAACAATTCAGCTTGTTTTCCTTTACCCTTATTTGTATTAGCAGGAGTATTGATACATTTATCAGAATGATTCTTAACATTTTTTGAACCATTAAGATTCCCATCAGCAGCAAAAGATTTATCACAAAACTTACATTCAGCACGTAGTTTTCCATCTTGCACATACTCAATATAGTGTTCCCAATAAGCTGCCCTCCTCTTGCTTTTTCTAACCAAATATTGACGACCTTCTGTTAGCTTTTTCTCCGGAGGTAAGGATTTGCGCAAGTCTTCTAAATCTGTCCTACTAGCTGCATCCGAGAGGAGTTGGGATACTTTGGATTGGGAGGTCTCCATCTACAATAAGTTACACAACTTTTTCAATATAACATTTATACCTCAAAATAGATTAAATAATCCAAGAATCACAAATCACAATATATAGATATAAATCTTACATTACAAGAATATGAATCCGTTATTGTCGAACTTCGAATTCAAGAAAAATCAAAACCCTGAAGCAAACAAAACAATCATTATTGGTAGTTTGCTAATGTTAGTCACAATCAACCATATTCACTAAAATTTGTCGTGAGAACTAAACAATTAGGAAGCAAACTTTTCTAGATTAGAATCTAACACTATGATTGAATGGAGGGACAAACTATATGAATCAAATTTGCAATGTCATGCATTATAAAACAAACTAGAAGTATATAAACAAAAAGCAATGTTATAGATATTATACAGCATAAATAGAAGGGATTCTCTGGAACCCCAAAAGAATATTATAGAATTCCTTAAACCTAATTCTACATATATTCTACGAAACTATTAGTCTAAAGAACAAGGAAAATTCTGCTCCCTAGAAATCAGCTAGTAAGGTCAAGTATCCTTACTTACACTGTTACCCATTCGGGAAAAAATTATAATACATAAATATTAGCTAGCAGATTAATTCATGTCTCCACCATACTGGCACCCAAAAGGAATTACGATAGGTATACACAATGTTCCAAGTTGAATAAGATTATAATTAAGAATCAAAACATAATAGATTCACCAATTGTAGTTTCGAATTATTCAACTACCCTTGAGAATGAAATTACTTGGTCAGACTAGAGGAAATAACAAATTATAACAAAGAAATCTCAAATTGATAAAAGAGGATGAAGATCAAATTAGGGATTTCACCTTATACGAAGACACGAAGTAGGGGCTGCCGGCGAGTTGCAGCGCTGTTGAATGAAGCAGCGGCTGGATTGGACGACGCAGCGGTTGGATGCGACGAAGCCGCCGGCGAGTGGCAGCGCTGTTGAATGAAGCTGCCGGCGAAGGAAGGGGGACAAACGGCCTGTGGGCGGTAGAGTATGAGAGTATAGGGTTTGTGAAATTGTAACTGGTAAATTGCAATGAACTATGAGAGTAGGTTTTTTTAAAAAAAAACCGGGTTTTCGGTCCGGACCTGATTTTTCCGGGTTTTACCCGGACCGGACCGGAAACCCAGAATCAGTCATTTTCAAGGACCGAAGACCGGACCTGAATTATCGGACCGGTCCGGTCCAAATTACGGTCCGGTCCGGTCTAAATTCAGGTCCAACCCTGACCTGTGCACACCCCTAATGGTGGCTGACGAGGTTGGTGGCATCGAGAGAGAAAGCGATAGTGGGGAGAGAGGGAGAACCGGAGAGAAAGAGAAGTGGGGCAAGAGGAAGGAAGAGAGTGGTGTTGCGATGTTGGGTGGGGTTGTGGTGGTGGCTGGCGAGGCCGGCGATAGCGAAAAAGAGAGAGTCGGGTGAGAGAGAGGGAGAACGAGAGTGGTGGTTTGAGTGGTGGTTCAATCGGTGGTTGTTGGTTGCGTTGCAGGGGAGGGGAGGGGAGGGGAGGAGGGTATAGGGTGGTGGCTGGGGTTGTGGGTGGTGGCAAGGGGAGGGGTGGTTGTTGGGGTGGTGGCGAGGGGAGGTGATTGGGGAACGGGGATGGCGTGAAGTTTAGGTGGGAAGAAGGGGGAAATGGGAGGAAATTTTTTTAAAAAAATTAAATTAAATTATTTGAAAACAACCAATTATAAGATGACATGCGGCATGTTTACCTGTTAAACAGGTTCTTTTTAGGTCACAGTGTGTTTGTAGCGGACCTCCCCCATAGTTGGGATTATACAGGAATAAGGCATAGTAGAGATTACTCTTGGCGGAACGACCATAGTTTGGATTATTCCAGTTAATATTTGTGCAATTGAAATTTTGGGCCAAACTTATTAACACCATTCTGCTAGCCATTTTATATCTCCTCTTCCCTCTAATTCTGATATCATTCTCCCTTCTCAGCTTTTCCGCCCCCTTCTATGTACTGTATTACCCTCTGGCGTCGATCACTCTTCTTTGCAGGTCTGACTCTACACCGTAGCATTGCCCCTGTGTCTCCTCCGCCTACCAGCATTGAATTGGAGTTTGTTCACTATACGACTACAAGTACCTTGAGCATACCAAACAAGGCTCGACTTAGTGTTAAGGGTTTGGCCTCATGACTTAAAAATCATTGTATTAAATTTCACTAGGGTTATTTGGAAGTGGGGATTTTCTCATAACCTTCCCCCTACTTCCAAATGTTTGGACTGTAAATATCAAACTAAAAATTTTGGGCTAATTGAGATCTGGATAGTTCTTCTTCTTGCCAATAAAAAATATACCATGAGTATGAAATATCCGATGGTACATTCTTGATAAAGGCAAACTTTGGTGTGGCAAATTCTTGCTCTGACTTACATTAAGAGAAAGTGACCTCAAACATTCAAATAATTGACCAAAAGTTTCGGATAATGCAAGTAACTCGATAGATCAATATGCCCACTTCATTTTTACATTATCCACTAAAGGGAGTAAACGTGAGTTTGGGGTGAAAGAATTGAACTATTTTATTGATGTACTCTCTCTTTCTCATATTAGTTGTAAAAGTTTGATTTTTATACTATTTATATGCTTTACTTTGACTATGATTTTTAACTTTTCAAAAAAAACAAATATTAGTAGATAAGATACTCTTAGATTTCTTAATGTATAATTTTGACTTATCGATTTTTCATAATTTATATATATATATATATATATCATTGGTCAAAGTTGTGTATTGGCAACTGTGACGATCAAACTTGTTGCCACTAATATGGGACGGAGGTGGTATGAGTCTATTAAGGGTCCATTCTTTTCAACTTATTTTTGCTTATCTGAACTAATCTTAACTTATCTAAACGTATCTGAACTTATAAGGACTGAAAAGACTTTATTAGACCTTATTCGACCTTATTAGATGAAACCTTATTAGACCTTGTTCAGCCTTATTCGATCTTATTAGACCTTATTGGACCTTAAACTTATTAGACCTTATTAGAAGTCCTCCGCTATATAAAGGGCACTAGGGTGTAAATAAGGCAACGTTTTGGTAGAGAAATCACTAGAGAAGCAACATCGCTAGCTCTAAGAGGTAGATTGGTATTTCCATCACTCTAAAAGCAAAACAACTCTATTAAGATTCATCAGTGTTTGAGTGTTTGTTTGTAAAAGATTTGAGTGATTAAATGTTGTAATATTTCTATATTAATAGAAGTTTTCTTTCAGAAGGGAACGTTAGGCATTTGAACCTTGTGTCTCAAATAAACTATTCTCTTGTTTAAAATCTCATTATCAAATGCATAAACTAGTTAGAGACTACGGTCTGAGGTAGGAAACAAAACATATATGTGTTGTGCCTGATATAAGGGAGGTTTAGTCGTCGAGGTTAGCCACCTTGGTAAAGCCGGAAGCTGAGAACGCCAGAGGATCCAATACCAACTAAGTTCAGGTTTTGGTCAAAACTCTTTATGTAGTTTATTGCGGATCAAGGTGGACTCCTAAGCATAAAAAGTAATTTATTTTAAATACAAGTAGTAGAACTGTGGTAACTAGTACCATTAAAAATCATTAAGAATTAATTAAGCGTGATAATTGTTTGAGTTAATTGCGATTAGGGATGTCAGTGGGGCGGGTTTTGTGGAGACCCGCCCCAGTTAGGTGGGGATGGGGGAAGGTTTCGCGGGGGATGGGCATTAAAATCATCCCCGCCATGGGTAATGGGGCGGGGTGGATGTTAGTCCATACCCGCCCCATCCTTGCCCGCCCGCCCCATCCCCGCCCGCCCCGTCTGAGCCCCGCTATAGGTATTCTCCAAAGGCTTAAAATCCTAAATGTTATTAGCTGTTTACTGCTTTCATTTAATACTTTTATTTTCCAAAGGCTAAAATCCAAAATTACTTTTAAACTTTTGTTTTTCTTCTCGCTTAACCCTAATAGATTGGGGCGGGGATGGGGCGGGTGGGGGGATTCGCACGGGGATGGGGCGGGGATAGATTTTATCTTGTCCCCGTTGGGGCGGGGATGAGGACAAGATTTTCCCCCGCCATGGGTGATGAGGCGGGGATGGGGATGAGTTTTTTAGGCCGGGATGGGGATGGGAATGCCAACATCCGCCCCGCCCCGCCCCATTGACATCCCTAATTGCGATGCATGCTAATATTATTTCATGTGTGTGTTATATGATATATATGTTTTGTTACTACTATATTTTGTTTGGTATATAATCAAGTTGATTAGTACCTAATAATAAGAGCTTGATGTAATAAGAGGTTAAGCATAATAAAAAGAAGGTGATGTGGATAATAAATTGGTAAATATATAAAAGTAGAGCAAGGTGGGAAATAAATTATAAACTTGCATTTTTTAGGCAATTGTTTCGGTGTTACTCTATTCTTGTGACAAATATATGTTAAGGGCCTAGTGTGGCTTCTGGATGGTAAAACATACGAGCTTGTTGAAGCATAAACAAGTATATTTGATTTTAAAACAAATGTGATTTAGATACCTAAATTGCAATTTATTTTCTATTCATCCACCCCTACTAATAATTTAAATTGTGTTATGTCATTGATTAAAATTAAGCATGTACATACAAGAGCAAAGTTTAAAATCTATTTCTTTCACGATGGTTAGAAGGTTTAAGTTTGATGGGGGACGATCTCTCTCGAGGTTGCCTTATGGCTTATGAGAATGAGCTTGTTTTATTAGTAAGTTAATTAGGAGATTTTTTGTAAAACAGATTTTTGGTTTTAAACAAATAAAGAAAATATATTTCTAATATCTGTAAAGAATCTATTTAACATGGGTTTTTCATTTAACTTAGGATCATTTAAATTGTTTCTTCAATCCTTTTAATTAAAATAAATTAAAATACGTACACGTTTTTTCTTGATCAAGTTTATTTATGTCCCAAGTATTTTCATCCCATGTTTAGTTATTACGCTCATTAGTCAGTGGAGTCAGTGACATGGTTCTTGTTTCACAAGTTAAAAGAGGGAAAACTTTGTTTACCCACCTTCAATTGTTAGTGTAAAAAGTAGTAATAATGGTGGAGCCCTCACCTTAATAATATTATTTTATTATCTCTATTAGTAGTGGGTGGATTACCCAGTGGGTAGATGTAGCAAAACCCGTTAAAAGAAATATGGAAGAGAAAGAGAAACTCAAAAGTTAGTGGTCTGAAAAGTGGAAAGTTAATGAGGGAGTATTCAGTATTTAGTTATAAATAGATCGGCATATTCCAAATTCTAAGTGTGACTGACTAATAAAAATATTCTAAGTGTCAAAAGAGTCAGCGATTTGTTCCTAACATAGTTCATACTTACTGTCTTTCCTTTCATTCTTCCAAATTCTTTTGGGGTAAGGGGTTTAAATGAAGTCCAGTTTGAGGTTTTGAATGAAGCAAAAGAAAGGGAAAGTCAAAATCTGGCCCGAGAGTTAATAGGTTTGTAATAAAGGTGTTAAACTTGTTATAGTGGAAAAATTTGACTCAAAAATCCTTTGTGGTCGAGGTCTTTTATTCTTGTTGGACCTAGGAAGTATTTCCTCGTAAAAATCTCTTGTGTTCCCTTTATGATTTCACTTGCTAGTTTATTATTTTCGTGAAAATTTACGCTTATTTCTCACATTATAATTCACTCCCTTCTTATATGCTCCTATTCAAACAACATGTTGAACAAAGCTTCCGATGTGTGCCATCAAGTTAAATATAAACTAGATTTTTGATTCACTGAGAAAATCTTTATTTAGAGCATATCGTACAATTGTCAAAACTTTACACGATAGGACAACACAGCACGAACCGAATATGAAATAAGTGGGTTAGTGTTAGTTGAGCATTCTTGACACATTTACTTAAACGGTCAACACGAGTTTAACCATTTAATAAATAAGTTGGGTTAGTGTTGAGATTTTGAACACGAAACTAACACGGCTTTATCTGTTTAATTTAAAAACATAGATATTTATAAAACTATATATAGTATGATATGAAGGTAACAAATATAAATTTCGTATTTTATTCTTTGAATTTCAATATGAGAAAAGGTTAGTGGTTAGCCAAACATGAATTCATATAATAACATAGCAAAATTAGGCACAAAAAAATTGACTTATAAATGGCTTGACACGACTATCCGTGTAATTAAACATGTCGGATTATTGTCTAGGATCTTTGACACGATTAGTTAAATAGGTCGGGTTCTTGTCAGAGATTTTCGACAGGTTTACTTTTAGCACGAACACGAAATCGACACGACACTAAGCTATTTGACAGGTTTAGCATATTGTAATCTAGGAATGAGCATAGATTGGGCATCCAAAATCATCAAAATATCTATATTTATCCAAAAAAAATTAGAATTGGATGCCCAAAATCCAAAGTCTTTCCATTTGTATATAGAGGATATTCGACATCCAACACTCCTGTCTTTTTTCCAAAATAGTAGAACTTTTACATTTGTCGATTTATTTTGGATATTGGCTCGGAAATCTGAAACCTAATATCCGAGCGTATTTCAGACATAACTGAAATCATTTCCGATATTCGGGACTTTGGAGTAGATATCCATAAGTTGCATCAAATCCGGATCAAATTAATGGATATTTGGGTCTTTAGATAACTTTATTTATGGTGCAAAACAAATTTTCTACCATTATTCTAGATGATTCCTCGAGAGCTCTGTAAGTGATACATTTACTTTCTTAAGCAAAGGTTTTCAAGATGTTTAGGTCCTTTGTATTGTAATTGAAAGACAATCTATTGTACGTAAGATTATACTTTGTAGATAATGATATTTTTTCAAATATCATAGATAGGTATTATGTTGGATCGGGCCTAAGTTAACCAATCCGGTATCCAATTCTCCCAATTTTATATCCGGTTTTTGATCCGATCTAGATTATTTTTCGGG
Organism: Patellifolia procumbens; assembly: GCA_947645195.1. Taxonomy (NCBI): domain Eukaryota; kingdom Viridiplantae; phylum Streptophyta; class Magnoliopsida; order Caryophyllales; family Amaranthaceae; genus Patellifolia; species Patellifolia procumbens. Next base: position 334,352 of record CANSGD010000402.1, on the reverse strand, counting down.
TTTGGACCGGACCGCATTTGTTTTGGCTTTAGTTACAAATTATATATCTTATGCCGCAAAAACATTATTTTCTTTCGTAATATGTTTGGATATATACTAATGACAAAATGATCAATGATTAATGTCTGTTAAGTAGAAAATGATTTTATTTTCTTAAATTTTTCCCCTTATTTAAACCCCATAACTCATAAAACATTCTATTTCATGTAGATTTTTTGTTATACCGGTCCAATCGGATCGGACTGGGGTTTGGACCGATTTTGCCAGTCCGATCCCGCCGGTCAAAACTATTATCGATTTGGTCTCTTGTTTCATATTTGAAATTTTTGGGTTTAAGCATGTTCCGATTCTAGACCAATGAACACCTCTAATAGAATAGTGGAGTGGGGAAGAAAGCATCACAAACACGTGCATCTAGGTTTTGAAGCAATTTGGCCCGTTTAATTTATTGAAAGTTTGCGGCTCCTACTTTGCTTATGGTGGGTGTTTATTATATTATTTTACTAAAATTTGGGGAAGTAAAAAATCAAACACATAAGCTTACAATTTTTTTTGTGTTCTGGCAGCATGATAGCAAATGACACATTTTGGAGTCAATATTTCTCAATCATCAAACCGAAAATAATTGTGTCTTATCACCCTTAAATAAGGGATCCTTGATAGTTTGGCCATGATGATTGGTGCTTAATGTTGTGTTTAACATAATCATATCTTTAAGATATTGACATTAGCCTATGAAGCTGAAAAGATAATGGAGACCAAGATGCTATTTAAATTGTTCCCCATGGTGCTAACTTTTCTCAAAAGCATCAACGCTTCACTTGGTCCCATGAAGAGATTTTGCGGTCTCCAATGTGGGTGGTCCGAAATAAAAGTAAAATTCTTTTCTAAATTCAACTTAGGATAACTTATCTTCTTCCATAAAACCAATATATGAGAGAAAGAGTACACTATATGCTTTATATAATGGAAGAAGAGTATCTGGTTGACCCTACTTGAGCTAAATATAGCATGTTCTTCCTCATTTTATTTTCGGTTCATTTCAATTCAATTCTACTTATTAATTTATTTTAATAAATATTATTATTAATGTTGATCTAATTTACTTTACTAGTTACTTTTACTATTATTATTATTCCTAAATATTATTTTTCTAATATTGTCTTTAATTGACAATTTAGAAGAGTTAAATCATTCTGAAATTCGGCAAACAATCTAGCAAAGTTCTATTAAATAGAATGGACTAGCAAGTTATCAATTTTATAACATGCTAACTTGTTTGCAGAATTCTCAACAGCTTCATAACCGCAAAGGATACACATACACATACACTGGGTATATGTGTTACTACTAAAATGTATATTATTACTAAAAAATTAAAATTTTATAATATTTCGACAAATAATAATGTTTTTAATAATTTTTGCATTATCATCGTTTAAAAGATTTGTTTTACGAATATTTCTTTTTTAGATTTATAAGAATCCTTTGTTTAAAACTAAAAAAGGATTGTAATTGTTTTCCAGATTTATTCATATATTAATTAGCTTCATATTGTTCATCTTCATCATTTACTACTATTGATTTCTACTAATTTTTCTGTCGTTTTCAATTATTTAATTTGTTTGTAGAAAAATAATGTTATATTTTCATCCATACCATGTAATAAAATCCAATTCAAAATATAGTATTTCAATCGTCAATATATTACGTAAATTCAAATATCGTTAATTGACAAAATAAGTTCAAACAATTGTAAGTTTGCAATTTTCTAGTAACAATATAGATTTTAGTAGTAACACATACACCCAGTGTATGTGTGGCCCACATACACTAAGGGTCTGTTTAGATTTACTGAAAACAGCTGAACTGAACTGAACTGAACTGATTGGTGCTGAACTGAACTGAACTGATTGGCGCTGAACTGAACTGAATGGAATTGAATTGAATTGAATTGAATTGAATTTAATAAATATATAAATAATATTTAAACAATAATAATATGAATATTAAATAATAATTATGATGATAGGTAATAATAATGAATAATTATTAATGAATAATAATTATTATATTTTGGATATTTGTAAATGATAATTATAAATAAATAATATTAAAAATCATAAATTAATAATAATAATGATTAATGATTATAATGATAATTAATAACAATTATTTTATATTCTTTGTATTAATATATTAATACCTGATGATGATTATATAATAACAATAATATCTAAGAATTAAATTAATATTAATATTTTATAATTACATTAATTATATATTAATATTTAGTAATATAATAACAATTGGGTCGGACCTGCAAAATTACATCATAAATCATTTTGACGTGATTTGATTGGATTATGGGCTGAAAACGTGGGTTTATTTGTGCCTTTAACCTAAACCATGTTCCTCCCAATGATAATAATAACAATGAATAAAGCTATAATAAACAAAATAATATACAGATAATAATAATACTTAATAATAATAATATAAAAATAAATAATAATATAATAATAATAACAATAATAATAATAAGAGCAATTCGTGAAATAAATTAGACCAACATAATAATATTTAACAAGATGGTTATAAAAGAATGGAGCTGAACTGAACTGAACTGAACTGAACTCAACTGAACTGATTAGAGCTGAACTGATTAGAGCTGAACTGAACTGAACTGAACTGAAATTAAGCTGAAATGAACAGGCCCTAAGTGTATGTGTATCATCTCTCGCTTCATAACCCCGAATAATCGTCAACAAAAGTTTAACTTTTAGGTAGATATCAATTCAAATAATGACTAACTACTGCATTCAAATCCTTAATTATTTGTCAACAATCATATCTAATGCTTGAACTATTCTGGCTAAATCACTAACTAATGTATTCGAATCCCAAGTTATTTATTCATAGGGTAAATGAATTCCTTGCTTTTTTTCCTTCATTAAACGCAAATACAAAGTATATGCAGCCTAAGAGCGAAGTCAAGCCAAGCCCATTCAATACTAATGATTAGGATAGCCCACTAATTACATCATTAAATATACAAACACTAAACATATTACATTAGCTATACACAAGATGGCCCAACAAATAGTCACTAACTAATGCATTCAAATCCCTAACTAGGTCCATAATCACTAAGTGATCTTTTAAGTTTTAACTGTTCAGGCTAAATCACTAGCTAATGTATTCAAATCCCAAGCTATCTATCCATAATCACTATATGATGTTTAATTAATGATGTATCCAGGAAACTGTGAGACCTTTTTTACAAGAATTTGCTTTTTAAAAAACAATACTTCCATAAAAAAAATTAATTTCAAGTAACGAACTAGTTTTAATTTCGAAACAATATAAACTAAATATTCAATTCACTTAATTTAACTAAAAGTTAGTATTGAATCACATAGCAATAGTTTGAGGAATCGCTTGGAACATAGTTATACACTTGTACTTATAAGATGAAGAGAGCCCTCTTATCTTATGTGACCATTGGATTTGATCTCCCAATGATTTCAACAACGATTTATTCCAAAATTAATTGAAATCTTCAAGAACTACCGTTCAAAAAAAAAAGGTTAGGAGCTAGCCTAACTAGCTCTTTACGGACTACAACATGCTCTAACTGGGTACGATATTGTCAATCTATCCAAGGTCCTAATTGATAGGTTATTAGATATCCTACTTCGAGTTACATGAATAAAGTCAATGAAATGAAAAGTTAAATTTCGACTTTGACGGAAGTACTATAAGCATGACAAATTACATTGATAAAAAGTTTTACTTTTAGGAGATTTTATGATTATTCAAACTCACGCTACAAGTGTATCTATAATTAGTGGATAATATTGTACTACATATTTTACTCTCAAAAACTAATGTAGAAGCTCCCGTAAACTCTATGACAACAATCAAAAGAAACTCTAAACACCGATTCACCAAATATATTTTTTGTCATTAATTAGAGTATATACCTAATCAATAACTCTAAACCTCAAAACTTATTGTTTAATACGCCCTCCATCAAAACAAATTTAACATTTTAGGTATGCATAATCTTCCTATTAAAAAAAAAAGTATGCATAACCGTTTATTAAAGCAATTTTTATGGTTTTATTACTAGTGTTATATCATAGGTTGCACGGAAACGGAAACGGGAAACGGAAACGCGAAAATGTAGAAACTGGGAAACGTTATTTTTCAAAATGAGGACACGTAGAGAAACGTGGGGGAACTGAATATAAATCAACAAATTGGAGAAACTACATGTTGTTATAGGAGGAAATAAAAGAATGAGAAGGGATATATGTAAAATATGCCTATTTAATAAGAGATTTAGTCATTTCAACGGGAAAGAAATGGATATTTTGTGAGAAACGTTTGTTAAATTTAACAAAACACTACCATAGGTTTACTAAAGTTTCGGAAATGTTTCGCCAAGTTTCCGAAACGGAAACGCGTGGAAATGGGAAACGTTGACCCGAGAGTTTCCGTGCTTCAGAGGTTATATCATGTCTTTGGTTTGTCATAGATATATTTTACTATAGAATTACCTTTCCACAGTCGGTCTAATGTTTAAAGATATCAACCCCAACTTGTGAATTTTCTTTGGATTTCTTTTCATGGGTTGATATGAAAGTAGTGCAAAGATTAGACATGAAAACCACTAAAGAGCGCATCATTAAGGAATTATTTTATTGTGCAGCTGTATAAATTAGCCCTTGTGAGTTGTGCAGGTTGAAGATTTCAAATACTATATGCATAATTTTATTGTGCTTTTCTGAATAAACATAGATTTTATTAGAGTCAAATATAAAAAAGGTGGTGACGCTAAGTATATGGCACAAAACTCTTTTCCTATTGGAGTTTCAAAAAGGCTAGAATTTATATGGAATAGCACACAGTTCTTTTTTGACAAACTGGATGGCAAAATAATTCATGATAAGCCAAAAGCAAGATTCATTCTCGTAGCCGAGTTGCTAGATATCTTATCGGTTATTTCCTTCTAGAAAAATAATATGATAACATTTTACTCATTTAGCTCATGTTATGGTGATAGCGATAGGAGTTAACTCATTTAGGACTAGTTTTATATGCATGCGATACATGCGCCAAATTTATTTCAACATTAACATAATGGAAAATTCCAAGCCTACACTTGTTTTCATAATTTTCATTGTTTCACTCACCTTCTCAGTTAAAATCTAATTTGGTTTATGTGACTGACGGTGATTTTGAGTTGATATACAATGTTGAATTAGAGAAGGTTTTCTCCTACCCCTATCACTACCCTTCTATTCTCCCTGTTTTGCCCCTCTTTTGTTTCAGATATGTTCGCCCGTTCATCTTACTCATCAGTTTTCTTCCGTCATTGAAGCTAGTATGGAGTCGTATCACAAAATCATCCAAACAAATCTTCCTTCATCAAACCTTGCAATCTTTACATTAATATGAACTGAGATGGGTAATTCTCATACTCATGAATCAATTTATCAGAACCCACCTCACATGTTTCTTCTTTGATGATGAAAACCCACAAACTCCTCATTATGTTTCTTCTCATTCTCTTACATACTTATTTACTTTCATCATCTCTAATCTTAATTGGGTATATTTGCGCACTCATAATTCCACCCCAATCTTCAATTACTTGCTCCCATTGATACTTGTTTGTTCACTTTGGCCTACACCAACTCTAAATTGTCTCCATGCTCATCTTCTTCGCTTTAAAGTTGTCATCGTCGCGTTCTCCTTCTCCTGATCGTATGTGGTCTATTGCTGTACACTGAATCTCAATTTTTACCCAATAATCTCTCAATCAAATTCACAATTTAATCAATATATGAAATAATCATGACAATTCATAAATTAAAAGTACAAAAAGTACAGAAAACTACTACCTCAAAGGCTCTGCTAGTGTTCCTCATGCCTTCACAGGGACCATTTAATTTCTTAAGGGATCCCTTCATCATCTGCCATAACAATCATACATAAAAAAGGTCAATAATTCATGCTTTTTTGAAAAAATTTATCAAAGGCAAATAAAATCGAAAATTTGACAAATAAGTTAGGAGATTCGAAAATTAAAGCAAAACTAATGTGACTGAAAGCAAAATTGGAGAATTAATCAACAAAAATGGTGGGCATAACGTTTATTTTTTTACAGAAAGGAATAGAAGAGAGGAAGAAGAAATATACATAGAACGTTTATTTTTTTTAGGAGAAAAAAACTGATTGAGCATTTCTCTTTGGTGCAAATAACTGCTTAAGATAGGTTTTAATTATTTTATGATGCTGGAAGTTATAATTTTGAATGCAATATCTTGAATATTTTCTTTATTTTTCATAGTTACAATTTTCCCTTCCTGTTTTCGTGGGAGCAGTTTCCTTTTTGAACGTTTGTTTTTTATTTTGTGTATTTAATTTTGTTTTCTTTCCCCTTCCTTTGTTGAACGTTGATTCAGTTGTGGGTTCCTAGTTATTAGGATTAGATAGTGGGTTAGTTATTAGATATTGTTTAATTATTGTTTTTTTTTAATTAAAACGTAGGGTGTGGGTTTTTATTTGGGGGAGTTACGTGGGTGGGTTTTTATTTGGGGGGAGTTTCATTAAAACGTGGGGTGTGGGGGTGAGGAGGGAGTTTTGTTACGTGGGTGGGTTTTTATTTGGGGGGAGTTTAATTAAAACGTGGGGTGTGGGGGTGAGGAGGGAGTTTTGTTACGTGGGTGGGTTTTTATTTTGGGGGAGTTTTGTTTAGTTATTTTTTTTATTAATTTGAATCTTAGTTAAATAATAAAGGGTAAGGGTAAAATGGGCAATCCATTAAGTTTGGTGTCCCACCCCTCTTCACTTACAGTATAGAGATAATAGAAAACACAGATGAGAAATGTGTTACATTTACTTTGCAATGAGAATGTTTTTTTTTGGTGCAAACTTTTGCAATAAGAACTAGTTTTTTTTGTCCCAGGCGATGCCCTGGGTAAATTCTTGTGTTGTCTTTTGTATACCGTTTTCCTTTTTTAATATAAAGTATAGAAAGAGGATAAGGTAGAAATAAGGGGAGAATTGGAATGAACAAACAAATGACAAATTGAAAAGGGATTGTAATAAGAGTTTTTTTTCTTTTTTAATATAAATTATAGAAAGAGAATAAGGTAGAATATTTAATGTGAGATTAGATTGGGAAATTAAAGCACACGCGCATTAGAGAAAAAGTTTGAGGAGCTTTTTTTTCATAACAAAAATTAAGGTGATGGGATACATAACTTAAAAGCAAAAGTAGATCACAGAAAGAGGTGTAGCCTAGTGGAAAAGCCATGAAATTCTAGATAGGTCACAAGTTCAAATCTTGTTGTATACATTTTATGAACATTTTCATGTGCTTTACAATAAATGACATGGAGTGACATGTGGCGGATAGCAGCAACGCGAGCTTACTCGTTTTAATATATATATAGATGTGTCACTTGGTATAATCCATTAAAACGACATGTCGTTTATGTCACATATGATTTAATAATCGTCGTCTTTCTAAATAAATGCCACCAATTCTTTAATATGAGAAGAATTAAAACGTTAATAAACGAACCTAGTATGTAGTTGTATGATTGATTTTGGCACTATGATAACAAGATGTAAAATATGAGACTAGAGATCTATGACCATTCATGTGATGACTGATTAGTAGCAACAATGTTAATAATCCGCGAAATAGAATAATACCTCACCATTCAAGCAATTATTTGAAAGCTTTGTATTACCAAAGAGGTCCGTTAGGGCCTTCCACTTTTCAGTAGCTGTATTTTTCTCAACCTTTGTTATGGGATGATGATGATGGAATTAAGAGCTCAATGAAGCAACGAGAGCAACATAATGTTTGCATTTATCATAGCCCATCCTCGATTTACGCCAGAGTTCCATGAACCTTTGCCTGCACTACCGCCATTCTTCAATCCTTGTTGCCAGCCTTTTGGATAACCAAAAGTTCATAGCAAGTTGAGACTGATCTATAGCCATGTTTTTTACAAAGAGAGTATGCCAAAACCGCCGAACACCGAGAGGTGTCGTGACCCACTTTGTGACCGTAGGGGCACACTGGTTGTTCGCCTTTGTTGTGCACATGAGAGACTTAAATCGCAAAACCAAGAACCTCACTAGGTTCTCATCCACACTTGCACAAGCCAAACGAACTCTCACGCCTTGCACAACTAACTAATACTCACAATCAAGAGAAGTTAATAGGATACAAGATATTGATGCGCAAGTGAGCATAATATTCTAAGTTTAATCCCATTAAGAAATCATGAAGTTTTTGCATTTCTCGTTGTTTAGCATGAAGAGAACCCACAACACATTTAGAACAACAATGACAATCAAACAAAGGCTAGTGGTTGAACAATTCTTCCCCAAGTTATTCAATTCTTCATAATATTGAGACACTTACATGGATTTCAATATTCTTCGTAATATTGAGACACTTACATGGATTTCGATTGAGCACACTTCACGATGGCCTTTTTCAATTGTTGAGTTTTGGGGCCATTGACTAGAGCAAATCGAGTTTGAGATGCTCCCAAAGACAAGAAGCATCCCAAAACTTACAAAGACCATTTATCTTTGTATCAATGGTGTTGGCAATACCATATATAAGCATGGGTTTACGGTGTCCAGTCTGCCGTAATGTACGGTGGTTTTGCCTTCGTGACACTGGGTCCAAAAAACCAAATTTGCGTCTAGCCTCAAGGGCCATCTGAATATCAGCCACCCAATCGTCGTAATACCATGATGAAGACGTGTGGGTGTAATGAAATCTCTTGGTCTATCATCATTGTCAAGATTTAATGGAGAATTACTATTAATGGTGGCTAGAATAGTAGAGAATGGAGGCAAAGGCATAGATTCGTCTACAGCTATGAGGAACGTGATAAATAAAAACCGGCTTACGTTTTAAGACTCCAATACATGTAAAATATGAGATTAGGTAAAGTTTGATCTTGTCATTAGTGTCATTAGTGTGAGTTAAAAAAAAATAGGTCGTTGAACTACTAGAAATCACGACTCACAACAAATAACCTAAACTACCAACTATAACTAGTATGATGATGAGCAAGGGTCGAGTTCAAAGGGATCAGTCAAAGCAAGAAGCAATTAATTAATAGGAAGTAAGCTAGGCCGAAGACAAATGAGGATATTTTTATAATATTTCTATTTTAAACTAAAGAAACTACAACTATTAATATAAACTAAAATGAGCTAAAAGTAATGAGGGATTAGTCGATAGGAGAAAACACTAGGAGAGGGGTTCACCTCAATTAGCAAATAGTCAAAATAGAACTTAGAGGGGAGACATGCAATTAGGAATCAAATAGGGGAAAACAATCCAAAGCCCTCTTTAAAACCTTGGTTAGAGGGTTTAGAGGATATTCTTAATTAAAATTAGAAAACTCATATCTCTGGGCGGCCTAATCCTAATTAATACTAAGAAACTTGATCAATCTTATACCGTACCCAATCCAACTAACATTGAATAATTAAAGACAATAGACAAATGGAGGGGAAAACTTTGTTTACCCACTGGGTAAACTACCCACCTTTAATTGTGAGAGTAAAAAGTAGTAATGGTGGAACCCCCACCAAACTAAATAATAATATTTTAATGGCTCTATTAGTAGTGGGTAGCTTACCTACTGGGTAGATGTAGTCACTTGAGTCTAAAAAAGCAAACGAACCAACTAAAAGTACTAGAATAATTCACAAAAGCATGCTCAACCCTCTAATTAACACCTAGACTAACATTGAAGACCACTAATTGGGCTAGCCCCAATCGTAGCTAGGGAACTACTCTTGAATGAACTCAAGATCGTACCAAACACTTAAGTTAGCGGGATCGAAAGATTAAACTTAAAGTAATTAAGGTTAGTTCGATTCCCAGCAAAGCAAATAAGGGTTTCATGTCACCGAACCTAATTCCATCCCGCAAGTAAGAAACCAACAACATAAAAGTGTAGGCATTTCCATGCTTAAACTTCAAGAAATCAAAGTAGATTATTAAGATCTAAACTAACAATCACCAAACAAACTACAAATTAGCTAACCCCAATTAACTAAATAAAATTTAATCAAAAACAACAAGAAGAGTAAGAGTAAGGAAAGAAATCACCAAAGAAGCTCAAATATAGAAGAAATCATGAACTTCGCATAGGATCTCAATGTAGATCTACAAATTACCAAGGTTTTCCAAGCTAGAGCTTCTACTCTCTCTCTCCCTAGTATTTCTAAAATAGAATTAAGCTAATAATATGAAAATTAGGCCCTATTCAGTTCAACTTATTATTACTGAACTAAACTTATTTTTACTAAACTCAACTATTTTTACTGAACTGAACTTATTTTTGCTGAACTGAACTTATTTTTACTGAATTGAACTTATATTTACTGTTTCATGTTGTTTTTTCTTCTTTGCATTATTGATTTTTACTGAACTGAACTTATTTTTACCGAAATGAACTTATTTTTGCTGAAATAAACTTATTTTTACTGAACTGAACTTAGGCCCTGTTCAATTCACCTTATTTTTACTGAAATGAACTTAGTTTTACTGAACTGAACTTATTTTTACTGAATTGAACTTAGGCCCTACTGAACTGAACTTATTTTCGCTCAACTGAATTTATTTTTACTGATTCATATTGTTTTTCTTCTTTACACTACTGATTTTTACTGAACTAAACTAATTTTTACTGAACGGAACTTATTTTTGTTGAACTGAACTTATTTTTACTGAATATTATTATCGTAAGGTGGACTAAATAGGGCCTTATCTTGCTGAAATGGACTTATTTTTACTGATTCATGTTGTTTTTTCTTCTTTGCACTACTGATTTTTACTGAACTTATTTTTGCTAAACTGGATTTATTTTTACTGAACTATATTACTTCCTACGTTTCTTTTTAATTGCAAAATTTGCCAAAAATGGAAATATCAAATTAATTGCAACAAATGTTTTCTTTCTTTTTACAAGTCATTTCTCTCTATCTCTCTCCTTATCACATGCCCCACTTTCTCTCTCTATCCCTTTCATACTCACACCAAACTTTTGCTTAGGAGTCCACCCACTTGAGTTTGTTGCAATTAAAAAGAAACGGAGGAAGTATTATTTTGAGGTGAACTGAACAGGGCCTTATTTCAACTGAATATTTTTATTTTGAGGTGAACTGTACAAGGTCTTATTCTACTGAACTGAACTTATTTTTGTTGAACTAAACTTAATTTACTGAAGTGAACTTATTTTTAATGATTCATGTTGTTTTTTCTTCTTTGCATTACAGATATTTACTGAACTGAACTTATTTTACTGAACATATTTATTTTGCTGAACAAAACTTATCTTTATTGAACTAAATTATTTCAACTGAATATTATTATTTTAAGGTGAACTGAACAGTGCCTTGGAGTAATGTTCTCTCCCTCACTTAATGACAACAAAATGTCTTAAATATTACTAAAACTAGCTAAGTGCAATTACATAATCACCCCCGTACAATTGGGGAGCTTTAAGACGTCATATCTGCAAAAATCACTTCGACCCGACGAGTAATTTTCGACCCGAGCGGGTTATTATCACAAGAACTTTGATTTTCATCCAATTACGCGTTCAAGTGAACATTGACCCCATTGGGTAATTTGGACAGGAACTTTGTCCTCCATTCTCTCCAATTATGCAATCGGGTAATCATCGACCTTATCGGTTAGGCATCGATGGGCATCGAGTAATTTGAACATGAACTTTGTTCTCCAATTACGCGATCACGTAATCTCACGTAATCTTGAACCCTATTGGGTAATGATGTCAATGGCTTTCTTTTGAGTCCTTTGGCCTTTCTATTAATATTCTTGACCTTTCTCTTCCCTTACCATGGCATTAATCATGGGTTTGACCTACAACATGATCAACCAAAGAAGAAAAGAAAGAAAGCACAAGAATTATGCAATAATATGAGCAAGAACAAGATTAGTAGCTCATTTGTTTGGAAAATAAAAATGGAAAGAGAAAGACAAAAACAAAACAAAAACCAAAACAAAAACAAAGCAAAACATGGACCAAAAAATCAACAAAGGTACTAAAATAAGTTAAAATAAGTTCAGATAAGTCCGAATAAGTTGGAGAGAACAAGTGTTGGTACTAAAGTAATCCGATGTTTGTACTAAAGTGACCAAGTGTTAGTACAACTTGATCAAGTGTTGGTACCAACGTGATCAAGTATTGTTACCAAGTTAGGGTGATGTTGGTACCAAATTGATCAATTTTTGGACAAAAGTATTTAGCACTAAGTACAAGGTATTCAATAGTGAGTACCAAAATGTTCATTACAGGGTACCAAAGTAAACTGATGTTGATACCAAAATGGTCAAATGTTGGTAAAGTAATCTGATGTTGGTACCAAAGTCAAAGTGACCAAGTGTTGATACCAAATTAATCTGATATTAGTGTTTGAGTGATCACTGTTAGTACCAAAGTTTTCAACAATAAATACCAAACTTTTTAATACTAGGTGCCAAAAATGTTTAGAATATCGGGTATGAACATGATAATGCGTTGGTATCAAGGTGATCAAGTGTTGGTATTAAAGTGATCAAGTGTTTGTGCCAAGGTAATTTGGTGTTTGTACCCAAGTTTTCAATGAGTTCCAAAATCTACAATACTGGGTACCAAAATATTCAATACTGTGTATCAAAGTGATATTATGTTGATACCAAAATGATATGATGTTGGTACCAAAGTGAGCAAGTCTTGATAAAAAGGTGACCTGATGTTGGTATTAAAGTCAAAGTGATCAAGTGTTGATACCAAAGCAATCTGGTATTGGTGTCAAAGTGATCAATTGTTGGCACCAAAATTTTCAACACTAAGTATCAAATTCTTTAATATTGGGTATCAAAGTGTTCAATTTTGGATACCAAAGCGATCTGATTTTGGTACTAAAGTGATTTAATGTTGCTGCTAAAGTGATCAAGTATTGGTACCTATGAGATCAAGTGTTGGTTCCAAGGTGATCTAATACTGGTACCAAAATGATCAATTATTGGTACCAACGTTTTCAACACTAAGTACCAATGTGTTCAATAATGGATACCGATAAAGTGATCTTTTGTTGATACCAAAGTGATCAAGTATTGGCATCAAAGTCAAAGTGATCAAGTGTTGACACTTAAGTAATCTAATGTTGGTGGTCAAAGGGACCATCAAATGTTGGTACAAACGTTTTCAACACTAAACACCAAAGTCTTCAGTATTAGGTACCAAAATGTTGCTAGGTAATCTTTGAGGAAAGCAATGCTCGAAAGAAATTGCATGTTCTCTAGGTAAATTGACTTATTCATCCTTGTTAATCCGAATTGTGTGCATAATGATCCATAGTCCGAGGTTTTTATTCATTCATTTAATCCTAATATCTAATTTTGATAATAATTTAATTTAGTTATAAAAATCTCGTCTTTTGATAGTTAGTTAGAAGAATAGTTCAATTAAACTAGTACCGCCTTCTCCTAGCGGATCCGATCCTACTCGCCTTACTAATTAGTATAAAGACGCATAGGTTTATTTTTTATAGTAGACGACTGACCTATCAAAATTAGAAAACAATTTCAGAATCAACTTTACAGACTCCAATTCATCTAAAGTAAAATGAGAATATACGAGATACAACATCTTACACACAAAAAAAATTAGTCAAGCAAAAAACGATAAGATTAAGAGGAAAATTCAATTATGATAAAACAAAAGGCGAATTTCGATCAATTGACAACAAAAATCGGTATAAAGAAAGCAAAAGTAATAACCAACTCTAAGCTAATCACATGGGCTAGTAAAGTGGAGGCATCTCAACCGTCTTAAACAATTAGGTCCTAGGCTTTTGAACTGGATTAATTGAAAAATAGTTCAGTTTAGCTCCATTAATTTTTGTTCAGTTCAAAATAGTTCATTTCACTTCATTTCAGTTTAGAACATTTCAATTCACTTCAGGTCACCTCATCTGCTTTTGTCTCATAATTACAGTTTAGTTAAGAATATTTTAGTTCAGGATGTTTTAGTTCAATTCAATTTATAAGTCTAGAACATTTTAGTTCAGTTCGATTCAATTCATTCCAATTCAAAAGAACCTACCCTAAGTGGGTCTCGGTAAATGGAGGAAAATGTAAGAGATTAGACGCTTACTCGCTTAGATAAAGCACCCAAATAGGGGTGAGAATGAGCCTAACATGCTTGCGATCAGTTTGGGATCGGTTCGGTCAAAGCTCGACTCGTTGTGGCTCGGCTTGAGTTCGAGTTCGGCTCGTGACCTTAACGAGCCGAGCTGAGTTATGCTGAGCTCGGCTCGAAAAGCTCGTGAACAACCTCGATTATTATTTCTTATATTAAAATACTATATTATGTATGAATTTAAAATATATTTTTTCTAAATATTACACAATAATAAGCTAATAGCTTTAGTGTTTAATAATTAATTCATAAGAAAAAATATTCATTAATAAATAATTGAGTAGACAAATAAACTAAAAATAATAATAGGTCAAACTTGTTCGTGAGTAGCTCGGTCAATATTTAGTAAAAACTCGGCTCGATAATAATTCAAGTCATTAAATTTTAAACTAGGATCAAATTTAAATAGATTTAAATGAACACGAACCGAGCTAAATAGAATTCGGCTTCACTTCGTTCGATTATCACTCGTATAGTCTACACCCAAACATACAAAATAAGGAACGAAACCTTATTGATACGAATACCGCTTCTGCCTGAACTGTTATATCTCTCTCGGTCTCTGAAACTTCATCCGCTGCCGTTGCTGCCGCCGCTGCCGCCGCCGCCGTGTCAGTTAAATAGTCGGTAAGCCGCCCCCTCTCTCTCTCTCTCTCTTCGTTGTGTCTTGTGTTGTTGCGCCGAAAACCTAACCACTCTTAGCAGTGGCGGAGCCAGCTGTTACCACCCTTTCCCAATTTCGAATGAATTATATCAAATGTTGAATTGTTATAAATGTTGTTATAACTGTTAGATTTTGTTAGAATTTTTGTTATGAAATTCACTATTTTTTTGCTTGTGATTTTTGTGAATCATGCAAGTTGAATTTTCATGGGGTATATTCAGACTTGGAAAAGATGACTTTGGGGACTGAGGATTCCTCAACACAATTCTGGTTGTGAACTTGTGATGGTTTTATATGAGTCCTGAATCCTAATGTCCAAAATACATAATGTTCTACATTATTTATCTAACTGATTCTATTATTCTATAGGATAGAGTTGATGTCGCTGAGAGTTGTTAGCTTATTACATTTTCCGGATTTTTGTATTTCTAGTCAATAAGTAAGTTCATTTCTAACTATAATATGCCATTGAGCAATTGCAACACAGTTGCTATCACAAGCAAACAATCATAACCAAGTGTAATTGGTTAGCATCACACTAAATAACTGCTATTATGTGAAGTCAGTTTTCTTTTTACGTGAATTTTAACAAAATGTAGTGAGCTAGATATTTACTACAGGAATCAAACTCATGCTAGCGTAACTTATTATGAAATAATTTTGGACAAAAAATTGATTTGTAATATGTGATGGGTAGTGAACCACCATCCATAAAATCCTACTGACTCTTAGTTTTGTTCCGTTCGTTTCGGTAGCCTGTTCACGCATCTCATCGCGTTTTTCGGTGAGCTCATTGTTTCTTAAATTTCAAAGGGTCAATTGTATCTTTAATTTCAGAATCTCTATATAAAATTATGTTTCTGCAGTATTGATTTTGGTTGAAAATAGGAAGGGTTTTAGTGGGTTCTATTTCTAAAAATCAGATTTATTAAATTTATAAAAATCTGATCTTTATCAATTATTATTTTCTGGTTGTATTATTATAACAATGGCAACTGGAAAACAAAAGTAGCAAATTTATGTTGATGCTGTACTCTGTGTTTTTTTATGTTGTCTTCCAGAGCTTTTCAGAATGCTCCATGCGTTTGTTGTAGCATTATTACTTATTCCATCTACTACCTCCGTATGTCTAATCGTTGCATTTTTTATGTTACGGAGGTAGTACATAATTTTGAAGCATTTTCAGTTCTTTGAAATTGGTTTATACTCCTGTAACTAGTATCATTTACTCAAATAGAACAACTTTTTGTGGCTTTTGTTCCCTTGTATCACCCTAATTTTGCGTTGTTAATTGAATGAGGTGTTTTGATTTTGCAGACATATAAATTAGACGAGAGAGGGGTTTTCAATACTAGTAAAGAAGGATCAAGATGTCATCTATAAGAAATGCAATCTCTAAAAGGGAGTATAAGGAGCGATCTCAACCGTGAGTCTACTTAGTTCCTCTCTTTTGATTTGTTTCCCAAGTCCCTTTTTAAAAATTTGTTTCTTTTTCTTGCTATGGATCAGGGCTTCAAGGAAAAAGTTTGGATTCCTGGAAAAGCACAAGGACTATGTCATCCGAGCACGAGAATACCATAAAAAAAATGAGACATTGCGGGTAATATCTTCGTTTCTAGTTCCTTTACTTATCGAATCTTTATACGTCTCATTTCGTTTTTAGTTTTGGAAGTTGTAAGCTTGATTGACTGATGATATGCATCTGTACAATTTCAAATTGGATTTTCCAGATACTCAAAGATAAAGCGGCAAATCGGAACCCTGATGAATTTTATTTCGGCATGATCAGAAGTAAAACAATTAATGGAGTCCATAGACCTGGGTAAGATTTATGTTTTAGTGTTGCTAAGATTTTCTTTTATTGTTCCTTTAGCTGTAATTAATTTGTTTCTCTGTGACCTTAGGAGTGAGGCAAACAAGTATACACCAGAGGAACTTCTGCTGATAAAAGGTCAAGACATGGGATATGTATTTCAGAAAATTCAAAGCGAAAAGAAGGAAAGGATTTCTTGCATAATATTCTGGATTTTCCGTATTAATTTGTTGAGAGATACAACTGTTTGCTTATTTTCTATGTTGTGTATGATGTTGACCCTGTGTCCTCTTTGTTTACAGAAAGTTGAAAAGCTCAAAGCTATGTTACACTCTCTGGATAATAGGCCCTCAAACAAACACATTTACTATGCAGAAGACAGGTTTGTGCTTCAACCATTGAGCTTATCTGGTCGTGTGTACTTAGCATTGCTCCTTCTCCTTATACTCTATTTCTCATTATGTAGACTTTCTCACTATGTAGACTGGTGGAACAGTCTTTTATTTAAACAACGCTCGTGTTCTTTTCTGTTATTGTCGATCTCCTATATTAATGAAATAATTTTGGTGCTTGTGATTTGAAATTCTTCTATTCTATGTTTCCTTATCTGTTTCAAATGAGAAAAGCCAAATGCTAACTTTGGAGCTCTGATTAAGATGTGTGTTACTTTTGTATAACAGTGAAGAGGCTAATGAGATACTATCAAGATCCTCAAAGACTAAAGAGCTTTGTACATTAGGGTCTGTACCTTCTGATATCAAGAGGTAAGCCCTTAGGGGATGTATTTTCCTACTTGGAGATTTTCTTTATGCATCTGTTATAGAACTTCGTTTTCTAATTTCCCAAATTTGGAGTTATGCTGAGTTTAGCACTTTAGCTGTTAGTGATGCCATAGCCTATGTATTTTGAATTTCAAATATATGGTATGCTGAAAATACCTCCTTAAATATATGGCCAACTTGCAGTTTATGATCAAACTCGGAATCCAAGATGTGGGGAGGCCTCTTTTTGCCTCTATTGTAGAAACGGAAGTCGTTTTTGGCTTGTAGCGCTAACCGAATGTTTAATGATCCTTGTCTTCATATGAAGTATATATGTGGTTAGACAATACAATGAATAGAATGGCAAAGAGGTGCAAGAGATGAACACTTTGCAGTTTTTGATTTGTCTATAGGATGGTATTTCATAAATTTTGAAGAAGATTTGTGCCATATGCAAACGTTAGCCTACTTTTTTCCAATTATGTAGAGAACATGCAATCCATGCAAATAGCAGATGAGTGGAAGGTGGATTATGAAGGGTTTTTTCGGATCACGTGGTTGTAATTTGGGCATGCATCGCAAAGAGGAGAGTCGGTAATAGTTTGTGTTAGATGTATGACGAACTAAAGGTCGAATAATCGCCATCGTCACTCCAAGGCACAGAAACTACGCTTTCCTATTAGTTTAATTTCGTTCTAGGATCACCAAGAAACACGAAATAACTAATGACATACAATAGAGTAAAACAATTCACTTCTATGATCTTAGAAATGAATCAAAGAGAACTTGTGTTGATGTGTTTATTAAGAACACTTAAGAAAATTGACAGATTTTCCTTAAGCAAGCAAGCAAGAGAGTTAGATAGAAATCTAATTTTCTATCTCCTTTAATTGTTATGTGCAAAGGGATATATAAAGCCCTTCCACAAATTCATGTACAAAACTGCCCATAACCGCAGTCATCAAGGCAACAACAGGCAAAAACCGCCAGTCCGCAAAATGATGTGTAGAAGCAGAATGGGTGTTGCGACCCGCGACCGACATTTTGCTTCCCAACCTTAGAAAACCGATTAGCCGCGAGTCATGACTTTTGTCGTGACTCGCGACGTACATTCTGTTTCCCAACCTTTGAAAACCGTATATAAGACCTCCTCCTCTTCCTATATACCCCACATACAATTAACTAAACCCATTACCCTATAAATGTTCCAACAGTTTGGTTTTAGATGAAGGGGTTTCGAGGACCATGTTTGGGTATTGGTTGTCATATATAGGGGTTTCTAGGTCTATCTTGTTGAATTTAGGCATTGCTTGCGTGTGCGTCGCAACGGAGTTTGATTTGATCAAAAGAATTGGTTGATACTTGATAGTGCTTGTTTGGTGGTGGGTTGGTTGACTTTAGTGGTATTGGGGTAGAAAAGTGGAGCTTTGCGACATTTTTGTTATGAGGAATGAGAACAATGAAATAATGTGATGTTAAGGATATGTTTAATTCACCTCAATATTAATTTGATGAACTTATCTTTTCTGATTTCAACTTATTTTTTGTGGTGATCAAGAAATATTTTTTTTCTTCTGATTTTTATATGGTCTGAATCTATTGTTTGATTTGATTTATTCTGTAGTATGTCTCATACTTATTTTCTTAATTTGATATGTTGTGAACTTATTGTTATTATTATTAGGGATTTGTAATGCATTTGCCATATTGAAGAAGATGATGAAGAAAAAGAAATGGTGATTTATATTGATCAAATTGAAATTACAGGAATTAAAAGGGTGAATGCAAGTATGCGAGAGGCTTCCTCACTCCCACGACACTAATATACGAAAGAAAACACATCTATAGTATTCAACAACCTCCTTGTTCTATATCTTTCTGTCTACTTTAAGAAACTAACTTATTCTTAATAAGCTAATAATGCAATTCCTATAGTTCTTCCCCTTATCCTAAGGTTAATTCATAACATTACCGGCCATCTAAACTTTCATCTTGTCCTTTAGGTGGATAGTAATAAAATGTGTCATGTGTCACATGATGTTGCCGCTCCTTGTGGATTAGGCCTTGTAGTGGCAGTGCTGCACAATATCGTTGGCATGCCAAATTTTAGGCTTTATTTGTAATGTCGCGGTTCCGACATCCTTGGTAATCAAAGGCTAAATTCTATGAGTATAAAGTCTGAACTAGCCCATATGTAACTAGTCATGCGCACAAAGATGTTGCATATTGTTTGTATCTTTTCTTGTGTAAACGGAATTTAGGCTATGTTGTCCATGTGTGATAAGTTTGTTGTGATGTCGTGGATGGTTTGAAGTGGGCAGTGGCTTGATTACGTTTGAAGAGACATGCTTTAAGTGGTAGTTTTGTGGGATGAGTAAACAAAACAATAATCAATGGTGGAGAGGTTGCTTCTTAATGAAAATCGGGTTAGGTTGAAATATAAGTTGGGGGTATGACTCATGAGTATGTGACTATGTGGTGGAAAGGGTGGGTTTTAAAATGGTGAACATGTGAATTTAAGGGTTAAAAATGGGGGTTGAAAACTTGGATGGAGGAATTTTGCTTTGAATTAGTATCGTCGAACTTTTTAATGGGTGGGTCGGAAATATTGTCCGGGAGTTTGGGTTTTATAGGTTGATTGAGATGATATCAAATGGTTGTGTTTGCTGTGAGACTTGGCTAAGAGAAGAAAGTATACCCCGGGTTTTGTCTTTGTAGCTTAGTTTTAAAAAGCGCGCCTAGTGTGAATGGAGGCGTGTGGCAAAGCCCCCCTCACATTCGGCCACCGAGGCGAGGGCTTCTTTCTTTGTAAAGGCGCGTGCTTTTGGCCACCTCTAAGGAGGTGCCAATGCGTCCTTTTGTCCATCTTTGAGGAGCCCTATGACGCCTTTGAAGGGTGAAGGGCAAGATTGAGTAGATGAGAGTTAAAAATCTAAAAAATTGATGTTTTTTCTTCAAATCAAATCTTACCTAGGCTTTATTACTCAAATTCTGGCAATGCCCCTCAACTAATTACATTAAGTTGCATCAAATCAAAAAAACATAATTTGAAATAACCCTAATTCAATTGTGAGAGTCTTGATGCTGGCTGTTGTTTTTTCCCACAATATTTGCCATTTGTTGAGACCGGTGAATAATTCAGGCGATTCTTGAGATATTAGGTGTTAATTTTTTTTTACTCTTTTCTTTTACTTAAAAGTATAAAGCAACACACTCACCTTAGTGGTGGGTTCTCTTCCACCTGGTTATAAAAGCCTTTTTGTTTTCTTTTTTACTTCTTGCATAGTGAATGTATAAGTATACTACAATTAAGGACCTAAAAGACAAAAACAAAAAAAAAACACCATAAATTATGTGCTATTTTTGCTCTAGTTCGAGGGGCCTTTGCGTCTAGGTGCGCCTCGCCCCGTTTAAGTCTAAGCTAACGTAATGGGCCTAGCCTTACTCTTTAAAATGGCTTAGATTCTTTCCTTATCCCTTTAAATGTGGTGTAACTTGTGTTTAAAGAGGGTGAGAACTGGGAAGGGCGCGTGGCTTTTTGCCTTCTTAACTAATTAGAGAATCACCTCGATAAGCTTCCACCTTCATAAGTTTCTCTTTGGGTCTAGATGTCAATGAGAGCCAAAAGGAAGTTCTCGGTTTTTCTAGGCCTCCTCATCCCCTTATTCATACCATCCGACACCTTGTTCACTACCATTTTTCTTTTAAAGCCTCCGATCCAGACACCTTGGTTGCCTAAGCTACCTTCACCAACAACCATCCATCTATCACTGTTCCTTGGAACCTCCTAAGCCGCCACCTTCGAATCATCAAATGGACTAGCGCGAGCGCCACCTTAGCCTTAACACTTGTTCCACCATCAGATCTTTTAAGACACTTACAAGTGCCTAATAGTCATCTACTTCTGATCATCATTAACTTAGGTGGTGTTTGGTTCAAACTTTTGGAATAGTATGGGTTGGAGCCTCATACCATGATGCTATGGATTGGGAACCCATACCAAGCTTATTTGGTTCAACTTCATAATGGATTTCATATCCAATTCCTAATGTTTTGTTCAACTATTAATTATTTAACAACTAAGATGTATTTTTAATGTGACAAAGTTCTTTTTAGTATGAAATAAAACATGAAAAAGAAAAAAATAAAATCATCACAAAATTAAAATACAAAGAAATTTGAAAATATAACATATAAATATAGATAAAGAAAACAGAAAAAGAAAAAAAGAGAAGAAAAGAAAAGCCGGAAGAATAGTGGCGAAGGAATTGCAGGCATGGCCCGGCCACAACAATTGACAAACACCATTGGGATGACGCAAGAATGGCTCAACAAAGAAGACAAAGATTAACGAAAAGAGTTTTCTCTATCATCTCTCTCTCCATCTCTTACAAAGATAATGAAGAAGTTAACTTTAATCAGAGATAGTGGCAGTGGTGGTTGGCTGTTCTCCTCATTCATCTCTCCCTTTTAGGGTTCCATACCTTTTTAGAGTGGGTTCTAGTCTTGGGGGAAGGGGGTAAGTTTCTGATTCTAAGGGATATGATTCTAAGGGATATGGGTAGAGTTAGATACCTATAGGTATGAGATTCCGTTGAAAAAACCAAACGTTGGGGTGAAGTTTAATCAATTCCATTCTATACCATTCCAACCCCATACCAAGTGCTAAAGCCAAAACCCCCTTAGAAGCCCGTCATAATCACCCCACCCCCGCCACCAATGAGATGAAACTACTCTTTCGCCACGAATCCATGTGGTCCACTGTTTGAAGGACAAAGGTTGGACAACCCTCCTTATATGGTTTCACCTCTTCGTCATCTTTAGATTTCAATCCTTGCTTGTTAGTTCCTCACGTTCATTGTAGCACAAGCCAAACCTATAGATTCCATTCACCATTGACTCTAATGTTTGGAGCTTTATTTTTGAGTTCTCCTCCTTGGCTCCTCTTTGATCCGCTTAATATTGTTTTAAGTTTGTTTGATTACTGCAATTGCACACAACCTCATGGAGAGCTTCTTTTCCAATACGGTAACGTTTGATACCATTTGTAATCATGGTGACTCATTGAAGAAGGTGATGAAGAAAAGGAAATGGTGACTTAGGTTAATCTATATTATAACAATTTAAAGGGTAAATAGTAAATACAAGCATTTAAAGAGGCTTTGCTCTTTCAAGGCATTAACAAATTAAAGGAAACTCTCATCAATACTTAATACCCTCTCCTTGTGGGATATTTATAGACAATGTAGTATCTTTCCTTCTCTCTTAACTTTGAAAAATAATTGTTTTGCCCTTCAAGCTACTCTTAATAAGCTAATGATGCAATTTTTATAGTGCCCACATTTCTTGGGCTAATTCATTTACAGAAAGGGACTTAAGCAAACTAATAATTTTATTTGACTCCACTATATATTATCGTTTTTTTACCACAACTAAATGAGATAAACCATTCATGGGTTAACTTTCAAGCCTTGTCCATTTTTCCCCTGTGAGATTGTCTCGTAATTTCCAATTTCATCATAATTAAATCCTCCACCTTTGCCAATTGTGCATGAACTTCCATTCTTTTTTTAGGGATTTAAATTTGGGGGGGGGGGGGTAAATAGCCGACTTTAGGATTAGGGTTTGAATTTGGGGGTGTCTCACTCACAATTAGTTGCTTTTTCCCATTACCTTTGTTATTATGGTTTGAACGTCTAAGTAATAACCCATCTTAAAACTTACTTTGATTTATATAACTAGTTTTCTCATTCGTAGAAAACAGGATAGGTGCCAGAGTAGGTAGGACAATTTCCTTCATTCGGTAGTGGTACTAGTAAAAAAGGCGATAATAAAAGGTTGGTTTAAAAATATAAATATTATGAGGTAGTTGTTTCGAAAACGTTAGCGTGTTACCTAGTTCACAATTTATTAATTTTATGGGGAAAAATTGACACCAATCCATCTGTGAGTTACGCTTTTGGTAATCCAACTATTAGTTATTTTGGAAAAAATTAGATTATTAGTGCTGTCTTCTCAAAGCTACGTGGCATAGATCTTTCCATTTATTTTTATTTTTTTCTCTCTCTTCATGTGCAACTTCTTTTTTTGTGCTAATTAACCACCATCTTCCACCCCACGCTCCTCCCTTTCTACGTTCAACCTCCCATAATATCCTCCACCTCCCCCCTTCCACAAAAAGGGAAGTTGAATCAATAATTTAATTTAATTTAACTTCATCTACTAAATTTCAATTAGCCTTTCGTTTGTTGATATTTGAGGTGATTGCCATTAATGATGAAGCACCTGCTTGGATTGGTTTGGATGAAATGAGTTTAGTGGACTTTGGACGAAATGAGTTTACAATGTCTTGTAATGGGCTTCTAGTTCAAGATAAATCTAGTTTGGATTTGTGGATGAGAAGGATAGGGTATTTACACCAAAAGAGTGACAAAAAGTTATTCTTAAATAAACTTCCCACTCCCTCTACCCCAAATTAGTTCATACACTTATCATTGACACAGAGTTTGAGGAAATAAGTTAGTTAGTGAGTGATTATCAATTATTATTTGAACTACTCTTTTACTTTGAGTGTTATTGCGGGTATGTTATAATGTCTCCATGTGTCATTGTAGTTGTTGCGGCCATGACTATTAGGGAGCCCTCATTGTATTAGAGAGAAGTATGGGAGAAGTATGAACGAGAGTTGGAGATGTTGAAGAAAGTGTGGGAAGCGAAAAGTGAGGGAGTACCGTAGACACAACGTTCTTTTCACAATTACCAAGGTAGAAGGATTTTAAAACTTAAAAAATGGAGTTTGGTAATAATAAAGGATATGGCGGAGTGGTAAATTGTGCTTTTTATGGGTTCAATCTTCTTGCTTATATTTTTGGAACACCACTAACAAAATGACATGGAAGTTGTGGTGTAGGCCAACATGTGACTTGGAGGGATAATGTTTGCATGTTAGCACGTAACATGGGTCGCA
Organism: Patellifolia procumbens; assembly: GCA_947645195.1. NCBI lineage: Eukaryota > Viridiplantae > Streptophyta > Magnoliopsida > Caryophyllales > Amaranthaceae > Patellifolia > Patellifolia procumbens. The sequence goes on along the minus strand of CANSGD010000402.1, from coordinate 309,874 downwards.
ACATGGTGGGATGCAACGTGTGCTCACACATATTAATAAATAATAAGTTAGATGTGAAAGGTAATTAGGTATGGTTGACTACTTTCATTGAATGAGAGAGAAAGTATGATATTATTTTATTGAAAGAAAGGTGTATTTGGGTCACATGCACTGAAGAAAATCGCGGATATGGTCGCGTTCGCGGTAACGGTTGCGATGACGCGGGAGCGGCTTGTAACGGTCGAAAAGAGACAAATCGCGATTGACGCGGCGTGAATTTTTTAAAAAAATTCACGCAATTAGAATTTTAACTTCAAAATGGCATTTTTGAAGTTTTATAAGTATTCTTATAACTTAATTTGACCGAAACAATCATATGGGTGGGTTACACATATGGTGAATTAAAAATTACTTTAAACATGAGATTCATATCATATTATATATATAAATTGATACTAAATCATATATATTACTCAACTTGGAAGCCTATGGCTAGTTTTTCTCCTTTCGTTGGTGTGTCCCTATTGTTTTTGTGCTACTATGCGTATATTCCCTTTCTATTTTTTGACCAATTTTCATATAGTAACGGATATACGGGTAAAAGAACGCTCTAACGCGGCGAGTCACCGTTACGTAACGGACAAAGTGGCGAGCTGGACGTGAATTTCGTCGCGGCGTTACGTAACGGCATTTCGCGTAACGACAAGTTTACATAACGGCCGTTACGTTACATAACGGCCGTTACATTACGTAACGGGCGAGTTTTGTTTCCCTGGTCACATATTAAAAAGGACACACTATTAGTTTATAAAGAAATAAAGAAGGATATATTGATAGCTTAAGGCACAAAGCTTCTAGACCTTTGAGTGGCTAGTCATCCAAATACAAAATGAGGTCACAGTATTTTCCAGCTCCATCTTTCTTTTTCATTTCCTAGTTATTACTGTTAGAAGAATCCCTCACTAATTTTGCATGCCACACTCAAACTTCCATGCCACCAACATAGATTCAAATTCTAGGATTGCAACTAGAAAAGAAGAAAGTGTGGGAAGAGAAAAGTGAGGGAGTACCGGAGTCATGTCGTTCTTTTTCTTATTATAGGATTTATTCGTTTAAAAATAGAGTTCAGTAGCAATGAAGAAATTGGCATGTGGTAAAGTTGTGACTCTTATGGGTTCAATCCCCGTGCTTGCATTGTTGAAACACTACAAACAAAGTGACATGGCAGCATGTGGTGTAGGCCAACATGTGACATGGAGGAATAATTTATCGGCCTCTTGCTCTTCCCTGCAGCGTCTCAAATTAAACTCGAGGAAAGAGATTGAGAGAGCACAATGGTCAAGAGTGAAAGTGAAGCAGCTTTTGTGCTGCATCGTTTAGAGGCTGAGTAAGTGGGCACGTTACTCATTGGGCCTGACAAGTTTGTTTGGGATAAGACACTATTGCACATTGCTCCATGTTGAGGCATTCTACATAATCGTTTGCATTGCATGTTGGAGTGCGATCCCATGAATTATAGTGATCCTGTCCATGAATTATTATGGGTGTGATTTGTGTCATACAATTATGAAGTTATTTTGCCATATTTCGGTTGTAGGATCGTAGGATTCGATGATTCAAATCGTGCTTGTAGCACCAATGGTGTCCTGTATGAAAAATGAATGGTGAACTACCAATTTCAAATCTAAAATATGACATCATTAGAGTATGGAAGTGCTTTAGTACTGCTATTTTGGATGAATGGAAGTTCCCATGCAGCGTATCTAGGAACACCAACTGTGGGCACAGTAAGGTAGCCAAATTTGCGACATCCAAAAGTATGCACTACTTTTTGAAATGCTAGTGATATGTTGGTTCAAAAGGTTTGGTTTGTTAGATATCATCTTGAACTGTGCCTTTTCTTTCTTGGACTTCTTTATATCATCATAGAACAAATGCATTACTCAACGGGTGCCTGCTTTCTACCTCTTTTGTTTATCTGTCAGAGTGTCAGGTCTTGCGAGAAAGGCGTTGAGTAAGATTATTGAGTTCTATAATTCGGATTTCGGCCTTGGTTGATGCTGACAGCTCAATTTTTGAAGTTTTGAACTATTACAATCCATGTTGGTATAGTGTGATATAGTTGATCCATTAAAGCTTTGGTGATCTTAGATGGATTTCTAGTGATCTCCTTTGCTTCTTGCTTGTCTATTGTCATCTGTGAGTTGACGCTAAGGTTTTCACTTTTGGGGTCTATATGTATTCTAATTTCTACATATACTCATATTACATGTTTTTTTGGACAGAAAAACGGATGCTTCCTACAGGGAGCTTGAGGCAAGAATGAAAAGAGTTAAAGACTTGGAAAGGGTCCATGCAGAGATGTCTTTGCAGAAAGAACTACAGGTCTCTCAATTCAGGCTTCTTAATGTAGATAACACCTTTTTTTTTCCTTTTCTGTGTGGAAGCAGTTTATAAGTTTTTTTTTGGTGACACTCTATCTCCGTTTCCCACCCAAATATGTTAACATTTCCGTTTTGACCTTTTGCCCTCCTTTTTCCCCCTTCACTTGCGCATCACTCTTGTTCTTCTACAGCCCCCCCCCCCTGCTACCATCTGCCTCCCCCTCCCATCATCTGCAACTTAACTACCTCCAAGCATCACCTTGCACCAATTCTCCAACATTGAAAGCCACCATATCCAATGGCCCTCACAGTCAGCCATTGTTAATATATCCAACCATACCGTAACCACAACCTCCATTTTGGTGCACCCACAATACCTAATTTTAAAAGGGAAAGGTAGAGAAATCAAGGGTCATTAAAAGCAAAGGGGCAAGAAGGTCAGTGGGGTGTTTGAAAAATACCAGGAAAGAAGACAAGCTGAAGACGAGAGAGAAAAGAAAGAGTGTGCTTGTGCGGAAATGAAAGAAAAAGAGTGTTTGACTAATGACTCATACAAAAAGGGTGGGGAAAGCATGGAAGTTAAAGTCAGATTGTTGACTTTTTTAATCGATTCCGGCATCGAGGAACGTTTTTCATAACATTTTCGTTATAAGGTGCTTCTAGGCAATTTTTCTTTTATAACGAAAATGTAGGTTGCTAAGTCACAACAAGAATCCTTATTTTTATGGTCGGCATAATTTTTATTTACTATAATTAGCTGCCAAACAAATATAGTTATATATTTCCCCAAAAATAGCCAACAGGGGAGATGCCAGAGCTTTACTTACGACGAAGCAAGGTGCTTGCCATGCTAATTCCAAACCTAATTTACAGGACTATGTGATGGTCAATTCCCACAAATATAATCAATTATTTTATGATTGAGTCAGTTGTTATACTTTACTGGTCTTGTACCCATAATCAACATACTACCTCCGTTTTTTTAAAATGTGACACTTTCTATTTTAGGAAGTTTTAAATTAAATGTGACACTTTCTTTTTTGGTCAATAAACTCTCTCTATCTCTCTCCTCTCACATGGGTCCCCTTATTTTTTTTCTCTCTATCTCTTTCCTTCCCCAAAATTGCCTAGGAGTCCGTGAACTAAAAGTGTCACATTTAAATAAAAACGGAGGAAGTACATCTTTTATACTTGGCATTTGGTAGACGTTACTTAACCAGCTGTCCATAAGCATTTGATAGAATTGGCTTTTCATTCTAGAAAACTTTCTTTCATATCACATGGTAGTCCTGTTCGATAATCGTTGTCTACTTAGGAACCATATGAGGACATTCTATGTATTATGGACTCTTATATTATCTCCTAGTTTACAGAAAACGTCTATGGGAAATACGAATTGCTGCTCCTTCTTTAACCCTTGCTTCTTTTCTCTAGGGCCTGCCTGGATAGAGTGTAATGGGACGGGATAATTCAAGGGACTGTCTAATGTATATGCCTGGAATGGGGTTAATCATCTCATCTGCGCCTGTATTGTTTAGCTCCCGTAAAAGGGTACTGTATTACCTAGGCCCTCCAGAGTAATGTTTCCAGGATAACCGCCCATCAAATATTGATATCTCATGCTATCTCGCTGCAATTGTTCCTTTAAACGCTTTCCTATCCCAAACCTACTTAAAATCTTCCACTAATAAAATCTCCGTATAACTTGCACTAGAATAAATTCTCATCCTTAATCATTACCCCCCAATTAATTCACTGAATCGAGGCAGTGCTTTAGGGTTTTGGGTTTCAGGTATTGACGATTTGAATGTTATTTCTGTGTTGCTGCAGAAGAAGGGTAGGAAACGCAAACTACGGGAAGACGAGATTGTTTGCCCCACCTCCAGGTCAGTTTACAAGTGGCGAGCAGAGCGAAAGCGATGAATAAGACTAATATAAATGGTCAACAATGTTACGACGGAACATTCTGGATGGCTGCGAGACAAATTTTCTGGTTAGGTTATAGTCTCTACTAGTGAGATTTGCACTAGTTCAGTCTTGTTTGGGGGGAGATTCATGTTATACTGCAGTTGATGCGAAATTGAGCATATTTGATGTTTTATGGCATGAAGTCCGACAGTAATTGCGAAAAAAAATGGTGACTGTAATAGCTGCCTGAATTTGAATTTTTGGTGATTGTAATGATCACGAAAAGGGGATGTAACTTTTGCAATATAAGTCCTATCTAGTGTTTTTGAGCCTTAAATTTGTTCTTCTTTAATACTGGTTACGGTTTTTGGAGGTGGTATGGAGCTTATAAAATTTGTCAATAAAAAACATCTCTTTGTCAATGAAGCTCCATTATCATGGGCACACGCACTAGAGGCTATTGATTACTCTTTGCGTTCTTAAATAATTTTATACTTCACGTACGGGGAGAATTAAAGTTGAAGTAAAAGAAGTGAGAAGAAAAAAATGAAAAGTTATAGGGAAACGAAGAGTTTGAAACTTTAAATTGGTGGTTATATTAAAAAATGTAGTGTGTGGGTGGATCTGAGAGTTTGTATATTATAAGAAACGGACTAAAAGGAGAGCGTGGAGATGAGTTTACAAAAAATGCAGAATTTCAAGCGTCTTAAGGTTCCGTTTGTTTGGATAGATAATCGCTTTCTAATGAAAAACTCAATTGTAAATTAAGGGGATGTTTGATTTATAAAGGGGAAAGGAAAAGGAATTAAGCAAGAGTTAGGACTTTAGGAGGGAAAAGGAGCTCAAAACCCTCCAAGTAAAAAAAACATATTTGGTAGCAAAATATCAGAAAGATTTTTCAATAAGTGGTGACCAGCTGACCGCCCTTATCCCCCTTCATCTCCCCCTCTCTTCTTCTGCAGCCACCCATTCATCCTTTATCCCATCTCATCCTCCCTCATTGTCGACGGCGAATTCATTGTCGAGGAACACTCCGACATCATCAATGTCGCCCTCTCTCTCATACCTCTTTACCTCTCTTCTCATTCTTTCCTTATTCTTGAGCTCCTTCGTGGTGGTTATTAGGGGATAGGATGGTGCTATGGTTGGAGCGGTGATTGGTGGTTGCTAGGGGGGTTGAGGTTTTAAGTTGGTAAGGGGTAGTTATTGGTGAGAGTGAGCTATTTTCAGGGTGGGTTAGGGTGGTTTTAGGGTTAGGAGTGGCGGTCATAGTGGCTAGGTTAAATTTTCAGGATAGGAATGGTGGTCAGAGGGTGGCTAGGGTGGGTTTTCGGCTTATTTTGGGAGTGGTGGTTTCTGCTGTTCGCGGTGGTAGTGCATGTCCACGATGGAATTTGTTGTCGGCGATGGTGGCCCGTTTCGTGGTGGTGGGGCATGGTGGTGATGGCAGTAGGGTGGTGGTAAGGCGACATTGATTGGGCAATGGTGGTTATGGAGTAATGGTTAAACTTGGTCAATGATGATTTTATGGTAGAGGAAAATGGGGGAATTCAAAACCCTTGGGATGCAGAATTAAATGGGAGTAAGTGAAATTGAAAAAAAGGTAAAGGAAAAGTATATAAAAAAAAGCAATAACCAAACATCATGCAAGAGTAACTAGGGGTTGTGATCGTCTTTTCCTTCCTCGAAACCCCCTAACTTTTCTTTGTTTGGTTTCTTATATAAAAGTTAGAGGGGAAAAAAGAATGGAAAATAAATGGGAGGATAGAGGGGAGAAAGGAAAGAGAAAGGTGTGGAATAGAGAAAAATAGGTTTTCCCTAAGGAAGATAAATGGGAGCATATGCTTTCCAGTTTTCACTCCATGGGAAAAAATTCTCCCTTGTTAAGAAAACTATTTTTCATCCTTTACAAACCAAGCAAGAAAAGCATGAAAATTAGTTTTACGAAAAAGTGTTTTCCTCTCAGCCAAGTTAGATGAGTCTAATTGTGATGATGTTATATGTTTGTACTTTCTTTTCATCTCAACTCACTCCCTTCCAAAGACCCACAAAAATGTCACCAAAAGCATCATTTTCTAGCCTACCATATTTTCTTCATGTTGCTTAATATTCTCTTCCTGTTGGAAGTGAAAAATGTGTTTGCCTTTTTGAAAAAAGGTGTCATATAATCTCAAACAAGCTCCTCGACTTGGTATCAATGATTTGCTAATTTTTATTTTCGTTAAAATAATGATATGACTTACTTACTGTTATATGTTGATGTTATCATCTTGGCCGCGTTTTTTGATGATTTGTGTGCAAGGATCATTTCTAAGTTGAAGACTCATGTCCCTATGACTAATTTGAGACATGTGAGCTATTCTTTATAGGGATTCAGTCACTCGCACTCATAACTGTTGACTTCCATAGATGTGCATAGAAAATCTTGGAACATGCAGACATGGTTCGTGTAAACCTGTAGTTACGCCTGCGGACATGAAGTTCAAACTCAATGTAGAATGCATAACCTAAGATCTAGGATCCTACAAAATATTACTACTCAGCAGATGTTCTTCGGTGCCTGGTTTTTACTCTCCCGGAGATTGCTTATGCGATTCATTAATGTATCACATTTATATAGTTTTTAGATGCATTTAGATTGCATTTAGAACTCCTTTTTGAGCATTTAGGTGCATAATGACATGAATTACATAAGTTGTGTTCTAGTACTCTCCGTTTGTGTGTTTCAATGATTTTCAGGTTATTTTGATACAAAGTGATCATGAGTACCAAGGATATAGCCTATTAATCATTGAAGATGAAGGTAGCTTGCACAAGGATCACAATACATCCGTTTGGACAATTTTGAGTTGGAATGAATCAAAGAGTTAGTGAAAGAAGTGCCAAAACTGACACACCTTCACTATTTTCATTATAATTTTTGATAGAAAATTGATAATGAAAAAATTCCAATTGGGTTGGATTCTAGACTTCAAGTCCTTTCCAATGATAGGTCGCACGCCCCAATCGGACTTCTGGTTTGAGAGATACGGCCTTCGCAAGTTGATGCAGAATTGCAGTTTAGCCACCCGATCGGGCGGGAATGGACCCGATCGGGCCTGAAGCACGGACGGCTCCTTCTTCCGAAATTCTATCTTTTTCTATTCATTTTTAATTAGATTTTGATGCTATTATAAAAAGCTATCCTTCATTATTTTTAGAGACACCTTTTTATTCTACTTTATTTTCAACTTTCATTAGTTTAGTTTTAATTGTTTTCTTACAGTAAACACTTTAGAACCTTGGATTATTTTCAATAAAAGTTCATGCTTTCCGTCAATTGGTATTATTCTTCACTCTTAATTCCTTTCTTTAATTATTAATTGCTTAGTTTATTATCTAATTCATTCATGATGCAAAATTTAGGTTTTTATATTAGGTTTATTATTGTTGATTCAATCATGTCTGAGTAGTCTTATTTCTAGGGTTTTAGGGAGGAAAATCATGTTTATACCATGATTCATATTTGAATTGCTATTAGTTTCTAGGTTGATTAGATTGATTATGGTGTGATTTGTTCGTGATTGATGTTATTGCACAGTTTCATTGATTGCTTGTGGTTAATAATTGTTTGCACAGACCCGTCTTACTTTTAGAGGCCTAGCACACATCAGTAATTCTGATTATGTTTGTGAACATGCTGCATATGTTGAATTATGGGCGTTGAGACTTAAACATAGCTTGACACTTTTCTAATCTATCGATTCTCGAACTAGGTTCTGATAGTTGTTTGATCCTTTGATTGGTATAAGCATGGTGGACCAAACTAATTCCCTAGACCTTTATTTCATAGATTAAAATCCCTTTTTATATTGCTTTCTAGTGTCTAATTATTAGTTTAGTTTATTCCTATCTGATTTTGTCTGAAGTAGCTGTTTAGCTGGATATCAACTTAGAACTCCGTCTCTCTGTGGATTCGACCCTACTTCTCTAGACTTCAAGTCCTTTCCAATGATAGGTCGCACGCCCCAATCGGACTTCTGGTTTGAGAGATACGGCCTTCGCAAGTTGATGCAGAATTGCAGTTTAGCCACCCGATCGGGCGGGAATGGACCCGATCGGGCCTGAAGCACGGACGGCTCCTTCTTCCGAAATTCTATCTTTTTCTATTCATTTTTAATTAGATTTTGATGCTATTATAAAAAGCTATCCTTCATTATTTTTAGAGACACCTTTTTATTCTACTTTATTTTCAACTTTCATTAGTTTAGTTTTAATTGTTTTCTTACAGTAAACACTTTAGAACCTTGGATTATTTTCAATAAAAGTTCATGCTTTCCGTCAATTGGTATTATTCTTCACTCTTAATTCCTTTCTTTAATTATTAATTGCTTAGTTTATTATCTAATTCATTCATGATGCAAAATTTAGGTTTTTATATTAGGTTTATTATTGTTGATTCAATCATGTCTGAGTAGTCTTATTTCTAGGGTTTTAGGGAGGAAAATTATGTTTATACCATGATTCATATTTGAATTGCTATTAGTTTCTAGGTTGATTAGATTGATTATGGTGTGATTTGTTCGTGATTGATGTTATTGCACAGTTTCATTGATTGCTTGTGGTTAATAATTGTTTGCACAGACCCGTCTTACTTTTAGAGGCCTAGCACACATCAGTAATTCTGATTATGTTTGTGAACATGCTGCATATGTTGAATTATGGGCGTTGAGACTTAAACATAGCTTGACACTTTTCTAATCTATCGATTCTCGAACTAGGTTCTGATAGTTGTTTGATCCTTTGATTGGTATAAGCATGGTGGACCAAACTAATTCCCTAGACCTTTATTTCATAGATTAAAATCCCTTTTTATATTGCTTTCTAGTGTCTAATTATTAGTTTAGTTTATTCCTATCTGATTTTGTCTGAAGTAGCTGTTTAGCTGGATATCAACTTAGAACTCCGTCTCTCTGTGGATTCGACCCTACTTCTCTAGACTTCAAGTCCTTTCCAATGATAGGTCGCACGCCCCAATCGGACTTCTGGTTTGAGAGATACGGCCTTCGCAAGTTGATGCAGAATTGCAGTTTAGCCACCCGATCGGGCGGGAATGGACCCGATCGGGCCTGAAGCACGGACGGCTCCTTCTTCCGAAATTCTATCTTTTTCTATTCATTTTTAATTAGATTTTGATGCTATTATAAAAAGCTATCCTTCATTATTTTTAGAGACACCTTTTTATTCTACTTTATTTTCAACTTTCATTAGTTTAGTTTTAATTGTTTTCTTACAGTAAACACTTTAGAACCTTGGATTATTTTCAATAAAAGTTCATGCTTTCCGTCAATTGGTATTATTCTTCACTCTTAATTCCTTTCTTTAATTATTAATTGCTTAGTTTATTATCTAATTCATTCATGATGCAAAATTTAGGTTTTTATATTAGGTTTATTATTGTTGATTCAATCATGTCTGAGTAGTCTTATTTCTAGGGTTTTAGGGAGGAAAATTATGTTTATACCATGATTCATATTTGAATTGCTATTAGTTTCTAGGTTGATTAGATTGATTATGGTGTGATTTGTTCGTGATTGATGTTATTGCACAGTTTCATTGATTGCTTGTGGTTAATAATTGTTTGCACAGACCCGTCTTACTTTTAGAGGCCTAGCACACATCAGTAATTCTGATTATGTTTGTGAACATGCTGCATATGTTGAATTATGGGCGTTGAGACTTAAACATAGCTTGACACTTTTCTAATCTATCGATTCTCGAACTAGGTTCTGATAGTTGTTTGATCCTTTGATTGGTATAAGCATGGTGGACCAAACTAATTCCCTAGACCTTTATTTCATAGATTAAAATCCCTTTTTATATTGCTTTCTAGTGTCTAATTATTAGTTTAGTTTATTCCTATCTGATTTTGTCTGAAGTAGCTGTTTAGCTGGATATCAACTTAGAACTCCGTCTCTCTGTGGATTCGACCCTACTTCTCTAGACTTCAAGTCCTTTCCAATGATAGGTCGCACGCCCCAATCGGACTTCTGGTTTGAGAGATACGGCCTTCGCAAGTTGATGCAGAATTGCAGTTTAGCCACCCGATCGGGCGGGAATGGACCCGATCGGGCCTGAAGCACGGACGGCTCCTTCTTCCGAAATTCTATCTTTTTCTATTCATTTTTAATTAGATTTTGATGCTATTATAAAAAGCTATCCTTCATTATTTTTAGAGACACCTTTTTATTCTACTTTATTTTCAACTTTCATTAGTTTAGTTTTAATTGTTTTCTTACAGTAAACACTTTAGAACCTTGGATTATTTTCAATAAAAGTTCATGCTTTCCGTCAATTGGTATTATTCTTCACTCTTAATTCCTTTCTTTAATTATTAATTGCTTAGTTTATTATCTAATTCATTCATGATGCAAAATTTAGGTTTTTATATTAGGTTTATTATTGTTGATTCAATCATGTCTGAGTAGTCTTATTTCTAGGGTTTTAGGGAGGAAAATCATGTTTATACCATGATTCATATTTGAATTGCTATTAGTTTCTAGGTTGATTAGATTGATTATGGTGTGATTTGTTCGTGATTGATGTTATTGCACAGTTTCATTGATTGCTTGTGGTTAATAATTGTTTGCACAGACCCGTCTTACTTTTAGAGGCCTAGCACACATCAGTAATTCTGATTATGTTTGTGAACATGCTGCATATGTTGAATTATGGGCGTTGAGACTTAAACATAGCTTGACACTTTTCTAATCTATCGATTCTCGAACTAGGTTCTGATAGTTGTTTGATCCTTTGATTGGTATAAGCATGGTGGACCAAACTAATTCCCTAGACCTTTATTTCATAGATTAAAATCCCTTTTATATTGCTTTCTAGTGTCTAATTATTAGTTTAGTTTATTCCTATCTGATTTTGTCTGAAGTAGCTGTTTAGCTGGATATCAACTTAGAACTCCGTCTCTCTGTGGATTCGACCCTACTTCTCTAGACTTCAAGTCCTTTCCAATGATAGGTCGCACGCCCCAATCGGACTTCTGGTTTGAGAGATACGGCCTTCGCAAGTTGATGCAGAATTGCAGTTTAGCCACCCGATCGGGCGGGAATGGACCCGATCGGGCCTGAAGCACGGACGGCTCCTTCTTCCGAAATTCTATCTTTTTCTATTCATTTTTAATTAGATTTTGATGCTATTATAAAAAGCTATCCTTCATTATTTTTAGAGACACCTTTTTATTCTACTTTATTTTCAACTTTCATTAGTTTAGTTTTAATTGTTTTCTTACAGTAAACACTTTAGAACCTTGGATTATTTTCAATAAAAGTTCATGCTTTCCGTCAATTGGTATTATTCTTCACTCTTAATTCCTTTCTTTAATTATTAATTGCTTAGTTTATTATCTAATTCATTCATGATGCAAAATTTAGGTTTTTATATTAGGTTTATTATTGTTGATTCAATCATGTCTGAGTAGTCTTATTTCTAGGGTTTTAGGGAGGAAAATTATGTTTATACCATGATTCATATTTGAATTGCTATTAGTTTCTAGGTTGATTAGATTGATTATGGTGTGATTTGTTCGTGATTGATGTTATTGCACAGTTTCATTGATTGCTTGTGGTTAATAATTGTTTGCACAGACCCGTCTTACTTTTAGAGGCCTAGCACACATCAGTAATTCTGATTATGTTTGTGAACATGCTGCATATGTTGAATTATGGGCGTTGAGACTTAAACATAGCTTGACACTTTTCTAATCTATCGATTCTCGAACTAGGTTCTGATAGTTGTTTGATCCTTTGATTGGTATAAGCATGGTGGACCAAACTAATTCCCTAGACCTTTATTTCATAGATTAAAATCCCTTTTTATATTGCTTTCTAGTGTCTAATTATTAGTTTAGTTTATTCCTATCTGATTTTGTCTGAAGTAGCTGTTTAGCTGGATATCAACTTAGAACTCCGTCTCTCTGTGGATTCGACCCTACTTCTCTAGACTTCAAGTCCTTTCCAATGATAGGTCGCACGCCCCAATCGGACTTCTGGTTTGAGAGATACGGCCTTCGCAAGTTGATGCAGAATTGCAGTTTAGCCACCCGATCGGGCGGGAATGGACCCGATCGGGCCTGAAGCACGGACGGCTCCTTCTTCCGAAATTCTATCTTTTTCTATTCATTTTTAATTAGATTTTGATGCTATTATAAAAAGCTATCCTTCATTATTTTTAGAGACACCTTTTTATTCTACTTTATTTTCAACTTTCATTAGTTTAGTTTTAATTGTTTTCTTACAGTAAACACTTTAGAACCTTGGATTATTTTCAATAAAAGTTCATGCTTTCCGTCAATTGGTATTATTCTTCACTCTTAATTCCTTTCTTTAATTATTAATTGCTTAGTTTATTATCTAATTCATTCATGATGCAAAATTTAGGTTTTTATATTAGGTTTATTATTGTTGATTCAATCATGTCTGAGTAGTCTTATTTCTAGGGTTTTAGGGAGGAAAATCATGTTTATACCATGATTCATATTTGAATTGCTATTAGTTTCTAGGTTGATTAGATTGATTATGGTGTGATTTGTTCGTGATTGATGTTATTGCACAGTTTCATTGATTGCTTGTGGTTAATAATTGTTTGCACAGACCCGTCTTACTTTTAGAGGCCTAGCACACATCAGTAATTCTGATTATGTTTGTGAACATGCTGCATATGTTGAATTATGGGCGTTGAGACTTAAACATAGCTTGACACTTTTCTAATCTATCGATTCTCGAACTAGGTTCTGATAGTTGTTTGATCCTTTGATTGGTATAAGCATGGTGGACCAAACTAATTCCCTAGACCTTTATTTCATAGATTAAAATCCCTTTTTATATTGCTTTCTAGTGTCTAATTATTAGTTTAGTTTATTCCTATCTGATTTTGTCTGAAGTAGCTGTTTAGCTGGATATCAACTTAGAACTCCGTCTCTCTGTGGATTCGACCCTACTTCCCTTGACTGCCATTGTTAGAGGACTTAGGTCTATCTGTGATTAGGTGATACGACTTTAGCTTGTCATTCATAGGTGTATCTTTTCATGCATGACCCCTGCAAGTCATACTAGACGGACGGTTATTAAAATCTCGATTTAAGTTTTAAAATCTTACGATTTTACGATCTTAATCTGCAATAAATCACAACTAGAATCGTAGTCAGTTAAAATCTTAATTAGAATCTGAATAAATCATTAGAATCTTAAAATCGTCATTAAAATCTTACAATTTTAACAATTCTATACGATTTTATCAAAACTTCGAGATTTCATTAAAATAATGAGAAAAACCTATTGTTATAATGTTTCTCTCTTTGTAAAAGAGTAACCATCACATATTCAATAATTTTTTTTATTGAACTTACTCAATTCACTTCACAATTCACTCAAACTCGTCTTTTTCATCAACAATGATACTAGTAGCAGTTCTTTCATACACGATTTGTGGCCTTGCACTTGTAATGTTAACCATATTTAATGATTTATCGTATAATAAAAGGACCAAATAACTAAATAATTTTTTTAAAGTCATTTAATGAAAGAAAACGGCTAAATAAGTTATACACTGCAACATAAATTTCAATTTTCGCAAAATTTGTAGAATCTTACGATTTTACGATTCAATTCTACGATCCGATTTTAACATGCCTTTCCGATTCAAGTTAGAATCTCGATTTGAACAACCGTGCTATGACGCCGTGACCATGTTCTGCATCATGTTTAACAGTTTAAGGCACCATTGATCATAAGTTCCATTCTATATTCATCTTCCATTACACGATTAATCTCTTACAGTGAACACCTGACGCTCAATTCTAGATATTGGTGCTTTCTTGGGAATAATCTCATTTCCTAGTCATGTAAGCGTTAAGTCGCTCTCTCTCGATCTAGGTAGAACTAGAGTATTGTGTTGTTGTGAATGTTGTCGCCGAAACATGTTGGCTCCATGACATTTTACTTGAGCAGTTTGTTGTGAAATGTCAATGCGATCTATATCTCTAGCAACCACTTTCACACAACCTAGCCAAATATATGGAGATAAATATTCATGTTCGTGAAGAGGTTGACTTAGTCAAATCTTGGTTCTATAGGATTTTACTGTACTAGGTATCAGTTTGCCAAAATCTTTACAAAGGGTTTGTCATGACTACTATTCTTAGAGTTTCGCTCCAATCTCAGTATCCGACCTCCTCCCCTATCACTGTGAAGGTGTGACAGCATATATAATTCTTTTTATTGGTTTTAAGATATATTTTTTAAGTTGTAGTCATGCTTATCTCATTAGGACAATTAGGTTTCCTAATTTTATTAGGACTATTGTTTTCTAACTTTAATAAATAAGATCAACGAACTAGAGAGTTTGACACAATCTGATAAATATGAAATGGGCCTTTGCTAGAATGAGAATAGGAAAAAGAATGAGACAAAGATCTCAGTTCAAGTAAAGAAATAGAGGCTTATTTCCCATCTTTGATAATTCAAACCAAACAATCAATCAAATAAACACCACACGCCAGCAGCCTCCAGCTAAAGATTAAAAAAATTGACTTAATATTACTATTATGGCAACATCACAACTAAAATAGATAAGCGTAAAATACAGCTAAACTAAATCTGAATAAGAACCAAAGAATTCAAATACATACCAACAACTATATATCAATTCCTAGTCAATTACATGAACAGCAGCCGATATCATAATTAGACAACAAATTTGGACCGACGTTCGACACTGACCTTTTTTTCAAAAGAAAAATTAATATAAAGCCAAAATTTTCGGTTCAAAAACGTGACTAAAACCAATTTGGTCATTATTATTATCATGTTAGTGAATGAATGAGTAATCAAAGTGAGGCACGCAAAGAAAAGGCCTAACAGAGAAGTAACTACTTCCTCCGTTTTTTTAAATGTGACACTTTCTATTTTAGGAAGTTTTAAATTAAATGTGACACTTTCTTTTTTGGTCAATAAACTCTCTCTATCTCTCTCCTCTCACATGTGTCCCCTTATTTTTTTCTCTCTATCTCTTTCCTTCCCAAAAATTGCCTAGGAGTCCGTAAATTTAAAAGCGTCACATTTAAATAAAAACGGAGGAAGTAATTTTTTTAGGGTATTGATATATACAGCTCTAAATATATTTCCTCCGTTTCTTTTTAATTGTAATAATTGCCAAAAATGGAAATATCAAATTAATTGCAACAAATGTTTTCTTTCCTTTTTACAAGTCATTTCTTTCAATCTCTCTCCTTATCACATGTCCCACTTTCTCTCTATATTCCCACCCAATTGAGTTTGTTGCAATTAAAAAGAAACGGAGGAAGTAGTATAAAAACATTAAATATATTATCTAAAATGGTATTAAGCTAGGAATTATATCAAAATTAAACATTAATCAGCGTTATTCATGTTTGAAAGTTATGTAAGTTTCCCGTTTTAATTAACTCCTTTTTGGTAAGAAAAACTGAAAAAGTGTTATATCAGATTAAAATTTTAATGTATATTATTGATTTAGTTTAGTTGATAAATTTTTTTGGGAAAAATAGGGTCTTCTAAATTTCTAATACCCACCAGGCCACCACCTAAACGCTCTAGTAGAATTTAATTTATTAATCTCAAGATTATGTGATATAAATCTTACCATTAAAACAAGTGCTATTTGATAAAGAGGGCCTGAGGGGTGACTAGTTGGATAAGAAAGGGAAAGGGGAAGTTGTTACAAAAACAAACAGAAGTAAGCTGTCAAAGCCACCAGGTTGGCTTCTTCTAATGGCCAGCTGTTGACATATTTACCTAAAGCCAAAGGAAGTATGAATTAAGTACTTTTAGTGTATTTTCTTACAAAATTTTTAAAAAAATTATTAATTCAATTTAATTGTTTAAAATGTCACCTTGCTCTATGCAAAAAGTCTTTACTTTTTTGAAAAATTTTTTTAGGCAAAACACCAATAAGGAGGAAATTTCATGAATATAAAAAAAGAAAGTATTCTAGAACTGAAACCATCTAACGGGAGTTTTTATAATGTTTTTAATCTTAACCTTTTGAGTTATCTAAAATATCCAAGGGTTGAGTTGAGATGACACTCTTTAGATTAGATAAAAAAATATCTATTTTTATAATAACACTTTTTAGATTAAATGAAAAGGTATCTATTTTTTATAATAATACTCTTTTATTCTCTCGATCTTTTGTTTCCTTACATCAAAGTTTCCAACAAAAACCTAGCATCTTGAGTAGCAAAAACACTAGAGTAGAATTACTCAATAAATAATCATCTCTCGTTATTTTTCTTAATCATCCATATTAAGAAGGTAAAAAGTACTAGTACAGTGTAACAAAAGTTATTTAAACAGGAAATAAAATTAGACTAATTTAAACCCGTCATTTTATTAAAAAAAAAGTGATTCATTCTCTTCGTTTTAGTGAGTTTAGACTGTTGGCGAGTTTTAAATTAAATTTAGGCGGTCTCTTATAAGGCCAACTCATCTGCAACCTAGAGTTTGATATATAGCAATATTATATACACTGTTGTTACAAGAAATGAGTAAATTAATTAGAGATATGGCTTGATCATATTTTGCCTTGATAATGTTTATGAATATCTAACGTGAAATAATAGAGGTTGAATATTATAAGTGCCACTGTCGTAGCGAGAAAGTGATAAACTACGTTGAAAAAGTGGCGGGAAGCCAAGGGTTAAATAGAGAGATTTTATCTTTATTTCTTTATCTTTTTATATAGACGTGAAGAAGAATTTCAGAGCCTATTGATAATATCAAGGGTTGATATTTAACAAGTTTACATAAATTCTAGAGACACTGACTGTAAATGATCTCAATCTGGTATTCTCCCACAGAGTAGGAAAACTTCTAGTGCTAAGCACATCTAGTTTCAAGGGAGCCTTCAACTTTTATCTGAAAGAATCTTAACAATTTTATGATTACTTTCATAAGGTAGCTAAGATAATAATTGTTAGTTTAAAAATCATTCTTCATTCGTTTCTATATTGAATTATTTTGACTTTTATAGTATTACGTATCAGATTTTCCTAACTTTTTTGACTAATATAGTAAATTACAAATATCAGTGTCTAACTTATTGTTGGATCCATTTTAATGTATGTTTTCTAAACATAAATTTGTTGTAATTTTTGCTAGGTAAAAATATTAAATGTAAAAGTCGTGTATTGGCAAACACGAAATTCCAATTTTTTTGGTAAGGTAAGAAAAAGAGGGAGGATTATTAGGATACCCTTTGCTCGAGGGTTTCTTCTAATGCATCAATAACAAGAAGGTGATGCAGCTTGGAGTGTTCTGATGGAGTGATATGATGGTGGTCCGTGATGACGTGACCAACATTAGATATCTAATCTGTCGTACGATTAGATTCTTTGTAGATATGATGTATTTTCTAGTCTTCGAAGTTGTTTAAGACGTCTTGTATGTCTTCAATTATATTTTCTATCTGCCAAGGAGGGCACCAGTGGTTTTGGATGGCTTTGACGACTATTAAATTGTCTCCTTCAATGATGACTTTAGAGAACCTATATCTTGAAAGGTGATGGATTTCGTTGTGGAGTGCAGAAATTATGATGTTTGTTGTGCCTAGGTTGAAGGTTATAGTTGCTATGGTGGTCGCTTAGTGGCCTCTAATAATAAAGTCAGTTGTTGCTGACATATCCTAGACAAAGTCATCAACGAACGAAAATAATTTTGGGGCTAGGGTTAGAGAGGGGGAAGGGGGTGGAGGGAATCTCCTTTACCAGAGAGGTGTTATCTAGATTAAACTGATAATCCACGCATGTGGGCCAAATGTGCCATGTGGAAGACTTTGTGATGTCGTTTGGTCTAAAGAATGTCAGGGCGACATACCAGCGAACCATGACGTGTACTTCAATTGTAGAGTTAATAAAAACTTTGAATTTTCTTTCCAAATGATGAAGCAATAAAGGGTAATGTGGTGTCCTTTTTACCTTTAGGACAGCAAGTACCTAAGCCACCGATTTTGGAGAGAGATAGATTTGTAGCAAATACTTTACTTGGGGAAGAGCCAAAGTTTTCGTGCTATTGGACAATATGGAAATAGGTGATCTATACTTCCCTCGCCTGGATCACATATGAAGCACTTGTTGGTTGGATTACATGTCCTTGGTTGAGAATAGATCTGACTCTTATGCTACTCCGAAGGATTTGCCAAAAGAAATATAAGCTTTGGTGGAATATCTAGGTTCCAAAGCCACCGAAAACTTTCTTTTTGGAGCGTTTAAGGGAATCCCAGATGTTGGAATCCTGTTGTTTGGGGTGCACTAGAAAAGACTTATCATTTAGTTATTTATGAGTCATGAGTTGGACCCACAGATTTTGTTGGGTTCCATTATCATTTTCCATCTTGAATTAGCTAAAAAGGTTCTATTAAGTGGGAGGGTTCTATTGCCTCATTTGGATTTTGGGATGGCAATGTTTGGCATTGGAATCTTTCTTGGAGCTGTGTTCTTTGCCCCCATGATCAAGTAGAGCACGGCCTCCTTCTCTCGTTGCTAAACAGACCAGTCCTCCTCCGTGATAGCTTTGATCGATGGGTGTGGACCCCATCTAAGGATGGAACTTTCTCTATCAAATCCTTCTCCTTGGAACTAGCAAAGGTGGAGAGTAAAATAAGCCTTATTGCCATAAAAGCATGTGGAAGGGTCTCGTCCCATTCCGTATTGAAATATCTATTTGCTTTGTTTTGCTTGGTCGTATTAACACCAAATCGATACTCTCCCGCATGAATATAATTTAAAGCTCGAAATCATTATGTGTATTGTGCAACGGCAACTCTTTGGAGGAAATTGATCATCTCTTCCTTTCCTGTCCATATGCACGATCCGTTTGGTAGTGGTGGCTCGCCATTTGGGACCTTAGTTGGAATTTCCCCTCATCAATTAGGGAGCTTTTTAATCATTGGCATCCTTATCGTAGGGGTATCTTCTTTAAGAAAATATGGCATGCTATGTTCTTCATCATCTTGTGGTCAATTTGGAAAGAACGAAACATGAGAAATTTTGAAGGTGTTTCATGCTCATTACCTCAAGTTCAAGATTTGATCCTACTTACTTTGAGTTGGTGGATAAAAGGTTGGAAACCTTCTTGTCTCGTGTGGCAAGCTCCGTCTTCTCACTCAAGTGGCCGTATGCCCACTATCATTGCGGCTCATTGGCTGGTCCCACCTCCTTGCTCTCTAAAGAGGAATGTAGATGCTTCGGTTAATCCCAACCTTGTTTGTTCCTCTATTGATGGCGTTCTTAGAGACCATAATGGTAAATTTTTTTTGTATGTTCTCTACTCCAATCTCCTTCATGGAGATTGATAATGCTGAAGTTCTTGCCATTCATCATGCTTTAATAATCTCCGCAAGCTCTACTCGGTTGAAGTACTCACAACTCATAGTTGAGTCCGACTCCGCCAATGTCGTTAGTTGGTGCAATGCGAACGAAGGAGGGCCTTGGAATCTCAACTTCTTGCTCAACTTCATTCGTGGGTTCACTAAATCTGTGCCCGAAGTGTTCCACACACAAAGGAAGAGCAACAACATGTTGGCCGATTCATTAGCTAAGCAAGGCCTAAGTAGGAGAGATGAGTTCATTGCATGGCTATAGTAGTGTGTGATACTGTTTGTAATGGAGGCCTTTACTTTATGGCTTTGTTCTCCTAGTCGTGCTTAAGGTCATAATGTATCCCTATACTTTTCTTTGATAAGCAATAAAAGTCTAAATTATCAACAAAAAAAAAAGTGGGAGGGTTCTGCGTAGCCCAAGAACGTCGTGCTTTTTGAGTATAGATCTTGTCCCATGAAATTATGGGGATCGAATCTTTGTGTTCATGTACTCTATACGAATTCTCATATCAATATTCATGTTAATATAAGATCATCCCTAGAAATGCCTTTTTCATTATTAGTCCTCATTACTACTCAAATGATAAAGAAAATATGTAGGGAAAAGAAGTAGGGATGGACAAACATTATCACAAACTTCATTCACAATATTACTTGTAAATTCATTATCATCATCAACTTACCACTACTGAAAAATCCATAAAACAGGCCATAAGTATTTTGAGCTTTTCGTTTATTTTATTTGAACTTATTTTTCCTGAGACAAATTTATCTTTGTTGTGTTGAGACAATAGTAAATTTGAGAGACCACTAAGATAGGAGGTTTATAATTTTGATGGTCTTTTATTATTAACTTAAGTCTTTTCTATTTTTTTTAATCATAATCTTAAGTTATACTACCTCCGTTCCATATGTATTACAACATAGGGAGTTTTACGCCTCCCAATGCACTACTTTAGACGCTAATATCTCTGATTTTATTTAAGTAAAAATTATAAAAAATGATATTAATTAAGCATATATCGAGACGAATCTAACAAGATCTCACATGGCTATATTATCACAAAAGAAGGTCAAAGGGTAGTGTATGAATAGTGCAAAATGTCAAGGTTACAATTCATATGGAACGGAGGTAATATCTTGTCAATATAAATCAAGGAAAGTTTTTTAAAAGAATGACGCATAGACATTTGATACTACATTAAGCATCAGCAGATCACAAGATGAGTGCCTAATGGTTTTTAGGCAATCAAATCCCCCATTCTGTGTTCTTTAGAAAAATATAATTGTTAAATATCCCCTCATTTCTTTTTTTCATTGCATTCATGTTTGTCAATGCAACACTTTCGACTTCTATACCTCTAATTATGGATAAACAAATCATAAAAATTTGATATCTTGAAAATAGATATTGAGACGAATCAAATATATCACATGACTATCATTTCTTTTAGGTACAAATCACGAACAATGGTGAAAACGGTAGAGGTAAATAGTGCTAAAGTAAAATTTTGCAATTAAAAAAGAATAGTAATAAAAGATATCGTGGTACCACCCATAAATACAAGTAATCCTAATGATATCACAGGAAAATATACTGATATACTATTAGTTTAACAACTAAAAATTAGGTTTGATCGGTATTATGCTCGATTAATTTATGCTTTCACCTTTTGGCTTTTAAGAAATCTCCAATTTCTTAAGGCATGTTCAGTATTACTGTGATTTTTAGTTTTTTTATTTTTAATAATTGAACATCATATGATATACTACCTCCGGCCAAAATTATTTGCTACATAGAGGTTTGGCAAAAAAATTAGGTAGAGCATATGGAAAGGTTGGAACGATTTTTCATTTGTCAAAGTAAGTCATAAGGTACTTATTTTGGTGGGTCCAGTGATTGATTGTAGGGGCGTTTGTTTTGGGGGCTTTAAGAAAGGGTAAGGGAATCAAATGACTTGATTCCCTTATATGGTGTTTGTTTGGTCCATTTAATCATTCCCTTTACCCCTTCCTTACCCCAAACTCCTCTACTCCCATTCCCCACCTCCCCCAAGGGTTTCATTTACCCTTTCTTCCCTCTACTCCATGGTCAATTTGACCCAACATTGACCACCAATTAACCACTCAACACCACCATGTCAACAGACAAGAACTGCCATACCACCACCAAACGCCACCACCCTAACCACCAGAACCACCCTGACCCCACCAACAATCCAACAAACCACCTAATGACACCACTACCCAGCCATCAAAACCAGCTGAACACACCATGCAGCCACCAGAACGACCCAACTAAAGCCACCTGACTCCACCACCCAGCCAACAGAATCACCAAATCCCACCACCTAGAAGCACCTGACTCTACCATCTAACTAACAACACCCCTTGACTCAACCACCCAGCCACGAACTAATTGACCCCACCAGAAGCCCCTACCAACTACAACCTCCAAAAGCACCACCCAACCACCAGAGCTAAACCAACCCGTCACCTACACAACCGACTCCAGAACCCTAGCCATCAACCGCCACTACCACCATGAACCCGACAAATCGATCACCTCATAAACAAGACCCCACCACCAATTATCCCACCCACAGCCATGAGAAGGAGAGAAAGACAGTAGGAGCACCGCAGCCATGGCAAGAGTGAGAGGAAGGTTGTTGGCTGGTTGTTGGTCGCCGGTCAGAGGAAGGTTGGAGGCATGGCAGAGAGTGAGAGAGCAATGAAGGGGAAAAGAGAGAAGGGGAGGGGATAGGGAAGAAAGGATATTTTTAATCCAAACAACATTTTTAAAGAAAGGGTTTTGGTTTCCTTTCCCCTCCTACCCCTTTCTTGATTCCTTTTCCCTTACCCCGTGGGAACCAAACACCCCCTAAGTATATGGTGCACACGCCAACACCATGCGCATGGTACACTCAAATGAACCTTCAGTTCTTTCTAATGAACACGGAAAATCAGTTTTGTTTTTTAAAAATAATCAAACCTTCAGTTCATATGTAATGAACCTTCAGTTCATTTGTAATGAACCTTCAGTTCATTTCTGATGAACCTTCAGTTCATTTCTAATGAGCACGGAAAACGCACCTTATTCTCTCTCCTCTGTCAGTTTTTTTTAAATAACCAAAACCTTTTCACCTTCCCAATAAACCTCATCTCTTTCATTATTTCCCTCCTCACTCAAAACTGACTTTCTCTCTCCTCCTTCAATCTCTCTCTCTCTCTCTAAAAGCTCCTCACCTTCATCCCATTTTCTCCTCACCTTTAAACACCATTTTTTCTCACCTTCAAACACCATTTTATCATCCTCCAATTCACCATTTTTTCGGCATTTCACCTCACAATAACGCCATTTTGGTTGCATTTTTGCTTCAATATTTTATTTTTAATATTTTTTGTTAATTTAAGTGTTGATTTATGTTTGTTTTCTTCGAGAATAGGAAATGAAGGGATGAAGAAGCTCCTCCATTGGTAAAGATGATGAAGAAGTCAAGACACATGCAATTGAAAGAGATGAAGGCTCCAAGTAAGTTTTTTAATAAAAATTACTCCCTCCGTCCCAGAAAGCTTTATACACTTGATCGGACACGTAGTTTTAGAAGATAAGTTGTTGTTTGGTTATCAATTATATTTTATTAAAAAGATGGATGTGATAGGAGTTAGCGGTGTACTATTTTATTTGAATGTGAGAGAGTTGTGGGTCATGGTTGAAAAGTAAAAAGAATAAAGTAGTAGTGGGCCATATCCATAAATAGAAGTGTATAGAACTTTTTGGGACGGATGAAAAAGAAAAGTGTATAGAGCATTTTGGGACGGAGGGAGTATTGTTTTTTTTGTTCATTTGTAAATATTTTTAGGATGAATTTTGGGATGAACCGAGTTTATTTTTAGGATGAATCTTTTAAATTTTATTTTGGATGAACCTTTTATTTTTATACGATGAACCTAAAACTGTTTTACGATAAAACTTTGTCAGTTTTAGGATGAACCTATATTGGTTTTTTTAAAATAAACTTTCATTTTTAGGTAATTTTGTATATATTATTCATTGCTTTTATATATATTGTTCATTGTTCATTATGTTAATTATTGGTTCATTGTTCATTATGTTAACTTTTGGTTCATTGTCCATTGTGTTAATGTTTGTTTCATTGTTCATTGTTAGTTTTTGGTTCATTGTTCATTGTGTTAATTTTTGGTTCATTTCAAATTTGTTGGTAATTTATGTTAATTTTTTTGGTTCATTTTTTTTGGGTAATTTTTGTTTACTTTCTAGGAGAAAAGAATTTTTTGTTAATTTTCTTTCGGATGAACCTCTTTTGTTTTTTTATTTTTTAAAAATTATCGCTTTTTTGGTATTTTTGTTGGTAATTTGGGTTTTTTTTTTTTTTTTGAAGAATAAAGATTAGTTTTTATGAACCTTTGATAGTTTATTTTGGTAATTTTTTTAGAATTGATGAACCTTCTTTTATTTTTTAGGATGAAACTTATTATTTTTAGGATGAACCTTATTATTTTTAGGATGAACCTTATTATTTTTAGGATGAACCTCTTTTAGTTTGTTTGCTTTTTAACAAATCGACTATTATTGCTTTTTCCGATGAACCTTCTTGTTTTTATGATGAACCTTATTTTTTTCCGGATGAACCTCTTTTATTTTTTTTGCTTTTCTTAAAAATCAATGTTTTTTTGGCATTTTTGTTGGTAATTTGTTATTTTTTTTAGAAGAAATAAAGGTCATTTTTTGGCAATTTTTTGAAAATTTTGAACCTCTGACATTTTTGTTTTAGTATTTTAAGAATGAACCATATTTTTATAAGGATGAACCTCTTTTAGTTTGTTTGATTTTTAAAATTGATGAACCTCTGTTTTTTTTAGGTAATTTTAGGTAATTTCACGTAATTTTAAATAATTTTTTGGGTAATTTTTTGTTATTTTTTAAAAAATCAATAAACCTATGTTAGTTTTAGGATGAACCTTTTAATTTTTTAGGATTAGTCTTTTAGTTTTTTAGGGATGAACCTGTATCTGCTTTAGGATGAACCTATTTTAGTTGTTGGATGAACCTATATTAGTTTTTTGGTAATTGATTAATTTTTGTAAGGATGAACCTATGATAGTTTTTTCGATGAACCTTCTAATTGGTCTGTTCTTAATGAACCTATGTCATTGTTTTTTTATTTTTACTAATTTTTTTATGTTAAACTAAGTATGTTTATGTAATTCATTAATTTATGTTTATTTTTCTTGAAAAATAGGAAACAAAAATGATGATGAAAAAGCTATTGGTTGATGATGAAAAAGTGTCGAAGAGAAACAAAGTGATGAAAAAGAAGCGTCATTCTTGAAAAATAGAAAACTAAGTGTTTTTATGTAATTCATTAATTTATGGTTATTAATTAATTTATTATTTTATTATTAATTTATTATGTAATTTTTTTTATGTAATTTTGTATCCCTTCTTTTAAAAACAGACATGATCATTGAACTACTGTTTATTATTTTATTACCATATGTTCATTTCATATCCTAACTTATTCATTTACCTAAACCAAGATGTTCATTAAATTTGCCTATACGGAGAGAATATTTTGGGCAAATGATTTCAAAATGTAATTAACCATTCGTTTATTTATTGCCATAACATAGTTCATTTTGGGCCAACCAGTTGTTCATTCAAAAGTTACCTCATATCCCTTATTTATAATGTATAATGAACATTTGATTTAATTAAAGGGACACATTGAAAAACCATAATGAACATAAGTATTATGTTTAAAAAGGCATGTTCAAATGAAATGGTTTCAAAATGTAAGTAATCATATGTTCATTTTTGTCATATTGTGGCCAACCAGATGTTCATTTAAAAGTTACCTCATTTCCCTTGTTAATTATATTGTTCAATGAATATTAGATGTAAATAAAGGAACAACTTGAGATCCCATAATGAACATTACTGTTATATATAAAAAAATATGTCTACGTTAATTGGGAAGCATTATTTGTTTTTTTCAATGAACATTGTTTGTGGATAAATAAACATCTACCATACCCATAATAAACATGGGGATTATGTTTAAAAAAGACGTTTAAATAAAATGTAATTAATACTTTTTATAGGTTGATTACAATGAACATTGATTATCAAAAAATGAACATCTGGTTCAAACAAATGAACATTGGGATTATGTACAAAAAATTGTTCAAATATTGCATATCACTTATTCGAAAATAAGTTGGTTTTACAAAAAACATATTACTTTTTAAACTTTTAATTGAAATTTTATTTGATTTTACAATGAACATTTAATATGAATAAAATGAACATCTTGAACATTTAAAATGAACATTTTATTAAGGAAAATAGATGGTTGAGAAAAAAAGCGGGAAAATGTTGGGCAAATGAATTCAAAATATTAAGGAGAGAGAAAAAAATCTGGGGCCATTTGTCGATGTTCATTGTATATAAAATGATGTTCATTGATAAGGATTACAACGGAAAAAAAAGCACTAGTTATGTGGTGTTCATTGCGAATGAACTAAAGGTTCATTTGAGCGCACCATGCGCATGGTGGTGGCTGTGTATAATGGAATTTGCGAAAAGCAATAAAGTGACAAATATAACTGGGACCATAAACCAAGAAAGGAAAATGCAACAAATAAATTGAGACACTCATCTATGGTATATGTAGCAAATAAACTGAGACGCCCAGTTATAGTATATGTGGCAAATAATTTAGGACGGAGGTAGTATGTACTATAACAAATCAAAAATTAGTCGGACTTATTGAAAACATAATATTTTAAAAACTCACAACTAAAAAATGAAAGAACATTTTCCCTTTATTTTGTTTTCAGTTTTCAAAGAAACTGAAAACTAAAAATAAAAAATGATGAAGAATTGTTTGAGTTGCTTATAGATACTCTTTAAATTACTACAACAACAACAACAACAACAACTAAGCCTTATTCCCAGATATGAAGGGTAGAACCATAAACATAATGTTGTGACTGTGAACCTATAACGTAGAATGTTGACTTTCTAGCAATTAGCGAAAATACTCTGTAATCATGTTCAATGTGCTGCATATGAACACAACCCCTATCAGTGACAGTAATGTATATTCAACACATTATAAACACAATACCTTTTATTATCCGTTTAGTGTAGTCGGATATTACACTTATGTTCAAGCCCAATCAGAGTCCGACTCGATCCGATCCAACTCAAATCCGAAAATATGATTATACAACAAAAGACAGAGCTTCTTATGTAAAATAATACTAAAGGTTAACCTGAGTTCAGTCATCACCTACCACTGCATATCATGAACAGGTACAATAACAACAATAATAATGGAGTGCAGTTTGCATGTCGCATGGTGAGTCAAGAAACTGTAATATTTTCTCTAGAAACTGCTATGTTTGTGACCTTAAATGATACTCTTACATGATTCGAATCCAACCTTATCCAATAAAGAAAAGAATGATGGAAATCCAATGTATTTGAATTCGAAAAGAGGTGGATCGGATATGGAGTTTAGTATGTTCGAACCACAACCTACCATTCTTAAGTAATGAACACTACACAATACACGCGAACATATTCAGCCTTAAAACTTGTTGTATCATCACCTGAAGTTATATAACCCGCGATTAATAGAACGAGTTTAACATAATTAGACCTAAAACTTGTTTATTAAGAAGACGAATAGAGGAAGCACCTTTAATCTCAACTGCTACCTTTATGGTAAAAATGGAAGTGTTTCATATAGATTTCTTATTTTCTAGTAATCCTGAAGAGTGGAGGCTTATATAGAATGTAGCCAAGATTCCCACACAAAATATTTTAAAGAAAGAGGGGCAGATTCACTCTGAAACAGCAGTAAAAGAACTTTACTGCAGTAAACTAGAGCACCATCAGTTGATAATACTGTATTTTATATCAACATCAACAACTAGAAAAAAAAGGAGCACCATTCACAATATGCTCTACTTTTTTTTGCATCAATTAAGGCATAATTGATATAAACCTCCAACTGAATTAGATGCCCAATATCAGGGAGAGCAGCACATATCTCTTTCCTTACTCTCTCTCAAGTGAAACAGCCAGAAAATTCTGCAATTCGTGATCGATCTTCATTCATTGAAGCGAACTTGATTTGTTAGAACTAAGAAAAAGCGATTTCCAACAATCAGAATCCAAACATATTCAGCTCTATATTCTTCAAGATCATAAAACAAGACAGTAACAAGTTACAGAATCAAATGCCGATATTTGATACACTTTCGTATCAATTCATAGGTCATACACCCATAACTGTCACAAATCACTTGGAATCAATGTTCAGAAATACAAGTGAGATGAGCGTAAATCCAGCAGGAGAGCCGAATTTTTAGCATCGAATTAGAATCGTTAAGGATCATGAAATTGCATAAGGAAAAAAAAGGCGAAAAGATACACAAACAATTTGGAGCTTATTTTCTCCTTTGTGACAATGGCATGAAAATGGAAGTTCATGAAACTGATATAAATTAAATAACTTTGTAACCTTAAGAAAACTAAAAGAAAATGGTATTGGTGAAAAATCAATCCCTTGTGTTGGTACTTGAAATTATTAAAATTCCTGTCTCTGTGCTACATGACAACAACTGTTGAAATTTTTTTATCTCATGGTTACTAGAAACGGGGAAGAAACCCATAATTCAATGAGAAGAAGAAAATATTCATCATGTGAAAGTAAAGGGAGGAAACCCCAAAACCTCCTAAAACATTCAATTTGAATCTTGAGTAGTAAAATCAGAAATTAATTCCTCCCTGTGTGCTTCCTCCATCAAAATGGAAATGAAGGAACATTTTTTTTAAAAAAAAACATCGATAATTACCCCATTAGCAAGAATTCCTCCGGCTGATGGACAAACCACGCCTTGCAGCATCAATTTCTGGCAAAAGCGCCATTTTTGGATGAATAACTCAAATGGCGCCCAAACCCTATAATTCACATCAGCAACCCATCACCGCGCAATTATAAACAAAGCTCCCTGATTGCTTGGTACCCAGCAACTCCCAGTGCGGAGGGCCTTCACTAGGCTCCCAAGAGTTGACCTCGATGATACCTTCGCCGTGAGCCCTAGGACCACCAATAACAATAAGCCGTTCCCCACATGCCCTAAAAGCGAGCCCCCAACCGTTCATTGAGCCCGCTCTTTCAGGCAATCTCCCTACCGTGGCCCACTCCTTGGTTTCTTTATTATACTTTTGTAACTCCATGTCAGCATAGTCAGCAGCATATAGCTCATTATTTACAACAGCCACAAGCGGAGGAGCCTCGGCTGCAGCAGGCATCTCGTTCTCAGGGGCAGCCCCACGGTTCCCAGGAGACATATTAGGAATCTCCCTCCAAGTTCTTGTGGTAAGATCAAATTCCTCGCCACAAGTTAAAACCCTGGCATCACTTCCCCCAATCCCACCAATTACATAGAATTTTCCATCCATGAAAATTCCCGAGCACATCTTTCTCGGTTTAATCATGCTTGGAAGGGTGACCCATGTTTGCCTCTCGGAATCATAAAGCTCTGCAGAACTAAGAATGCTTCCCTGGGAATCACAACCGCCAGCTAAGATGGCTATCTCACCAAGACTGGCAGACCCAAACAAGCACCTGGGAGAGTTCATACTCATGCCAGATGACCAAGAGTTTGTTAATATGCTATATTTATATATGACATGGGACATTAGATCCTTTCCAAAGACAAGAAGCTCAGTCCCAACCGCCAAAGACTCTTTATCAGAACACATAAAACATTCATTTGAATTCATCCTAGGCAATTGCATCCTAGGCAATTGCATCCAGCGGCGGCTAGCTGGATCAAAAGCCACCCATTCCAGGAGGCGACAGGAAAAATATACCCAATGCTCAATCACCTTATGTTGCCTTCGCAGTTTATAAATATCACCACCCTTAACCAAAGAGCGGAAGCTCCGGTTTAAAGAGGCAATTGAACCATACTCCGCCCTTGAGAGACGTAGAAGACTATTAATGGTCATGTCACGGCCTATGGGATGAATCAAGCAATCCATATCTGATTGATCACCCGATTGATTCTGGTTATCCGAGTGACCAACTACCGAGGCCAAAGACAAGGAAAGCCTATCAAATTGAGCTCTAGAAAGTTTCTCCTCAGAGTCACAAAGCTTCGTCGTTTTTCTTAAACCCCCTTCCCCCTCACGATCAGGGTCCAAGCGGCGTTTTCCATTGGGTATTTCAACGTCAACTCGATAACTCATGAACGCCCACTTAGTGTCTTGCTCACAAGAGCTCGGTAACGCCCTAGAAACCAAGCAAGATCTCCCCTCCAACATATCTAAAGCTAATTCACGCCCAATGAGGGCAAAGAAACAAATATTTACCACAACCCAATTAAAACCAATCCAATTCAAATCCAATCCAATCAAATCCAATTTGTTTCTCACTTTCTCCCTTTATTCAATAAAACCAATGAAATTATCCAAAGCTCCCAACTTTACCCCAATTTACAATACCTATTCAATCAATAAAATATTTACATCAAATTCAGACACACAAATTCTACTCTTTTCAAATCAAATGAAGAACATACAACCCATTAAAAACCAAGGAAAATAACACAATATATATCACATGAAATTTGGAAAGCATACCAATCTGAATCCAATCAAG
This sequence comes from Patellifolia procumbens, assembly GCA_947645195.1. NCBI lineage: Eukaryota > Viridiplantae > Streptophyta > Magnoliopsida > Caryophyllales > Amaranthaceae > Patellifolia > Patellifolia procumbens. The sequence continues at coordinate 279,492 of CANSGD010000402.1, read as the reverse complement.
AGCGATCCAAAAAGCGCGGAATACCCAAATGTATTCGATTACTTTACAAATTGAAACTCTCAAAACTTGTTCATTCCTTCATTCTTCAACCCAAGAAACTAAATTCTCCTGCATACAACACAACTTCAATCCAATTAAAAATCGTATCTTTTTTTACTCAAAAACCCATAAAAAATCCAATGAAAACAACCCAATTAGAGATTAAAAACACCCAACAGATCTCAGAGAATCAGATCAAAAACACAACCAATAAAAACAAACCCTTTAATTAAAACAACAATTGGGTTAGATCTGCACAGTTTAAGAGGAGAAATAATCTATAAAATTAGCAAGAAAGAGACGGGACTTACGAATTGGATAAAGAGAGAGAGAGAAACAGAGGAGAAATTGATTGGTGAAACCCAAAAAAAATGGAGTCAAAATAATCTTAAAAAAACACTCTTTTCTAGCACTCCTAATTTCTTATAATCTGATTGGAGATGGGGTGTGTTTGGATGGAGAAGATTATGTAAGCAAACAAACACACCAAAAGAAAAGAAAAGAAAGAAATAGAGAAGAAGAAATGAAAAAGAAACCTCTATTTCTATTTTTATTTCTCTCTCTTATATCTATCTCTTTTATTATATCTCAAACTCTTAGTTTTTTTTTTCTTAGTTTTGTTTGTTTGTGGGTTTTGTTACAAAGTTTATTTTCTTTTTTCTCTCTCTTCTGTATTTTTCTTCAGTTTCAGTACTTTGGGTGAGAAGGGAAGACTGCTGTAATGAAGAGAAGTTTCAGTTCATGGGTTTGGACAGAGAAGGTGGGAAGAGAAAGAGAAAGAAGAAAGAAGAAAGGGGGGGAGTTGGTTAATTAAGTCGTCCTTTGGATTCTCTCCTCTGAAAAATGCAAATCATCTCTCTCTTCTCTTCTCTTCTCTTCTCTCTTTCCCTACTCTCTCGGCTTTGAGTTTTTTTTTGGGCTCTCTTTGGAAGCACATATCTTTTTAGCATGAGGGTCCCCCCTCTCTCCCACCCTTTATCTCCTATTCTCCCTCCCAAGTCTTTTTTCTTAAATTTTACGGCGAGCTGATTTGAAAGTCCTGTTTGGCGATGAGCGAATTAATGGTACCTAAGCTTTTAGCTAACTGTATTAGTTGTAACCGGTGGTTTATACTCTCCCCGTTTCTAAAAAATTGTTACACTTGTACATTTCACGTATGTCAATGCAAAACTTTAAGCGTTTTTATCTCTAATTATGTAATTGTAAAAATTATGAAAATTAGATATTAATATATTGCTGGTTAAGAGGAATCTAACAACATCCCACATTACTATATTTTTTCTTATGTATAAGTCACAAATGATGGTGAAAGTAAAATATATGAATAGTGTAAAATGTCAAAGTGTAACAATCTTTGATAAACGGAGAGTATCATCTAAATGAGTAACTATTTATATTTAAATAAAAGTGTTTGATAAATAATTAAATAAAAATGTTTGATAAATAATAGTCAATAACAAACTGTATTTTGGTTGAACTAATATTTCACTTCAACCTGTCTAATCATATCTTATTAGAAAAATCATCTTACTAGTTTTTGCAAATTCGAATTTCGGGTCCCAATAGCTCTTCCAATCCTCGATAGTGAAATACTAAAAATTATAGGAATTGATTGGTAAATCCTTTACTATAGGTAAAATGTAAAGACTTCTAATTTATACTCAATCCTCTATTACCAAACAGGGCATACTTGTTATTAAGAAAATGGGCCATGAATATGATAAATGGATGGAAATGCGGCTTGTGGAATCAAAGCATATTGGTAAAGTGAAAGAGCAGAGTATCTATGTGACTCTCCCATGCACCCAAATTAAAGGCCAAATTCTATTTCGACGCAATTAAGCATGCAATATTATATGACATGAAATAAATGTTCGATTGTGAACCATTGTCACGTTTGAAAGATAAACGTGGTGGAGATATGTATGCTACATTGGATGTGTGGCAATACAAGAAAGATCGGTTGATGAATAAGATGATTAGGAAGAACATGAGGATTACAATTGTTTGGGATAACATGAGGGAGTGTAATGAAGGTGCTTGCTCAGGTAAAACAAAGACCAAGTGATCACCAACTCTGACTTTTCAAGAGTAGCGAAGCGATAGGATTGCAAGAGGTAGGATAAAATCCGGGGGAAATTAGATGAGAGTGATTAAAAGTGATAAGGGCCAACTTAGAAGGTTAACTTATTCCAATATTATTCAAAGTTTAACTTATTAAAAGAAGACCACAAAAAGGTTGACTTACTCCCGACAATTTACTTAGGCGATGTTTAGCTTTCCTCTTTTCCAAATGTTATTACTGATTTCAAATAAGATGAGATTAGACATGTTATCTCTATCTATAAGTGAAGAGTAGAGGGACACTGAAAATCAACATTTTTTTAAAATCCTAATTAAATAGAACAACTTTCTACATAATTAATTGTTTTCACATTTTTAAATTTTGAAAAAGAAATGCAAAAACCCTAAATAAACTTACTGTTATAGAATTTACATGATTTTGCACACATCACATGCATATATTATTAGATAAGTTTGGATCTAAACATAAATTAGATTCGATAACACACAAGCTTTAGAGGAAACAAGCTAGAATATTTTATCTTAGATATAAGTCAAAATTGTAATAATATGGGATCACAAAGAATAAGTTTGATCGGCTTATATTTTTTAATTTTTTTATTATCATTGTTATTATTATTACTATGTTATTAGTATATCCTCCTAATCTACTTATTGTATGTTACTTCTACTGATGTCCTAATTAGTTTCGAATTCGTTGACACAAATCTACTTCTGAAACGTTCTTTTTTTTTCTCTCTATTTATCATCTTTAAAGATGAACCCTACCCACTCATCTCAATCTAATTTTTGACTTTTCTTCAAATCTGAGCCAAAAGTTAATGTAAATACCAAATAATTTGGGACACTAAGCCATGATGATTATGTTAATTATTATTAGTTATTACTATTTTTATTATATTTTTATAAATTTTTACCTTTATTATTTTACACGTCGTTATTTTTCATAAACATTCGAAGTCATATTATAAAAAATTACAACTTTGTACAAAACAAATTCCAAAAAGTTTCTAAAGTAACATTATGTAGCAATAATGAAAGAACAAAAACTGATAAATGAATTTAGCATACATTGAGTTGACGATAAGAAGAAATATTATGAAGTACTCTTTTTTTTTGATAGAGATGCATGTTTACCTTTTCAAACGAATAAAAAAACAAGAAAGATGGTAAAAGTAAGAAAAACGTGAAAAAGGTAAAGAGAATGAGACAATAAGTAAGAGAGATGTGTAATAACAAGGTGGGTAAACCTACCATAAAGGAAACGGTATAAGTGTCCCAATTTTTGTAAAACCTCTAAATGACAAAATGCATCTATTAAACAAACCGAGGAAGTTCATGGAAAAAATTCTATTGATATTTTACGTGCCCTTGGATTGACCGACAAATATCTCGTCAATCGTATTTATGAGTACCCTAATCACTTTGTCGTAACGTAAAATTTCAAATGTACCTCAAACTTTAATATATTTATTTTTAGTCAGTTACAGAGAAATGTTGTTAAATAATAACAACAAGAATATTTATTGAGCCCGTAAAAGAACAATATTTATTGTAAATTATTATAATATGAGATGATCACATCATATTGGAAAGAATATATTCAATTAAGATTAGAGTAAATAAGTTTAGATCAAATTAGATCATAAAATATAAGTCTAGATTATCAGAATTACGAAAACTAAGCATGGCCTTGATCCTCAAAAAAATGAGGATATTCATAGATGTTCTAGTATGTTTTGAAATATGATTAATGGGCTTGCCATATATTATATGGATTCTCACTAAATACAAGTCTAATACAATTTATTCTAAGATTAATTGAGAACATAGATAAAGTAGCCCGCAACCTCATACATTAATCAACCTTTATTTTCTTACTCTATATGAGATAACTAGTACTCGCTCAAATGTGCAACTCTCTTTTAACCTCACGGAAAGAAAGGTGAAAGTAGTATTAGGCCCACGCAATGCCTCGGAGTTTTAGTGTGTTGCAGTTTAGTAGTACGTAAAAATAATTAATGTTTTTAGTGTGGAGAAATGTCATTAGAAACAATCATTTATAATGCAACTTTCCAAAACTTATGAGTTCACCCTCAGTTTCCATTATATCATCATAAATTATGTTGAAAGAGAGAAGTGGTTGGAGCTATCTTCCATACTTGAGGTTAAGAGAGGTCGTACGGATGTGGTGATATGTTGCGGATCACAATTTTCGTCTACCTTTTTAATATATATATAAATTATACGTGAAATCGTGAATGAGAACTATTGAACATAAAAGAAAAGGAGGAAATAAACTTATGAATCTTGTTTTCCTTAATTTGAAACGTTTTACCTTTAACCACTTTAGTTGCCTTTGACCTACGAAATAAAGATGTTGTTACTAAAATGATCACATAAAGTAATTTCATAACCGAGTATTATGACTTCAAAAGTATGATAAAATTCAGTTGTTAAAATTCAACTTTGAAGACTAGCATTCAAACGAAAAGTTTTGCAAAAAAAAATTTAAAAAATAAAGGCAATTAAAAGCAGACACGATTTATATAATGAAGTGTCAACTTAGTACCAGTACATACACGCAGCATATTTTAATGCTTCACAAACTTTTAAGAGTATGAAGGGAAGGAACGTGTGACTGAAATAATTATACACTACCACTCCAAACAACATGAAAATGTTTCTACATTAAGCTTGGTAATAATCTCCCCCCACTCCCAAAAGCGAAATCGAACTGTACTGTGTTAGATTTCATTTTAATATTATAAGAATTTGTAATTTTTTCTGAGGAGAGATATTCTTATTAATCTAGATATGTACAGCTCTATTTCTATGAGAAATCTAATTATAATACTAAATGTTTGTTTCACTTAACTTCTATTATAAAATAATATCAGTTTAATAGTATGACACTTCTATTCAGCATTTATAAAATAAATAAATAAAAGTATATTGTAATAAAATTGTTTGTTCCATACAATTTGACACTATGAGTTACTTCAATTAAAATGGTCAAATGTGTTAATAATCTTGCATTAATAGCTAGATAACTTCACTTTCTTTCAGGCAAATGAGGCAATATTCACTTCTTTTTTTTTTGACCGGTCAATCTTTATATTACTCCTTTTCCTTTAAAACATAAGTAGTACATGTTTCTCTAAAATTTATTTTGACAATATATTTATTTTAAAAACAGTATTATGGTCTGAGTCTATTTTTTTTAGTTTTTTTAAAAAACTCTGAGTCTGAAAGATATAATAGTTTTGTTGAAAAGTTATACCAATAAAAATGTTAAAAACTAAGGGATAATAATACGTGAAATCACAAGTTTGAAATAATACATATAGAAAATCAATTGGATAACAGTATCATAAAAAAATTCCAAAAAAAATCCAAATATAAAAGAAATATAATAGTACGATTTTTTAAAAAGATAATTAGTTTCTCAATACATTTTCTCGACATTGCACCGTGATAAAAGACTAAACTTCAAGAATGCATGATAACTCATTGTATGTGAGAGTTGCAACTTATTTTCCTTTTTATTCAATATATATAGTTTGGAATTTTGGCACCTAAGGTTGTCGCCTAAGTGGCCTTATAGATTCCACAACCCTCGTTGTTGAAACACTTGATATTTTGCAGCTTTTATGCTCTACTTAGATCATTTTATTTTCAATCATGTATTAGCAAAATTATAGAAGTCGATATATAAAAGCTACATGTTGAGATGTATCTAATAAGATTTACGTGCTTGTTTAATCTATGCAATATTAAGAAATCATGATAAAAATATATGCAACCTACATTTGAATAAAACAAAATTTAAGAGCCACATGCCATTCATCCTTTAAAAATTGGGTCATGCGTCAAACTATAAGCACTGATGCCACGTGTCATTTATATACTACCTCCGTTTCTTTTTAAGTGCTACATTTTGACTTATAACACTATTCATTCATTATAATTTGACCGGCTTTTATGATATAGGCATAAGGAAAAATATAGTCATGTTGGATCTCATTTGATTCGTCTCGATATATATATTGTTAATATCTAATTGTCATAATTTTTACAAATGCATAATTAAAGATAAAAATGATATAAAACGTGCATCGACAAGCGTGCTAAAGTGAAATGTAGCACTTATAAAAAAACAGAGGAAGTATATAAAATTAGCGGAAATATTTCAAGTTATTAAACATTCCAATAAAGAAATGGAAATAACAAATTTTACTATATTTTGAAAATTACAATGCAAAACAATAATAAAAGGATAAACAATGAGTTAATTTTGAGAGCTCTATCAAAAAATACCAATTTTACTAAATCATTTTCCTCTGCACCACGACCTTAACATTTGGCCTGGAGTTCCCACTCTTTAGGTAAATAATGCTTCCTTGCTTCTATGTTCTATTAATCTTTCAATCATACTCATTGCTTAACGTGGCATTGAAGATTCATCTTGATCCAACTCCAACGATTTTTTTTTATATTCCACAAAAGTCATGCGCCTACGAGATTCTCCAAATTCATTATAATTTTGTGTTCGATTTAATATTTTTCTTGATAAGGAATTTAAGTTGACTGTTTTTCTTGTTAAGAAATTAATTACTTTGTTTTCTCGCTAAAAAAATATCTTGATTCTTTTGCAGTGTCACATTTTTGTTTTGCATATGCATGTAAAATAAGATGGATAGTCCTACCATATAAGGAAATGGAGAGAAGTGTCCCTATTTAATAAGCCCCCCGTAAAAGGAAAATTTTCCATATTTGAAAAACAAAAGGGAGTATCATATGAAAATATATTTTTCATTAGAGATAATATTTGTGAAAGAAAATGGGAAAGTATTGGAAGATGCTAAAAAATATAGTAATGAAATTCAGCTTTTCAGTTTAAGCAAAACTTTTGAATAACTGAAACATGGGAGAAAATAATATTTATTCCATAATTCTTGCAGCAGTTGTAATTTTCTAATCTCTTATACATACTTTGACCATTAATATCTATATTCATATACTGTATTAGTAAATATTATGAAATAGTGGTACCCGAAATTGCACATCATCATGAAACTAACAAAGATTTGATACACCTATATTTTTTCTATCAAATTTAGTAAAATTATGGTCAAAGTTTATAAAGTTTGACCACTAAAGTACAAATGTTGCAATAATTTTAAAACCTAGGTAGTATAATATATGATTTTTTTAAAAAACGACAAAAATAAGGAAGATATCAAGATGCTAATAAAGTATATTATACTAAAACTAAAAAAGTTCTATAAGCTAAGTATGAAAAACAAACAGGGAAAATATATGGAAATGGTCAGAGATACTAATAAAATATATTATGTAAAAATTAATTCTTTGTGGGTAACTTTGAAAAAAGAATATGGGAATAAATTTTAACATAATGTAGATATATTCTCATATTCATCAGTCACCTAGATCAACTACTATTCCCATTAATTTAAATATTTTGAATAATACATGAATATCAATCTATTTTTAAAGCAAAATTTTGACCCGGGAAATATGGAAAAGAATAAGGGAGATTACTAATAAAATATATAAATTGAATCGAATTTTGAATAAAATAATATAGGAAAGAATATGAAAAAATAATGATAAATTAATATTAACTATGCAAATTAGTCTTTTTTAAAAAAAAAGTTTAAAAAATGGGAAGAATGATGTCAAACAACATGGGAGGTTACTAATACAATATATCTATGAAAATCAATTTTCTTTTAGTCATAATTTGAAATATATATGAGAAAGAAGATAAGAATATACTAATGAAATGCTCCTTCTCCTATAATAAAATTATTTCTCCAATGCACATAATTTAGCAAATTAGTTGGTGATGAGACCTTTATAATTATTTATATTGACTTTTGAGAGTATATTGTGAACCCCAAAAGAAAAATGATCGTATTTGTTATAGGAACTCCAATTGGAGAAATAAAAAGTTTATTTGGAACAACCGTTTAGGGAGAAATGAGAAGTTTATTATGGAATGGAGGGAGCATATTTTTGTAAAGAAAAAAATTTGAAGCCAAAAATTCAAAACATAGAATATGAGAAAATACTAACAAAATAAATTATATAAAATTAAATTTTGAAGGAATTTTTTAGTAAAAATGTAATATTAGAGGATACTAAAAAAATAAAAAAATATATGAAAATAAAAAATATAATTATTTAAGCAAAAAATTTAAACAGACAAATACAAAAAATAATATGAGAAGATACTAATAAAATATGATACAAAATGAGATTAAGCATACTTTTCCAATGATAGAAAACCCTTTTTTTTCAAAATTTTAGAATTTTAGAATATGGGAAAGAATGTAAGAAAATACTAATGAAAAACTGCCTTTATTTTTTTCGATAGGAACATTTACTTTTTCACGTGGATTAAGAAAATAGTAAAAAAAAGTAGAGAAGAAAAATTATCTTAAATTTCTTTGACTTCTACACAACCATTATCCCTTTGAATTTACATATAAATACACTAAATAACACAATAAATTCTAGTGAATTGTGCACAAGTTAAAAACCTAGTTTTACCTTTAAAAGTATAAGCAATGGCGGATTCAGAAAAATTATTTAGAGGGATCAAAGGGTAATTATTAAATTTTATTGGGGTCAAATGATCAATTTTTCAGGATAATTTTCAAAAATTTAAATTTTTAAAAGGAAAATTTAGAATTTTACCAATTTAAGTGGGGTCAAGTGACCCCATTCATTCTTAAGTGGATCCGCCACCGAGTATAAGAGTTGCAAAATTTATATGATAAAGCCAAGATTATACACATTAAAAACAATAGAAAAGGTATGATTTAAACATTACACAATTTTTATCTAGCACTCTGTCTATGATCTTATTTGACTTTATGAAACTTATATGACCTTACTCAATAAATTGTTATTTGACTTTATTAGACAAAATTTGATCAGACTTTTATTTAAATTTAAATAAGGATTGAAAGTAGAAGGAAGAAATGAACCCTCGATAAAAATTTAAAATGTCTAAATCGCTTTAGCCGGAGAATACTCGCAAAAGAGACGACAAAGTATCGCAAGGGTATTTGTGGGGGATGGGAAATAAGAGGGTGGGTAGGAATGGCAATGGATCGGACTCGGATCAGACTTATCAAACTCCAAGTCTGCTCTATTTTAGTCGGACTACGATTTTTACACTCTTATTAGGATTTGGACTATGTATTATCGGATTCGGACTCAGACTTTTTCCTTTGGATTGTTTCGGACTCGGATCGGATTCGGATTAAATCACCATATTAAATAACCAAAACACATCTTTAATATAAAATTTTTAATATTTTACTTAATTTCTTATAATGTAAATCTATTATTTCTATTAAAATGTATTTTTAATCTATTAGTTGACCAGGTAACAAGTAACAATCGGAATTTTGTCGGATTCGGATTGGATCTTACCTAAGGTCCAACTCCTATCGGATTTCATTCGGACTTTTATGTTTTCGGATTTGGATCGGACTTTTTCCTTCGGATCGAATCGGACTCGGGTCGGAGTCGGACTGAATTGACATCCCTAGGTGGAGGCGGCATTCATGCGGTACACGGGGTACTTTTCAGCCTATGACCGTGAACGTAATCATCACTCGCTTCAGCCGACCTTTCAAAAGTTTGGTCTTTCACATGTTGCCACCTCATCTCTTTCTTGCTCTTTTCTATTCTTTCAACTTAATTTTTAGTTAACAAGCACTATCTTATCTCTATTTGTTTTTACACAACAATGGTCAATAATCACAGAAAGCTAAATCCTAAATTATCACCTTTGCTTCTTCTAATGGACAACGTAATCTCATACGTGCGTATCCCATACTTTACCTTCTTTGTCATCTTAATCTATAACTTTGGTCATTAAATTTTAAATTTAAAGTAGTAAAATTATTCAAACATTTAAAAACACATAAATAAATCTAGCTAAATTATACTCCCTCCGTCCCCCAATAGATTTCTCATTTGTTTTTTTTGAAATCAAACTTTGTAAACTTTGACCATAAATTATCGCTAATATATAGTATAAATAATAGTCATATGTGATATTGTTAGATTTGTCTTAATACGTATTTTCAAAATATCAACATTATACTCCCTCCGTAAAGGATTACTTGCAACGATTAGACACTTTTTACTCACACTTTATGTCAAATCTTTGCAAGTAATGCGTTACGGAGGGAGTATAATTTTTATTAATACATAATAAGATATATAAGCGGTTAAAGATGTGCATTGGAGACCGTATAAAGGGCAAATGAGAAATCTAATAGGGGATGGAGGGAATGTATGACAAGTTATCAGTTATTCAGAGTATATAGTCACATAACTAACTTACAATATCTGTTACGTTATATAATCTTTTGTCCTAAAAATTTGAGAGTGATTCTCTTGGATATCTGAATATAACCCTTTGTTTTAAAGGTTTTAATAGAAAGGAATGAGATATCTTTTATAAAAAGTTATTAACTTAGTACAACTGTAAGAGGTTCAGACGACGTGATAATTTGATTTAATCGAGGTAAGGCGTATTTTCAGCCACTACTTGCACAATTATAATTTCATTTTATATAAGTATGGTTGTACTAATCTATTACATGAGCCCCATGCAATGTTATATATACGTCGTTTCATTTAGACTCTTGAGAATGTACATCATCCAATATATAGCAGCGGAATCCAAAAAGCTATAAATTATAAGATATGGTGGAGTAGATTTCATCGATGATTATGCATGCCTTTTTTGTATTTCCATTTCAAATCTGTCTCTTAGCTTGCGAATTTCAGATAATCTAAGGAACAGTTCACATTTGAATCCTATGATTTGGTTAGGTTAGTTTTGCCGAGCCTAAATCAAATTAGATAATTGTTCTAGGAAATTTTATCAAGCAAAAACAAACTTTTATTAATCAGACCAAATAGCAAATATAATAATTTAGCGTCATTTCACTTTCAACTAAAAGTGCTTCTCTCAAAATAGGTTGTTAGTACTAACTTATTACCTTTTTTTATAAGAAAAAACTAAATTTCATTATTTGTACGTCTTATAATATCTACTGGAAGTATTAAAGAACCAACAAAATAAGTCTAACATAATCAAATAAAATTCTTCTTTAATGTAACTACGATCACGATGAACAGATTTGACAGTATGGCATACTCCATCTGTTTGCTGAATTTTGTAGCCTTTGAAGAAAGAGTCTAACTTTCTGACAGAGTTTTGATGATGAACTTTTTTTACCATGCCGACCGCAGACGAGAATTCAATACAGATTAAATATAGGAAAAACAAATAACTAATATAATAGATCTTGTCTTTTGATTTAACTATAAATAACAAACTTTAAACTTCCATAAAGGGAAACTAAGAACTCAAACTCTAATTCGCAAAAGACGGGTGCACGCAACTCTGTAAAGAAAGAAATAAGAGGATTATTAATAACAATAACATGAAAAAATAGTAAACAAAATACTTCCTCCGTTTTTTGTTACTTGCATCATTTCCTACTTTTTGGAAGTTGCAAATTACTTGCATCAATTCTTTTGGGTGTTACTAAACATAGCCCGTATTTACCATCTCACAACCCGTATTTTATAGCAAATTGTCCAAAATACCCTTTTTAAATATAATTATGTCCGGGTTTTTTTAAAAAATCCAAAAAAAATTTTTTTTTTTACAAAGTTCAAAAAAATTTTTTTTTGTCAATCCGGTACCGTAAAAATCCATTTTTAAAAAAAAATTAAAAAAAAAAAAAATTAAAATTTTGAATTTTCACGGAACCGGATTGACTTTCCGGTACCGTGTACCGGAAATTCCATCCGGTTCCGTCAAAACTGATAATTTCACGAAACCGGATGGAATTTCCGGTACCGTGTACCGGAAAGTTAATCCGGTTCCGTGAAAATTCAATTTTTTTTTTAATTTTTTTTTTAAATTTTTTAAAAGGAAGTGAGTAAAGGAAGAGGGGCAATTTAGACTTTTATACCACATATCTATACGTATACGGGCTGTGAGCTAGTAAATACGGGCTGTGTTTAGCCGCACACATTCTTATTATGGCAATACTTTCTCTCTACCTCTCTCCAATCACATGGGTCCCCCATTTCCCTTTTCCCATCTCTCTATTTCTCTCCTTTCTTTAATTCTTGTTCCCAAACTCAATGATGCAAGTATAATAAAACGAAGGAAGTATCAAATATGGATTTGGGCTTACCACCATCGAAAAGGATGGTGATACCTTAAATTGAAGAAAACAACTAGTGTTTCTTGGAAGGAGAGAAAGAGAAAGGAAATGTATAGCCAACTAAGCTACTTTTTTGTGAGTTATATAATCTATTCAATCTTTTTTGTGTGCGTATAAGGAGCTATGAAAGTAGGATGAGACTCGATCTCAGAATCTCTCGAAACCAGAAGAAAATGTATAACCAACTAAGCTACCTCTCTCTCTTGTCAATTCTTTTGATCTTATGAAGTTCAAGGATTGATGAAAAGGGGTTACAATGCAAACATCGAATTTTCTCCATGAAGAATGACTCTTCCCTTCTTAGTCATCCATATAAGTTGTTTCTCAAAAAGTTCATCATTATTATTCTTCCTAGTCTTTGATTTTTTCGTTTCTGCAATCTGTTTGAGAAAGGTATGTAAAACCTTGGGGGGATGACTGATTAATACAATTAAGCACTATAATTGCGCTAAATATCATTTTCCAGCCAGCTTTTCAAAATATCAAGACATACCACATTCTAAATCCAGACTCTTGTTCTTTTTGTTCATTCTTCGAGTCATTTAAACAACTTAAATTATCTCTATAAAATCTCAAAGTTCCTCTAAAATCCAGATTACTAATCCAGGAAAAGGTACAATAATATAGCTTATGGCACCCATAGTTTCATAAACACTAATCAAGGGATTACTACTCTAACAAATTAATTAAACTGTTATCAGTCAAATAATAATGGCTCCTCTATGTAGAGGGCACTTTAAACACGCAATTTCATAGGTATAGGATGAATTATATTGTTTTATAAGTACAATATATCTTCTTTTGGAGGGATATAGTTTTTAAAGATTTCCTTTATATAATTACATAGAAATAGAGTGCAGTTAACTCCCCTAGGGCGCCCCCTCTTGGATTAATGTGGCCAATAACCGAACTACCCCTCAGCTATATTCAAACGACACGTTAAACATGCAGTATGGACTATGGCGTAGAAGTTTCTGCTTTCAATTTTCAAGGGGTGCGCAACTTGTTTTTGCACCCCATCCCTGATTAAACCACCCAAAATAATGATTAGTTCATGTGTGCATCGATGTGTACCATGCACTATACAGTACTTATAATATGTTTAATTACTTCAAATTATATTGTACAAATAATTAACTAGCCAGCCAATTCTACATGAGACCCCGTCATTCTCTAGGGCGGTACTTGGGTATCAATTTTTCTACCCATAAATGCTCAAGTCATGATCCAATTCCTTAATTACCCACATAGACATACATTTGAACTCCTGGACTAAATCTTTCCTCTCGAAGGTCGGTCGAGCTGCCCTAATTCAAAGCAACCTAAAATCCCCTTCGGTCTACACTATGACAACCAACAAATTTCCGAACTCCATCTCACACAAATTGGACACTATTAACCGGATTTTTTTCTGGAAAACTCCTCAACTTCTAACGCAATACCCCTCATTTCTTAGGACAAATTTGTCGCCCAGAAGTAATGGGAAGGTTGGAACTTCAGAAAACTAGCATATGAACCAAGGAATGCTGACTAAACTCGGATGGACAGTTCTATCTAACACACATAACCATTGGGCATTTATTCTCCGACAAAAATATATAAAAGATTCATCCTTTTTCGAATGCACCCCCAAAACCCTCAGATTCTCCTGCTTGGAAAGCAATTTTGCAGACTCGTGACCTAATCCGTCGTGGTATTAGATGGAAAATTGGATCAGGGACAAATATTTACTTTTGGCTAGATAACTGGTGTACAAACAAGAGCCTACTTGACTATCTTAATTTACGTCCTACTAAGATTACCAATGTCAATTTAAAAGTTAGTGAGTTATTCATCATAACATGACTTGGAACATGGATCTCTTAGCTTCGCTAGTGCCTCCCCAGATTTGCTCTCTCATTGAAGGAATCCCGCTCCCTTGCAAGCCAGAAGAAGATACCCCATGTTGGGGCCTGACATCTTCTGGTCAATTCTCTGTCAAATTCGTCACATGGCTCGCGCATGATTTTAATTTCTTTGAAAATCCAATATGGCATTTCGCGTGGATTTGGAAACTTGACATCCAGCCCAAGACTAAATTCTTATTTGACAAGTTTTGCAAAATGGTCAACCTACCAGGTATAACCTAACTATGAGGAACTTTCCAGTATAAAGAGATTGTCCGATCTATCATCACCCCCAAAAATATTCAGCACCTATTTCTGTCTTGCCCTGTAGTACAAAACTTCTGGACAAACCATGAGATTTTCAGGTTTCTTGGAACTAAAATAACCCCGAGCCAAATTTCTATCACTATTCAAGGCCTACATGTTGGGCCAAGGAACACTCAAGCAGAATTTTTATCTTTTTATGGAGCTTTTGGAAAGAGAGAAATAGCATAATCTTCCAAAATGAGCCTTTCAACATGCTACGAGTTTTTCACAGAGCAAAGCACACATATTCAGAATGGCAATGGCGAAACGCCACTATTCCCAAACTGAACCTACACACCAAAACCTACCAAATAACCTCACATCATACACGTTGGATGGAAGCCCCCTCCACCCAACCTCATCAAAGGCAATTTCGACGAGTCATCTACAACATCTTTTGCAGCAGCCGACATAGTTCTGCGTGATATTAAGGGTCGTATCATAGAAGCCATGGCCTACAAATTGGGACAAACCTCGCCACTCATTACTGAAGTAACAACTCTACATAATGGACTCCTACAATCCTTGCATATGGGAATCTCAGAGCTCATGATTGAAGGAGACAAGCTGCTCATCATCAACATTCTAAAAGGCATATTTAACACTTCGTGGTGCATCCAAACACTCATCAATGATATTCGTGATCTCCTATCACAGTTCCAGACTAATTCTATTACTCATATATTCCGAGAATCTAGTCGGGTTGCAACTACTTATCTAAAAAAGGACATTATCTCACAACAAATAAAATACTCACACATAAGATGTCTGTAACGATCAACAATTGTATATTTTTTTCCTTTTAGATAGTTTAGAATATACCATTAAAAAAAAGGTCTCCTAAACTTTTCTTATATCTTTAAACAAAAAAACAAACAACAACAACATGATATTCTTTCAATTTATCAGTGAACTTCAAACATGATAGTTATCTTTATGTAGAAGCTACTTTTTCATACTAATATGGAAATGAAAAACTAATCAATAGCTTATAAATGATGTACTTAAATGAAGAGATCATGCAAACATTTATGCGTAGATCTACCATCTCTGTTAATAGTAGGGCTTCTGGATGTTGAATTTTTTTCTCATCTCCCAAGCTATCATTGGCATGTGTTAAAGTATCAAGGAAAATGGCTTTTTGAAGAAAAAGGTCGTGAGGCTTTACGAGGGATCACAAGTCGATCTAGTGTGTTTTCTCACGTGCACGAGACACGTGGCTCACTTCTCTATGTCAATGTCATATACTAATCTCTACTCTTATGTGCTAGGAATGACAATGAATCCAACTCGAATGAGACTAAACTCTAAGTTTGCTCCATGTTAATCGGATTTGGATCTTCACTTCTATTCAGATCAGATTCGGACTCTAACTTGTTCATTAATATTATTTTCGACTCATCAGACCATATGCAGATTAAATTATTATTTAAGATAAGCAAAGCATAATTTTAGTAACAAAATATGATGTTTTACTTCATTTCTAATATTGTAAATTAGTTAAGCCTATTAGAATGTAATTTTAATCTATGTATTGATACTTTTTAATCGATTATATGAAGGGGTAACATGTAATAATCGGATTCTAGTAGGATTCTGATCGAGTCCTAAGGTCCAACTCAATCTGATTTCATTCGATTTTTTGTGTTTTCACATTCGGATCGGGCTTTTCTTTACGAATCGATTCGAACTTTGGCGAGAGATAAGTAAAAAGTGGAAAATAGCTATCATTTACGTAGCTCAAGCGTACACTATATGAATTATTAGAAGTTAGACAATATTATTAAGGTAAAAATTGATGGGAATAATCTCACATTTAACCGGTCTGCTTAAAATAGTTCCAACTCTTGACAATCTGGCAATAATCCAACGTTTAAGATAGAACATGCCTTGTGAATACGTAACTTATTTGACCAGTTAAAAAACCACTGACCTCTTAATTTTCTTCCAAAAAATCTAACTATCCCCTTTCCAAATTAGACCACCCCAACCTTACCCCCATGGGTTGGGGGAAGTAGAAAACACCGACCAACGACGGGTCAGGTAGGTAAGGTAGGGGAAGGGGCAACATGGGGTTAGATTTTATTTTCTTTCTTTTTAGTTAAAGGATGTGTTTAATAAAAATTTATTTTAAAACATATTGAATTAGTTCTTGATTAAACAATTAGCAGGTATTAACTTGCATTTGTAGGTCATCAATAGTTAAAGACCTATCTGGCAAATGTTGGGACCATCTTAAATATACCGGCTAAAGGTGAGATTATTCTATCAATTTTCCTATTATTTAAAAGACCTTTAGGTGTTTGGTAAATAACGTTGGATGACTTTTTCATTGACTTTTAAAATTTTCATGTAGTCAAAGGGTGAAGTGTGTTTGGTAACCTTTAGTGTAGCTAAAAAGCTAACTTTTTTAGCCAAAAGTTGTTTTTTTTAAAAAAATTGTGTTAGCTTTTGGTTTTCTTTGTTTCAAGGATGAACCATAGGTTATCTAAAAAGCTAATTTTTAAAAGTTCACGATCCTTTTGGATATTAATGAAGTTGTTGCTTTTGTTTATTCAGTGCTCCAATTTGGAGAGAAAATCTGCAACTCCATATTAGTGGGTGACTATAACAACACTGAAATTGCGAAGAATCTGGTTGATGTCTTGAATATTCCATGTCGGCTGGTGCAAATAGATTCCCTTGGTTGCGTTTATAAGCACTAAATTATCTCTTTATATAATAAGATTTATTTACCTATTAGCCCATTTCCTAAAGCAGTTGCTTCTTCAATGAGGGCAGATGTTGCCCCCAATTTAAAGTTGTAGCCAAGTTTGCTTTTACAATCTCTGAGCACTATTTTAGCAGCTGAGGATAACTTAGTGGAGGATCAATCGATGTTTAACTTTATGAAAATCGGAGAGGGGTGCCAATCCGTTATGCGTCATTTGACACATGAAACTTTTATTTTTGATTGAACATCCATGTTCCGAAATCTCATTTTGGATGTTTGAAGGACACAAGATTATGGGGTAACAATGTTGCAGACATAACATCAGAAAATCTCCTAAGGTTGTTAGGCCCCAGCATGTCGTGCTTTTATGTGGAAGACGAGAGGGGGATACTAACAATAAGATTGCAGATTTGGGGGGGGGTGGTGAGTCCTGAATTTTGTTCATGTCTTATATCATATCAGGGAAAATAAGCTCAAATGTGATGGAGTCTTTGGCGTGATTGCTTAGTGCTTCAATATGCTAGTATCACAACACTAGTTATCTAGCCAGAAGAATATAAATTTTCATGTTTTGATCTTTCATGGGATTCCTCCTCGTATTTGATCTCTTGTTTGCAAGATAAGTTTCCAAAATGATGGAATCACTATGTTTTGGTTTACATTCAAAGAATAAGGTGTTCTTTAAATATATTTCTCGGACTTTAAACGCCCATAGTAGGTAATGATTTTCCAACCTTGGTTCGCTAGAATTCCTTGATTCATATGGTGGATTTTTCTTAATTCAAGTCCTCATAGTGCTTTTGAGGTATAAGTCATGTCCCATGCGATAGATGGATCTCTTACGAATTGGGGTTTGTTTTCATAAGAAAGTTCTATTTATTGCATTTAGCTTCTTTGTGATAGATTTAAGGGCTTCTGTTGTAGCCATCATAAAGTTTGCTATCACTTAATTTAGTTTTTTGTCAATTCTAATAAGTAAAGTGTGATTTTTTTAAGCTTCTGTAGGAAGAAATGTGTCTTACGAGATATCTCTAATATCTCTCTAGACTGCACTTTGCCTCTATATTGAAATTTCTCGCTATATCTTATTTTTATTTTTGAGTGTGTGCTTTAATAACATAATTCACGGTTGATGATAATCAATAAGCTATCGAAGCTTTGGTAGTAGAGGCCTAGAATTCCTTTAAGATTCTTGCTTGCACAGTCTATTGCTTTACAGAATAAAAGGCAACCATATGCGAAAAACAGACTTGAATTTTACAAAAGTGTGGTCTTCAAATTCGGTCCCTAATTTATTTTCTTTACCAACATAGGAAAATTGTTGTGTTAGAACTTATATACAAATGATAACAAGTTATGAAGACGAATTGTCTTCTTGTCTTAATCGGTTAATCCCCATGACATCTTGAACATTATGATGTCTTTATCGTTCACCATCACAAGGTATGGTACTGACGTGACATAATATCGTATCCAGCGTATCCAAATATTAAGAAATCCCGAGATTTCGAGTGTCTTCAATAGGAAATCCAATTCAATTAGGCCGTAAACATTTTTGAATTCAAACCATCCACTTCTATTTATTGACTTGTGGAAAGTATAAATATAACTCTTGCGCAATAAGAATATATTAACATAAATTTCACTGTCAAAGGTGATTAAATTCAAGGGGCTCAATGCAATGAGAGTAGCTGATTGACCAATATTTTTGCAATTATAGATTGATTAGTCGAAATTGGTGAGGTCTTTACGAATGTTCATATTTCAAAATGAGACATAACAAGACATAACTGAAAATTATTTACACTCTTTAAAAAATGTCCATTTTTATAGAAGTTTTATATGGCAAGGCATATTTCTGCCCCACTAACATCCCTTGATACTATGTGAACTAGGACCATTAGAAATACCAAAGAAACTAATTAATTAGCAAACTCTAGACCAAAAAACGACATTGAAGTCACGATATTTCTAAATAGCCTACAACCAACTCCAGCGTCTCTCGGTTCTCCAAAGTTATAGAAGAGGGTGATGAATTAATTGGCATTAATGTCGTAAAAGGGATCTACTCTCGTTAATGGTTATAGAGATCCGCCGGCTTATCACCAAGTTTGATCATTGTTCAATCCATCATATTTATCGAGAAGCAGATTTCCCGATAGATTGGATTGATAGGCGAGTCACATCGTTGATTCCTCCATAGATATTTTGAATTCTATAAAGTGAGTATGTCCCTGGCTAGAAGAACTACCTAACTTTCATTATTGTACGGAATTAGAGAATGATGGTGACTCACCTGAATTAGGTGGCCTCGTCGATATATATCTCACAATAACAAACCTAATATGAACAGTAAACCCAAACAAACATAATATACAATTACCCTAATACACCCCCTCAATCTGTACGGGGTGCGACTGTGAAGAAATTGGAACGATTTATAGTAAACAATTCATTAAAAAGTCTTTTGTAAAAATATCACCAACCTGCAATTGTGTAGGTATGTGTTGAACACAAAGACCACGCACCCTTGGAGACCATCTCACAAACAAAATGATAATCAGCTTCATACAATCATGCTGAACATGATTAGCGGTAAGATAAGCAAAAAGATATTATCAGAGTAGAAAGTCACAGGACGACGAAGAAAATCACCAGCACAGCCAGTCATAAAACGACGACCATCAAGACAGCCTGCCTAGTCTGCATTAGAGTAAGTAGTGAAAAATGAAGGTGAACTGTCATGATGGAGGAACAAATGAAACCATAATATGGAGTTTCCTGCAGGTACTTGAAAATTCTTTCCACAACAAGATGGCGAGTCGTACGTGGAGTATGCAAAAACTGAGACACTATAGTAACAACATAAGCAATATCCGAACGAGTCATAGTTAAATACTGCAAACTACTAACCATACTACGATAATATGTGGGATCAATAAGCAATTCTGCATCAAGAAGAGACAAGATGACTCTAGAAACAATAATGGGTGTGCACACAAGCTTAATAATATGTGAATATAACTTTTTCAAGAAATCAATGACATATTTTTGTGGTGATATAGATAAGCTTGTAGAAGTACAAAAGACCTAAACACCTAGAAAATAATGTAGATCCCCCAAATTCTTCATAGAAAACTAAGAAGAAGGAACATATATGAATTTCGTTCTGACAAGAGTAAGATCACTCCCTGTGAACAATATCAATAACATAAAGGAGTAAAATGAGCAAATGAACCTCAAATCTAAGATTAAACATATACGTGTTACAATTGCTACATTTGAAACCAATAGAAAGAAGAAAATTATTGAAGCTGGAGAACCAGGCTCGGGGGCTATTTCAAACCATAAAGAAGACGACAACCATGATGAGGATTAGAAGGATGAACAAAACTAGGAGATTGTCTCATGTAAACCTCTTCATGAAGAAAACCATGAATATTCTTAACACCTAATTGAAGAATATTCCGTTTAAACATAACATCTAAAGTGAGGACCAAAGCATAGTAGTGTGTCTGACCACAAGACTAAAGGTTTCAAAGTAATCAATACCTAGCAGTTGTTACAACAATGTACATTGCAATCATTCCGGCATGGTTTAACTCCTAGAAATATTTCTAATTAAAGCTTCATATTCATCGTCATTTCCTCACACCAACGAGAATATTTAGAAGCCTGCTTGTAACTAGTTGGTTTAGTTTCGAGAAATCGATTTTTAAGTTTAGTATTTGTCAAGGTTTAGAGGTGCCAACTTTTAAGCACGTGACCCTAGAGTGAGCATTGGGATTAGACAAAATGGCAAGAGAAGACACTTGGGAAAGCGTGTTGACACTTGACAGATGAATAATTAAGACTCGGGGGCTAACGAAGACGCAGAAGGAGACACCAAAGGTGACGCTGAAGACGCAAGTTGTTGCAAAATAGCAGCAGCGCTAAACACATGCGACGGACTAGCCACAACAACTTGCAGACTAGACGCAATAGTCGTGGTACGCTCATGGCGGCTGGGCATGATAGAAGAAGTGTTTTGCAGGGTTTGAACTGTCTTGGGGGGATCCAACTAATACTTGGTGATGGCACACAAGCATAAGGTTGACTAGGGGTAGGGAAGGTGTGAGGCAAGGACGACACACTAATGGGGGTTACCATCAGGGCACAAACGCTGACCAAGGATAAACATTAGGCGACTTGGTCGAAATAAGAGGGTTTCTTGAAAAATAGGACATGACGACTTATGTAAAGTTGTAAACACGTCCCGATATGGGATCTAAGAAACAACACCCCTTAAAATTTAGAAGCATATCCAATAAAAACGCACTTTTTGGATTTTGGTTAAAGCTTATAGTAGATGTTAGGATCCAAAAGAAGTGGAAAACAAGCACAACCAAATGTTTTCAAGAAATCATATGACAGAGGTTTATGAAAAATCATCGAATAAGGATATTTGTTTCCCAAAATTGAGGTAGGCCGATGATTAATGGTAAAAGCAACAATATAGCAAGCATCAACCCAAAGTTTATTTGACAAATCATATTGAATTAGTAAGTTACGGGTCATTTCAACTATGTGTCTATACTTTCTTTTTGCGACACCATTTTGTACCTGGGTCCGAGAGCAAGATTTTCTAAAGATGATCCTTGAGTCATCAGATCTTAAAGTAGGAGATTTTCAAATTCACGTCCTCCATCACTTTTGAAATTTTTTATGTTGGAGTTAAAAAAATTCAACCATCTTATGAAAACATATGAATTGTGAATAAACATCCGACTTTAACCGCAAGGTATCTTCAAGAAAACCGCGAATAATCATCCACAAACACCATATAGTATTTATATTGATGATTTACTAACACAGGAGATTGCCTTAAATCACTATGAATGAAATATAAGGGATATGGAGAACAATGTTCACTCTGTCAAATGGTAAATGATGTATCTTTCCTAATTTGCAATGATCCAATCGTCTTGAAGTTTATAAGTACATGTAATTAATTTATTCGAGCATGATAACCCTAAAACTCTAGAAGAATGACCAAGCCTTGCATGCCAAACATCAGCGAACTCCTTTGTTGCAACTAAAGCAGGAATGATAGATTCAATTTGAGGTTGGATGGGATAGAGATCTTTTTTACTGGAACCTTGGAGAAATACCGCCCCCGTTGTCTTGTACCTAACACACACAGAAGATTTGTTAAAAGAGACAACACAATCATTAGCTTGACACAGTTAATTCACTGAAAGAAGGTCTTGTAATAAGTTAAGGACATGAAACACCAAATTCAGCTTAAGAGAATGACATTTAGTGGAGAAATTCAAATTTCTAATGTTCTTTATAGGGATATAGTACCATCACCAACAATAACATATGGTCACCTATTATAAGGGAGAATATGAGAAGACTTACCATCCTGAGGGGCCATATAGAAAGCAGCGCTAGAATCAGAGTGAGTTATAGGTGTCATGACCAACGGACAGCAACAGCGACACGAGTGACACCATCTGAAGTAGAAGGCACAAAGTTCGAATTGAAACTATGTGAACTATAAGAAGCTTGGTGACCTTGATACCAACATAAACCAAAAGTATCGGAAGAAAGAGTAGAGCCTAAATTGCCATAAGAAGGGGTATTGCCTGCTAAGCACAAATTATTAGTGATATGAGCAACACTAGTCAAATTCATTAATGACAATTCAAAATATTACTCATACCGTTACCATGGGCACTGTTTTACGGTTAGTTATTCAAACCCCCTTGAGGTTGATTTTGACCCTGATTTTGATGTCCATTACCTTTATTCCGCCCTCCGTTTCTCCCTTTATATTTGTTTTTGTTCCTTCCTTGTTTATTGCTCCTTTATTACCATTACTCGAAGAAGTTTCCCAAACGATGATGTTTGGGCGAGCAACGCATGAGAGGTCGAATTAGATGACATACGGTCTTGTTCGACTTGATGCGTTGTTAATGAAGTAATGATTTTGAATACAACTCATCAAAACTCAACTCAGTGGACAAATAAAAGAGTGTGGTAACCAAATTTCATAGTCAAAATCCAGATCAAACAAAGTGTATTGAATCAAATCACGGTTAACAACTGGATACTCAATAGTAGAAAGAGAATCAACTAGAACCTTAATCTCTAACCAATAAGCTGCCATGCATACTTTGATGCTCCCATTTTCTAGTCCGAGACAGCTGATCTTTTAATTCTATAAATCTAGCCATACTAGCTTGCATGAACCTGATTTTAGACGTCTCTAAATAAGATTCAATACTTAAATCATGGAATCAATCAGAGCATTACGATGTAAAGTAGCATACAATCAACACTTAATATTCTGATTGTTATTTAAGTACTCATAAAATCTAGGGTTAGGATGTGCGATACCTTAATCATCGAGAATTTGTGGTGAGAAAAAAGCATAGAACCATTCAAGAACCCTAGAAGCTGATTCGCAATAAGAAAACAAGTAAACTGCGTCTTTCAAGATACATAGTCCTCGGGAGTTGTAAGTTGAACAATAACGGCATTGGCAACATTCAGAGTGGAGACCTGAGGGAACGCGAAAAGCTGATATTGAAGACCCATAAGGGGTTGTAGCTGCTACAAATGAGAAAATTCATTAGAAGTAGGGAAGGTTCTGGGCGGCCGGAAACTGACTCGTAGAGGGAAGTAGGTAAGATGACTGATCTGCTTGTGCCAAGAACCGTTATTGCGGTTGTGGTGACTTGTGAGGCTGTTGCGTGGCTTAAACCTGGCGGTGAAACGATAGTGGGAGTCTGGTGGGTGTGGAGGAAATTGCAAAGGTGATGGACGACATAGTCACCTTCATCCAACTGCACTGTAGATGGCCTGAGAAAGGACAAAACTAGTCGGAAAATTCTGTATCCCTAAGGTTCCGGTATTTGATGGAAAAATGGCAAGGTGCAAAACTTCACGAAGCTTCATGATTGGAGGCAACACCGTGGAGGTTT
Organism: Patellifolia procumbens; assembly: GCA_947645195.1. Taxonomy (NCBI): domain Eukaryota; kingdom Viridiplantae; phylum Streptophyta; class Magnoliopsida; order Caryophyllales; family Amaranthaceae; genus Patellifolia; species Patellifolia procumbens. The sequence continues at coordinate 255,194 of CANSGD010000402.1, read as the reverse complement.
GGCGGCTGGCTACTGTTGTCGGAGCACCACTCTAAGGTGGCGTTGAAGTGTCATGGGGAGGCTTGCATGGAGGTGTCAACATTAGCGGAACGAGAGCAACATTCAAGAATTGTGCAATTGATGGAAAACCGGCAAAGAGAGAGAAGGGAAAAAATAATCATTTTGCGGGTCGTGATACCACCATGTGTGGAATTAGATAATGATGACAGCTCACTGAGTTAGGTGGCCCTAACGATCTATATATATGTCACACTTACAAACCTAATATGAATAGTAAACCTAAACAACTATAATACCCAATTACCCTAATAATTACATTACATTGCTTCTTATATATAAAAAAAACTAGACAACAACATAATTAAAACCCTATACGACATTGTCGACATATAGAATAGAAGAAGAACTCCGACAAACATAGATTTAAATTAAAATAGATAAGATAAACATGCTTATTGTGAATGTAAATTAGTTTAATTGGTAAAGTTTTATAAAATGGATGTATCTATGATTGAAAGTCGTCTTTGCTCTCACAACAAAATAGATATATAATGCTCATTTAATTAAGAAATGTGCCGCCGTTGCAACCCTATCGTGCGTTAAGAACGAGCACATAACAGAGATGGGAGAATGTCCATCCGCAACGGCTTTTGCTTCCACCAAATTACATTAGCATATAATAAATCTATTAAATTAAGTCTAGTAGCTAGGTCACGTACTTTTATTTGATCAAGTAGAAGTATAATACACATCTTAATTAAAATATATCAGAGTATAAATTTATTCCTTCAAGTAGTTTTGTCAGTATATGGCCCTCTTTGATGATTAAAAAACAGGGGATATGCCCCTCTTGTGTACTAAGCAATATACTAAGTAATATATTAGTGAATTGCGTGGATACACTTGGTAGCACATGATCCCCTCATTAACCATTTAACATTTGACATACTAATTGGCATGAATCATATTATTTTAGTCACAATTGGGATTAAATCATTATCCTTTTTCCGTCTCTTTCTCTCACTTTCACTCTTTGCATGAGCACATCTAGATGACTAAGATCGAACGACCAAGATTATGACGGGTATATCTATGTGAAAGTGATAAACTTCATCAAAAGATAAGGACAAATTTGGTTTAAGCTTGCTAGGTAGCTCTTGAATCGAAATCATGATAATTAAATGGATTTTTTGACAAATTTTGATTGCTTAATCTTAAATAAGTCTTAACTTCTATCATCTTAGATATATCTTCATTTTAAGAGTTATTTATTAAAAACTTTCACCATAATTAATCTGCTAAATCAATTAACAATTACGTTAGCACTATAAACTAAAACACTCTTTATTTTATTGTGTTAATTAGATGCAAATACGCCTCTATATGTTACAAATATATCACTCGTTAAGCCCTCATCGTGCACATCTCTATCCGGGACGTTCTTTTTTACAATCCACTCCTACATTGCGTCGAGTCGACTTGGTTCTACCTACCGCTCAAGTCGTCGCTTTTCGAGGCTTTCAGGTGCCTTTTATGAGCAACATTCTTTTGGCTACTCCTCCCGTGTGGCATCACCTTCCTCCTCCCCTTTCCATACATCTAAGTGCCTTAAACGTCACAAATCTAATCATCGTTCAACTAAACGAGCGCACAAATTATCTCACGTGTACACTTGAAATCCCCCAATAAAATCAGTATTTGAAGTATTTACCAACTTGAAATCCTATCACAAGAAATTACTCTATCTCTTTGCGATCAGTCATTTAGGCTATCCTCAATCTTCAATTCTCAAGTTGTATTAACGGATCTTCCTTCTCTTTCCTCTCTTCTTTATCCTGATACAAAGATGAATCTCAGGGTACCATCTCTTACGTATATAGTAATAAGTTTAAATAATGTTGGCTCTTTCTAGGCATCAATATTAAGACTCTTTTGGTTGATGTGATGCCCCTATTTGAAAATAAATATAGCCCATAACCTGATTTGCTTCTCCGAATCCCTTTTCCCTCATCTATTTTACATATATCTTCCATTTATTTACCAACTCGAAATCCTACGGAGTTTACTTTTGCTTTTGAAACAAAACTCCACATCCTTCCAATATTCAATTAATCATTTTACAGCTCTTGGCTAATCGTATTCCTCAAAAGTCTAATTCACGGGTTATCTATCAGAGACAAAAATATAATACCAATCATTATCTTGTAAGATACTCCCTCCGTCTTTTTAATTGCACTACTACAAATCATCACTTGTGCCATGGGTAGAATCGTGGCACAAGTTCCAAACTGTCGTAGCTATACTATATAGCCATGGAAATTCCACTTTGAAACTCTCGTGGCACAAGTGAGCATATCTAGAAGTTGCCATGGGAAAAACAAGGGGCGTGTCATAAACTATTTTATTTGCCACGAGAAAACTCGTGGCTAATGTCATACTTTTGCCACGAGATTTGTGGCATCATTAGAACGTTCGTGACAAGTTTCAGTACCTCGTGGCAAAAGTATGACATTAGCCACGGGAATAAATATGGCAAGAAACAAACTAATGTGGCTCGAAAACTTACTTAGCTACGAGTATAACCTTGACAAATTTTGGCCAGCTGTATTAATTGCTACTAGCTACGTTTACACATGTGGCTTGATAATTGAAATTATAGTCCCAATATAAATCATTGGACTAAGACACTCAAATCTTGTATAATATGTACTATAACTATTAACGAAACTTAGAAACTTGTCGCTCCATCCGAAATGAAGACCTCAAAACAAAAGTCCAAACTGGAATATATTATAACTTAATATTCGAAGTACTTACAAACGCATAAACTTTTAAATTTAAATACAATCACAAGATCAAACTGAAACAAATAGTTCAATCATTGTTCTAAAAAAAACTAATAGCTAATTTACAAAATGCTCTGGCAACGTAAACGTAATATGCTCCTCCACATGTATGTGTTCATGTCTCGTGCATCCAAACTCCTACCGACCTTCAAACACAAGAAAGTAAATTAATAGCATCTTATTAGTATTATAGTGAATTCTCATAAGTAATTTGCCAATCACTATTCTCTTCCATTTTAGTCACAAAATATGCAATAAGTTTGGTAAAGTTCTAGATAAATAACAAACTAACAACAACAAAAACATTAACCCGGTGATAAAAATATTAATCTCTACAATGACAATTAAACATTTTGTAAGACTTTGCACTAGGACCAAGGAGATAATCATCACATGAGTCGCCCTACCACATATAACAACATGTACTTATGTACCAATTAAAAAAAATATCCCAAAAGGGTAAAATGTACCAATTAAAAGAAACGGAGGGAGTATATTTTAGTATCTCTTATTGTTAGTAAATAGGATAATATCGTTATGTTCAATGATTGTACATATCTTTTAGATTATGATTTTGTACTGTATATATGATTATACATAAGTAATACATTTAAACTTTCCGATCATTCCTCTTTTCTAACTCTATTAAGGTATCATGAGCATTTGATCCATTTTTTTCCCGCTTCCACTCTCCATGGCTACACCATAAAAAACCTTTGTCGACATCGACAAATGATGGTGCCATACTATTTCCCTCAATCTCCATACATCTTTATATCGAAACCCTCAGATCAATCTCTAATCAACATCTGAAAGCTTCAAACTATAATACTTTTGCTCTACTTTTTCGGCAACTAGTGATAATCCACCAAGAGTTGTTGCCAACTTACATTTCTTTCCCTTAAACCATGACAGTGATAAACATACCCTTAAATATCGTTGTTGCCACAATCCTACTCCACTATCTCTCCTATGAAAAAATACAACAGAATTGATTATATTTTTCACACTAGTCTTCTCTCGCTACCCTCAAATCAAAATCTCATCATAGTTGTTCAACATCCGCATCCAAATTTAATTCCCTCTCAACTCCAAAACAAAACTTTCACCAATAATAGTTCTAATCTCTTTTGACATTATTCTCTCCCTCCTTTATTTCCTATCCCTCTTATTTTTACTTGTGGTAAAACTATATAATTAAGAACTAAGGAGGTTAGAAAATCAAGCATCTTTCTACATTCTTTCTAAAAAAACCCAAAAAAAATAATTCTCAACTTACCTTATTTTCACTCAAGAAAAATTATATCCATTGATTTGTTCACTCGTATTCACCGTTGACTACAATTGTTCAAGATTGGTCTTCGCGTCCGGTCGTCCATCTTGCGGGGGCATATTAGAGACAATAATATAATATCAATCATTATCTTGTACAATATATTTTAGTATCTCTTATTTTTAGTAAATAGGATAATATCGTTGTGTTCAATGATTGTATGTATCTTTTAGATTATGGTTGTGTACTATAAATATGATGAATTAGGATCAAATAAAAAGATTCTTAAAATGAGAAGGGCGAGAAGGATTTTATATGCATATTTTTGAACTAAATGTGCATATTTTTAAACTAAATATGCATATATTATGATGTGCATTTTTTTGAATTGAATGTGCATTGTAACATTTAAGAACATATATACTTACATATATACATATCCAGTTCAAAAAATATGCATATCCAGTTCAAAAAATATGGACATCGATCCTTCTCATTCCCTTCTCCTTTTAGATCTTTCTCACCGGATCCCGCCTCTAAATATGATTATATATAAGCAATACATCTAAAGTTATCGTCACAAACAATATATGAAACCTAATGAAATAAAAAAAAAATGGAGAAAGGACAAAAACACAAAATTGGTGATAAAGCCCCGTACCCGTCCGAGAAAACGGGTTAGATAGTTTGATCTACCTTTTTCTGCTTCTTAGTTGTCCAGTTAGTGAGTTGCTTATCTGAGCACCAGTCTAAACACATATCTCAAGCCATATACTCCGTATAGTAATTATAATTGTTATGTTCAATTTATTGTCTAACCAAGACAGTCTAAAAGAATGAGTAATGTAACCTTAAGTATATTTTAGAGGGCTCTAAATATAAAATTTATAGTATTGTTTTAGTTACATTGTCCTTACTCCACACTTGCATTTTGTTTTGTAAAAATGGACATATATTAACTACCATGACAAATTTATAGAAGATATGTTTTCGGGGTCAAACTTTAATAATTAGAAAAGACCTTTAATATATGTCAAAATAAATTTTGACGACTTTGCAAACCAACATTCTTCAGGCATCAACATGCTATATCATAAGGAACTCCGAAAAAAGAAGAAAATCATTGTGATTGTAGCCTGTAAAATGGAATAGCATCGCTTTGACACCTGAAGCCACGCTCTCCGTAATAGCCTACTTAAGCTTAGCTTTATGAATGCAACATATCCTTATTGAATGGTGTTCAGTTGGTAACCATCAACAACTTAAAAGGTCTTTTGGTATGGGGATAGTGCATCGTACACACGGGTGTTTCGTATCCTGATTGAATGGTGTTCAGTTGGTCACCATCAACAATTTAAAAGGTCTTTTGGCATGGAGATAGTGCATCATACACCCGGGTGTACCATATACTTATTGAATGGCGTTCAGTTGGTAACCACCAACAACTTAAAAGGTCTTTTGGTATGGAGATAGCCTGTATTATACATCCGGGTGTACCATGGTACATGGTACACCCAACACCATTTGAGCAAAAAATAGCCTTGAGTATACCATGAACATGGTACACCCAACACCATTTGAGCAAAAAATAGCCTTGAGTATACCATGAACATGGTACACCCGAATGTATAATAAAAATTATAATACGTATGTCTAGGTATTTTGTTTTGCTACATTTATCTATAATTTTTATTAGACTAAGGAGCCAATGGATCAGGTGTAAATTGGATAGATACATAAATATGCATATTAAGCAAAATAGGGATGATTTTACAGCGGGCATTTGAGAAACGCCTACCACATCATGTAAATGAGGGATCAATATCAACCAATCAAATTGCCACGTAGGATAATGTTTTTGATTTTTCTTAAATTGCAATATTTCTTTTTTTCTATTTTCTTTAATTGCTAATATTAATTAAAAAATCAGATTTCTAATTTTCGAAAATAATTATTAATTTTTGATTTTAATTTACGAAATTAAATTCTTAATTACCGAAAATCAAATTGAAATTGTTAAAAAAAATTACATTCATCTTTTTTTTCTTTCTCCCTCTTCCTTCTTCTTCACCTGTTCATGAAATTAAACTCAATGCCTCCATTGTTACCTTTACCTCCATTGTTATTTTTTTTACCTCTCCCTCTTCGTTTTACTTCTTCAACTCCATTGTTATTGTTCATGAAATACCTTCTTATTCTTCTTCTAGGATTATATAAATTTGTACATTATTTTTATTCATTAATGGTGGTTTCGGATTGGGTCTGTGGTTGAAGAACAACTGCCTCATGTCTTTTGTTTGTTTGTTTGTTCTTCACCTCCATTAATGATCATATTCGAGAATTATACTCAATGGTTGTTTGGTTTTTCAGATAATAAAATCCATTTGTTGCCATAAATTATAGTTATTATACCCATTGTTTAATTCGTGTTGTTAAAATCGAGATGTTTTACCATTATATGTTTCTGTAGAATTTAGGTCGAAGACGGCTGCCATTGATGCTGGTGTTGGAGTTTTACAGAGGTTGAAGACAACGTGGGTTGAAGACAACTGCCTCTCTTTAACCTAATTTTCTAAACAATTTTTACGTGTTTGTCTGTAAAGCTGTTTGGACATTACCATCTTTGTTATTACCTTTTGTGTGATGTCCATTGTTATTTTTGGTCAATACCTTTATAAAAAGTAACCTACACTTTTCGTGTAAACCAATAGCCATGATTTATTTATTTTTTTAAAAAGAAGATAAAACATTCACATCCTATAAATTAGGATAGTAGTTAAATATTACATATCTTTTTGTTTTCGGTTATCCTTTAGGATATTTGATTGTTATTTTCTAAAAAAACAAATCTTGGCTGTGATAAATTTGGCATCCCATCCCTCGTTTGATGTTGTGAATTTCTCCTTCTTAGAATTTTCCACAACGAAATTTAGAGACGCTTAATGTAATCAGAGTGTCATTATGGTGAAATAAAAGAGTCGGAGCCATGAAGATGTAAGTTTATTATCGTTTCAGTCTCATAATTTTTTAATGTATTTGTCAAAATTAATTAACATTATATGTGTTGTTATTTATTTTTAATGTTTCCACTGGGTAGAGGTTAATTGTGATTGGGGAAGCAGTGAAAGATATACAATCCAAAGTTTCTCAACTTATATCTATGATCGATGGTGCTAAATTACAAAAGTTTGGTGCTGATAATGATGGTGTGACGTCTTTGGTGGATATTGGAAAAACTCCTAAATCTGCCACTATCGACACTCGTGCGAATTCTCCTTTTTTAAGTCCTGATGGTGGAGTGGTTGCTAGTAATGCCAATGCTAAACGCAAGTTGGATGTTGATGGTGAATCAGAAACCTTTGACATTGATACTTTTAGTGTTAGTAATCTTCGTTTCCTAGCACCTCAATTTCCTCCAAGGTTGGAAACGATGAAGGACATGAAGAAGGAATTAAAGGAAGAGAGCATTGAAAAAAGGAGTTAGAGGAGGAGAGCATTGAAAAAAATGAGTTAGAGGAGGAGAGCATTGAAACTAAGGAGTTAAAGGAAGAGAGCAATATTCCCAACAATGAATTGAAAACTACAAAACCGATAGCGGCATCAAGTGCTAATACACAAAAAAGTGACAGAAAGACTATTAGGAGGACAAGATCGCAATACAAATACTTAAATGAAATCGTAAGTTTTAAAATTGTTGTTGTTGGTCATAATATTTGTGTTGTGGCGTTGAAGTTAGCAACAACTCTTCTCTAAATGTTTGTAGGCGTCATCGGAGATAAAGGGCAGTGAAAATAGCAAGCCAAAGGTGCCGATTGGACAGGTTTTCTTCAAAACTTTATGTTATACATTTGTAAAATGTTAATAGTTTTAAACAAAAATTTAACTACGTCAAAAATAGTGACTATAACAATAACCAGTTTATTATATGGGCATTACATTATCATCTTCAATTTTTTAATAGTTACAAACTAGTGTCTATAACAATAACCAACCTATTATATGGACATTACATTATCATCTTCAATTTAAATAGTTACAAACTAGTGTCTATAACAGTAACCAACCTATTATATGAACATTACATTATCATCTTCAATTTAAATAGTTACAATCTAGTGTCTATAACAGTAGCCAACCTATTATATGGACATTACCAAATAAACTTCAGTATAGTAATAGGTAATATATAATCGTCTTTGATTCAAGTTAAACATACAATATTGACTAGAAAGATTATCTTGTGATTTAGACGATATAAATTTCCTTAAATTTATTGCAGACCACAACTTCGAAGCCAAAAAGGAGTAAGAAGACACTTGATGATGCTGAGGTACTTAATACTTATAACACTATTTAAATACGTTTTTATCTTTTATCTATTTATCTATGCATTAATGATTCTATTTGATGCAGACGCAATTGAACTTATCAAATAAACTTGATGCTAAAGAACAAAGTTGTAAGATAAACGGGAAGGAGATCGTTTCGCGTCCATATTTCCATGAATATCTTTCACAACTATCATCTCAGGAGAAACAAATATGCCTAAGTGTTCATAATCATAATGAATCTGCAGAATTGTATTGTCCAGATAATGATTTGCACGTGTTGACAGTTGGCAAATCTTTGTGTGTGTATCCGGATGGATGGATAAGTAACCAAGTATGTAGTGCCAATTTTTTTTACCTCTTTTAAACGTACATGTTTCATTGAAATTGTATTTTGACGTATATGCTAATTGAATTTTATCTCATTTCTAAGTTTATGAATGCGGTTTTATACGATATGCAATTGAGTTTGATGGAAGGTGGTGGTTCTAGTAAGATGATAATGTCTCCAGCGTATCAGGTTAATATATTTCTATTATACACGACATCATGTTGATAACGATATCTCATTAATCATTAACATGGATTTCTTGCAGACTGTTGTATCTAAGTCGGATGATTATAATCCGCATTGTGGTAATGAAAAAGTTATTCAGTGGTTTATGAAACGGAATGAAACTTTTATACCCCAGCAAATCTACAAAATTGAAGAGGTAAATACAATGATTTGACTGTATTTACCTTAAACAAAGTTCATTGTCCCTAAAGTGTTGTCCTTGTAGGTGTTCATCCCCGTATTAGATTTTCAGTTTAGTCACTGGTTCTTGTTGGTTTATCATATAAACAAAAAGAAGGTTTACATTGTGGACTCGCTAGGGAATACAAAAGACTGCAACCTTTTCGCCGCGAACATGGTAAAACTATTTAAATTTATTTGTAAATTGGGTTTGGTGATGGCCTGATACTTTATCTAATGCTCATTAGATGAGGAATGCTTGGAAGGTGTTTCGGAGAAGTCCTTTAGGCGAACTATTCAAAGAATATAACAGTTTTGTATATAAAGTTGTTGAAGTTACAAATCAACCAAATGGGTAAGTAGTTCAACCATTGACTAGCTTACTCCTAAATTTAATTTATTTGCACACTGATATGAGTTTGTTAATTTAGTCACGACTGTGGAATGTATGTCTACAAATACATCGAATGTGGAGACATAAGTGCCATGAAGTTGATTGCATACACGGTATGTATTCTAATAATTTTTTAATATATATTCTAAAAACACTATCAATTGCTGCATTATATAGTTAACTTACATTAGCTACTTTTATTGTGTAGACAGACGAGATGCTTGTGGAACGACTCAAGTGTTTGGCGAAACTTGTTTTAAGCAATCATAACAAATTTGACAATCTTGCAAAGTTCATTGATTCTATTTGATAATCTTGTTAATCTATTGTATTGTCCAACATTAGTTACGGATATTAGTCAATGAATTGCACAATTTAGCCTATTATCATCTTTCTCTTTAGTAAAACACTATCTGTATCTCTAGTTTTGCGTGTGTGAGTATCTTATTTATACAAATTGAACGATATAATATTGCTAACTGTTGCATGGAATATGTAGAATATTAAAACGATCCTAAACATGTCCATTCTATGCTATTTGATTGCTATTTCCAAACAATGGAAACTACAATTAACACTATAATTTAAATGTGTTGGGATACAAAAAAAATAAGTTTACTTTTTTGTATATTCCATACCTAAGATTCACAATTTCTCACCACTTCCATAGAAGAATAATTCAACCATAATGCACATGAAAACCACTGGCATCTCAATCTCACTAGATCTCTCTAAGTTCATCATAGTTTAAATCTAAACAATATAATTCATCTAAATAAATGAAACTTTAGGAAACTTAAGATTTGAAATTCTATATTTTAGGTTAATACTTTCATTGATATATTATTTATTGAATGTAAATTTTTTTTTTAACTTAAACAAATTGAAAAGAATAAGTTATTATATTTTAAAAACGTTTTATCCTTCATTAAAAAAAATTACGGTATATCCCTAGTGGAAATTTATCCTAAGAGGAAAATGTGGAAGTTAAAAAGAAAGTGAAATGTGGAAGTTAAAGAGAAAGTGGGGAGTTATTAAGAAGTTATTGGATTACCTCTCAACTTCTTAATATTTTTTATAAATTTGGTCATCTTCTTCTCCTAAATCTACATATTCGAAATACTTCTTCTCCTCTCAACTTTCATTTTTTCCCCTAATCTCACAAAAAACTTATGGCTTCATCTAGTGAATCAGGGCCATTAAATTTTAAACGTCAAAAGACTAATCAAATGCCCTCTTCGTCATCACCATCACCACCACCTTCACCAGCACCACCACCTTCACCATCACCATCACCATCATCACCGCTGTCCCCTCACTCTCTTTTAATGAAATCAGTTGAAGATGCAGTGAAAAAGTTCCTAATTGACCGTAATTTTGAGGTTGCCAAGGATGACCTTCGCCTCATAGACATGGATTATGGAAATTTCGTTCTTGGGGTCTTGTTATACCACCAAGATTACATAGATGGGTTGTTTACCTTAGTGAAATATGCCCAACAAAATTTGTTACCACCATACACTCATCTACTCCAACGCTTTCTTGCTAGAAACAATCTTGTTGCAAGTTTGAGTGACTTGAACAAAGATTGCAAATCTTCAACCAATAACATTTGTCACCAAACTCTAGGATCAGAGAATGAGCATTGGAACTTCTTCGACACTTACAACAGTGAAACTACTTGCCTATTTTGCAAAGTTCAGTACCATATGCACATTCTCCATCGAATTTAAACATGGTGGTGTTCATGTTATAGTGTCCTCCTTTGAAGAATGAAGAATGAAGAATGAAGACTTGGGAGTAGAGGACGCATTCTATCTTTAATATGTGTTGTTTTGTGTTTCTTTTCGTCAATTGTCATAGAGTTTCATTAAGTTGTAAGTTTGAATTTAGTAATTAGGAATGTATTAGTTTTCATTTATACTAATGTAATTTCCTTTGTCTATCTTCAATTCTTCACTCACTAACTTTATCTTTATCTCTTTTGTATTTAATTAGAAACAATAACCACCTAACTAATGTCACTTAATTTTAACCATCCAAGTAGCAACAATAACATTTTAATGGTAATATCCTATTTCTATTGTGGACATTACCAACAATTTAACAAAAAATAAACAATTTGTATGCTTCAACAAAATGGAAATGCCTGTTTACATAAAATTGTCTTCAAATTATGATGGAGCTGTGAATTAATAGCTACTGTGACATTATATTTACTTGAAAAAATTATTAACAGGTTAGGGTTTCATGCTCTATATCATGGAAAGTGATATGGGGAAAGTGAGGTAGGGGGGTACTTAGCAACCATGATTAATAGTTGTTGCAGATAGATATTTAATTTCTTAAAGTTATTACTCCTTTAATCAATATTTTGTATAAACAACACAACAAACAATCCTTACTGTCATAAACCATTGCTTATCACACAAACAACATCTTTCATCTAAAAAGTCTAATCACAAAAGATATTGGAACTACAAACTTAATTTAAAAGACATATAGCAAACATAAAGTTAACATAAATCCAACATAATATAAAAATAACATAAAGTAAACTGAATCTAAAAAACATAAAACAACCATTAGTAACCAAGGATACTTCGGACATTTTCATACATAGGAGTTTCGTCTCGATAGCCATCCATTTCCATGTTACACTTCCAATATCGTGGGACACGAACGAAGTCTATTGCCTGACCTTTTAAATATTCCTCATCCAAATCCCTAGCTATCCACAAATAGGGGCCCCTTTTCTCATCATCTCCGAGCCAATCCATTTTCCCATCCAATAAAACTTCATTTTCAAATAGCAAAAACCAACTAATAAAACCTTATTTTTTTGAAAAAACCAGCTAATAAGACCTTTGCTCGTAATAACCACCTATAAGAACTTTATTTTCAAAAGCACCACCGCTTAACAGAAATGGTTAAAATTTTCGGTAAGTATTCGGTAAAGTGGTGGTGCTTTTGAAAATAAAGTTCTTATTAAGTGGTTTGTATATTGATATGTTTTAGGGCGAAACGAGTACGTCATAAACGGCTTGTTCTGGTACACAATAACAAACACAAATCTAATGTTTTGGTTGTCATAACCAACATAATCAAATAGTATAAGCATTCTTTGAGTAGCAAAATGCTAATAGCCTACTTCTATTATGGACATTACCAAACTACAGTATGAGCATTCTTTGAATATCAGAATGGTAATAGCCTACTTCTATAATGGACATTACCAAAATCCCCATGATCTTCTAAATGACTTGCATGATATTTTACCAAATTCTTCCACCTATATTATAGAGTATACAGTTCTGGTAAACACTTTCACACACCCGTGGAAACTAATATCAAGTTAATTACAATCAAAAACACTAAATTCATCATCACAATTTAAACAGTCAATTGATTTCGTGCTTTCACTTTAACAGTCTCTTTCATCGAATTTTCTTCCCATTCAATCAATGAAATCAGAGTCTAGGCACATTGTAATTAAGACCGAGACAGACAAGGAGCATTGTGATGGTCATACAAACACGTACTGGCTAAACGATTGCGTTAGGAAAGGTGCAAAGTACATTGTGGTGCACAATTTGAAACTACAAACAATGTATTGCTGCTGTGCGAAGCTAGAATCTATTGGATTTCCATGCCGTCACATGTTATCGGTTATGAAATACGAAGGTTTGGTGGAAATTCCTGAAGGATGCATTTTTCGAAGATGGACAATCCGAGCTAAGGCACATCTTTCAAAAGAAAGCGATAAGTTTGATCTTGATAAAAATAGTAACGAGAAAGCAGCATTTGGAAGATTAGCTTTCCTAAATGGCCTTAGCACCAAACTTTGCAGGATGGTGTCAACTTCGTACGACAAGTCTTTGTGGTTGAGAGACAAACTAGCAAAAATGATTTTGGACATTGAAAAGGAGAAGGTTACTCCAAAAGAACCGGAAGTCGATGATCCAACAGACAATGGAAGCAAAAAGGGTAGAGGCAAAGGCAAAGGCAAAGGCAAAGGCAAAGGCAAAGGCAAAGGCAAAGAAACAGAAAAGAAGATGAAGGTGGCAGATGCGCCTGTTGAAGAGGAGACAAATAGGGAGACATATGTTCCATATGACCTAAATGCAGCACCAATTGTACCGCCTTTTCCTCCAAACTTCAGTTTTGTTAACTTACTAAAACAATTCATGCCAAGGGTATTCTCACAGGAGAGGCTTCAAATGCTAAGGGCTGCTATGAAGTTAGTCATTTCATGAAAATTCCCACAATCTTTAACTGGGAACCAAATACTAAGTATTAGATACTTACGTTTAAAGTTATTTAAATAGAAGTTTATAGTGTTTTTATTTAATGTATTGCTGATTACTGAAGTGATGCATTAGACTGGTTTTTATTTTTATATATAATTCATTCTAGAAATAATTTCGCGTTAATAGTGGTTTATTTGAATGAAAATTGATAGACATTATCAAAATGAGTAGTATATATGTTTTATTTTATTAAAATGCATTAAAGAGCAATTTCATACATCGTACTCTTGGATATTTTAATTAATTTTTATGGATAATTAATTAACAATTTGTATAGTATGGAAATTCATAACGGTTTAGAAAAATCAAAACATGATCCCATTAACAGAAAGTTCATTCTACTCCCATAATCTCCACCACCTAAAATTAAGGAATGTGATAACAAATCAACAGTAAACAAAACAGTAAATATACATTTTCTATATTTTTAATAAACAAACTTCCTAAGTGTAGATAGTGTTTTGAATAATTCAACTCTTTCTTTTACAGATATGTAATGCGTAACTCGTTTTTACTATTCTTAACAGATTGTGAGACTAATTTTTATCAAATAAAATAAATATAACATAACAAAGGACTTTGATGTTTACATTTGACCACTCAAATATAAGGACATTACCATACCGGAGAATATTAGGTTTACATATGTCCACACGAGTATAGGTTTAAACCAAATTTATAATGTGCCATTATGTGCGTAAATACATACATAGAAAATAAAAAAGGAACATTGAAGGCTTTAACAAACAACATGGTTAACATTTGTTGCTTTACAGTTATCCATAAACATTTGTGGACATTACAACATAACAAATCAAATTGTGATTTCAATCTGATATAATGAATAGATCAATTAACATCAAATTGTGATTTCAATCTGATATACTGCATTAGGTTTTTATGGTACAAGGTTACTAAGATTGTAAAAAGTCTATACATTGTTCGATAACAACAATTAAATTCAAAATACACATGAGAAATAAAACTTTGATATTAATTAAGATTATGTACATAAAATATAGTATATTGAAGGGAAGACCAAACGTGTAGGTTCAATGATGTCCACACAAATATGTGGACATTACCATAAATGAGAGATGTGTTTACAGATGTCCTAAACAATATGCGGACATTATGATAACTGGCATACTAGGTTAAAACCAAATTAAACTCAAGATAATCCATAACATCTAAATATTACAACTCTACTGCTTAAAACTATTAAACATCAATGCACAACATTGTCCTTGGAAGCTTCTCCGGAATAATAACGGAAGATGCTTTACCGGTTGCTTCATCCTTAACAATTTCAAGAATTGTTGTTGGTATAGCGAGGACGCGCTTCCCATTTGTATTGATGGGAATTTGATCATATTCTCCATTCTCTACTATTAGAGAATTCTTCTCCAACTCTATAATATCTTTAAGAAGCTTTGAAGAACATTTCATTAAATCATCCACTTCTTGAACGCCACAAAGTTTTATGATATTCTTCACAAACATTCTCATTTGAATTATATCCTTTATATGAGTCAACCTGTCTCCAAGTGTTCCAGTCGGTTCTGAATATCAAGCAATAAAAGTAAGCTACATATAAGCACGAAAATAATATATAGATAATAAAAACATGAATACGCAAAGCTATCTTATGGTACCTCTAAGGAATTGATAGCATGGTAAACCACGTTCCGATCTGTATACAAATAGCTCATTTTCAAAGAGCATAATCATTGTTGGGGCATATCCACAATGAGACAATGCAATTTCTACAGATTTAACTCCTAACTTTGAAATACAATCATAAAAAAAGAAGCTCATGCATACTATATCATACAAATGTTCTATAACATCTGATTCTGCCATCATAATATTTCCTTTGAAATACAATCTGATTCTGCTAGAGTTATGATGTGTATCAATCCTTTATAGTCTTTAGTTTACCTAATAAATGGCGCCAACACCTAGCTTAATTCCTAACTACCCGCAAAAGTTTACCCCATTCCCCCCCTCTATATCCACTACTTAGGAATTTGCTAACAAAACAATAATAAAAATAAATTCTGTAATCACTACACTCTATCTAAACTCCCAAAAATTAAGGAGTTTGAAAATACCATGATGATGTATTACTAATTTTCTATAAAAACAAAAATCGTTTTTTTTAATTGTATCAAAAACAACATTTTGATCATCATTTAATATGGAAGACAAAATAATAAGAAGAAAGAGAAGAACACACAATAAAATATAATTAAAATGCAAACGATAAGATAAATAAAGTAAGCAACAACCATTAGTCTAGTACAGGAGCAGGACAATGAAATAAGCTACATAATGCAAGGTAAACTTAAAAACACTATTTTAAACAAAAGAAAAACTAAAGAAGCTTTTGATTGTATCAAAAACAGCAGCTTGGTCATCATTGGCGACCGCTCGCACTTCATTCCTCCAACTAGCTGGGACGGAAGTAAAGTCTATTGGATGATTGGCAAGTAAATCATCATTTGACTTAGCCATCCATAGATAGGGTCCGCTTTTTGTACCATAACCTAACCAATTCACTTTACCATGAGAAGCCTGTTCAAACTTCTCTTGAAGCTTAAAAGCCGATTTGAAATGTTCCTCACTCGTTCCGAATTCGATGAACGCATAGCCCATGAATCCTCGATGCGTCCACTTTGGTGTTATTTTACGTACCTTGAAACCAAAGCTCTGTAACAAGTCCCTGAGGACATTCAAACTCCTTCCAACAGGCTTTCCATTTTCATAATGGATAGGAAGGTTGTGAATGATGCAAGTGTATGGCTTGGCATAGAGGACTTCTGATTGTTCAGCCATTTTATGTTGTAGGGAAGTGAAGGATATATAAAAAAGGAATCAGAAGGTTGTGAATGATGCAAGTGTTTGAAGAAGTTGTGAAATTGGGGGCAATGGCAAGGCTTTATATAGGGGCTGAGTTAGGTTTTGAATTCATTGCATGGCCTTATTTTCAGAAGCAGTGTAAATGAAATTAACTAATGAACATGGAAAGGAGCAATTATAAATTGAATGGCACTCATTCAGCAGACGAAGGAAAAGTCATGCATTACATTAAAATCACTATAAATGGAAATACTATTGTGATTCAGTGACTTTTCCCTTCAAAGAAATAAAGTGATTCAGTGAATGTGATTCATTGAATGGTCTGAAAACCATTGCAATTTATTTTCGATGGCCCAAACTTTCTGAAATTTACATTGCATTTGACCAAAAATAAGTGCACTCACAACTACCACCAAAATGAGAAGAAATCTGATATAAAGTAGTAATTTAGGGTTTGTTGGGAAGCATATGTTTACACTTATAAGCAAAAAATGTACATGAATCATATGAAAATACCTGTAAGATAGGCGTAAATCCAAGTAGAGATAGTTGTTGTTGTTGCCTTTGTTGCAAATTTCTGTTCATATTGATCAAAAAATCATTTCTAAGTGTCAACGCCAGATTTTTTGGGAACAACAGTTGATAACCACCCTTTTCTTAAATATATTTTCGGTTACTTGAGGGCAAATTTTTCGAATTTTAAAAAACTAAAATCTACCTTTAAAATTTTCAAATTTGATGTTTCATATTTTGGGGAATTCAAATACTAAACAACATCTTCAAATTTTAAATTTTAAAGTTCAAATTTGATACTTCATATTTTTATATCATTTATAGTTTCAATTGTTAGTGAGTGAAGGGCCCTCAAACCTAATGTAATGTCCATCTAACAAAATGGTTATTGTTTATGTAACTTTTTAAAACCTGAATACCTTCAAATGTCCATCTAACATAGTCAAGTGTCTAACAATACAAAGAATGAATACCTTAAAACCTGAGAGGGAAAGAGACGACCAAGAAAAGAGGAGTGTATTAGTCTTTGTCGTTATGTTTTTGATCGACACGAGTCCATCACAAAGGGTTTGTTCCTAGCTAGAGCTTTTTTAAGTTTCTTGATTTAAATGGTTAATAAATCAAAGGCTCACAAATATAACGTAATGTCCATTTAAACAGGTGGTTATTGTTAATGTCACTTTTTCTTAAAACTATCATTTTCTTCAATATAAGTCAAATGTGTAAACAATAATATAAATATGAATAACATAGAACCTTACAGGGAAAGAGACGATCGAGAAAAGAGAGGTGTTTCATTCTTTGTCATATTGTTTTCTGTTGAAAATAGTCCATCACAAACGGCTTGTTCATAAATACAACATTTTTTAGTTTCCTCAAAAATTGTTAATGAATCATGGGACTCTCAAACCTAATGTAATGTCCATTAAAAATGTTGGTTATTGTTAATGTCACTTTTTAAAACAATATAATTTTTCTAAGATATGTCAAATGTGTATACAATAATATAAAAATGAATTGTTCATGAATCAAATGGGAAATATACGATCAAGAAAAACGAGGTGTTTTATTATTTGTCGTTATGTTTTTGGTCGAATAGAGTCATCACAAACGGATTGTTCATAACTAGAGCTTTTTTTGATTTCCTAATAAATTGTTCATGAATCAAGGATTCTCAAACCTAATGTAATGTCCATTTAACAAGTTGTTATTGTTAATGTCATTTTTAAAAAATTAAATCATGGCTATTTGTTTACACGAAACGTGTAGGTTACAATTTTAAATGGTATTGTCCAAAAAACTACAATGGACATCACACAAAAGGTAATAACATATATGGTAATGTCCAAATAGCTTTAGGGACAAACTCGTAAAAATTGTTTAGAAAATTAGGTTAAAGAGAGGCAGTTGTCTTCAACCCACGTTGTCTTCAACCTCTGTAAAACTCCAACACCACCAACAATGGCAGCCGTCTTCGACCTAAATTCTACAGAAACAAATAATGGTAAAACATCTCGAATTTAACGACACGAATGTAACAATGGGTATAATAACTATAATTCATGGCAACAAATGGAGTTTATCATCTGAAAAACCAAACAACCATTGAGTAGAATTCTCGAATATGAACATTAATGGAGGTGAAGAACAAACAAACAAACAAAAGACATGAGGCAATTGTTCTTCAACCACATGCCCAATCCGAAACCACCATTAATGAATATAAACAATGTAGAAATTTATATAATCCTAGAAGAAGAATAAGAAGGTATTTCATGAACAATAACAATGGAGGTGAAGAAGAAAAACGAAGTAAAATAACAATGGAGGTAAAGGTAACAATGGAGGCATTGAGTTTATTTTCATGAACAAGTGAAGAAGAAGGAAGAGGGAGAAAGAGAAAAAAAAGATGATTGTAATTTTTTTTTTAACAATTTCAATTTAATTTTCGGTAATTAAGAATTTAATTTCGTAAATTAAAAAAAAATAAAAATTATTTCAAAAATTAAAAATCTGATTTTTTAATTAATATTAGCAATTAAAGAAAATAGAAAAAAAGAAATATTGAAATCTAAAGAAAAGATGGAAATAATATCCTACGTGGCAATTTGATTGGCTAGTATGAAGCCCTTGCTAATTTCTCACAAAATAGGTATCGTGTTGACATTTGAAAATAGTAATGAAGTTAATCGATAAAAAAAACCTAGTTAATTAGACATAGGAGTACTAGTTTCAACCAAAAATCAGTCAAATAATTGTCTCAGATCAATTATGTTTACTATAGACAATTTTAAAAATTATAAATATATTTGTTTATTGAATTCCATAAAATTAATGGAGCCTAACGATGATGGGATGTAATATACTTTCACTATTTCTCTTTAGTTATGACTCAATTGTCAAATATACAATGTGGCTTTGATAAAAGTAACCCTTAGTCTTATAAAGTGAATGTTGTACGCTTGCATGTAGGTGTGTGCCCCTGTCCAAAATCGGACCGGAAAAATTAAGACCTAGACCGGACCGGTCCCAAAAATTCGGTCCTTTCCGGTTTTGAATCGATTTGTATGATTATTCGTTTATATGAGGCATTTTTCTATTTTTAAAACATATGCATCTATTTATAGTATATTTTTAATTCTATATTCATTTAAAAATATATACAAGTGATTAGTGGTACATAAAAATAAAAAGTTTTGGGTAATTTCACTATTGTTTGATAACACCAAAATAAAATTATGTATAGTTTCATGGGTTTTCGGACCGGATCGAAAAATTCCGGTTTTTGATAGATCGGACCGGAAACCGGAATTGTAATTTTTGGGGACCGAAGATCGGGCCGGAATTTTTGTCCAATTTGATCCAGTCCATTCCGGTCCGATTTCGGTCCAAATTCCGGTCCAAACCGGTCCCGTGTACACCCCTATTGGCATGTAATGTTTTACAAGGTTAGAGCTTTAACATATATGTATTACCTCCGTTTCTTTTTATTGGTTACACTTTGGCTTTTGACACTATTTACAAATTAGAATGTTGTTTGATTCATCTCGATGAGTACTTCTAAATGTGTACTTGTTTGATTTGGACATTTGTGATTTATAAATAAAGAAAAATATGTTTAACATTTGGAATCTTGTTTGATTTATCTTGCCGTTCTTCCCTATATGGAACCAGGCCGAATCCCCAACTACCTTAGAAAGGGGGTCTTGGCAATCTGCCCAATATCTTATAAAGTTGCTGCTACTTCGTCCCCTTCGTTGCCTGCTTCAATCAATCGTATTTCTGCTCGTGAAAACGGAAACGTACTTTATTAAGATTAAGGTGGATGCCCTATATTTATTGCGCTATTCCCTCCTATTCGATGCTCTCCTTGGCCTTTTCTCATCCTTATCGTACGGGACTAGAGCGAGCTGGCTAAGCCGCATCTTCTGCTTTCTTTGCATTTGGCATTTGTCCTTCAAAAAGCCCCTCTTGCAAAGAGCTAGCTTATTCGTTCTAACCTTCTGATTCACGTCCGGTAATGCCACTCTAAGAGCCCCTATTCTTCATGAGAACATCTGCGTCTTATTGCTGCAGATTCGAGAAGAGTAAGATCGGATTCAATAGCAAAGGATTCTAAACCTTCCCTTCTACTGCCGCCAGTGCTTCCTTTTCTCGACAGATGGTTGATTCAGGGGAGCTGTAGAAAGACCATATCCCGACATCAGGCATATTATTGAAACAGCCTTTTTCTATCGTGATACCTAAACTCGATGTGCACTTCTAGAATATCAATTTTTATTTATAGTCTTTATAAATACAAAAGTCAAAATATATTTATATTTAAATATTGTATTGACAAACGTCAAAAATATACAAAATAACTAAAAAGAAACAGATAAAGTATTTTTAATCGGGGAAAGTAAAGGACAGGTTGCGTGCATAGATAAATGCTACAAATTTAACACAGGTTGTTGTCTTGTTGACCTGGCTTTTATTTTTTGGGCCCATTGTGAGTGGGTTATTAGCGACTGCACACTAACCATTATAGGGAAAAGGAAGCCTCAATTTCTTCCCGATCAAACATTCCAATTCTGATAGGCATGTAAGACTTGTAAGTGGTGATCCTTGAGTTGTACTTATATAACAATATAACATCATCATCCCCTGCTTTTAGAAGAAAAAGAAATACCAAAGAAAGGAAAAAGTGGCACGACTTTACATATTAATCAACTAGTGGCTTCTTCAATTTTTTGATGAGGTACAACAAATATTTAGAAAACTCTTCTATTTATGGTGTATCCTAAACTATCTAATAGAGAAAAACGAAACAACATAGGATCTTGAAGAACATCGAACATCTGGCTTTTTATAGTAATGTAATGTCCTTGTTAAAAAAGGTAGTTTACAACAGAATTTGTTTCTCTAAAAATGTGATGCGCATTGAAAATGAACCGAAGTAGGTGAGAAGAAGACGAATATCATCGATAAGTGTCTGAATACACCAGGGAATCTCGAACTTTCGTTGTTGTAGCACATTGATGACGATGAGGTTGTTTCCTTTTATAACAAGATCTTTGATGTTCATACTTTTGGCTTGAAGAGGCCCATTACGGAGTGCGGTAGCTTCAGCAACCAGAGGGGAAGATGGCCCGAGATTATAAGACATGGCTTTGAGAACTTGTCCAGTAGAAATACGAAGGACAATGCCGGCAGAAGCAGAGACTTAATTGGAGGAGCCGTCAAAATTGAGTTTGAGAACGTTGGGAGGAGGAGGTCTCCAGCATACTTGGATTGAAGTTGGTGGCCTGTAAGGGTTGAGGTTGTGGAAGTATGAGTTAGTGTCGATGTAATTATGCACATTCCATTTAGACATTGAGTATTTCGCTCAGTACAAAATTCAATTAATTTGGTGAGTATCATTTTGGAAGATGATTAAATTTCTTTCCTGCCAAAGGCTCCACGGTGGCAAAAAGAATTTGGTCAGGGTCTGTTTATTGAGGTCTTAAATCAAAGTAAAAACGTTGTAGAGGGGGGCATATGGGACTATTGTTCCCAATAAATCTTTAATCATAGCATGATGCCACAGAGAACAGGTTCGATTACAAGATATAAATAAGTGGTTTACGGTTTCTGCCGATGTCCGGCATAGGGGGCATTCATAAGGCACTTGTCCCGTGTGGGTAATCTGTTCTGAAGGAGTTTCCAAGTAAAGACTTTTATTTTGGATGAATGTTTATGTTCCAAATCCATGCATACAACCATTAATTGGAGACTGAAAGAAGGTCGGGTTATGGGCTAGCCAGGTTGCAGACTTAACTGTGAATTTTCCTGAGGAAGTGAGGCCCCAACACGGGTTGTCTTCTGTGGTTGTGACGGGAGCGGAATCCCTTCTATTTTAGAGCAGATTTGAGGGGGAAGATTAGTTCGCAATAATGCAGAGTTCCATGACATATTGGGTAGAACGACATCCTGTAGTTTGAAGTTTAAATTAGACATCGTAGAATCTTCTACGTTAAGTATTTCAATTAGACTGGATTGGGCACACCAGTTATCTAGCCAGAATAAAGATATCCGAATCCGATCTCGCATTTGCAAAATTGCTCTCCACGTTAGGGAGTCACTTGGTTTTGCGTCGGTAGGCAAAAAGCGATGTATGCTTTAAGTAGTTTCGACACATCATTTCTGCCCATTTGTTGGAGGGATGGGTTAAAAATTTCCAAGCTAGTTTTTCTTGCATACCCTAACTTATATTCTTTGTCTTTTGAAGACCTAAACCGCCCAAAATCTTGGGCTTGCAAATTTTATTCCAGGCTACAAGGGGGAAATTGTCTTCATTATTGTGGCCTTTCTTCCGAAACAAGTTTCTGTTAATGGCATCCAGTTTATGCGCTGTAAAACTCGACAATTTTGTGGTCGCGATAGTAAAGACCGTGACAACTTCTAAGTTACTTTGGAAAAGGGTTGCACGCCCAGCTTTCGAAAGGAATAAAGTAGTCCAAGAATTTAGGTGTTTATACGTTCTAGTAATCAGGAAATTAAAGTCTGAAATGGTACTTTTGTGCAAAGAGAAGTGATGCCCTAAATATCGTCCAAGAGAATGCTTGGGTTGCATGGTAAAGTGGCTTGCAACAAGAGATTTTGTATTCGAGGGAATTTTTTCGAAAAGTAAATAGATGAAATAATTAAAAATAAGGGACGAAATAAAGTAAACAACCACTTAATTTTACTAATCAACTAGTTGTTGGGCTGGTGCGACGCCTCTAAGTTATTTGATAAGATAAATGGATATATTATTTGAGGTTGACAATTGTCATTTTTGTTGGGTTGCGAGTCCAACACGGTTAACGGGTTTGGGGACGCGTTGCAGATCTCGAGCTAATAAAGGTACGTATAGGAGAAAAAACGAAGACAAGATGATTGTGAAGTGATAAAAAAAAGTGCAACGCCCGGGCGGGTTGGACAGTGGCCCGAACGGGATGGCACGAGCGGGCTGCATGTTGCACGGACGAGCGTTACTTCACTTGATGATAGGAACATGGTTCAAAGTTCAGTCCAGGTGTGAAAGCTTATGGCCCGGGCAGGTGAGTCATCTTGTTTCTATCTTGTTTTCTAATTTTTAGTTACATTAGGATTGATATTTATTTGCCTAACTTTAGAATAATATTGTTGCATAAAATAATCTGATATTTTCTCAATTATTATCTTATTCATATTTCTTTTTCTACTAGGAATAAGGTTTTTCCTAACCTTTATATAAAGAGGGTTGGGGTGCCAATTTCAAAATGTGGGAAAAGAGGTCTCAGTTGAGAATTAGTCCAGTTCGGAGAGATTGGTAAGAGTAGTTAGCTCATAGAAACTACTCAAATAGCATATTTGTTGCCCTAGTTGATTAGTGAAAGATTTCTATAATATATATAAATATGTGAATTGTGAAGAGGAACACCCTAGAGAATTATTTCAAGTATTCTTTTCAAAATGAACACTTAATGAATACAAAGATAAATTGCAGATTAAAATAGGAAAAATAGTTTTTGAACCATAGTTTAGGGGTTCTTCGTTATCATTTTTTGTTTTTTATTTTTTGTTTTTAGTATTTTAAAAATTAAAAACAAAAACAGGAAACCACAAAAAGTGATTTTCGCTTTTTAGTTGTGAGTTTTAAAAATCATCACTTATCCGATAAGTTTAACTAATTTTTGATTTATTATCTTCAAAATGAAGATAAGCATGATTGTAAATTGGTAACCCAACATGAATTGTAGTTTTCTTTTTATTTAAGTACTTTTAGGTTGTAATGATGATTTTGAACTCATTGAATTTAATCGCTTTCTTTTGGTACTCGCCATTATTGCAGAGGTGTGTTACCTACTTACCTAGCTCTGTTAACGACGTCATACTCCATCATACATAGCATCGTCTAATTTGATTGATGTGCTCATGTTATAAGACATTATTATGCCATTTCGGATGCATATGATATATAGTTTGCTAGTTATCATTGGCGTTTTTTGTAATTATTTCGTTTTAGCGGAAGTTCAGATATTTATTTTGTAATGTACGTTAATGTTATAACTTTAGAACTTTCTAATGTCGAATGTATTTTTGAGTAATGTTCGTGGAAGTTTTTGGTTACTTCGAGTTGGCACGAGAGCTTCTACGCTAGCAACAACCTCCAGCATCAACAACATCCAAGCAACAAGCATCACCATCAGCCAAGCCAACAACAACAAGTAGCAACAGTAGCAGCAGCCCAGCAAGCAGATGAGCAGAAGCCAACTCGCGGCCCGCGAAGCATAGTGTCGCCCTCCGCGACCTCTTTCGCCCCCCGCAACCTGCACCGCCCATATAGATATCAGCTTTTATTACATATTTTCTCGATGAATTGGGGACATTATTCATTCACGTTTTGCATAGTCTTTAATTTAGCTTAGGTTTAGAGAGAGGAAACCAAGAGGGGAAGGAACCCTTTCCTTCCATTTTCATTATGTAATTTAAACTGAAGCTTAGTTTGTAGCTTAATCTCGAGGAAGATTAACTTGGAACTTCAATATACGTTGTGAGATCTTTCTCACTTTTTACTTTCTTTGCATTATGGTTTGATTTCTATGCTTATTTCATGATTATTGCTTATTTAAGCTAGGAGTAATACTAGTCTTGATTATGCCAAAAATCTATTGCTGGATTTGAGAATGAAATCAAATTGTTTCATTCTCCTTTCATATGCAGACACCGAGGGATGAAACTGGATGCGATTCATCTTATTTAGTTTCTTGGGAAGTTTAATCACCTGATTGAATGTGATTTACCTAAATATCATTATCTCGTCTATTGATTATCTGAGCTTATTGTTGCCTTGGGCTGAATTTATGCGCTATCGTATAGGTTGCCCTTTGGTTAGTGTTCTGTAGTCACGTCAATTTGTGCTACTTAGCTACAATTAAGAAGAATATGAGGTTAGGTCTTAATAATAGATAAACAAAGAGGTCATTAGGGTAGAGGTTCGATGATTGATGTTTGATTTGAAGCTACCGTTGATTGGACTATGAGGTTATTCTACTTAGATTTCCTATTTTAGTTAGTTGTTAGATTAGTTTAGTTTATCAGAATTCAAGTCAAAAAACCCCTTTTCGGCTATATATTATCTATATAACTCAACCACGCTAAATACATAACACCCCTGATTCTCTATGGATTCGACCCTTACTTTCCTACTACATTTAGCCCTTGTTTGGTATGAGCTATTTTAGATATGGAAACGGAATCAATCAAGCGAATCCGTTATTTAGTGTTTGGTTTAGACAATAAAGTAACTGTTAACGTTACTTGAGGTAAACTGTTAAGCCCCAAATGTTACCGCTCATAAACCAGTGGAAACAGATCACGTTACCCCTCTAGTCCTTCAAAATGCTCTCCTGTGTCAATTCCTCCCAACAGATGTACAGATTATCTTCTTTCACTTTGCTTTTATCATGCTGCAACATTCTAAATCCTCCATTCGCATAACTGCTCACTCCCTAATCACATCAATTTGGATTATTATCAAACATATGGAATTGATCAACAAAAATGGAAGTAATGGATTGAGAGGAGAGAGAAAATGAACCTAGCGTGAAGGGCAGAAGCTGGACCGATTAATGTCGGATTAATAGTCGTCGATACTAGCTAGTTGCATTACCTTTTTTTTTGAGTTGTGATCTCCACCATTGTTGTGATTTCAATAGAGAGTGAAGGGGAGTGAGAAGATAGAGAGGAAGAAGAGAGGGAGAGTGATAAGCATGAGAAGATGGAAGAAAATGAGCCGTTGGTTTAATGAAGAATGATGGTGGAGTCATTTGATAATGAAATAAATTTTTATTTATTTTTACATATGATGTATTTTTTTCGGAAAAATTGACTGGAATAATCCAAACTATACTCGTTCCGCTAAGAATAATCCCAACTATGGGTTATTCCTGTAAAATCCCAACTATCGGGGAGTTCCGCCACAAACACACCGTGACCTGAAAGGAACCTGTTTAGCAGGTAAGCATGCCATGTGTCATGTTACTATTGGCTTTTACAATTGATTTTATTTTTAAAAAAAAGTTTCCCTCCCTTTTAACCCTTCCTTCCCCACCATGAACCTACATCATGCTTACGACACTCCCCACCTCTCCCCCCCCACCACCCCTAACCCCAGCCACCACTGTTCCCCTCGCCACCACCCCTAACCCCATCCACCACCCTACCCTTCAGCACCGTCCACTGCAACCCACCAAACAACCACCACCACAACACCACTCTACCTCTTTCTCGCTCCATTCTCTCTTTCTTCGCTGCCCGTAACCTTGCTAGACACCACCGGAACCCCACCCAACAACCACCAATGCTTCAGCACTCTCCTCCTTCCACCATCGCAACCTTCCTTCCTCTCGCCCCACTTCTCTTTCTTTCTTGTTCTCTCTCACCTCACTCGCTCTTTCTCTCCCGCTGCCGCAACCCCACTTCCCCACCACTGCAAGTCCTCAACCACCCTATTCCCTCATTTCGAAAACCCAACTAAGCAGCACAACCTTCAAAAACAGTCGAAAAGCTTCAACTTAGGGTGGTTATGGCCACGATTTTGGTGGTGGTTACTGGTTAGGTTTAGGGTGATGATTTGTGGTGGTCAGAGAGGAAGATGAAGGGGATGGAGAGGCAGGGGAGGTGGTTTCAGGGTGGCCGGAGGAACCAGGGGAGGGGGTGGTGGGAAGGGGTTTGGGGAATGGGAAGGAAGAGGAGGGGAGGTGGTGGTTGCTTTGGCGATGGGTGGAATATGTGGTGGTGGTAGAAAATAAAAGGAAAAACAAAAAAAAAAAAATTACCTTCTTAACAGGTTACAAGTCATCCGGGGGTGTTTGTAGCGGACATCCCTAATAGTTGGGATTATACAGAAATAACTCATAGTTGGGATTATTCTTGGCGGAACGGCCTTAGTTTGGATTATTCCAGTCAATTTTTCCTTTTTTTTTGGTGTGCTTGTGTTTAATTTTAGTGATGGCAATCTAGAATTTGCTAATTAGATTTCGTCTGATAAAATTTATTGAAGTCTAATAAGGTCAAATAACGTACAATAATGTCTAGTAAGGAAAAAATAAGTTATGATAAGTTCAAATAAATTAAAAAAAGTTCAAACAAGCAAAATAAGCTAATCATATTAAATGTTCCTTTAGCTTATTTTTTTAGTTTTACAATTGAATGAAATAAAAAAATTGGAAAATATAAAACTTAGGTTGCACCATTATACTCGTAAATAGCTTATATGCTATATACTAGTTACCCTAACAAAATCAAATTTTAAATAAAAAAAGTCTGTCAATTTTAATTTATAAATGAAAAGCTGAAAAATAAACATTTGTGTTTCCTTTCGATACCAAACAACAAGAAGGGAAATAAGGATAGTGTTTCCCTTATCATGTTTATATCAAACAAGTGATAACCTTAACACTTGTCATTACCCTTTCCTTTCCTTAACCCTTTCCACTCCCTTACCTTTCCATCTTCCATACCAAACAAGGGCTTAGTTGTAATAGAGAGTGTGCGAAATATTATCTTTGGAGGCCCTCACGACAAGAGCCTGTTAGTGATCGGGAGGAATGCAATCTGAATCCGATCTCTAATAATCGGATCAAATAACCAGATTCTTCGTCCATTTTTGGGAATAAACTTCTAAATTAGATTTTTTTTGAAAAACAAACCGGATAATCTAGGATATTTCGAATCGGTTATTTGGATATTTATCCGGATGATCGAATAGTATGAGTTTTTCACGTTTAAGATATCTCAAAAAAGTCTAAAGCATGATCCGAATATGAGCCAAGATATAAGAAACTAATATTTGGATCGCATATCTTGTCTTACAGTCCGTATCGTGGATCAGGTTTCTTGAGTCGGATATTTATGAACACCCCCAGCGTCTAGAGCGGGTCTTTGTATAATAAAATTATTAGTTTTTGAGGCAGCAACTGCTGCCATCTTGTCGACGCGCATGAGCCATCTTGTCAACGCGCATGAGATAAATGTATTACTTTTCGTAGTCGTTCATTAACAACTAAGTTTTTAACCATCTTATGAATTAGAACAAGGGTTGAAGTTTATTTTTTTTTCAAGAGGTTGGGTTCTAGGTTCTTGAGATTGAGGTTCTTGAATTAGAGAAGTTGCAGAAATTAGGGTTTAGGGTATCAAAATTATACGACTATTTTTTTTGGAATTAAAGAGTAAGAACACAGAGGTAGAGAAGAATGAAAAAGTCAAATTAATACTACAATGTTTATGTGTATGTTTTGGAATTGAAATGTGAGCATGAATATGATATTTTTAGGTACGATTGGAAATAGGAATCTAAATTTGAGAAGAAAAACATATACTCATTTGGAAAATTTTCAGGTTAAGTCATATTCATTTGGATAAGTCATACTCATTTAAAAAACTCATACTCATTTAGAAAATTCTCATTAGGTTAACTCATACTCATTTGAGAAACTCATACTCATTTAGAAAATTCTCATGAGGCTAACTCATACTCATTTGGCTTCTCATTTGGAAAAAACTCATACCCATTTGACTTCATACTCATGTAAGTAATTCGTACTCATTTGGAATATTGATACTCATTTTGTCTTCGTACTCATTTTCAATATTCATACTCATTTTGTCTTCGTACTCATTTTGACCAACTCATACTCATTTTATCTTCGTACTCATTATGACCAGCTCGTACTCTTTTTGCTTCGTACTCATTTTGACCCACTCATACTCATTTTGCTTCGTACTCATTTTGACTAACACTTACTCACTTTGTGTATATAGAGGTGCGTACACCAAGGTGTACCTTTTACCTTCTGGCTATTTATTGTGTTCAAAATTGCAGATGTATAGGTCATTGATATCACGTATTTATATAGTCTTTTCTCCCTTATTTACAAGCTAATTTGTGCGTCATTGGAGCTCTTGGGAGCTATTTTGTGCTAACTATCATATATAGTTGTGGTTTTGTGTTTTAGTGTTGAATTGCAGGTTTTAGGGAGTTTTCTCCCTATTCCCGAATCATTTGGAAGCAACCACGGCTTTACGAGATGTTACGAGGCACGTAGGATGACTCACGAGCTTTATGGGTAGTTTAGGAGGTCCCAAGACCCCTAAACGTGAAGATTAGAGAGCCAAAGAGGCAAAAAGGAGGTCTCCGTGCACTGATTGGACAGAAATGGCCCGATCGGGCGAAGTATTTATGATCGGGTATGAAAGTCGCGGACACGATCGGGCAAGGCGTGCCCGATCCCATCGGGCGAGCAACATGCACCAGACCCGATCGGGCGTAATACACCCGACCCGATTGGGTTGGAGGCTGATAGGTCTCATTGTGAAGCTGGTATCAAGGCGAGTGTGTTGGGCAAAAAACGCATCAGGCCCGATCGGGTGGAAGCCCCAGGCCCGATCGGGTGGGCCGCAGATGTCATCCTTAGTGCTGGGCTGCTGCGCCAGAGACCACGAGAAACAAAGAAGGCTTTTGGTGTTTGACCCGATCGGGTGCATGCCTCGGGCCCGATCGGGTCTGGCACCCTTTTACGCGGACTTCGACTTTTTAATTTCCGCTTTATTTAGACTTGAGGGGGTATTATAAATATTTTTTTCCTCATTATTTAGGGACATCTTTTATTCATCTTTTTACTGCTTTAGACTCTAGTTTATTTCTCATTGTTCTTAGTCTAGTTTAAACACTTTAGATTAATTTAGAGGTGATCAAACCTATTTCGATTTCAATAAAAGTTCATGCTTTCCGTTAATTGGTACTCTTTCCTATCCTAATCTCTTTTGTTATTCTTGATTGCTTAATTTATTTATTTAATCGTTCATGATGCAATTGTTAGGGTTTCATATTAGTTTTGTCGTTGTTAATTCGATCATGTTTGAGTAGTCTCTTTCTAGGGTGTTAGATAGGAAAGCCATGTTTATACCATGATTGTGATTTAGATTTCTATCAATTTCTAGGGCTTGATTAGGGTGATTGTGATGTGGTTTGTTCTTTATTGAGTAATTAATGTTATTGCGCAATTTCATTGGTTGCTTATGGTTAATAGTTGTTTGCACAGATCCGTCTTACGACTCGAGGCCTAGGACACATCAGTAGTTCTGATTACGTTAGTGACCATTCGGCGTATGTTGAACTATGAGCGTTGATCTTAACCATAGCTCAACATAGGCTCTAATCCCCTGACTCTTGACTTAGGTTTTGGTAGTAGTTGACCCTATTTGATTGGTATAAGCATGGTGGACCGACCTAATACCCTAGGTCTTTAGTCTATAGTCAATTCCTCGATTTATCCCGTCTTCTGTAGTTTATTTATTAGTTTAATTAAATCTTCCTTGATTTCATCTAGAGTAGCTGAATTGGTTGAATATTGATTTAGAAACTCTGTCTCCCTGTGGATTCGACCCTGCTTCCACTGACTACCTAGTTAGAGGTCTGTAGGTTTATTTTTGATTAGGTGATACGACTAAAACCCTATAAATTTTGGCGCCGTTGCCGGGGAGACGGCTAGTTTTCTAAGTTTTTATTTGATTATTTGGTCTACTTCTCTGTACCTCATTGGAACTTTATTGTTTCAATCGAGGTACGTTTTACTACTGCTTTTTGTTTCTTTTGTATGACCAGGTCCCAAAGAAACGGTTCCCCTATTCCAGCGGACCCCGATCTTACTAGGACAATCAGGCGGATCCAAAAGATAAAGCAGAAAGAAAAGCAGTATGTTCAAATGAACACCTCTGGAGCAGACACCTTGAGTTCAGTCATGTCAAAGTCACTGAAATCTTATGGGGTGCCCAACCCGGATGGTCTTTCTACTGGACCACCAATGCCCACCATCGCCGCTAACAATTTTGAGATTAATCCTGGACTCATCAGCATGGTCCAGCAAAATCAGTTTGGTGGGCATCCTACTGAAGATCCGGCAAATCATCTGCAACGGTTTCAACAACTTTGTCAAACCGTTAAACATGCCGGCGTCACTCCAGATCAGCTAAAAGTTATGTTGTTCGAGTTTTCTTTGAGAGATAGAGCCCAGAAGTGGTTGAACAATGTGAAGGAAACTGAATGGAGTGAGATTTCTGCTGCATTTCTGTGAGAGTATTACCCACCTACTAAAACAGCAGAAATCAGAAATAAACTAGCCACGTTTTCCCAAGAGCCTGATGAAACATTACGGGAAGCGTGGGCTAGGTTTAGAGATCTACAGAGAGAGTGTCCACACCATAATATGGACAAATGGTTCTTGACGCAGACATTCTACAATGGTCTGCAGCCTCAGACGAAGTGTATTGTTGATTCGTCTGCAGGAGGAGTATTTTTAGACAAGGCAGTTGATGAGGGTTATGAATTCATATCAAATCTTGCAGCCAATGACCATTCATCATCTAGGAGTTTGACTAAGAAGGTACTTGAAGTTGACGCTATTTCATTGCTTACATCTCAGATGGCGCAACTGACTCAGCAGCTAATGAAGTCTTCTAGTTCGACACCTCCGCCTGTGAGCATCAATGCTATGTCTGCCGTAGCACCCATTACCTCATCTTACTGCGAGGTATGTGGTGTTTTTGGGCATGAATGTCAGTTCAGTCAATTTCAGATGGAGCAGGCCAATGCCTTCCAACAAAGACCACAAACCTTCCCCCCTTCACATAACTACCAAAACCCACAAAACTATCAGCCTACACCTCCACAAAACTATCCTAAACCCTCATACCATCAAACCCCACAACATTTCCAAAGACCACCACCACAAAACTTCCATCATCCCAATAACTTCCAAATTCCACAAAATTTCCACACCCCACCTCCACAAAACAACAACCCACAAGAGCCTAGCAATTCTGAACTGATGAAACTGATATTATCTATGCAAAAGGCAAATGAGGAAACACGGAGGGCCCAAGAGGAAGCACGGAGGGCCCAAGAGAAGCACATCCAACTTCTCGAGGCTCAGGTTGCTCAATTGGCAGAAACTAATGCACAGAGGCAGCAGGGACAATTGCCAGGGCCACCCGTTCAGAGAGAACATGTGAATGCCATCACTCTTCATAGTGGCATAGATTATGATGCTCCTCTAGTGCCCGTTGATGAGGTTACCCCAACTGCAGGGAAGAAGAGGGTGGTGGAGGAAGGAAACAGGAAGAATTCGACGTCTGAAGTCGATTTGTCTGCAGAAGCTGAACAGACAGGGAAGAAAAAGGAGAAGGTTTCTGAAACGCCTTTTACACCAAGGCTACCTTTTCCTCACAGGATGCAACAATCCAAGGTCGATCAGCAGTTTGATAAGTTCTTGGCTATGGTCAAGAACCTTGAGGTAACAATTCCATTCACATATTTAATTACCCAAGTGCCTGTTTATGCCAAATTTCTGAAAGACATGATCATTAAGAAAAGAGACTTTGGTGGGGTAGAACGTGTCGCTCTTACTGAAGAGTGTAGTGCTTTTATCCAGAATAAAGCCCCACCAAAGTTAAAGGATCCTGGTAGTTTCTCTATACCCTGCCATCTTGGACCTATTTTTATTGACAAGGCTTTATGTGATTTAGGTGCTTCTGTTTCTGTTATGCCATTATCTGTTTTTGAGAAACTGAATATAGGAGCACTTAAATGCACACAAATCACTTTGCAGATGGCGGATCGTTCTATAAAATACCCTCTAGGTGTTTTAGAGGACATTCCAGTTAGGGTCGGGAAATTCTATATCCCTGTTGACTTTGTGGTGCTAGATATGGATGAGGATGCCCAGATTCCTATTATCTTGGGCAGGCCATTTTTGTGTACTGCTGGTGCTGTAATTGATGTTAAGTCTGGGTCTTTAACTCTTAGTGTTGGTGATGATAAAGTGATGTTTAAACTAACCAATGCTGTTAAGGCAACTATGCTTGAACAATCTTTTTGCAGGGATAAGGTTTTGGATGAAGTAGGGGTGGAGAAGGTTCCAATTCCACCTAAGGTTACCTCGCCGCCTGGAGGTATTATCAAGAACATTTGGAGGAGAAAGATGTTTGATGAGGGTGGCACTCATTGCCAAGCCCCTCCTATTTGAGAGAAGGAGGATTATGGTCGTGCGGGACCTTTATAAACCAGCGTTGTGCGAGAGGCAACTCGTATTTTTCTTTCCCTTTTTCCTTTTCTTTTCTTTTTTTTATTCTTTTTATTTTTCTTCTTTTGTGTGAGCGAGAGTGAGGGTACTAACATTGTTTTTCCTCTTAGCATAGTCCTTATCACCTTTTGGCATTGAGGACACTGCCAAGTTCAGCTTGGGGGAGGAGTTCTGTTTGTATTCCCTATCTCGTTTACTGCTTTCTAGAATAGTTTTACTGCTTTAGAAAAATACTGAAAAAATCAAAAAAAAATATGGTCCCCATGACTGGTTTAGTTGCCTCCCTGTGCCCCTTGCTGTGCTCTATTTGAAAATGATTTGACTTTGTTTTCTGGATAACTGGGCATTTGTGATCTTGAGGCTATGATTTGATGTTTGATTGCTATGATTTCGAGCATTTTTGGATTATATTAGACCACTTTGTGCTGCATACCTGAATTGGTTAGACTGTGAGGCCTCTTTGTAGCCTATTGGATTCATATTATTATCCAGTCTATTCTTGTGTGTTAGTTCCTCTTTAGTGGATTGATCTTGACTTTGACTTCGTACTTGTCTGATTTTCGATGACTTGTAGCATTTGCTGTGATAGAGGCGTTCTTTTGTCTTATTCTTGAGCTTCAGAGTGAGTTTTTGATATACTTTTATCCTCCTTAGCCCCGCTGAGCCTAATGACTTATTTCGTGTTACTTAAACCCCTATTATGAGCCCAAAGCATTCACTTGATAATATTCCAAGCCTAGCTTGGGGGAGCTTTTGTATGGGTTGAGTTTGAGATTGGTTTGTTGGTTTAGTTTGGTTTTTGAGGAATTTAAAAGTGCATTTGCTGTGGTTTGAGAGTGAGAAAGAGAAAAGAAAAGGCAAGTTTAGAGTTGCGTGAATGAAGTTCAGAAAAATGAAATGGAAATTCAAAAGAATTCTAGTTCTTTCATTCACGTACGTTCATAAAGGAATATTCGCTCCATTGCTAGAAAATTGGGTTTGTTATGAGCTTTTCATTGATTTATGAGAGTTGGGTTACTTTGCATGGTTTTACGGTGATTGTTGGGAGTTGTGTAGGCCATCTTAGGCCTTGTTTGAATGATTTATGCTCCCCCTTCTTGGTTTTTCCACCACATTACCCAAAAGTATCCCCTACCTCTCACCTAAGCCCCATTACAACCCTATAAAGTCCTCTTGAGTTTGTGTCTGCATTGTTCATTTGATTGATTTCGAGTCAGTTTGTCAAACTTAAAGAGTATTTCTGCTAATTGAGTCGACTTGACTAGGATGAGCGTCATCGAACCCTCTTAAGCACATGAGAGTGTGAGTGGGAAGGGTATTCATGGTCGGGTTGGTGAGTGTTCGGGCATATTCTTTGCCTGCCACAAAACAGAGAGGAGTGACACTCTTGTGAGAGCCTTTTCAGGACTTGTATGCTTTGTGGATGCTTGAATTTGATAAATTTCTTGAATGATTGGTGGTTGGATGGATTTGATTAGCCAAACTTGAATTATGCCTGCTTGAACGATTCTTAGTCTTGAAAATGTTTTGAGCTTTGAATTGCTTTTTATCTATGGGGTGAGGCAATCTATTCCATGTTCATGTTCTGTTTGCTTGAGGACAAGCAAAGGTTTAGCTTGGGGGAGTTTGATATCACGTATTTATATAGTCTTTTCTCCCTTATTTACAAGCTAATTTGTGCGTCATTGGAGCTCTTGGGAGCTATTTTGTGCTAACTATCGTATATAGTTGTGGTTTTGTGTTTTAGTGTTGAATTGCAGGTTTTAGGGAGTTTTCTCCCTATTCCCGAATCATTTGGAAGCAACCACGGCTTTACGAGATGTTACGAGGCACGTAGGATGACTCACGAGCTTTATGGGTAGTTTAGAAGGTCCCAAGACCCCTAAACGTGAAGATTAAAGAGCCAAAGAGGCAAAAAGGAGGTCTCCGTGCACTGATCGGGCAGAAATGGCCCGATCGGGCGAAGTATTTATGATCGGGTATGAAAGTCGCGGACACGATCGGGCAAGGCGTACCCGATCCCATCGGGCGAGCAACATGCACCAGACCCGATCGGGTTGGAGGCTGATAGGTCTCATTGTGACACCTGGTATCAAGGCGAGCGTGTTGGGCAAAAAACGCATCATGCCCGATCGGGTTGGAGGCCCCCGCCCATCGGGTGGGCCGCAGATGTCTCATTGTGAAGGGCTGGTCCAGACCACGGATCAAAGAAGGCTTTTGGTGTTTGACCCGATCGGGTGCATGCCTCGGGCCCGATCGGGTCTGGCACCCTTTTACGCGGACTTCGACTTTTTAATTTCCGCTTTATTTAGACTTGAGGGGGTATTATAAATAATTTTTTCCTCATTATTTAGGGACATCTTTTATTCATCTTTTTACTGCTTTAGACTCTAGTTTATTTCTCATTGTTCTTAGTCTAGTTTAAACACTTTAGATTAATTTAGAGGTGATCAAACCTATTTCGATTTCAATAAAAGTTCATGCTTTCCGTTAATTGGTACTCTTTCCTATCCTAATCTCTTTTGTTATTCTTGATTGCTTAATTTATTTATTTAATCGTTCATGATGCAATTGTTAGGGTTTCATATTAGTTTTGTCGTTGTTAATTCGATCATGTTTGAGTAGTCTCTTTCTAGGGTGTTAGATAGGAAAGCCATGTTTATACCATGATTGTGATTTAGATTTCTATCAATTTCTAGGGCTTGATTAGGGTGATTGTGATGTGGTTTGTTCTTTATTGAGTAATTAATGTTATTGCGCAATTTCATTGGTTGCTTGTGGTTAATAGTTGTTTGCACAGATCCGTCTTACGACTAGAGGCCTAGGACACATCAGTAGTTCTGATTACGTTAGTGACCATGCGGCGTATGTTGATCTATGAGCGTTGATCTTAACCATAGCTCAACATAGGCTCTAATCCCCGACTCTTGACTTAGGTTTTGGTAGTAGTTGACCCTATTTGATTGGTATAAGCATGGTGGACCGACCTAATACCCTAGGTCTTTAGTCTATAGTCAATTCCTCGATTTATCCCGTCTTCTGTAGTTTATTTATTAGTTTAATTAATTCTTCCCTGATTTCATCTGGAGTAGGTGAATTGGTTGAATATTGATTTAGAAACTCTGTCTCCCTGTGGATTCGACCCTGCTTCCATTGACTACCTAGTTAGAGGTCTGTAGGTTTATTTTTTATTTGGTGATACGACTAAAACCCTATCAGTCATATATTTGGCATTTGCTAGCTCTTCAATTGTTCTCTTTCCTATTGTGATAGTCATCTTTCAGTGTGTTAAGATCCCATTATTCGCATTTTATATCACTTTTGTGAAGAAGTAAGACGCAAAGTTGTGTTTTTAGCATCCCATTCTTTCAAATCCATTAATCACATCAATACTAAAAACTATGATTATGTTATACTCCCTCCGTCTTAATTTGATGTTCCCATTTGAAATATGGGGAAAAACCAATGCAAATTGAGGTGGTGGATGATAATCTTTTTAATTTTATATTGTATAAAGTATACTTTAGTGCCTTTTTGCTTTTAAAAAAGTAAGAGAGAAAAAGAAAAGTGGTTGATTTTGAAATAAAAAATTCTAAAGTGGGCTATGTGTAAGACAAAAAGTAAAAAAAGTATAGTAAATAATTGGTTGTTAAAGGGTAAGATAGAGAAATAGATATTCTTAAAATGGAAAAGATTCAAAGTGGGAAGCTAAGAACTTTCTAAAACACCCAAAAAAGAAAATGGGAACATCAAATTGAGATGGAGGGAGTTCTCTTCCCTTACTAAAAACAAATACGAACAAATAGTTATGGACTTACGGTATACACCACTTCACCCTAGAGAGGTTTTCCAAACCTAGATTAAATGTAAATAGAGGTTTATGGTGACACATAAGATGATGGAAACTAAAAACCAAAATATTAATTTTGAAAAGTGTAATTGACATATTGAACAAAAATATGCAAACTCTTATATATTGTGGGAATATAATAACGTGATATGAAAAAAATACTTCCTCCGTTTCTAAATAAGTGACACACTTCTTGTTTGCACGTTTGCCAATACATTATTTTAACCATTAATATCTACAATTATCAATGAGTAAAAATTATAAAAAATAGATATTAAAAAAATTTACATTGAGACGAATCTAACAAGATCCCACATGACTATGTTTTTCCTAAAATATAAATCCCCAAATCTAATTAAAGTCTAAACTATGAACAGTGAACACTATTCAAATGTGTCACTTATTTGGAAACGGAGGAAGTATGATATTTATTTTGCTTGTATTTTTATGGGAATTTCGTTAATGATTTATCTTACTTTATCTATTATGCGACATTTGTTAATCTTTTTTACAGATATAATTTTTTTAAAAGTGTATAAACTGTAGTTGACATATTGAACAAAAATATGCAAACTCTTATATATCGTGGGAATATAATAACGCGATATGAAAAAAGATGGTATTTATTTTGCTTGTATTTTTATGTGAATTTCGTGAATGATTTATCTTATTATATTAGGTTATGTGGCATTTGTTAATCGTTTTTACAAACTTTTTAAGATTTTAAAAGAATATTTATATGGAAAAAATATCATTAATATATATTTGTAATGAAAAATATATGTATATATCTCTAAGTTTTATGAATATATTATAACTCAAAGTTTTCTTAAATATATGTATTATATTATAGATTATAATATATTATTCATTCTTAACGAATTTCATTCATGTAATTGCTATTATATTAAATCTATATTGTCTTACAAACGTTAAAAACTCTTATTTATTACTTGAAATCCAACGTCTAGTTTTATGTCCATCGAATCAAAATCGGATTCACTCGATTTTGAGCTAACATTTTTTGGAATATTTGGCTTCGGTTAAAATGACATTTCCCAATTTTTGGGAGGCCTTAGTAATTACTAATTAATCATATCGTGGTTTTTCATTCACCCACAAGACTATCTCATAAAAGACAAATTATATAAGTTTCCAAATAAAATTAATTCAATAATTTTTCTTCTTTATCCAAAGGTCCAACATATCACTCATGACCTAGACAAATTGTATCAATGAGACCACGAATCTATTTGGATATTATGGCTGAAAGCTCCCTTCTTTAAAGTATTCCATAATTTAAATTCATTTCTCAAATTTAATCTAAAAACAGAAAAATATTCATTTTATTGACACATTGAAACACACAGTTATTGATCAGTGCAACTCCTATATAATCTCTTGATCAAAATCATAGACATTCCCAAAAAAATTAAGCATTAAATATAATAATTAGTAATCTAATTGATTTTAATTATCTTGAATATCAAAGTTTAGTCAGAGAAAGTGAGGGAGTAATGTTAGGATAGTTTGTTATACTTCAAAGCTTATATTAACTAAAAAACTCGTTCATTTTAATTTATCTTCCAAAAATTCATTATTAGGAGAGTATAGTCACTCATTTAGTAACAATAAATGTATTTTTGATTGATTCTTGAAATTAATTTATTGCAAGTGATTAAATTCGAGAGCAACAAAACCGAAAATTTTATTGTAAACACAATAGGATTTAAAGTTGTCGTCCCTATCGCAAGAGTATTGTTTGATTAAGGACGTTACACAAATTTCTCTTTTTGGCAATAAAGTTACAAGAGAAGGTATTCTTCCATCCCATTTTTAATGTATCATTTGACTTCTTGTAGAGGGGTTATTCATTTTTAGTCATTGTGATGATCATCACTCATGGAGTCATACTTTGTGATTCTTTTTTGCTATGTTCTAATTTTTATCGTATCTCATATATAAGTTGCATTCTCCTTCTCATGGGATAAAATGCCACTAATTTGGCAAAGAAATTTTGTTTTAAGTTTTGGTTTATTTTGCATTAATTGAAAAAAATATATACAAAAATTGATTGAAGTATAGTGCAATCTATTGTAGTATTTAAGAAAACATCTGACCATTCAAATCACGATTTATGTGTAAGTCTAATGCCTAGAGGATAGACAATGTCATTTTAAAATTATATTAATTGGTATATCGTTATTGAAACTTGAGTACAAAGCAATTAAATCTTTGTTTATTTGAATGTAATTGTAATTAGTTTATCAAATTTAATAGATGAAAATAAAATCAATAGTTTAATAGTTAAAATTATATAAATAACGTAATTCTAGTTAAATGCATTATCATTGGTCACTCACTCATATTTTCCTTTTTTAGGATATTGGTTAGTTGTTACTTGTTACTGATCCATTTGATTTGGTCTTATGTTGTTCCTGTTGTTACTCAACAAAGTTCTAGACAATTTCACCGGGTATTTGTTAATATGATTTCTTTTACAGGATTAATTACCTATGGCAGCAACAAACTCCCCCAACCACGTCCATGAAATAAAGGAAAAGGTTAGTTGATAACAGTTTTGTGATAAATAAAAATCTATCGGTTAATAAATCGACATTTAAGTATATGATCCTTACGTTTAAATGAGTAATGATAAATGCAACTCTAAGGCTAGCATATACGCATATAAGCATTAAACACATTTCATAAAGCAGTATTAAGTTGTATATTTATGACAAAATCACACGTGAATTGTGGTCATTAATGCTTGTAAATTGCTTAAATTTCCTTATTCAGGTTCTTATATACAGTCCTAAGGGTTGTATTTATCATTTTCCTAGAAGTAATTATATGCGTCACGGCCTAACATTTCGTTCATTTAATTTGTATAGGGATCAGAGCAAGTATAAGTTTCATTAAGTGATTAAGGGAACTCTTACTTTTGTGATTTAGAAGTATTTTTCTATAATTCACTCTTATTATGCATTTCCAACTCAATATGGGGTAGATTTCAAAGGGAATAAGTATTTGCAATAAGCTCTAACTTTTATAATTTAGCCATGAAATCTTATATTCTTGTGAAATTTTTTATCATCGAAATAGGAAAGGGAAGATGTAGCTCGGCATCATGTAGAACCAGAAAATAACACTCAAAACAATGATAAGAATGAAGCTAACAAGAAAAATGAAGGGGAAAAAGCTACTCGTACTATAAATAAACCAAGTGAAGTTACTCGTCCTACCATGAAGAAGAGAAGAGGAGGGTGGAAATTTGCAATTTTATGCCTAGGTAAACAATTTCTGGCTTTTTATATGTTCACCTTTTTCTCGTTATTAATAATCATAGCCAAAATGTGATGAATTCTAGCAATAAAATGATTTTCAATTAGTCGAATGTTTTGTCTATCATTTCTTATCGTCATCGTAGAAGTTCCAAATCAGAAATGGATGTAAACTTTTTTTAACAAAACTTTATTAATTAGATATTTACACAATAAAAAGGTCCTCGAGCATCATGTTCGTGTGACGAGTTCTAGCAACAAACGTTTTTTTTTGTTGAAAGATACAAGGAAAAGGTTACCCTTCTCTCAAGGATGGATCCTAAGCTAGTTCTAGAAACAAACTTGCCTTCATTGAAATTAGTCAAATGTATCAACTAAAATTAGTTGAATGTGTTAATTCTTGAAGTTGGATGCGTTAATTAGTTGAATGCATTAGAATCTTAAAGTTGGATCGAACTCAGTTTGATTTAGCCTATCATTTTTTAAAAATTTATATTACTTTGACTTCAAGTAGGATACCAATCTCTTTCAATGCACTTTCAATAGCAAGCTCCACAATTTGTTTTAAGTTAAATGTCTAAGGAATATTTACGAAACTTGGCTACCTCTGTTCTCTTAGTTATAACTAGCCAAATATGCACGCGATGCGTGCTTCGTGTTAAGGATATGGGAGAAAGTACATGGTAATTTCTCCAATGAAGTGGATACATATTTTTCATACTTTTAAAAATAATCGTTAAATTTTAATCATAAAAAAGAGTTTAAATAGTTAAACAATTTAAATACATATTAGAGTAATAAATATGAGAGAGTAGATTAGAAAAGGTCTTTTAAAAACAAAATGCCTAAAAAAACAAAAATACTACAAAAGATTAATGGAAGATGTCATAAGCATCATCACTCATGAGTAAAAAAACTACATTATCCCTCTCCCTCTAACAGTTTCTCATTCATCCTAAAATATTATATCATGATTCATGATTAGGTTGATCAAATGCACATTCACAAATGAGCAATCAATTACTCATGTATTTGAAAATAAAAAAATTCAAAAGTATATAAAAATATAGCAAAGTGGGTGTCTATTTATAGATCTCAAGAAAATATAATTGATATTTTTTCAAATTATTTTTACTTTGTAGATTTTTAGATACCTTAGTTTAAAGTTTTAACCATCTTTTGCTAAAAATATGATAGCTAAGTTTGGAAACGAAACTTAATTACACTTAATAACTTCCTTGATTCATTTTATTTATTTTTTCTTTTCTTAATTTTGGTGTCCACACCCCCCCTCTTCCCTTATAGTATAGAGATTCTTTACATATAAGATATATTGCATTAGTAAACATGAATATCAAAATAACGTTATAGAATGAGTATGAAGTGATACTTTCTCCTATTTTTAATACTTATATATATTATTGGATGCAGTAAACCAGGCACTAGCAATGTTAGCATTCTTTGGAGTAGGAGTGAACTTACTATCGTTCGTAACAAGAGTTCTAAGACAAGATTAAGGGTGATTATCGAACGAACCGATTGAGTCCGAACTATACTTAGCTCGATTCATGTTCGTTTAAGTTTATTCGAACTCGAGCCAAGATGAAAACTTAACGAACCAAGTTTCGACTAAGTGTTGACCGAGCTGTTGGCGAGCTGTTCACGAACAAGCATGACCTATTATTATTATTATTAGTTTATTTTACTTTGTAATATTATTTATGAATATTTTTGCTTTTGAATATATTATTAAACACTAAAGCTATTAGCTAATTATTGTTTAATAGGAGGTTTATTGTTCATAACATGTGTTGTGGTTTTGATCTCTGTGGCCGGGGCCTTTTCCTCACTAGCGCCCTTGGTTGGTGGGTGGGTTTGGTTGCACCAGGTGGGGCATTTGGTTTATTAATTTTGCACATTTAATAGATAAAAAATGAAGTGGACAATGAACATTGAAAAATAGCCTTGATGTCTGATCTCGCAAAAAAATTTTGGTTTAAGGTTGTTAAATGCCAAAAAGTTTAAAAGGATGTTTCTCGAAAAAAAATGCTTATAAAAGGGTGTTTCTCGCAAATTTTCCTATAATAAAAGACATAATTTAAATTAAATATTTTACATCTAAAAAGTATGTTTAGGCTATTTCTGTTTTGATTCTATTAGAAAAAATATAATTAAAAGTAAAACACGCGAGAAAGAGGAAACAGTAGCATACGAGAAAATAGGAGAAAGAAACGTATGACTGGTTAGGGTTTGAGTCTTCAGGTAAGCCTTTTAGGCCATTTTAATTAGCCCTAAAATGTCAACCCAATAGGCTAAAAAAATACACAGTTTTTTTTATCCTCTAGTGCTAAATAAAGAATTCTAAAGATATATAGATGGATTAAGGGCCTGTTCATTTCAGCTTAATTTCAGTTCAGTTTAGTTCAGTTCAGCTCTAATCAGTTCAGTTCAGTTCAGTTCAACTCCTCCAATCAGTTCAGTTCAGTTCAGTTCAGTTATAACCATTTTGTTAAATATTATTATGTTGGTCTAATTTATTTTACTAATTGCTCTTATTATTATTGTTATTATTATTATTATTAATAATATTATTGTTATTATTATTATTATTATTTATTATTATATCCTTATTATTAAGTATTATTATTATCTGTATATTAATTTGTTTATTATAGCTTTATTCATTATTATTACTATTATCATTAGGGAGGAACATAGTTTAGGTTAAAAGCACAAATAAACCCGCGTTTTCAGCCCATTATTTAATCAAATTATTTTAAAACGGTTTATGATGTAATTTTGCACGGTCCTACCCAATAATTTATTACTAAATATTAATATATATAATTAAATCTGATTATTAAAATAGTAATATTAATTTAATTCTTAGATATTATTGTTATTCTATAATCATCATGAG
This sequence comes from Patellifolia procumbens, assembly GCA_947645195.1. Classification (NCBI taxonomy): domain Eukaryota; kingdom Viridiplantae; phylum Streptophyta; class Magnoliopsida; order Caryophyllales; family Amaranthaceae; genus Patellifolia; species Patellifolia procumbens. Next base: position 211,250 of record CANSGD010000402.1, on the reverse strand, counting down.
GTATTAATATATTAATACAAAGACTATAAAATAATTGCTATTAATTATAATTATAATTATTAATAATTATTATTATTAATTTATGATTATTAATATTATTTATTTATAATTATCATTTAAAAATATCCAAAATACATTTATCATTATTCATCAATAATTATTCATTATTATTACTTATCATTATAATTATTATTTAATATTCATATTATTATTGTTTAAATATTATTTATATATTTATTAAATTCAATTCAATTCAGTTCAGTTCAGTTCAACACCAATCAGTTCAGTTCAGCTCCAATCAGTTCAGTTCAGCTGTTTTCAGTAAATCTAAACCGGCCCTAAGTATGTTTACCCAACCTGAATTTGAGCAATTTTTATTAAGTGGGATATCTACGGATTAATAATCTTAACCCTAACCTGATCGATTAAATGGCTCAACTTGATTCACCCATTTTATTAAACATATTGAAAATAACTCGCTATTTTGGGTTTGAGGGTCAAGTTAACAGGTTAGGTCACTTTTTTTAGCTTTACTTTTGTGTTGTTCAATACTTGAAATAACCATGCAATTTCTTTATAAATGTATATATATACTAGTTTTAAGTTAAAAAAATATATATTTTGCATTAATGTATTTTATGTCATTTAATATATTTATGGATTTTTAGTCAAAAATCATCTAATATAATTGACATTATTGGTTTAACTACCTATTCTAATTTAACTACCTTATATATGTAATACCGCTATTTTTCACTACTAATGGGCGGTTTTTCGGCCAAAATGAGTGGTTTTCCGGCAAAAAATGAGTGGTTTCCGGCAAAAAATGAGTGGTTTTCCGGCCAAAAACCACCCTTTGGTAGTGAAACCTACTGGTATTACATATATAAGGTAGTTAAAATGTAAAAAATTTAGAAAAGGTAGTTAAACCAAGAATGCCGATTATATTAGGTGGTTTTTGATAAATTTTCATATGTTTATGTATCTTTATCAGATTTTATGGATTTATCAACCATGTATATTTGTATTCACTTTGATATTTTAGTATAAATTCATGTACATATCCCAATGATCAGTGTTAATTTCTATAGGTGCCAAAATAGGTGTAAAGTCTAATTATTCTTTTCGAAATAAGAAAAATCGAAGCATTTTTTCTTTCAATCATCTCAATCATTACAATATATATTAACTAGCCTTATTTGCACGTGATGCGTGTTGCGTGCGAAAGAGTTATATGCAAGAATTTGGGAGAAACTACATTGTAATTTCTTATTTTTCATACTTTTTAAAAATTAATCGTTAAGTTTTAGTTATTTTTTTAGAGGGTGTATTGTAATCTCAAAAGAAATTAAATAGTGAAAAATTAGTAAAAAATACATACAAAAGAGTAATAAATACTAGAGAGTAGATCTAGAACGGTGATCTAAAAACAAAACATCAAATAAGACAGAAAGATTAATAGAAGATGTTATTTAGAGCAAGAAAAGGAGAGGGAGTAACGGAGATTAGATATAATAATTGTAACACGAACGTTTGATGCTTTATCACCCAAAAGAATTTGGTTTAATTAAATGGCTAAGATTGGAAATAAAACTTAATTCCTTAATTATATGAGATTTAATTTCCTTGATTTATTTTATTGTTTTTTCTTCTCTTATTTTTGGGTCCACCTCCCCTCTTACCTTATAGTATAGAGATACAATAAGTGTTATATAATCTCTTAGAATCAAAATAAATCGCCTCAAATTTCATAAATCCTTTTCTACAATTACTTCTTATAACTTACAAATAAAAAGAAAATTAAAATTACAAGAAGATAGGGCGGAAAAGGTAGGCTATTTTAGGATATTTTTGGAGCTATTTTAGTATTGTAGAATGATCCTAACCTTAGTTGTTGTTGGTACAAAAACTGTAAACAAGCAACGATGCCCGTTGCAAGATGGTCTAGAATACCATGAAGGTTATTCACTCTCCTAAAGGTCACTGGCCGCTAACTCAAACATGCACTGACTACCAATGGTTAAAAAATAGCATGCAATACAAGTAAACAAATACGATAGACAAGTAGCAGTTAATAAGATAAAGATAAAGGTTACTTCATTGATGTATGCATCAATTCTAACCTTTATACAAACTTTATGAATGGGAGTAAGTAATAAACAAGCTTAATTGAGGAAGAAAGAGAGGTATATTGTCATCATTTTTGCACTCGGTGAAGCGAAAAGTAACTAAAGAAAGCTTAGAACATGAAGTGTTCTTGCCCAAAAACTACCTAAGATTACGCTAAACTAGACTAGACTAGATTCTACAGAGAATATATTTGATGTTTTGTGTTTGTTGATGTCTTTCTGGTGAATCCCTTTATTTATAGCCAACGTTGAGGCGGTTCTTGGAGAATAATTGTCCCTATCTTTAGGTAAAGCTGCGTTGGAGAATGAGTTCCCAAATGTTTGGAAAACCGTCTGAAATAGGCGCTCTCTGTACGCTCCTCAATGCTTCTAGAATTATAGACTCTTTGGAGTCTCGTTTCTGAATGGACTTCGTTAAATGTTACCATATCTTTGAATTTGGTCAATATGGATCCAACTTGGGTTTAATTGGGTTGGGTTTTCCTAAGTTTCAGCCCTAAAATTAAAGTGGTAGAGTAGACAAACAATTATAAATTGGTAATAGACCACTACCCTTTTTCTTGATTTTTATTATGAAAACAGTTTTCACATGATCCTCTCCCATATATATATATATATATATATATATAGAGAGAGAGAGAGAGAGAGAGAGAGTCGGGATCTACTGAAAACCTATGCTTTGCTGAAAACTAAAAACTACAAGTCCTGTCTTAAAAAATGGGTACATATAAAATTTATAGAGGTATATATTACGATTAAAGGGGTATGCGTGCTTCGTTCTACATCGAAGTTGTGCTTCTAACATAAAATTGTCAATATTTTACAAAAATGTCATTAATGAAAGCAGACGTACCCCTTTATGAGTCCTATGTACCCCTTTTTACTTGATTTTCATAATAAAAGTATGCATCTTTTAAAGCGTACCCCCATCACTTGGTTTTCTGAATATATGAAAGTATAAGGATATACTTTCATATATTTCTTATCTCTTAATTGTTCATTATTGTTAGAATTTATGAAAATATATCTTTATATTTTCATTATTCAGATTTCATATAAATATCTTTTAGATAGCTTGTACTTCCTCCATTTCACTAAAGATGTTACACTTTTTTTTCACGCGTATCAAGGGAGTGATCTAAAGATGTAAACGAAATTTTAATACAACCAAGAATGAGATTTTATATGGCGTGTCCTAAAATTTCGTCGAAAAATTTGCTCGTTTACACCATTAAATCGCTCCCTTGATATGCGTGAAAAAAAAGTGTAACATCTTTTGGGAAACGGAAGAAGTATATTTTTTAGTTATAGTTGTTACCTAGTTAATAGGATGTGAATATCTTTTCTATCCTAGAGTATATATGATTAGGTTGTAACAGTTCATCATTAAGGAACATATTATCTTCCAATTATCGCGTTAATACTTAATATCATACAATTCTAAAGTAATGTATCAATGCAAATTTATGTACAAACTACAAACAAGCCATAATAGTAATATGTTGGTATAAAAGTTTTGAGAATGACTTCATTTTGGTTTTCATACATGTTTATACTATATATTTCACCTGAGAAAATTGATATTTCTATTTCCTTCCTTTATCTTCTTTCTTAAATTTACACAAAAATCATTACCAGCTTTAAGCACCAATAGAGTCAGGCTCTTCTGAGTTCCTTCGCCTAGCGGAAACGACCCCTACTATTTATAATATAGCAAATAAAGAGATTGAGCGTTAGGGCTACAAACGAGTTGAGTCGAACAAAGTTTTAAGTTGTTCAAGCTAAGCTTAATTGTAACTATTAGTGTTCGAGCTACCATAAGCTCGAACAATCTTCTAAAAATCTTGTTTGACCATAGCTCGTTAAGAGTTAGACTTGTTCAAGCTTTGTTCACGAACGTGCTTTTAGCTTTTCAAGTTTGAGCTCGATCTTAAAGAAGCTTTAATTCGAGCTTGATTAAACGAACAAGCCTCGAGTTGAATTTCAGGCTAATGATTTCAAAGTTTTTATATAATCAACGAAATTTTTTTCTTCACTTTTCAAAAAGTAGCAATGACCAAATTTATTCACTTATGTACAAAAACAATTTGCATCTTTTTAATGTTTAAATTCTAATTCAAGATGTAAAGAATTAGTTGAATAGTTTTATAATTTCAATAGTGTGTCGTTTGAAGGGTTTGCGGACGAATTAGTCACAAATAGGAAAAATTGGCAATAAATACCTAGGTTTAACCTCTTTTCTGGAATAAATACCTAGGTTCTTTTTTTATTATATATAAACACCACACTTGCTTCATTTTTTTAAATCAATACTAACTAACGGAGTAGCCCAAAATTTTAACACAATTTGACTAATTATAACACAGATTCCATGTTTAAGGGTCCCACAACATCAACTATATATAACTACCCTTAATTTCATTCATTTCTCCAACTACCATGTGCAATCTATATGTTAAAGTTGGTCAATTTCCGTTAAGTTTTTGGGCTAATTCGTTAGTTGGTATTGATTTAAAAAAAGAAGAAGCAAGTGTGGTACTTTTATATAATAAAAAAGAACATAAGTATTTATTTCAAAATAGAGGTTAATCCTAGATATTTATTAATAATTTGTCCTCACAAATATTAACGAGTCGACTCATTTACATAACGAGTTTTATATTTTTGTTCAAGTTTGTTTATTTACTTAACAAAAGAATTTTGACCGAATTTATTCGCGACTCGACTCATTTACACTCCTAATGAGCGTGTGGTAAGAAATTCGACCCTTAATGCGATTCACCTCATATTGGAGGCTCCAAACTCCTTTAGTCAACTACTTTGATTCAAACTGCCTCCCTTATGCTTCCTATGGTGGAATTCATTGAACTTAAATTGGTCCTTCCTTTCCTTTTGAACCTTTACATGTCTGCATAGTATTCTTCCATTTATCATGTGTCTAAATTAAATCTTCTCGATTAGTGGTAAAGAACATGGAGAACAAGTAAAGAATTTTCTCATGAAATCCCACCATTAAATATTCAACTAAGAAATTCTTAGAAGCATGGCTCTCCTTTGAACAGCTGGAGTATCAATTCATGTCACTTTGTCTGAAACGCTTTACTTTTGAAGATCTTTTTCGCCCTATTCTCCAGTTCTCCACTTATCAAATAATTAAACACAATTTTTATAATAGATATGGTAACAAATAAATAAGTGCCGAGTACAAATTTAAAGTTGCTAGCATCTTTTCTGGTGCCTTAGTAAGAAACGTTTAAACAATATGTGTAGGGTTCCTTTCTTGAAACTTATACACTATGTTTTTTTTTTAATTGTTATCCGATCCATTTATCTTTGATATATTCAGATTTAACTCGCATTGTGCACCTGATTTATAGAGTTATAGTATGTGAGTCTTCCAACCAGGATTTCTACATACCCAAAGCGATATAAAATTGCGTGCTTTGCCAACGCCATGTTGGTTGTATACTCTTTTTTTTAAGGGAAAATTAATAGGAATAATCCGAACTATTGCCTGTCTTCTATAATTAATCCCACCTTTAGTAATTCCCAGAATAATCTTAAGTATTTAGGGTATCTTCCCATATTAGTCCTAGGTTAAAGGATAACCTGATAAAGAGGTAAAAAATAACATGTGGCACAATTCTATTGGTTTAACAAATAAAAGAAAAAAGTTTAAACAAAATCCCCCACCCCACCCAACTCTTCCCCTGCAAACACCCTTTCCCCCCCTCCCACCCTAGCTAACCCTCTCCCAGCCCTCAAAACCACCACAACCTGAAATCCACCGCCCAAAAAGTCACCATCCCACCGACTAAATTGCACCGCACCACCAAAGCCTAAAATCCTCTGCCTAATTCGCCCACCACCCCACCGCCTAAAGTGCACCATCACCGCCCTAGCAAAAAACCAGCCTCCACCACCACAAAAAATCGAACCGCCACCATCCCCCAGCGAAAAACGAGCCACCACCATCACCCTAGCGAAAAACGAAACCACCACCACCACCCCAGCAAAAATCAAGCCACCCCATCAAAAATTCAGCCATCACCAGCGAAAAACGAGCCACTAACCGCCTATAACGAGCCACCAACCGCCTTACCAACCGCCAATTCGAGCCACCAACGTCCCACATCGAAAATTCGAGCCACCAACGTCCCACTTCGAGCCACCAACCGCCGATTCGAGCCATCGCCCCCTCGAAATTGACATAGAAGATGTCGAAGGTGGTAGTGGTAGTGGACATGGGGCGAGAATTGATGGAGGTGGTGCAATTTGGTGGAGGTGAAGGCTGGAGAGGGGGAGGGGGATTGGTGGTCAGTGGCGAAGAGGAGGGGAAAGGGGTGGGAGGATTTTTTAGTTTTATTTTCTTTTTGTTTTATTTATATTTATATTTTGGCCAACTGATCTGTGACACGTGGCCACTTAGAATGCTTTAATAGGTTGCTGGTCAAGTGAGACTATTTTGGGAAGAGTGATAAAAAATTGGGATTATTTTCAGAATTAACAAAGGTGGGATTAAATAGGGAAGATGACCAATAGTTTGGATTATTCTTGTTAATTTTCCCTTTTTTTAATATGCATATTCAGTTAATACTTTCTCCAATTACTTTTTTATCCTCATAAACTAAACCATAGTTGGTTTGGAATCCCAATTCATGATGAGCAGTATTTCTTAATTGAAAGGTCCAATTCTCCCGAACTCTATCATTATGATTTTGTTATTCACAACTTTCATTCTTTTATTTTGTGCATCGCACGGGCCTCTATTACTTCTATATGCCAACATTTTATTTGGGGATATTTCCTGAGGTACCCCCGGGGTTAGGGCTAATTCCTCGGGTACCCCTCTCATTTTCGAGCTAGCTGAGATGCCACCAACGTCAATATTTGCTTCTTAAATGCCATTACTACTAACACCGTTAACTTTTCTGTTAACTTTCTAATTTTAATTCAATTTTCATTTTAAAAAACAGAAAAAAAGAAATTAAAAACCCCAAAACCCTCCCCCACTCTCTCTCCTCCCCTCCCCAAACCCACGACCCACCCACCAACCCCAACCCAGCCACCCCTTCCACCCTTCCCCCTTCCCTGAAACCGCCCCACCACCCCTTCCCCCTTCCCTGAATCCGTCGCACCCAACCACCCTAAATCGAACCCCACCCAACCACCACAACCAACTCCTTCAGAAGACAGAGCGCTTGAAATCACATAGCGCTTCGTCAACTTATAAGTACAGTTTCTGCAATAAAAATGGACATCTCCTTCAGAAGACAAAGCCTTGAGATCTACTCCAAACACAAACATTCACTAATAGTACCAAATTCATCTCCAATTCCAGTATTCAATTCAGAAATGAAAGATGAAACAATTGGATGATCAACAGGAAGAAGAAGAGGAATCTGAACTTGAATATGATCTTCTGAAGCTCTGAAATTGAGCGGAGAATCGAGGTCGACTAAAACCCTAGGTAGCGGAACTAAGAGAGAGATTGACTTTGGCGGTTCATTATGATTCCATGTTAATGAGAGAAGTGATTTTTCGAAGATTAAATCGACATTGAGATGATTGCAATGAGTGATTGGATTGAAATTTGGGGAAAAAATGAAGAGTTTGAGCAGAGGAAGGTGAGATTGAGCTTCCCAGGTGTACCGCCATTTTCTAAGGCTTTGGTTTTCGAAGGACATCTTGTCTCTCTCTCTCCCGCCTTCACTTCTTTCTGCAGAGCTGGGTTTCAAGGGACGGGGAGGGTGAGCTAGTGGTTTAGGTTAGGATTGCAGGTGGTGCGACGGATTCAGGGAAGGGGGGTGGTGGGGCGGTTTCAGGGAAGGGGGAGGGTGGAAGGGGTGGCTGGGTTGGGGTTGGTGGGTGGGTCGTGGGTTTGGGGAGGGGAGGAGAGAGAGTGGGGGAGGGTTTTGGGGTTTTTTTTCTTTTTTTTCCTGTTTTTTTAATGAAAATTGAATTAAAATTAGAAAGTTAACAGAAAAGTTAACGGTGTTAGTAGTAATGGCATTTAAGAAGCAAACATTGACGCTGGTGGCATCTCAGCTAGCTCGAAAACGAGAGGGGTACCCGAGAAATTAGCCCTAACCCCGGGGCTACCTCAGGAAATATCGCTTTTATTTATGATATGTCAAAACTTTAAAGGCTACACTCTTTCAAGGCCCATATTCAAAGGACTCAATTTCACAAACTTTCATCACCCCTTCTTCCTGCCATTCCCCCCCCCCCAACACCACCACCACACAATTTTTTGCTAGGATGAGGAAAAAGCCATGAACTTTGGAGAATGCTCCAACTAAGCTACTCAATATCCTCATGGATTAGAATTTTAATACTTAAGATTTGTACTAGAAATTTAGGTTTTCAAGTTAGGTTCTTTTGGACAATATAATGTTCAATTAAGTTTAAATATACCCTTATATATAAGCACAACTATATAAAAAAATATTGTCCTCCTTCTTCAATTAACAATTATCTAATGCTAATTTGCTTTGGCTTCTATTATAGGAAGTAAAACTATTTTATTGTTAGGTTATATCGTAAACTCAAAGTTCGTAACTCAATTCCTGAATTTTGATGTAAACACCACATATTCACAAGAATGACAACTTGACATTACTCTTTGCCTTTTCTAATAAAGATTAGGAATAAAAAAAATTAGTTAAAGGATTAGAAACATCAAAAAGCTTATTTAAAAGAAAATTTAGTTTGAATTTGCCCTCTTTCTTTTATGGGCAAGTTGATTTTTTTTTTCCTCTAGAAGATTCTATATTCTTTTGCTTTCTTTCCAATTTTAATCAAAGGAATGATGTACTAGGCATGTTTTCGAGTATATAATGTGATTCCATTGCATACAAAGATGCCAAAGTTAATAGGACCCCTTTTAATAATGCCCAAGATGTTGACTATGTTATGAGTTTCGAATTTGTGCATTTGGTGTACTTAGTTGATTCTATGGCAATATGGCATAGCAATTTTGCTCTTATACACTTCCTCATAATTCATCTCCTAAATTGTACCATTTAATATCCTGTTGCAAAATCAACCGCTAAAATAAGAATGTGGTTCTTCTAAAAAGGGAATAGAACTATAGAAGCATTTTCTTTAATTTGGACAAATTATATTCGAATGCACCTTCCACCTTGAAGGAGATGCAATTTGTTGGAACAAAAATAAATATGACATCACCTCGCTCAATCCTGCACATATTAATATGCTTTCCTCAATGCTATATGATTGGGTTATGGTAAGCCTATTCTTTTTCCATCATATAATTTGTTCGTTAAGAATTTTCGTATTCTTGAGCTCGTTCCAAAATGATTAAGTGTCTCATTTTTACTAGGTTAAGTATGTCACAGCATGCAAAACTCTTTATTAATTACTACACGGATATTGTTACTACCATTTATTTATTTTGGGTCTAAATAAGGGTAACAAGTCAAATAGGTTCAATATTGACAAAATCAAAGTCTCATAACATATAATAAAGTCCAAGACAAGTTAGTGGCCCATAAAGACAAAAAGTCATGTGGAACTCTGGAAGCCCAAGGGACAAAATGTGGGATCTGATACTCTCATTTTACGTGAGAGAGAACGTGAAGGTGTTGACTTCTTAATCGCTCCTCCCACGATCTATGGAATGACGCCCTTTTCTATTTAAAGTGGGTATATTGAAGATTGAAAGAACGTGGTAAAGCTGAGCAGCAGTAAAATTACCTTCAATGTCGTCTATAAAAGGGGGACTTCATCAACATCAAGAACACACATCAACAATCAACAACATTCTACTCAGTTTCTTAGCTCTTAAGTTTTAGCGTAGCATCGTTAGCATAGCTGAACATTAGTATGTTCTAGAATCTTTGATTTCTTTCCGTGCGGCAAGAAAGAAGACAATATCCTTGTCCTTCTTCAAACTTCTTTATGTCACATTTTTTTTCATAAAAGTTCGTGTAAAACTGAAATTGATGCATAAATCAATGAGATGACAAATTTCTAAGGGTTGTTGTTTATGTCTTTAATGCTATCTAATATTACTCGTTTTATATATTATTTTTGCATACTATTTTATCCATTTGTAGGTGTGCTTGCATTAGTGAGGATACCTTGTTTTTAAGGGAGTGTGACCATTAAGAGGGAATCATCTCCGCGATACTTGGGATCATCTTGCGACGAGATATTAATGGCTTGTTGACATCTTTTGTTCCAACAAGTTATTGGTGACCACAGAAGAAGTAGACTGCTAATGTTGAAAGCGCTACAAGCAAAATGGCTAACACTCATTCTAACAAAAGAAGAGGTGTCCGAGATGAACGTGGAGTCTCAAACTCTTCCCAATCTCATCCTAATAATCCTAATGAAAGGAATGAAGGAATTAACCCTTAGATTCTAAACAATAGGATTGAGGAGGTACCTTTACTCGAACCTCCTGGATCTATCCAACCTAAAGAAGATGGTTTCTTAGTTAGAGTGGAAGAAGAATTAGAGGATTGAAAGTGAGTTATAGAGATACGTATTTATCTAGTTCGATCGATATCTATCTGAATCAAATGCATTCTACATATATTAGTACCATCAGACAACTCCTAATTGAATCTAGAGAAAGTCATAGGCAACACTTTGCTTCTCAATATAGGGACATTATTAAGAATATGCTAGTCTTACTAATATCACTAGAAACATTATAAAAGTAACTAGGGATGTCATGACTGCCCAAGTAGACAGAATCATTTTGGAAATATATGAGGCACTTAGTGCCACCAATATACCATTATCTAGACAAATAGATGAAGAAGTCGTTTATCAACTAGAGCCTCTAGTTCACAAAGCCGTAAATGAGCAGATTCTAATAGCTATAGAACAAAGCTTTACCCCAACTAGAATTACATATGATGTTCCACAAAGAGAGAACACCAACTTGTCTCCAATTCAGTTGCATAAATCATAGATTTACAAAGTTTCACCCAACACCAAACTAGGTATAATCCTACCCCAGATGGCCAAGGAGGTGGCATGAAGCCCACTAGAAGGAACAAACTGTTAGGAATGGGGGTCAAAATAAGCTCGCCCGATTGCGCTAATGTACAATTATTTTTTATGGTTTAACCCAATATGGGGTTAGAATATGAAATGATTGGTCAAATGGACGATCATTCCCATAATGTTGTCCAAGGAGGAAGAAGTAACCTTCATGATTATCCTCCTTATCAACGTATATACGACAATCAAGGTGGTTTTTCTCCTAACACATATGCTCCTAATTCGCAAAATATACGCAACAACCGCCATCGCCAACGCACATATACACATAATCCTAATATGTAGCAGCACACAGCTCATGCCACTCTGTCTAAGGGTATGTAGTCTATGGGAAACACTACAAATGATCCATATAATGATTAAGATTATCCTTCCCCCCTCCTAAAGTTAAACCAATTATGTGTAATCCTCGAGGTTGATAGGAAGATCAAGAGAGTAGACCTCAAAGGCCTCTTGTCCTAACAAGTCCTTACCTGAAATAGATTGATAGGGAATATCCCTTTCCTAGAAGATTCACTAGTATTTTTACATTGTTCTCAGGAAAAGATGGGAAATGAGCTGAAGAACACTTTATTAGATTTAATATGCAATGTAAAGAAGCGGGAGATTATGACTATTTGAAACTGAGGCTATTCGCAGGGTCCCTATTAGATGTTATTTTTGATTGGTTCCTCCGTCTAGCTCCAAGACCTATAAGTAATTGGCAAGAGATGCATTGATAATTTAGTTTAGGAGACAACCAAGTGCGACCTTGAGTCCGTTATCTAGAATTGCCAAGAGTCCAAGATAACTTGTAAGTGATTATCTGTATAGATTTAAGGATGCTAAAATGTGATGCCACATCAATGTATGCGATCATAAGGTCATGTAAATGGAACAATATAATATGGCCTAACTCATGGTTTATAACTAAAATTCAGTCATGCTCGTTTTAAAGACTTTGTTGAATTATCCTATCAAGTTTGTAAGTATGAGCAAACACTTCAAGAAGGTAGTGGAGCAAACATCAAGCTTTAGTTGTATATGGAGAAGAGGAAGCCTATGTGTTTAGTGCTGAAGTAGAATTTGTTGAAGTACTTTAGTCAACTCTTTACATATGTCCAGTATTAGAAAAAGGAGAGTTCACGGCAACCAGATATTTAAGAACTGGCTAGAAAAGGAAATATACTTTTAATCTTGACAAATGTGATCAATTGTTTGACTGATTGTTGTCTAATAAAAAAGTGATAAATCGAAGACTTGTGATGAAAAGTGCAAAAGAACTTAAAGGTTTTGCAGATTGAGGGCATGTTGGCTTTAGACTTGGTATGATTTGGCAAAAACATGACGATTTGGTATGATTTGTGTTTAAGGTATCAAAAGAGCTAAAATATTGATAAAGCAACTCAAAGACAAATTGAAAAAGAAAAGGATCATTAGAAGACAGTTTATAATTTAACATTTTGTGGACTAATGAGAGACTACACCAAAATAATAATGGAATTTTTTTGGATTTGATTGAAATGCTAAAAGTGTTTGACCTGTTATCCAAGAACATGTTTGACGTATTATTAATAATGATATTCACGTCCATTATTTCGGTCATACCAACCAAATAAATTAATAATTTTGCTTGCTTCTTCAAATACAATTGAAATTATACAAAAAATTAAAGCAAGCAAATTATCTTTTGGTGGTACTCGATTGCACTCCGGATGCAAGCAAGTCACCAAGAGAAAATTTCATTTGAGATATGTATAAGATGTTTCCTTAAATTGTGTTGCGGATTTTTTTTTGAGATTTTTAAATGTGAATAATACAATTGACCTAGGACTTTTTAATACTTTGTAAAATGAAAATCTTGATCTTGATATATGTGATGTGTGAGGACAAGTCGATGATGATGGCTCAAATATGAAGGAAAAAACCTAGGAGTACAAAAGAAACTCTAACATATTAATCATAGAGCTTTTTATACTTTATATAGTTTTCATAGTTTTAACTTGACACTATGTGGTTATGGCTAATATTTGTGAAAAGCTAAAGATCTTTTTGGTATCATCCGATAAATTTATACAATTTTTGCATATTCTACTAGGAGATGACAATCTTGAAAGATGATGTAAAGGGATTGACTCCAAAGCCATTGTCATCCACTCGTTGAGAGAGGCACGTCGATAATGTCAACGCTATAAGATCTCAAATATTAGAATACCGATAAATTTTATATCAAATACCTGAAATTGATAATGACTCTAAAATTAGAAGTGAAGCTAAATCATTATTGTTCAATTGCAATAATCATTTGGTTTGAAATATTATGTTCTATAATGTGGTTAGCAAGATTTTGCAATTAAAGGATACTAGAGTCAAATGCATGTAACACCTCCGCAATCGCTCCTTTAACAAACCTCTATAAAACATAGAAACTTCAGAGATGTTACACCACACATGATAATACGTAAGGCTAATCAGAAAGTACAACGGAAGTCTTTTAAAAATATAACTTGAAATACTTTAATAGAACTGAAATATGAAATCCAATAAATGAGTTAACAACTCGAGAACTACCCCATAGTAGTTCCTTATTCAAAACAAACATAAACCAAAATATCTTTATTGAATTAAGTGTTTATGCACTAAAATTCCCATCCAGATGCTATTGATTCCCATGCACAGCAATACCTGTACTTGAAACGCAACCACTAAGATATGCTCGTCATTCACAAATACATTCATGAATGGGTCGTCACAGTGTCATTGAGGTAAAACAATAACCAAAAACAAATAAAACACATACATCAGCAACGCTGAGTACATAACACTACTAAGCTGATGCAATAAATAATAATGCATGCAATCCTCAAATACTTCTGCTAGCTCTTTTTATGATACTATATGCAACAATAAATAACTTAACTGACTAAATTCATTCTTTAATATATTGGCAATGAACGGGCACCGTTCTCCACTTGGAGTAATATACGGGCTACTATTTCTTGTGTAAGAGATCCCACACCACTTACTAATAAAGTAAAGTTTCATGAACTTTCAATAACTGACTCGAGAAGTACACGCTTGTTAGTGAAATGAAAGAGAGTGAGAGTGAGCCCATAGAGTCAACATCTCTATAGGAACACTATGAATGACACCTAGTCCGCTCGAAAATAACAGCAATAGCACCGTCATGCTATGCTAATGCAGGAGTATAGTTCCACACTAACTTCCCCTTATGTTCAATACTCATGTGGAATCCTACCCAGGAGATTTATTTGCCAAAAGTCCGATATGTGACACACATAAGACTACTAACATATTACGCACATAAATTATTTTCTTATCTTTCTTTAATAAGTGATAACAAACAAGTACCACAAACAACCTCAATTCTCATTCTTTCTAGCTCTTGCTCAACCTCTTACTTAAATGACTCCTTGAGTCCTTTTCTTTATTACTTAACGATCCATGATCCAACCAACTGAGTCCTCGCTCAATGGTTTAACTAGTTGTGGGTCCTTGCCCAATAACTTTAAGTACCAGTGAAACCTTGCTCAATACCTTTAACTATTCATGAGACCTTGTTCAATCAAATAAACTACTCATGAAACCTTACTCAATAAATAAACTTTCATCATGCTCAAAAGGAATAACATTAATAGCTAGCATGATTCTCAAATGATAGGAATAACTCAAAAGTTTCATTCCTAGTCTCCTTTTTATGTTCACAACATAAACCTCAAACAATCATAAGGCATAAGCCTCACCTTACTCCTCATGTTGAACGAATAATCCTTATAAACCACTAATGTCAAAGGTCAAAGTATATGTACCTTGTTATTACACTGAAATCACCAAACAAAAATTAAAAGCCTCAAATGATTTTATAATGCTTGGAACCTATCAATAACGAAGTACTAATAATTAGTACTTAACAACATATAATTCAAGGGAACTAATATATAAAAATTATCCTTTAAATAATAGTAATAAATCTGACTTTTATTTTGAAACACCCTAGAAACTCTTTTAGTTCATAAAACTTGAAAACCTTTACTAGTAGATAAAACACACTACAAACTAATGTTTAAAACCTCATAAAAACTAATAGTTTGTTAATTAAAATACAAAAGTAAATTAATTAATAAAAATAAAAATATACTTCCTTCGTTTCTTTTTAATTGTAACAATTGCCAAAAATGAAAACATCAAATTAATTGCAACAAATGTTTTTCTTTCCTTATATACAAGTCATTTCTTTCTATCTCTCTCTCTTTATCACATGCCCCACAATCTCTCTCAATACCTTTCGCACTCACACCAAAATTTTGCCTATGAGTCTACTCACTTGAGTTTGTTGCAATTAAAAGGAAACGGAGGAAATATTTTTTAAAAAAATTATGTGTGGTTTAAACCACACAACACAACCAACACAAAAATGCAACCGGCTGACTACCAACGAAACCGCAACACCACTGACCCCTGGCATCGACCCTAGGTGGAATCGCGGACCACCAACCACACGACTCCCGGAAAAGCGCAAGAAGAGCCAACGAAAAAGGGGGAAAACAAAAGAAAGAAAAAGAGAAAGAAAAAAGAGAAAGAAAAGGGAAGAAAAATAAACCCTTTGCTTTTCTTTGATGATTGAATGATCCTACTATAAAAATTGAAGAAAACTAAATTAGGAACTTGAATCTATGGAGGAATTGAATGAAGAATAAAACTAGGGTATGAGAGAGAAGAGAGAAAAGAGAAACTCTAGAAACTCCTTGTGAGATGTTGGCTAGTAAATGATGGAAGAAATCCTATACGCTCCTTTTAATTAGAGAAGACCAAAATACCCTTAATGAAGAAATTACCAATATACCCTTCTTGCTAAAATTAATAAAATACCCTTTTTTTTTACTGAAAATACTAATTTTTAAATAGGTTTAATACTTCAAAGATGATTAAAATTATTTAATTAAATACTCAAAAACATGGGGATTACAATTCACGCGAAGCGTGTGAAAGGGTTTAAAGATTTAATCTAACTAATTGTCAAATTAGTAAAACAATTAGGATGTTTTTTTCCTTTTTCCTTTTTCCTTTTTCCTTTTTTCTTTTTTGGTGTCCACCCCCTTCCCTTATATAATAGAGATGCTTATTGATATTGTCATTAGAAAAATAAAAGAATGGATTTGTTTTGTTAAGAAGTATAGAAAACTTGGTTTTAATGATGCATTGGATAGTGCAAAAAAAATTTCATGCGTGAAATTAGAAGAAGAAAAATAATTTGATGAGAATTTGAATCATCAGTTGCTTGCTTCACTATCCGAAGCATACTTTAGAGTTATTATTTTCTTTATCTTATTGATCAAGCCATTGCATCTCTATAGAATGTTTCAGCAATACCTAGAATATGAAAATATTTTTGGTTTTCAACAACGGAGTGGCACGTTGGGTACGCAGCCGTGTCACTAATGTTCCTAATGTGGAGGAGGGATTTATGAGGTATGGGGTCCCACCACATGAGCCACAACAAGAATTTAAATTTTGGGGGGACTGTAAACTTTGAGCGACCTTAGAGTGACAAAACTTCACCTTTGTTTTGAACCACTTCCCTATAAGCAAGTGCTAGAGAGAATTTACCATTTGCCAAAAAGTTTGAGATTGGGATATCACATCAAGAAAGGTTAGGGGGGGGTTCAAGGTTTCCATTCTATCTGTGATGGTTCGAGGGATGGGGTAAGAAAGATTGGAAAAGGTCCAACGATTATTAACAAAACAACTATCAAGGGTTACAAGGTGGTTAAGCTTGTTTAGGGGTTCATGAAGTATAGAGGACAGGATCCTACACCAAGCCACTTATCATTCAACGATTAAATATTGGATCCATTACCAATAAATTATACTTCATCCGTCCCATATTAGATGATACAGTTTGATTACACACAAAGTTTTAGGAGTGTTATTTGACTACTTAATTGATATTGGTTTTAGTACATAAAGTACATGTTGGTGGGAATGTCATAGGGGTTTGGCTGCGTGGGTTAATAAATTAATTATATGTGAGACTCATTAATATTAAAGATAATATTTCTATTGTACTCTCATATCAGTTATAGAAGTTTATCAACTAATATGAGACGGACAAATAAAAAAAGTGCATTATCTAACATGGGACGAAGAGAGTACTAGCTTATTTATAAGTGAAAGTATTGGGTCAGACCGTCTGACCCAATCTTACCTGTCAGACGGAGTTCCTCCACCGACGCCGCTCCTTCCTTCTTCCTCTCCGCGGACACCACCGACCCCACCATGTCCGCAGCGCACTTCCTCCGCTGCAACAATTGATTCCCCCACCGCATCGCCGACGCACATTCATCATACTCGCTGCTGCTCAGCGTTTAGCTCAAGTCATGGCTTCTCAAACCACTAACGGTGATGGTGGTGATGGTGATCGATGGTGGTGATGACGGTGATCTAATCTTTCAGTTGGTAAATATATTATGGGTGTTTCAGTTGTTATGGCAAATATCCCCATATTAAATATCAGTAGTTTCAGCCAGTAGTTTTTTTTTAAAGCGTTTTAGTTGTCAATAAGTGGAAATACATTTTAAGCATTTTTGACATCTTTCAGTTGATAATATTCTTTCAGTTCATTGGTCTATTCTTTCATTAACTTCAGCTTTGTTTTCAGTTATACATGAAAAACTAACTGAAAGAATAAGAAAACTAGCTGAAGATGAAAAAACATGTAAATGAAACAATAACAAAAACAACTGAATGAACAGAAGGTCCAACTAAACTTAAAACACGTCAAACTGAAAGAGCAAAAGGATCAATTGAACTTAAAAGATATCCAACTGAATGAACAAAATGTCCAACTGAACTTAAAATGCATCTAACTGAATGAACAAAATGTCCAACTGAACTTAAAAGACATCTAACTGAACATAAGACATATCCAACTGAACAACTAAAATCAAAATACATCCAACTGAAAAAAAATTGAAACCAACTGAAGTCCGTCTGACCATAGCTTATGGTAGACGCGTCTGACATAATACCTATATCCTATTTCATTCTATTTAATTTTAGAGAAATATTATATTTAGAACCGGCAAATTTAATATCCAATTCTTTCGGATCGAATTGATCCGATACCGATTGGGTCTCTCGAATCGGATATCTGTAGGCTGTAAGGCTATTAACCGACAATTAATCCAGAGTTGGTTTACTATAAGACGGTCTTAGGTTAAGCTTAACCTCAGACCAGCCCAATAAGGCTCAGGGAAGCCCATGACGCGCGCCACATGCTAAGCAGCCCAACCCAGTTGATTTTTCTAACTTTTCGACCCAAAACCTTAACTTTTTGCGTTTTTTAACTTTTCGCCCTAAAACCTTAACTTTTGCATAAAAATCCATAACTAATATCATATGTGGAATCGATAGCATTCACTCCATTAGCCCTATTAGTTATGGATTTTTATGTAAAAGTTAAAGTTTTAGGTTGAAAATTTTAAAAAACGCAAAAGTTAAGGTTTTAGGTTGAAAAATTAAATTTTAATTTTTCTGGAGTCCTTAGCGCGTGGCACGCGTAATTGAGCTTTTAATTGTCTTATTGGACTGATCTTACATTAAGAGGGCGTTTGGTTGGAAGAAGGGAAAGGGAAAGGAATCAAGAAAGGGTAAGGTAAGGAAAGGAAACTTAAACCCTTACTTTAAAACACTTGTTTGGTAAAACATAAGGGAAAGGGTTACAAATATTTTTTTATTTTTTTACTTTCTCTCCTCTCTCATCTCCTCCAGCAGCCACCGACACTCCCTGGCTTCTCTGTCCTTCCCTATCTCTTTCCGGGCTCTCCCGCTCCTTCTATTTCGCAGATCCGACCAAACCCTAGTGCCTCCGGCTGATTTCCATCGAAAACGGTGAGTTTTGTTGCCCTAAAACCACCATTTCCGGTCTCTCTGGGTTGTGTTCGACTTGTTTTGGTGGGTTTCGTGAAGGTTCGAGTGGCTAAGAAGGAGAGTGGGGGCATTTCGGTTGTGTTGTAGTTGAATCCGAGTGTTTTACGGTTTTTTCCGGCGCCTTTAGAGGGTTCTACGACGAGTGGAGTGAGATTGTGGTGCGACTGGGGTGGTTCACTGTGTCTTCGGGGTGGTGGCTCTGGGTGGTTGTTGTGGTTAGGGTTCACTGGGTCTTCGGGGTGGTGGTTCTGGGGTGGTGCGCTTGGGCGCTTGGGGTGGTTAGGGCGTTCTATGACAAGTGGAGTGATATGGGGTGGTTGTGGGGGAGGGTGGGTGGCGTGGGTGGTGGTTGTGGCCATGGTCAAGGTTGGTCATGGGTGGTTGTGGTGTAGAGGGATATGGGGTAATCCCCAAACCTTGGGGTAGGGTGGGGAATCAAGAAAGGGTAAGTAAAACTCTAATGTGGGTAAAGGGAATACAAAAAATCAACAAACAAACATCAAGTAGAGGTAACAAGAGTTTTCATTCCCTCTCCCTTACTTGAAGCCCCTCTCCAAACGCACCCTAGGTTTAATGTAAGACCGTCACTTTGCCATTAATCCTACACAAAAATTATAAATCCCCAAAAGTTGTGATGAGCTGATGACCTCAGTTGAAAAGTGTAAAACTGCAAAAATTGGAAGACTTTGAATGACAACGAAGATGGAGAGAGCAAAGACACTGTTGTTGAAGATCGTGGCTTTCTCTCTCCTCATCACTCTTACATTTTCCCTTGCCGATGATCCCCTTCTTGGATCAGCTCGTGTTGTTTTCCAGGTTTTTGCCACCACTGCTATACTCTTGATTCTTTCTCATTCTGTATTAAGTTTGATTATTACATTTGCTTTTTATCCTATAGTTTCTGCCCTTATGTTAGAAAGTATTAAATGACACTAGTGTATGTAATTATCATCTGGGTTTTTGTCAAATGACATAAATAATTGATCTTTATCATGCCTCATTGTGTACATTGTTGTTGTTCATAGTATACTTGGGAAATTTTGATGAAGAATGATTCGATTTTTATTTTCAATGCTTTGTTGTTATTTCCCTTTTGAATTCTTGTACCACTCCTACTGGTTTCGTATGTCGGATTTTCGATTATAATTGCCTTTTTTCATTACATTGCTGGTGAAAGCTCCATCAGGGTTTTCTTTAATGGCTGCTAAACTAAAGTGTCTTGATATAATCCACATCATATGGTGCATTTGCAAATGTACCTAAATGGAAGTTTGCAAATGTTTTTGATCATTAATTTATTAATAATGTGTTTGCTTTATGCTTTTGATTGAATCCTATTCATTTAACTTGAAAAATCGTGATCGTATGTGAGGATCAATTGGAATGAGCTTGTATGGACTAGTTAGGATTTTTTTTTAATACATTAGCCTGAGCTATATTATGTGATCTTAATTGAACTTATTTTAGCCCTTAACTGATTACTCGAACCTATTGGCTATTATGGACTTAATAGCCCTAAACCGCCATTACTTGATCTTATCTGCCTGAATTAATGTTATTAACTGATTCGCCCCAAACTAAATAATGCTAAACGAAACTAATTTCTAAGGTGTAAAGAATAGGACTTCAATGTGTTTCTCATCTTCAAATCGTAAAGCATGTGACTTTATCTTCAAATTGTACGCAGATGGAAAATTTCATTTCTTTTGTCACTGGTCTAATATTGTTTCTTTGTGATTGATTTATTGATATATGGAGTATGCTTAATGTGTCTGTCTCTCTGATGGATGTAGCTCTCCAATATCATATGGTAATGCACTTCTAAGATAGAGATTTTGAACATAGTGATCTTTTACTGTATGTGGGGTTTTCCAGGTGTGTGACTCTAATCAGAGCCAATTTGGTTTTCATGAACTTGGTTCTTATCCGGATAATACCTCTTCTTTTAATATGTTTACTTTGTCTTTTGACCTTAACATAGTACATAATTTTGCTTCTTGTACGTTACCCATCATAGTCCTGTTGCTCTTGTTGGTTCGTATTGCAGACAAATTATGGAGATGTAGAGTTTGGTTTTTATCCTACTGTGGCCCCCAAAACGGTTGAGCACATCTTCAAACTCGTTCGCTTGGGATGCTATAATACTAATCATTTTTTCCGGGTAATGATTTGTAATTCTGGATATGTTTGGTTGCGTTGAGTAGCTAAAATTTCCTTTTAGATGTAAAATGTCAACAAGTGAAGATTATATATTGAGACAGGTTGATAAGGGCTTTGTAGCTCAAGTTGCTGATGTGGTAGGAGGCAGAACAGCTTCAATGAATGCTGAGCAGAGGAAGGAAGCTCAGAAAACTGTTATCGGTGAATTTAGTAAGGTCAAACATGTTAGGGGTATCCTTTCAATGGGAAGGTAAAGTTAAGAGGCCTGCTAACTCCTTTTCCTTGTATGTTTTCTCTATTGTCCCTTAGGTGGCTCTGCTCAAGGTTCTATGATGTTTCTCCGTATTTTGGTTCGATAGTTGCATTCTGCTGAAACTTAGATCCATGAAAATGATTAAGAAATGAGCTGCAAATAGTCTTGTACCTTTTGCTCCTCTTCTTGGAAATTTTCAATTCCTTTCTACTCCGTAATTCATGTAAAGAACCACTTAAAGAGAAGGGTAGCATAGGAATTAGCATTATAACTCTGTTCGAAAGTAGCTTAAGGGAAAAGGCAGAAATTAGGTCGGGAGAGGGTAAAGCATGGAAAATATTGAAGGTTTATTTTAGTTTGATTAGATTTCTTTGGATAGAACAAGCCTCTCCAATGCTTAGAGTGTTAGCATCAAAGTCTCCATCTCCGTCTCTTCATTGTCTTCTATAGAATATCAGTTCATTACAGATCAACATAATAGTAATTGTATAGATCATTTATGCTGTTTCTATTTATTGCATTTCACTATTTCTATGTGGTATTTTTTCCATAGATTTCATAGTGCTACTATTATTGCTGTACTCGCAATTACTTTATTACAGGTATGATGATCCAGACAGTGCTTCATCTTCCTTCTCTATGCTTCTTGGTGATGCGCCTCATCTTGATGAAAAAGTAAGCTAGTTTCTGTAATTTCAAAATGTGGTTCCAAGACCTTATTTCTTATTCTTTGTTTTTAAAAAAAAAATAAGAATGGCTAATATGCTAGTAAATGGCTCAGTATGCAGTCTTTGGCAAAGTCACCAAAGGTGATGAGACATTAAGAAAGCTTGAGGAAGTACCTACTCGAAGAGAAGGCATGTTTGTAATGGTAATATTCTATATGCTCTCTTGATTTTCTTAATCAATGTGTCTATAATGCTAAACTTAAAAGCAGATTTATCAGTCATATATATTGTGTACACGGCGGATCTTCCTTAGTTAGACATGGCCCCTAGTAAACCCAACAATTTTTTTTTTCAGTGACTATATTATGACTAAATTGTTTTAGAATTATTTTTTCATTTTTTCCGATTTTGTTAAGTGTAGTCCGGTTAGCTCAATTCAATCTAGTTCATTGAAGTCAAATTCAAACGAAAATTGCAATGGCATACTCTCATTCTATATGCCATTATATTATGTCTTGAGGTTAATTTATGGCCATCAACAAATTTAGTTTTCTTTTGTTCAACTTGTATACTTCTATTTTCAAACTTACATACATATTCCTTCTGTAAACTCGATCAGTTTGATTTTTAATGGTCTTCAAAGAACTTATTTTTACATATAATATGATTTACGTATTTATGACAAAGTTAACATGATCTCACGCGATCCCCCCCCCCCCCTCTCTTATATATCAATGAGAGTTTGCAACAAAAATTGGTGAGTTTTTACTCTTGAAAAAGAAATATAATAAAAGAAAGGCATATGTAATATGCTACTCCTGTTGATATATTTTTTTATTTATAAAATCTATATGTTTATTAAGTAAATCATCTATATTTTTTTATTTATAAAATCTATTTGTTAATTAAGTAAATCATCTGGTAAAGTTAATATTACTTACAGTTTCTGTTAGAACCACATAGATTTTGTGGACTCTGAATACCTAAATAAATTGTTTGTTAGTATGAGATTAAGACATTTGTTCTTTTTTGTTTAGTTATTGTTTTATATATTAACTCTATTATGTTTCTCAATAAATGAACAATAAAATAGTATTTTGTGCTTTTGACGTTTTCTAAAGTTGTATGTTCGTATTTATATCATGCAGTCAAAATCTTAGTTTCTACGTTCTTGCTCTAAAAAATTTGTGGATGACTTATTTGAATTTCTAAAAGCCAAATTTTAAAATCGCATGCACGCGAAACAACACAAAGAACATACCTACGAAATACTACTATAAATTTTTGGTAAATATATATCTGTTAAATACACAAATACATCACAAACATATATTATTCCACGTAGTATTTAGATCACATGTTCTAAAAAATTGGCCAGAACAATTTAAAATTTGTGGCATTGGTTGAAGTAGAGGTGGCCATTGGGCGGGTTGGCCCTGACCCAGCCTTGAACCGATCCGGCATAAAACCGGTCCGATCCTAAACCGGAAAAAATCAACCCTGAACCGGCCCGGCCCGGTCAAGGAACTGGTTCGGTTCAGGTTCATGTTTTCAAATTTCAGAACCGGTCCTAAACCGATCCTAGCCCTGAACCGACCCTGACTCGACCCGTTCTTGAACCGGCCCTTGAACCGGTCCTTGAACCGCCTCTAAACCGTCACTAAAACCCTATACCATAAATTTAAATCTTAAATTGTAACCTTATACCATGTACCCTAAACCGTATACCGTAATTAAAATCATAAAATTATGATTATTCTTATGAATGACTAGTGGACTGGTGAAGTATAAATTATGATTATGATTTTGATAAATGAATTATAATATGATTATGATTTATGATCTATGAAATTGAACTATGGTTATGATAAATAAACTTTAAATTATAATTATGATTAATAAACTATAAACTATATTTATGATTATGATTAATAAACTATAATATACGATTATGATTATGATTATGATTAATCATTAATGATTATTGGTTATTGGGAGTTGCGATTGGTGAAATTTCTATATGAAATTAGTATTTAATTTACTCTATGAGTTTATTTATAAGAATTATCCTTTTTAAATAATAAAAAAAAGATTTTTACTTAAGGTGCATTTCCAATATGGAAAAAAAATTGTATTAAAAAAATGAAATACCTGGCACTGAACCCTTCCTGAACCGCTTCGGGGGCGGTTCAGGTTTAGAAAAACATAACCCTGACCCAGCTTGAACCGACCCGGGGTGGTCTTAGGGTTGGGTCAGGGCCAAGTTTTTGTGTACCGGCCCGTATATAACCCAGCACTGAACAGGCACAACTCGGCCCGTGGCCACCTCTAGGGTGAAGTATGCTATATCTGCCTTTACTATCATGCCATCATTAGCCATTATGCCTAAATTTAATGGCGGATCTAGAAAATAATTATTGGGCGGGCCAAATTTATTTCATGATGTATGAAAAAAATGCTGTTTTTAACATTAGAGTTATGAAATATTGAGAACTATGAGAACAACTAATAAGAAGAAAGAAAAAAGAAAATAGTGACGAGAGACCGACATTTGTGACAAGTTGTCACGCTCACACTCATGGTGATGAGACGCATTAAAGTAGAAATTTTTTCACAATGGGATTCGATCCTTTGACGACCAGCGCGCTACTTTGCTTAAAATCCACAAGACCATCTTCGCTGGCGAGCATAATTGATGTTCAATTGGATATTACGAACTTAACAAGTTTTATTTTGATGGGGCGGGCCATGCCCCTGCATGCCTTACCTTGAATAGTATAGCCCAATGTTTAGAAAATTAAAGAACTCCAAAAGTTCGTTTCGTCATTTGATGTTGCATGTTGTTTGATGTGGCTCGCGATAAGGAGAAGTGGTTGGTTTGCATGTAATCTCGTGAATAACAAGGTTCAACTTATGGAACTTAATGCATCGAAGACAACTTTATTTTTGTTCGTTTATACACCATTGCGAGATTCTACATAAACACAATATCGATTAAAAGTCAAAACTATCTTATTGAATATGTAAATCCAATCAACATTTCAAAAAAACTAAATATTAACCCATCCATAACTAGTATAGTAATATGTCTACTTGTAATCAATTATAAATATAACCAAACAATTTGGGTTTAACGATATAAATCCTATCAATATAATATTATATGTTATATTCAAATTTCACTACATCCCTGCCTAGTATTGGACCAATTATAACATAGCGACCACCATGTTTTAGCGTTTGTTACTTAGACACGGATTAAGTGTCTACTCCGATGCGAGTGTCGAAGGGTCAGACTCGGGCATTTTGTAGAAAAAGTCAAGTTTTGAGTGCAAAACAAAGTATCCAATTGTCGTGTCGGAACACAACACAACACAATTTTTGAGGTAAATGAGGGTGTCGAAGTGGCATAGAGGTTAGGTATACGACCCATCATTGAATTGATCTACCTTTATTTGAAAAATCAGCCTTGCAAATAGTACATCGTTTATGGCTTTGTGCAATATGTCCATTTTAAACTCCAACGATGATATACCTTATTCTCCTCTTCGAGGATCTCTAAAAACTTATAACTTTTTCTTAAGTGTAATAAACTCTCTAAAGTGAATAACTTCCTTTAGTTTTCTACTCCTCGTAAACCTTTGGAAGCATAGACAATTTAGACTATACTTTATTAGGATATGTTAAATAATATCCATGTTTATTTTGTTTTCCATATTTGACGTTATGGTACTAAGAAATAACTTTGATAATGATATCAAGTCGGGCAATTTTTTCAATGAGATTGTAAAATGAAAATCCTTGAAGGGATTGCAGGCTATATTTTTCCTGAGACCTGACCTTTCCAGTTTTGAATGTTCTTATATGGATCATATGTTTAAGTTAGTTTTGGCTACTCTATATACCACATCTTCTGGGGTAGCTGTTCTTTGGTCCACAAACTATCACTTTGAGCATGAAAACGATGCTTAGTTCAGTCAATAAAACCCCTAATCAATTTTTTTGTTTTTGTGTGAGGCTTGATTTCCCTTATATTTTGACGAATTTATGTTGTGTCGTACTATCAAAAGCCTGGATCTTGGAATTTAATATATTTAGTGGAGGCATCTCGGCCCTGGTTCTGTTTTATTTTCCTTGTATTCTATCATGGGTTGGGGGAAGGAGCCATCTTGAAAGTTAATACTTAAGTTGATGGTTTTAGTTTCATATTGTAGTCCCTCGTTACTGTGAAGAGAGCAATGAAGATCAGTTTCTCCTTTAACATGAACTTGTGCGGTTGGCCAAGTCTGAATGAATTGTGGATACATTCTGGAGTCTGACATTAATTGCTAGGTTTCTAGGCTAGTAGGCTACATAGGTCAATAATCAATAGTGTGATGTCTTTTGAAGTTTTATTCAAGTCTTGTAAGTGTCGAAAAATTTTCGTTTATGTTATTGATTTTTATTCATCAAGATCTCATGGAAGTTGACTTCTATATATTTTAATCTTGGCTTTATTCCTTGCTATTCTTTCCCCAGCCTGTGGAGCGGATCACAATCTTGTCTTCTTACTACTACGGTGAGGATTGATCTGCATTCCCCCTAGCATTAAGTATTTTTTTTTTGCCTAGTCTACTTTCAATTTTTCTCAAAAACAAAATGAGATTCTGCCATACTGCCCTTTGTATAGACTAAATATATTGTTCTTACTGCTAGAGGTAAATAGTGAAACGTGTGAAGAAGAGAGATCAATTTTAAAAAGACGTCTTGCCGCTTCGTTTGTGGAAATTGAGAGATGGGTAATGTGACCCACCATTTTATTGAATTTTGCCTTGTTTCATTGTGATGAATTCTTACACCTTTCTTCTTGTTATCTTTCCTTTGGCAGAGAATGAAGTGCTTTCCATGATTCAGTATGGAATATTGAGAGGTCAGTGATGTTTAGGCTACTATGTTGTGCTTCTTGTGTGATAATTGAAGAAATATATGATAAAGTTAGGAGCTAAATAGAGAATGAAGGGGATAAATCTCATAACTCGCAGGTGATAAGGCATTTGAAGTGCGCAACCGAAGAGAGTAAGGTTAAGCGATAGATTAAAAACATCCTGAGAAGTTTTGTCCATAATATAAAACTTATACGTACAATGACTTATTTATATAGAATCATTGACTAACAAGTGTAAATAAAATTCTAACACACATCTAGAAGATTCCCAAAATAAAACAATAAAACTATTAATCCTAATTTAAAGTTCTATTACGTGTAAATAAATAAACATGTACAAGGCAACTGAAAAGCTAATTCCTGAAATTTTTTTATTTAAACAAAACTTGATAAATAAAAAATAATAGTAAAAGGCAACTGAAATCCCAAGTCCTAGCAACTCTTTTGTTTAGCATCCTAAAAAAAACTTAAGAAGGCAAGTCTTAATTATCTAAATCCAAAAACAAGTAAAGGAAACATGTCCAAATTAAAACCATGATGATGCTGCATCATTTCTCTTATCAAAACCCAAGCAACATAGTTCCCAAATTCTGATACAATAACCGATAGAACATTACAAAAACTCTTCTATTTAGCAGGATACATCATACCCAAAAGCTGTAAGGCCCATTTGAACAACGAATTTTTAGTAGGCCTTTTACTCCCCCATCAGCACTTCTTTTTTTCCTTATTATTTGACCGAACAGATGATTTACATTTGTCTCCTTGCATATGTGCCCACTGCCCACATAGTTGTGCTCACATGACGTGCTCGAGGATTGTAATGCTTATGGCTGAGAGAATTCCCTCTTTAGAAGAACAACATTTTTTTGTGATTATGTTTTTCTTGTCAGTTCTGCTGTCCAGATTATTTCTTTCTATTCAGAGATGAACTTCTTGCTTAGTTCTTTACTTTGCTAATCTAGGCTACTGCACTTAGAGTTGTTTAGCAAATTCAACTTCACTTAATGTAAAAAGTCTTGGTAAGCACTCTGATATTTGGGTGTGGTTTCTAATGACAATCATCTTGCAATTTATGTGTCAGCATTTACTTTCATCCTAGGGACCCCGACACTTGGTGTATATTACTTCTAGTTTCCTGTTAGGAATATGTTGAGGCCAACCACAGAAGTGATCATAATAGTACTCCCTGGATCAAATTATCAAATAAGTGTATATGTAGGATACAATTAAACTCTAGTCTAATAATAGTGATTTTTTCAGGATTGCCAATTTAGAAAAAGATAAAATATGAAATTACCATTCTCCTAGCATCAGGTTCAATTGTTGTATTTCTCTTTGGAAACTTTATAGGGTTTCATTTCGTATTTGATCTTATTTCTGTTCTCTCACTCACACACTCACTCATGTAGTGTAGCTTTCTTGATCATGCTCCTGTACTTTTCAAATATAAAGGTTAGATGCAGAGGGTGAGAGAATGGGTCAGCAAGTCCTGCCCGAGCCTTGCATCCTGTTCACCTATGCTAGGCATAAGGGAAAGGGCAAGTTTGGAAATGCAACGTCTGTTGGAATCAGTTGAAGGCCTAGGAGATTAAGCAGAGGGTAGCATAGGGAATTTAGTAAACAAGTTCATAATAGTGAGAGGAAGTTGTAGTGAGTGAGAAATATTGTAAGGGAGGAAAAGGAATAATGAAATCATGTAGAATAGTGTGAACCCTTTATTTCTTTTGGAAATGAGCTGAGCAACTCGGCATGCTTATTGTTTTATAAGCATTCAATTGCTGCTAAATTATATTTTAATCTATCTTCTCATTGATCTTCTTTTTACTCTCTGATCTTCTCTTATATCTTTTATCATCAATCTGCAATCTGTTCAGTGTAGCGAAACCATATCAGAGAAATGAAGGAACAATGTCACTTGTAAACGAAGTCATTTCTCCATCTTACATCTCCGAAGTATAATATAACTGTAATGTGGATATTTTGGTCAACAGATTCAACAAAATGTGTAATTTGTACTCTTGGTTTTTTGCTTTTTTCAAACAAAAATATACACGAGTATCATCAACTATTTAAGTAATTAAACCTAGTGCTAACTATGGTCTACCCAATTTTATTTGACCTGGGACTTTTTGGAGTACTATTGATAGGTGGGCTCACTGTAATTCAGATGATACTAATTACTGAATACCCCTCCCCTCCTCAAAAGGTAACACAGCAGTTAGAACTTAGAAGAAAACACTAACTGATCCCAAAGCATAATCTTTTTGGAACTTGTAGCCTAATATTAGATTAATGTCACGGAAGTGGAAACTACTTGATGCTCAAAATTAGCTAGATAATTAACTGTTCGTGCGACCTCTCATTAGACCTCTTCTAACTCGGTTAAGGAAAAATGTGATATTTCTGCTAGTATTCACGAAATCTTGCATTATCATTTAAATCTTCAAGGACGTAGGCATATGAATTCACCTTGTAAGCCATTGATCACACTGAGATTATTGCCTTTTGTATAGACGAAGCCAAGATTAATAGTTAGCTTGATGCCTTTGTGTTCAACTCCTGCTTCCACTACTATGGGAGAAGATTTGCGTTCAGTCATCGCAGAGAATAATACTAGATGATAGGGAGCGCTTGTGAAGTTTCACAGATAGAAGAACAAATTATGCTGCTCTATGTATTTTTTTGAAAAATATAAGTAATTTACATAATACATTCAGCTGTTGAACCACCCCCCCCCCCCCCCCCAACATCTGGCCTTCATGGTCTATTTGGGGACCTTCTCTGATTAATAAATTTGAGATCTGGTAGCACTTAAGTCCTGCTAAAAGTAATGCACCCAATTTTTAAATAGTTTCAGAAATAGGTTTATGACTTCTCTTCGCCATCAAAAGACTGTAAGCATCTAGCACAAAGTAAACTGTATTTGGTGTATCTTCTATTCCTATTTCATTGTGGTGCAGAAGTCTCTTATCTTGAAATATAGTGTCTTATTATCCCATTGAATCAATGGACTTCCTTTGGTTTGTGTTCTCTTTGGTGCATTTTACTGTGTAATATATGTGTAAGACAGACTAAGGTGATTGAGCTTCTTGGTGTATTTAGAGTCTGTTATTATGTTCCTTCTACCACTGACAAGGCTGACACCCTTTACATATGTGGTGGGCCGGCTGAATGGTCTGATATCGTTTAAAATTGGAAAATCTTACTTATCACATCTATGTCATCGGTATTATCGTTTTGGGAATCTTTTTAGCTCTATGCAGGTTTAGGGACCTGTTTTCTCCCAGCACAAATAGACAAGATTGTTTTTCTTATGGAGGAGGGACCTTAAGATTTCCCCGAGGATCTAGTTGATTCACTGCTGCCTTCAGTGACTGATAATGATAGTGGCTTTGGCTCGACTCTTTTGAAGGTTATAATTTATGTATCAGGTGGTGGACTTATACTGTAACTTGCTTGAAATGATAATTATGCTAGATGAATAAGAGTAATTTCATGTTGCATTCCAATAGAACGAAATTGGTATGTTGCTCATGGCTCCAATGTGGCAGTGTCTTGTAAATGGAAAAATAAGGCAGACTATTGAGTACCAAGGAAAGTGCATCTTAAGGAGGCAGGAAGACCAGAAAAAAAAATGCAGAATAATGTGTCAGTGATTAATAATTGAAGCTTTTGAAGTTCGAATGGGTTTATGTCACAATTTTTTTTTAATTATTTGAAATTCAGTTTCTGCACCCTTACTTGAAATATGCTCCACTTGGTAATAGTTTTGCCGTACTAAGTGTCTTGAGTCTCTATACGTGCTGCTGCTATTCTTGACCAATTTACATTGTGGCGAGGTAGTAGAAAAGCAAGCCTGTTTTCCCGAACTCCTTGCCTGAACCTTTTTTTGCTACAGCTGCTGTTGAAGATCACTCTTCCTATTACCTCTGTGCACTTATTGTAAGTTTAGCTCTATGGATGATTAAAAGTTGTAAATTACTAAATTTTAGGAATCATGATAATCAGCAAAATGAAGTTCAAAGAAATACTATGAACTTGTTTTTTTACTTTAGGCTCACTGTTTTTTTAATTTGTGGTTCAATAATGGGTATGGAAATGGAATTTGCAATCTAGCTGCTGTTAAATTAGCCTAAAGGTGACCAGTTCACCTTATTCAGATTGCAGAATTTTAGCGAATGAGGCGAGGTGGGTAGTTTGTCATGCTAGTTTTAAATTACTGCACTTGGGAAGAAAAAATTGTCCTCGATTTCTGAAACTCTGGTGCATGTCTGTGTTTAGCCTCCTGCAACTTGACAGCCGCAAGGAACAGTTAATTGTTGGGAGTCAGATCTACAGTTGCTACTTCTACCATGTCCTCCTGTTCTAAGTTCTCACCTTGGGTAGATTCCTAGTCTCTATGAAATTTTGTGGGGCATGAAAGCATCAAGCTCCCTTGTGACGGATCAAACCATGAATTTAATGTGTTTCCGCTTTTTAAGTATGATGATCAGTGTCAGTGTCTGAAAGTTGACTCAGTCCCTCTGTATAAATGTTGCACAATAATTTACCATAAGTAGTAACTTTTCTATTTATCGAAGTGACTGTACAATTTTTAGGTATAACTTCTACCATCTTACAATGCCCTACTGTAATTTCGTTCTAAGACTTAGTTACAAATGTTACCATCAATGTTCAAATCATTGTTCTATCATTACTGAACTGTTTCTTTTTGTGTTTTCAGATAGGATTGTAGCGTATATGGCACGGACTAGGCAACGAGTATCATCCACTGGTAATTGTCCAATCTCCGGGCCTAACGGAAACTTTATATGAAAGTGAAATGGGAAACCGAAATTGAATAACAGAAAATTTCCTGAGAACCAAGCATGTCGCGCAAGCTTTCAAACTAAACAAGACATGTGCTGCTTTCAGCAAAGTGATGGCCTTGGCTTAATTGTCCATGTTGTTGCAAAAAGTAGACACAATGACATTCAATCTTGTTACAAAGATATATGGAGTATTACCGTTGCATCTTGTTTTGCTTACTTTGTATATGTAAGTCAACCTTGACTGTATAGCATTCACCGTTTTCTTCATGTCTTGTTCTTGTTGTCAGTAGACAACTTTGACTGTAGTGGGGCTATCATTATCCGTCCTTTTATGAAAGAATTGATACTGATTTGATGCTGTTTTTGCAATGTATTGATGCCTATATTATGTGGGCGAAATTTTCTTGTATTCAGTGGGAGCACATTTGATTTACTAATCTGTTTCTTAATTATTTTCTCTTTTTGAGTTGTCATAAGCCTCCTGAATTGTTAGAAGTTGTGGGAAGGTTTCACTAATGGTAGGCCTGATAGGATGATATCCTTTTTTTTTTTTTACTCATTTGCTCGTTTGAAGGGTGTACAAATGCAATTCTTGTAGGTGTATATGATGATACTTTTTGCTCGTTTGAAAGGTCTAAAATGAACATAAAAGAAAGGCTCAAATGAGCAAATGTGAACGAAATAGGTGTGGATATAAGTACGGCTAGAGTGTATGGAGGTCATGATACTGTAAATTGTAGGACAAAAGATAGGAGTGTCACCAAAGAAATTAGCAAAGAAAACAACTAATACTTGAAATTATATAGAGATGAATTCAACTAAATACATATATATATGATATCTTTTTTATGATACTAAAAAGGAAAAATTACATAGAATAATGCAACCTTTTGACGATTTGCAAATAATAATGCAACATTTTGATTATTATGGAATAATGCAACTTTTATACCCATTTATTTAAATAGGACAAATGATCAGTTACCTGAACAATCGGTAATTTTTATTTAAAACTTTAAATTTTAATTAATATATTAATATAAACTTAAACACTAAAAAATAAACTCCCCCACCCCCCACTGCTATCAACCCCCACCCCCGCGCTGGTCGCTGCTATCAACCCCCCCTCCCCCCACCCAACACTTATTGGTTTTGCGAGCAGTGTGGACGGAGGACCCCAAGTGGTTGCCGGACATAAAGGTGGGGTGCGCGAACAGGGTAGCGGGGAATGCGTGGTGGTTTCGTGCGTGGACAGAGGGAGGTGTGTGCTTGGAGGCGTTTGGCTCGTCGGCGGCGGCTGGGTGGGGTGGCTCGTCAACGACAGCGTCTGGGTGGTTTCGTGGCTGGGGGAAGGGAGGAGGGGTGGGGTGGCTCCGGTGGCCGTGGAGAGGGAGGGGGTCTTTTGTGTTTGTTTTTTAATCTTTTTATTTATAATTTTTTTAAAAAAAATTTATTTATGATAACCAATAACTAAATGTCACGTGTCTCATTTATCCTCTTATTTAGGTCAAATTCGATTTTACCCCATTTAAAATAAATGGGGTATAAAAGTTGCATTATCCCAGAATAATCAAAAGGTTGCATTGTTATTTGCGAATCGTCAAAAGGTTGCATTATTCTAGACAATTTTTCCTACAAAAAAGTTATGACAAAAAATAGTTTATTAGCCAATATCGTAACTTAGACTTATACATATTCCTTACAAATATGAAACCCGTTTGTAAGGTTGTTGATGATAACTTTTATAATTAGTCTTTTCCCCGAGTTATGCTCGCGTTACACTTTTTTTTAAAAAAAAAATAGTTGTTCATGACTTTTACATAACTTCTCCAGAAAATATAACATTATGGTTTTGGTTTTGGTTTCTGTTTTTGTATGTAGTAATTGATAAATAGATTGTCGTAAAAGTCTTATAGTAATGTATCATATGTATGTATAATCCCTGTTTATTCTCGATCATTTTTTTTCTTATAAATTTTTTATCATTATCTAACTAATTTTAAAGTGCTCGCTAGTACTAGTCCCGGTGATGCCCGAGGATATTAGTTAGTGATAACTAATGTAATCTAGCTTGAAAATTATATTTTAAAAAAAAAGTCATCTCATTTAGATCAAATTGTTGTCTCTTAAATTTATTTATTTTTTGGAAAGAAGTGCCCTAACGGCATAATTACTCATTTAGATCAAGAGAAACTAAGTTAGAAACTAACGGCAGGAAGTTATTCAACCAAAGACGCCTACCAATAAATCAAGGACACCAATGAGTTAAAATGGAAAAAAAATATTTGTTACAAGACCTCAACCATAGTTAAGTCTATTCGTTGATCTAATGGATGTCTTATTCGTTGATCTAATGGAATCTTATGCCGTTTCGATCAAAATAAATGACGATTTGACTTCTATGAAGGAAGGATACAAACATAATTCTTACAATCTATATATATATTAAAGAGCGTAAGCACGGATTGGAAGCTAAATGCTTTAACCATTTGCTCCAGTACACTATTGTTGCTTCTTTTATCAATACTAATAATCATATTATGGGTTTTCAATGAAAAACAATAATTAAGTTACAATATTTTAATTGCATATGCTAACATCTTTCTATACCAAATTTTAATTGTCTTAATGTACTAAGATATAGCAGAGATAAACCCGGGGCATCGCCTGGGTATAAATACTAGTTTCTAATCATAATTTTACCCATGAGACCATAGATACTTTTTTATGCAACAATTTGAGGTTAAGGCATGTTTAGAAACCAAAAACTAATTACTAAACTGTTGTATTCACTATTTTGATGATAACACATAATGTTTTTAGACTTTAGATTAAAATGTATATAAATTGTTTAAGTTATGTGATTTATTTATAATCTTCTTTAATATATGACTTGTGGAGAAATGGTTAACAACTTAACCTATTAAGTTATGGATTTAGAGATTATGTTATACACTCGAAAATATTATAGATATTATTTGCTTGATTTTAATTAATAAACGTGGGATATTTTGAATAAAATAACTCTCATGCTATTATATAGGAGCATTGTGTGTTATTAGTTTGTTGTAAGATGAAAAAGTCACACAAGCTCAACAAACGACAACAACCTGCGCATGCCTAGCTCCAACCGTCTAAGTTGATCGCTAGAATCTAGGGAGCCTAGCAACAACATGTTGAATGAGGAGAATGTGCGGTTTGAACGTGCGATATATGGCAACTAACATGGGATATTGCGGCCTATAATCAATCAACTCATCACTACCTTGAAGAGCAAGTATGAGAGTTGTTTGAACCTCCTATAAATAGTATGAAGGCTGCACAGAAAAGACAACGACTTTTAGCAAATATATTTGTATTTGTTTTTGAGTGTTGTGTGAGTGAAAATAACTGAGAAACTTTTGTAATCAAGAGAGAAAAAGAGAAAGAGAAGACTTTGAGAGAAGTCAAGAGAGAAAGTCATTTGTTAAGGGGGACAAAAATGACTGGGAACAAGTTTTTAGAGGAACTGAGTGAGGATTTGTAATAGGTTGTACTGAGTTGTCAACGCTATTATAGATAAAAAACGCAAAGTTTCTTCCTAGAGAATTTGGAAAGATTACCTTGTTAAATATCTTGTATTCTATCTCTTTTTAGCCTGATTCTCTTTTGTTTATTTTAGAGTTAATTATGATATGTTTTATCTTCTGCACTTGGTACATGGATTCAAATCTTCTCATCTACAATGATTGTATTTTTTTAAGGTATGAGAATAACGCAGGTAACATGTGATTGAAAAACAGAGAGTGACACGTGGCAAATTGCAATCTTTGTCATATATATCCTAGGAAAAATTGTGAATAACCAGTTGCACGATACACATGTTTCAAAATAACCACCCAATTTTCATTTGTGTTTAAATAACCACCTCTACTTTCCTTAACTTTTTCAAATACCCACCTGTTAACGGAACTTTTCTAACGCCGTTAAGTGTGAGGCCCAAATTCTTACTAAATTACCCTAATTCCCTACAAATCATCACTAATTACCTTATTTATCTATAGTTTGACCGGTCATATCATGATTAACATTTTAAAATTCTTTGTTTTTGTTAAAATTTTAAACTATATATTTTTGATATATGACATGGTAATGGACACAAATTTCGAGACAACATTTAATCGCGTTTTTAATACTAATGACGACGTCATTAGAAAAAGGACACCACCGTACGCCCTTTAAGGGCACGAATTTCGAGAATCCCTACGAAACTAGTACCTACAAGCCGGGTTTTCGGGCATGTACGTCTTAAAGTTCGTATTTTCGCAAAAATGTCATGTTCTGTCCGAAAAGGCTGTCTCGATGTACGTGCCCGAAAAGCCGACTTGTAGACACTCGTTTCGTAGGGATTCTCGAAATTTAAGCCCTAAAAGGGCTTATGGTGGCGTCTGTTATTCGAAAAAACGTCGTATTTCGTCCGAAAAAGCCGTTTCGAAGTATGTGCTCGAAAATCCGGCTTAGATGTATTCGTTTTGTAGGGATTTTCGAAATTCGTACCCATAAAGGGCGTGCGGCGATGTCCGTTTTTCGAAAAAACGTCGTGTTCTGTCTGAAAAGTCGTCTCGAAGTACATGCCTCAAAACTCGACTTATAAGTACTCGTTTCTTAGGGATTCTAGAAATTCATGCCCATAAAGGGCGTACGGTGTTGTCCCTTTTTAAAAAAACGTAGTGTTCTATCTGAAATGTCGTCTCGATGTACGTGCCCGAAAACCCGACTTGATAATACTCGTTTCGTAGGGAATCTTGAAATTCGTGTCCATTAAGGGCCTACGACGATGTCCGTTTTTCGAAACAACATTGTCTTTAGTATTAAATACGCAATTAAATATTGTCTCGAAATTTGTGTCCATTACCATGTCATATATCAAAAATATATAGTTAAAAAAATGAATTTTTTATAAATTCTTAATCATGATTTGGCCAGTCAAACTATAAATTAGTAATTTAATTAGTGATAATTTGGAAGGTGTTAGGGAAATTTAGTAAGAATTTGGGCCTCCACTTAACGGCGTTAGGAAAATTCCGTTAATAGGTGGGTATTTGAAAAAGTTCAGGAAATGAAAGGTGGCTATTTAAACACAAATGAAAATTGGTTGGTTATTTTAAAATAGGTGTATCTTGCAGGTGGTTATTAACAATTTAT
Source organism: Patellifolia procumbens (assembly GCA_947645195.1). NCBI lineage: Eukaryota > Viridiplantae > Streptophyta > Magnoliopsida > Caryophyllales > Amaranthaceae > Patellifolia > Patellifolia procumbens. Next base: position 174,150 of record CANSGD010000402.1, on the reverse strand, counting down.
CATATATATTATAATCTGGTGAAAACTTTTTTCACCATGAAATTGTGTAAAAGGGGTACATGGGAGGCCTGAAGGGATACACATATTTCATTAATGACATTTTTGTAATGTGAAACTATTGGGTCATACAGTCTGACCCAATGTTTATGGTCAGAGGGGCTGAGCCCAACTTATATTTTCGCGCGCATGTTTTTCCCCCCCTTTTTAGTCGTTTTAGTTGTTTATTTTTTCAGTTAGTTGTTTGTTTCTTTCATTTATATATATGTTTGTTTCATTTGATGTTTTACAGTGTAATAAGTTGTTTGTTAGATTTTCAGGTAGATAGTTTAGGTTTTCAGCTGGTGCTTTTCTTAGGGTTTTGGTTAGTTTTGTTGTTATTTTCAGTTGGTGCTTAATATGTTTCAGGTGCTCTAATTTTCCTTTCAGTTATATGTTTCTGTTAGTTCCTTTTTTATTTTAGTTGGTTCTTTTACTCTTTCAATACCTTCTCTTTGTAAATACTAACAATTTTGATGTTAAACGACACGCATACCCCTTTAGGCGTGGCATGTACCCCTGTAAACCTTATATGTACCTCTTTTTCAAGTTTTTACGATATTCACCAAATTTGTGGTTTTTGTGAATTATGATTATGTCTCTCTATATATATTGGAATATGTTCTGGTGAAACCGTTTTCATAGACAGCGTGCGTATTTCATTAATGACATTTTTGTAAATAATGACAACTTTTATGTTAAAAACATGTGTACCCCTTTAATAGTAATATGTATCCTTGTAAACTTCATATGTACCCCTTTTTTTTATATGTTTTCACAGTTTTCACTAGATATGTGCTTTTTAGTAGATCATCACTATGCCGATGTAATCTAATATGACAAAAACCTTATACAAGATATTGTAATAAATGTTTGAAACCCTACTCCAGAGAACGATGGGTTGAACATTCAAACTAATGAGGTATTAGTGTAAAGAGCGTAAACTTTAAGTAATCTAGAGGCTAAGATGTCTTATTCCCTCCATTAGGCATTAGCAATACCAAGAAAGATAGTTTTGGAGTAAACCTTAAAAAAATAGGCCGCACGGGCAAAATAGTCTAGTAATTCGAGAAAGGTTTGCTATGAAACAAAGAGAGTTCAATGCACGAACTAAGAAGTGGTAAAACCAAGTAAAGATAAAAGACAAACATGGAACTAAACCAATGTAGATAGCTTGGTTATTTGCAAAAAATTGACCATTCTTACACTACAAAACGAAGGGAACATTGTTGGCGCAATTCTATACTAATATTGGTATTATTTAGATGGTAGTAATGCATAATGATAAATGTTGCTGAAAATATAGTATATAATCAAGTTGGATATTTGTGTCAAAATTACACGTCAATAGATGTAATTAATATTTATATATTACATATATTTACTTTTTAAACCTTTATATATAATTTTTAGGGCTTTATATATCATTTTCCTTAAAATTACAACAATGGAGTATAATTTGTAACTTCACTCCTATTCTGTAACCGGTCAACTAAGAAAGTTTGGAAAAAAGGAATTGTAATAAGTATTTACGTATTTTCTAGAATGGTACTTATTTGACGATTTTTAGTGTATTTATGTATGGCCTCCTAAGGAATTGTAATAAGAAAATTACGATGAACTCATAGACGGTATCTGAATTTAGGAAGAATTTCTCTTCTCGTGTGGCAGTGGGCTTTAGGGCATGCTCTCTTCTGGGCTGCAAATCCTTGTACCTAATCGACCTCTAAACTAGAGTGCTTTGTAGGCTAGTAGTCTGGTAGGGGTTAGCCTTTGGCCCAATTATCTTACATGATGAAAAAATATAAATGGGATGTGGTAAATGAAATTACTAATCCACTAAAATACTCATGAAAAGACTATCTTCTCCTCTAATATATACTTAACCGTTTTATTGTATTTACGACATTTTAATTTATACGCTCGCAAAAAAACAACTGTGACTATGATAGAAATTATGAAAAGTTGATGTTTTTAATAATATCTCTATTCTATAAGTGAAGAGGAGGGGACACCAAAAATCAGCATTAATCTTTTTTTTTTAAAAAAAAATTCTAATTAAATGGAACAACTCTCTTCATAACTAACTACTTTCAAAATTTTAAATTTTGAAAAAAGAAATAGAAAATACTTTAAACAAACTAATTATTAGATTTTTATGCAGAGTTTTCATGATTCCGCACGCATCGCTTGCATATAGAGCTAGTACTATATACATGAAGACTAGTCCATGGATATTATACGTAATCGTAGTATTAGTTCTACAATACATGCAACTAAAGTGTAGTATATGAATGGTTCAAATTCAAAATGCTTCAAATATTTTAAAACAGAGGAAATCTATAGCATGAGCTCCATCTTTTTGCACTTCAGATTTTTCTTTCCTTCAAACGAAAGTTAATGCTTTAACGGGTAATTAAGAAAGACAGAAACAAGGAAAGAGAAGTGAGAGTGAGAGGTTAATGAATAAGAAAGGTCGTTTTTGTCAATCTACTATGTTAGGTCTCATTGGTTGCTCAGGATTCTGCATATCTTTCGACATAGTTACGAATTTATATACATATATATGGTCCCTGCTACAACTTATGGATAGGCTTTAGCCTTTAGGGTGTAGCTCCATGAGAAAACGATAAGGTATGACTTTTGATCAATTTAATCACACGTCTCATATAGGGCCGTCGAATAACTTTGGGAAGTCATGTGCTAAAATATAAATTAGGGCGGTATTTATAGCTTAGTTAGTTAAAAACAGGACGGGAATTAAACAGAGTTTAATTCGCCGAGTTTAAAACGGCAAAAATTTGAAAAATACGGTCAAATATTCGACAAAAAGAACGTTGACTTTTTATGATACGGAATACGGATGACTACGCGTTTAAAACAGCTACAGCTTAAAAGTTCGGCTAAAAATCCGGACACTATTTTCTTGCGTTTTACTCATGTTATGCTCTAATTTAAAAGATATCAACTTATATACCTATTCATCATAAGTAGGTCTCAATATTTTCAAAGAATAAAAGCTATAAAAGACTTAAAACAATAATTACCCTTAAACTTTAAAAGGTCGCGTATAGTCGCAAAGACATGAGAATTTGAGACACGTGGTTTCTTTTTTTCTTTAAAGGAGTTTTTTTAAAAAAACGCATTCGGTGCGTTTTAAACGCGTTTTATACGGGAGGTGGAGTTTTTTTGTGTTTTAAACGGCGGGGGCTGAAAAAAAAAAACGTTTTTTTTGGCGTTTTTATCAAAAAGACGGAGACGAAGTTTTAAACGCGTTTTAACTAACTAAGATTTATAGAACGACAATTCGTTAAGGAACCATCTCAATTAAAAGTTTAATCGTGTGGGTGCTGCACATGCTTTTATAAACCTGACGCTAAATATTTCGCTTAGAAATGAAGGGTGAATGAGATTCGAACCTCTGACTTACTAGTCACACTAGCTCTTGATACCATGTTAAAGAACTATTTCAACCAAAATCTTAAACTGATGGTTGAAGCCGAAGGCCTAATAATAGTTATATATCTATCACGCCCCTCACACAATTGGTATATGATAATGTAATAAAAACATGTATGTTTATATCAAGATTTGGAATAACTATGAGTTTCTAATCGTTCAAGTTTTTTGTTATTCCAAATCTTGATATAAATATACATGTTTTATTACATTATCATATACCTATTACGTGAGGGGGCTTGATAGGTATATAACTATTATTGGACCTTCAACCATCAGTTTAAGATTTTGGTTGAGATGGTTCCTTAACATGGTATCAAGAGCTAGTGTGACCAGTAAGTCAAATCCTTTTGAAGTTAATACGAGTATCTTTACATGTGATAGGAATTTTTTTGATAAACACACGCTAGCAAATTTACAATTAAAAGTCAAATCCTTTATGCATGAAGGGAAAAAGGTATGGGATTGGATTTAAAAGTAACAACTGGGAAAAAAAATTAGTTAAGGTACTAGCTCAGAGAAAGTTCTTAATTAAAAAAAAGCCTTGAATGCGTCATGCTAATGATACACCCGAATGTATGATAAAGTCGTATTTTTCTTGCCCTCAATACATTTTTTCAATTATAAGTGTTTTTCATTTGATTTATAAAAACACATATTCAGGAAATATCAAATATTCAAATATGGAATAATAATATCCTTCTTAGTCAAAGATATTGTATTTTTATTGTATCATCTCCCAACATGATCTCCCCCTTGATTATCGGGTCCCTCTATTGTTTCCTTTTCCTCCCGCACCTTTTCTTCGAAATGAGAAAGAAGATGGTACACTCGAATTGTATTATTTAATGTCAATATCCCCCCAGCCCCAGTTTAAAAAGCTAAACCCGGGAATCCTCCCTTTTTAAGAGTCAGGGTTCCTCTCTCGCCAATCTCGGTCAGTTACATAGACCCAGAATGCGGCTGGCTAGTCAAAGCTGAATCAGGGGAACCACTTTCCTTCGATTGCGGTCGAATCTTTTGCCTATCGGGTAGTGGCGAACAATGTGTAATTCCTATTTGCTTACTTGGATACAAGTAGGTAATTCCAATTCACTTAGAAGATAGAGTATGGTAATGCAATTCACTTACTTGGAATAAGTGGGCTCCCTCACTTGTTGGAAAAGCGGTATTGCATTTGTTAATTGTAATCTTCTTAATTGTAGCTTATTTTTTCCTTATAATTAGCTTCACACTATGATGTGTCATATTTACATACATATATATATACATATATATATATATATTTATATGTATATATATATATGTATATATATGTATATATATATTTATATATATGTATATATATATTTATATATATGTACATATATATAAATATATATATACATATATATAAATATATATATACATATATATATATAGTTTTAAGATGCATGTAGGTTGCATTTCAAGCTCTTTTTATAGGTGCATAATTGCATGGTTCACTTAAGTTGCGCTCTACTTTTTCTGTTTGCGTGTTTTGATGATTTTCAGGTTATATAATGCATCGACAATGAAAGTAGCTTGCACAAAGATCACAATGCATCCGTTTGAGAAAATTTTGAGTTAAAATGAAGCAAAAAGTTAGTGAAAGAAGTGCAAAGACAGACACTTATTCACTATTTTGCTCGTAACTTTTGATTGAAAATTGATAATTGAAAATTTTCAATTGGATTGGAAAGTAGACTTCAATTACTTTCAATCTTTATTATTCCATATTTATTTCAACCATGAGTATTTCTATTGACTTTGTTATTGTTATTGTTCTTGTAACCATGAGTGAGTAGCTCCATTCTACGTTATCCATGTATGAAATAAGAGATTGATTGATTAGTTTAATTGCCTTCTAGTTCAATTTCTTTGATCTACTATTGAATAGTTCATGCTAGATTTATGAATTGGGCTTGAATTAAAATTTTATTATCGTGCCGGTAATCAATTCTTATTACTTTCTTTGTTCTTGTTTAGATCTTATTCAATATTTTTTTGTCTTTGCTCTAAATTATAAATATATGTATGGAATTTGTTACGTTATTGTCTTGCAATCATGAGTGCATAGTTACCTTTCTAGGGTTGTGGGGATCTATATGCAATGAGCCAATGAGAGATTGGTAGTTTAGTTTAATTGTCTTTTATTTCAATTGTTTCCTATGATTGTATGTTCATGCGAAATTTATAAATAGCGTACAAATACTGAATCTATATCAAGAGGAGAGATACATCATAGATTTTCAATCATTAACAAAGTAATATATAGATTCATTTTTTTTAACATATGCGATGGACTTATCAGAAACATATCAATTATAATGAAACATAGAATAAAAAAAAAAGAGTGATAAGATTGTGGTAAGGAAGTGCATGGATACTACAGTAGTACAGTAAAAGTCGGCAAGATAAACCTAATTGAAAGCCGCCTAGTTTATGCAGAGAACATGTACTTAAATAAAATAAAGAAGCCCAAAAAAGAAAAATAGAAACGTCAAGTTGTTGTATAGCAACAGATATACACTTTTTCTACTCAGAAGTAAGAAGTTGGATTTAACATTCTAGTTGCTGATCATCTCTTCTTGTCAGTTTGTCACTTAATGAAGCTCCTCAACCTAATAAAAAAGATGAACTTGTTAATATAATATGATTTCATGGTAGCAAATCCGATGCTGCATGTACGTGCGTAAGATTTCATTCACATTTATATAAATAAATAAACTATATAGAAGAGAGAAAAAATGTAACGTCGACAAGATACTGACCATATAAGCAGGAATCTCGCCGGAGAAAAGAGGCATCATATCTCTCCCACATGCTTCTTATTTACTATTTGATGTTATTAATATACTTATCACTTTGACCTTATGAGCCTCATAATCTAAACAGACTCAATCAATGCATTAAATTAACTGGTAACCAAATTATTCTATTACTACATGTACGTTAAGGATTTTGCAACTATCTCCAGCTTTTATAAATTTCAGCAAATATAAATTAAGTTTTGTTAGATAAGTGTTTTCAATAGTCTGATTAATTAAAGTAAGAAAATAAGTTGAGTTAAAAAAATTACGAGGAATTGAATAGCATCATTTTTGTTAAGCTAACTAGTAATAGTATGATAAAAAAAAAGAAAAAATTGGCTGGAATTATTTTAGAATAATCCAAACTATTAGGGGTATCTTTCCAAAATAATTCAAACTTAATTTTTTCTTGCCTTCATTGATCCATTATGGGACTACTATATATAGTAGAATTAAGAGTTTGAATTATTTTGTGAAGGTACTCTCATAGTTAGGATTATTTTAGAATAACTCATAGTTGGGATTATTTTGAGCGGAATGGTCATAGTTGGGATTATTTCAATCAAATTTTCCTAAAAAAAAATCAATTGGGAGCACATCAGGCAAGAAAAATGAAGTTTGAATTATTTTGAAAGGTACCCCTAATAGTATCGATTATTCTAAAACAACTCATAGTTGGGATTATTTTGAGCAGAACGGTCATTATTGAGATTATTTCAGTCAATTTTCCTAAAAAATCAATCGGGAGCACATCACATGTCATCGTCCTGCATATAACTCTAGTTGTTCGCATGCAATCATCTCTCTACCTAATTGAAATAGAAGTTGATATAATATAGCACACTCAAAGGAGGACCACAAACTTGGGGCTCGACGGAAGAAAAAATCTCAGCATCAAATTAAGAAAATGAGGTTAGAAAGAAAGAGCATGTCATTCACTAATTATTAGCTTAATCTTTTGATTAAGATGATTGCTTAACATGGTATCAAGAGTCAGTGTGACCAGAATGTTACAGGTTCAAAATATCATCCAACCTCCTTTCTAAGCAGAATACTTAGCGTTAAGAATGTGAAAGCCTGTACTGCATCCCCACTTCAGATCCAATGGGCTCTTGTGTGAGGAGACATCATAGAGTATAAATCTAATCATGATCCTTCAATCAACAAAAGTCTAAGAACAAAACATGTTGATTTGAAAATAAAATTTCCACTATAGCAATGCCTTTGGTACTACTTTCTTGATCAAATTACAAAATAATAAAATTATAAATTTACAGTCACCTAATGTTTGTTATATTTTCTAATGTTTACCATATTAGGTTGCATTCTATTTAGCTTACCAAATTATCGATCATTTTATTTTTTGAATTCTAATAAGTTTCAATAAACTCTAATATCTTATAAATTAATTTTTAAATTTATGTGAGTACGAATAAATTTCTTTTAATAACTTCAAATAAGTTCTATTCAAATGAATTACCCCGTGGTCTTGTCCTTAACACAAACAAAAGACTCGTCAAAACAAACTATGCAAGAATTATCCTGACATAACGTTTGAACAGACATCAGATTATGTTTCAACTGGGGAACATGACACACCCTCGTGAGACGAAGGGGGCGACTAGGGGAAGACAAAGTTAAATTTCCAAGTTTATTAATGGGAAGTCGTGTGCCATCACTAACAACAATAGAACTCGAACTAGTGTAAGGAATAGCATTAGATAGCTTACCATCCTGTGAGGTCATGTGAGATGCGGCTCCAGAATCTGGATACCAAACGGAGTCATTCGTTTCACCACCAACAGACAATGCAGCTAGGGCACGTGTGACACCATCAGGAGAAGAAGGCACAAAGCTGTGATTGAAACGCTTAGGACAATAGGCTGCTTGGTGACCTGGATACCAACAAAGACCACAAGTATCGGAAAAAGGGGTGTTGGCTAAATTGCCGTTAGATGGATTACTTCCTGCTAAAGACAAATCATTAGCAATATAATTGGCACAAGAATAATCAACATACGAAACATCATGATAATTACCCATACCATTAATGCGGCCTGCATTGCTACGACCACCTTGTCCTCCATTGCCGCGTCCTCCATTGTTATTACGACCACCCTTGTTACGATTGTTGTTGTTGCAATTCTTGTTCTTACCACCCCCTTGACCCTTAGAATTTGAACCACCGAAAGAGGACGATTGTGAACCTGAAGAGCCAGACTGAACAGCTACTAAGGCCTGATGAGCAGTAGGCATCTCAGCATAAGCACGCATAGCTTTAATGCGTTGCTCATGCTGAAGGAGCTTAGGGCGAAGATCATCAAAAGTCAAAGACGTTTGAAATTGGGACAAAATAGTAACAAGGGCATCATAGTCACGATCTTGATCTAACGCATTCAAGGTATACTAAATCAAATCAAACTGAGAGACAGGACACTGAATAGCAGCTAAGGAATCAACAATAACCTTTATTTCACGTAAAAAGACTTCCATAGACTGCTGATCAGATTTCTTCATATGACTTAGTCTACCTTTCAACTCCATCGATCTAGCCATACTAGCATGCAAGAAACAAGACTGTAACCTATTCCAAATCTCAACAGAAGTACGCAATTCATGTACATCCATCATAACATCACGAGAAATCGATGCATATAACCACAATTTAATTTGTTGATCAAGTCTCATATACTCATAAAATTGTGGATTGGGCAAAGATTGACTAAGATTATCAATATAAGTAGAAGGAGGGACCGAAACGGTACCTTCAATAATACCAAGTAATTGATGAGTCGAAAGAAAACATGTAACCTGAGTTTTCCACATAAGATAATCTTCGGGAGTGGATAGTTTGATGGAGACGAACCGTGTGATGTCGTGATTTGTAAGGGAGGAGGCACTGGGAAGTAACGGAGGCGAGTAAAACGGCCCACTTTGAGGAACAACGGGGCTAAATCCCAGCGGTGGAAGGCGGGAGGAGGATCGTTGTTGCAAAGAGCTCTCTTGGAAGAGAGAGGAGGAGGATGCACCGAGTGTGGGTGGTTGCATCGAAAACGACCACGCCGGGGCCGGAAAACTGCCAAGAGTAACGCCGCTGAAGGGCGGCACAAAACCGCCTGGTGCTACGCCATGATAGGACGTTGTGGCGTCCAGGGGGCGAGACATACTCGTGGCAACTGACTCGGCAGCGGAGACACGACTGCAATGCGAAAGGTGTCTGGGGACTGCCGGAGAGAGATGCGCCGGTGGAGACACCGGTCTGGTTGGCGGCGGTTGACATCTCGCCGAAAACGCTAATACTAGATTAGGATTTTAAAAAACGTTAGGTTAAGTGTAGCGGAAGAGAGAAAAAAAATTAACATAGGCTCGTGATACCATGTACGAGTATTGAGAATAATTGGCTAACCTGTTTAGGTTACCTGACACTATTATATATATAGAGGTATGAAAACCTATCTTTACAAAATTAAAAGTCTAATTACCAAATTACCCTAATACTTACAAAAATTAGAACAAAAAAATTTATACGTTAGCCGTCATACTATTAACTTAGGATTTAGGAGTAGTAGAGTAGTAGTGGATCTCAACAACCACACTATGAGTTATGACACTAGTTTGTGGGACGGTAGTGAAGGAGCGAAAAGTACACTAAATACTAAATACAAGGCCTAGGATTCGGGTCGGTGTAATTTTGTGTTTCCAAGATGCCACGAGTTAAGGTGTGATATGGTGATCAAATTTAAGATAGAGAGGGGGATGAAGAGGATTTTGAACTTTATTTAATTTAGTATTATTTGGCAACCCGAAAGAATTTAGAAACTTTATTTGTCAAATTGACAAATTGTCATGTTTAATTAAGTCTGACCGGTCAACCATGTCAAACGCCAATCCTTTTGTGGTTTGTCCTGTACCTCACCGAATGCAAGAACTATGAAGTACAATACCAGAAGAAATCAGAGCAGCTGATTGCATTGCAAACATTTATTAACTCGTTATTGATTAACTTCATATAGTGATTTCAGGATATTTTACTTTATCTCTCATCCTTAGTTCAGAGGAGCTTCTAATGTTATCTTCCTTTCTTAATGTTTCTTACCTTTTTTAAAAAATGAAATACAATAACAACCTACAAAATAAAAAATAAAATAAAAATACAATACCCCTCCATACTTGGATTGTGGAAACACATCTATAATATCGTTTACTCCACTTAAAACTGAGATTCAATCAGTAGACTTAGTTTTATTAATAGAATTAGTTTTAATTTTTAACTAGTAAAAAGTTGTTTTTTAAAACTAATACGGTACCATTTTTTAATTGCGACATTTTATTTTTATTTTTTTCGTTTTTGGCAATGCAATATTTTTTTACCTTGATGTATCTAACTATTGGCAACAAAAAATTATAAGAATTTGATATCTTGAAAATATGTATTGAAACGATTATAACGAGATTCAACGTAATTATACTTTTTCTTCCATACAAACAATGATCAAAGTGGAGTATGTGAATAATGATAAAGTCAAACAATATTTACAATAAAAAGATAAATAACAAAATACTTATGAAATTGAACAAATAGAACTTCTCTCCAACAAAAGTATGATTAATCTAATTAAGATTTGACACTTTTTTTTTAATACCAAATTAGTGTTTTCGCATGCGGCTTTTCACGAGGAGTCCATCGATATTTAATAGCTTTGAGATTGATTTTGATATAATACAACGAATTGTAGATGAAGAATATATGTCTGTTGTCAAATTGTATTGATCTTAACAAACCAATCAATTTTGACAGTAGAAAAATTTTAATTCTCCAAAATTTCATAAGAAAGGTAGTAAAACCCACTATATATATAGGTAGAAAACATTGTACTAGATAGAGGATGACCCTCCACCTTCGTATCATTAGCAAACTAGTCATCTCGACCCCACACTAAGAGGAAATCAAATTAACATCAAGCCTATCCCACCATGCCTATTGATGACTACGATGCTCTTCTAACTCTAAGCAAGCTTGGAAAAACCTTTTCTTACTGTGTTCACCTCTTCGATCAGAATTGGTGTATGGATATTGGATATTAATAAGCTATGATTTTTTAACTGAAATGAAAATTTTAAGATGAATAGAGCTGAACTAAAATCCAATCTAAAAGAATAAGGCCTAAAGCAATTCTTATTTGACGCATACTTACACAATATCAGGTCTTTCCAGTATGCGCGATATGGCTCGTGATTTTGACATACTCCTTTAATTAGTTAGAATAATGAATATTTTTCGAATTCTGATGTCCATGCACTTCCTCACTATACGAGTAATGAGAATGATTGGCTAACCTGATTAGGTTGCCTGGCACTATTATATATATAGAGTTATGAAAAACTATCTTTCCAAGCCTACTAAGAGTCTAATTACCAAATTACCCTAATACACCCCCTCAATCTTTACGGGGAGAAATCACGGATAGATTGGAACGATGTTTACAAAACAACTCAGAAGAAAGACCCTTAGTAAAAATATCAGCAACCTGTAACTGTGTCGGAACGTGCTTGACCTGAAGTCCACCTTTAGCAACCATCTCACGAACAAAATGATAATCAACATCAATGTGCTTACTACGATCGTGCTGAACATGATTGGGAGTAAGATACATCGCAGAAACATTGTCACAATAGAGAATGGTAGGCCGTCGATGAAAATACCCTAAATCAGCCAACAATTGACGTATCCAAATTATTTCGGCCGCAGTGTAGGCAACAGCACGATACTCAACTTCAGTAGAAGACTTCGAAACAATTGGTTGTTTCTTAGAGCGCCAGGAGATCAAATTCTTCCTTAGGAAGACAGCATAACCAGTAGTAGAACACCGAGTGTCAGGACACCTGGCCCAATCAGCATCAGAATAGGCAACAGTCACAGTAGGAGAGCCAGTACTATGAAGAAACAGCCCATAATCAGAAGTGCCCTGCAGATACCTGAAAATTCTATTCACGGCATGAAGGTGAGTAATACGAGGCGCATGCATAAATTGAGAAACTGAATTAACAGCATAGGCAATATCAGGACGAGTCATAGTCAAATATTGTAATGCACCAACCATACTACGATAATCTGTGGGATCAGCAAGAAGTTCACCATCTAAGAGAGAAAGAGTGACACGAGAGACAACATGAGTACGTACGGGTTTGACAGTATGAAGATGAAATTTCTGAAGAAGATCAACTACATATTTGTGTTGAGACAAAAGCAAACCCTGAAGAGTACGTAAAACCTGAATGCCTAAGAAATATGCAAATCACCCAAATCCTTCATAGCAAACTGGGCAGAGAGAACACTGATAAATTTCTAAAGCAAAGAGGAACTACTACCTGTAAGCACAATATCATCAACATATAGCAAGAGAATGATAATATGACCACTGTGTTTGAGAGTGAACATGGAGGTGTCACAACTGCTGCACTTGAAACCAATAGAGAGTAGAAAGTTGCTGAAACAAGATAACCAAGCTCTAGGAGCTTTCTTCAAACCATAAATAGATTTTCGTAACCGACAAACATGATGTGGTTGAGAAGGATGTTCAAAACCAGGAGGCTAACGCATATAGACTTCCTCATTGAGGAAACCATGAAGGTAAGAATTTTTAACATCGAGTTGACGAATAGGCCATTTAAAAGTAGCAGCAAGAGTTAAAACTAAGCGAACAGTAGTAGGCTTAGTGACAGGACTAAAGGTTTCAAAGTAGTCAATACCTGTCTACTGATGATTACCAAAAACAACAAGTCTGGCCTTAAACCGCTCCTCAGTCCTCAGTCCTTACCTTTGGTCTCCTGCTGCCGCTAGCACACTCGCCGACAGACTTTCGCCTGAACTGGTAAGGAATTCAGGTACAATGTTTATCAAAGTTCAACTACCTTGGAATGTAATCATCCCCGCTGAACATATGGATGTCAAAGGATTGATGCTGCAAAGGTAAATTATTCTTCGACTGATGGAAGATTTTGCAGCCAAGAAGGCAACCAAGGACCTCGGCTATCTGCTTGCAGTCACAGCTCTGATACCATGTACGAGTAATGAGAATGATTGGCTAACCTAATTAGGTTGCCTGGCACTATTATATATATAGAGTTATGAAAAACTATCTTTACAAGCCTACTAGAAGTCTAATTACCAAATTACCCTAATACTCACAAAACGAGAATGTTGAGCGCTTGTTACAAACACTGAACAATATTGTTCGCACCCTACCCACCACTCTTTAAAAGAGGAAGTGGCGTACATGATACAATTGTTGGATTTATGGGTTGAAATCAAGATTTCGGATAGTTGGTCCAAACTTGAAGTATGGAGTACTACTTTGTGGTATCCTTGTTTTAGTTAGAGTCCCACATGGAATAGGCACATTAGTATCTCTTTATTTATTGAACTTCTCTTCTATAGCTTCCACAAGTTAGGAAGAGAGAAACGAACCTCCCCTCACGTCTCGCGCACCGCCGCCCGGCATGGCATGGCATGGCACACGCGCGTAAAATTACTTATCGCACTCTCTTAAATCCTAATTCATGCCTCTACGCCTCCTTGTATTGGGGTCCATGTTCTCGATAAACCTTCCATTCTAAATTCTTTACCCATCAAATTATCCTTAATCGAACTTTTGCTCAAGCTTTTTTAGTAAAGAAAACTCCTCTGATATTCTCGAATTATATTATGAATTTCGTATAATTATTGTGTTCCCACTGTAATTGTTAATCTTTCATAATTTGCACACAACATATATTGGCTCATCAGAATACCTAACGAAAGGATCCAACCAGAGAGGTACACAATCTCACGACATGGTTAATGCTTAATTGAACTTGTACTGTTTATAACGACACACCATTTGCCTCACGAAAACGAGTTGCACTTCTTGATGCAAGGTATAACTGTGACATATTCTTTCGATACAAATAATAATAGGACAAGCTAGTTAAAGGAGCCCCAATAATATTTCTACTACTTCCACATGCTACGAGCCTATATAAAGTGTTAATCTTAGCATGTGGATTTAATTTGTTAGCGTAGTGTCGATGGTAAGAAGTTGATGGTAAATTTTGTACTTTTTGTTTTGGTAAATTATGTACTTGCTCGACTTAAATTTTAAGTTTTGTAAGAATGCTTTGTACTAGAATGACACGATATATGGTACATCAAAATCAGTCTTAATTAACTGGGATGAACGGTATATATTGAATTGGAGAAAGGGCAAAATTAATTTGAGAAAGGATACAAAATTACACTCTTTTATTATTATGTGTATATGTGTAATCACTACATAAAGGTTATAAAAGGGTGAGAATAATATCATCAAAAGACAAAAGCCATCTTACAACCCCCCATACATAATTCTATAGACCCTTATAATCTTGTTATAAAAGTTCCTAATGTGCCACATACTCATTTTTTTTAATAAATCCATTGTCATAATCGTATGTTTGATGGAAAAAAAAGGAAAAATTGTGAATAACCACCTGCACGATACACATATTTCAAAATAACCACCCCATTTTTATTTGTGTTTAAATAACCACCTCTCCTTTCCTTAACTTTTTCAAATACCCACCTGTTAACGGAATTGTCTAACACCGTTAAATGTGAGGCTAAATTCTTCCTAAATTACCCTAATTTAATCTAAAATTATCACTAACTATCTAACTAATCTATAGTTTGACCGGTCAAATCATGATTAACATTATAAAATACTTTTTTTTTTCAATTTTTCAATTTTTTAAACTATTAATTTTTTATATATGACATTGTAACAAATTTCGAGACTACACTTAATTGCGTTTTTAATACGAAAGACGACATTATTTCGATAAACGGACACCACCGTACGCCCTTTATGGGCACGAATTTCGCGAATCCCTACTAAACGAGTACCTACAAGCCAGATTTTCGGGCACGTACTTCGAGACGACTTTTTCAGTTAGAACACGACGTTTTTTCGAAAAACGGACACCACCGTACTCCCTTTACGGACACGAATTTCTAAAAGCCCTAAGAAACGAGTACCTATAAGCCAGGTTTTCAGGCACGGAATCCGATACGGCTTTTTCAGACAAAATACGACGCTTTTTTTGAAATACTGACAGCGTCGTACGCCCTTTATAGACACGAATTGCGAGAATCCCTAAGAAACGAGTACCCTTAAGCCGAATTTTCGAACGCATATTTCGAAATGGCTTTTTCAAAAGGAACGACTTTTTTTTGAAAAATGCACACCACTGTAAGCCCTTGAAGGGCACGAATTTCGAGAATCCCTATGAAAGGAGTACCTATAAGCCGACTTTTTGGGCACGTATTTCGAGACTGCTTTTTCGGACGGAACACTACGTTTTTTTCGAAAAATGAACTTCGAGACGTACATGCCCGATAACCCGACTTGTATGTAGTCGTTTCGTAGGGATTCTCAAAATTCGTGCCCATAAAGGGCTTACGGCGATGTCCGTTTTTCGAAATAACGTCGTCTTTGGTATTAAAAACGTGACTAAATGTTGTCTCGAAATTTGTGTCCATTACAATGTCATATATCCAAAATATATATTTTAAAAAATTATAAAATCGAAAAAAAGAATGTTAAAATGTTAATCATGATTTAACCAGTCAAACTATAGATTAATTAGTAAGATAATTAGTGATAATTTGGAGGAAATAAGGGTAATTTAGTAAGAATTTGAGCTTCACACTTAACGGTGTTAAACAATTCCGTTAACAAGTGGGTATTTGAAAAAGTTAAGAAAAGAAGAGGTGGTTATTTAAACGCAAATGAAAATGGGGTGGTTATTTTGAAATATGTGTATCGTGCAGGTGGTTATTCACAATTTTTCCATAAAAAAAAGATAACAATAATGATGATTTGTGTATTTTTGCATGAAGAGCTCGTCAACATATATGAATTGTAACTCCTTAGCTTCCTCAATTGTGAGTGTATTTTTCTTCTCGAAATAATTCCTTTTTAATTTGTAAAAACGTGTTAAGTCGAAATAAATTAAACAATAGCACAGAGTCACATACTATAATACACAAGTACTTGTAGATGAGCTCATCGTTTAAGGAATTCGAGGACCTCCTTAGTCCCGACACCTTTCACGTTACAAATTAAAGAAAATGATTTTTTAGCAACCTCATTGTTCCTCCACTTCTTGATGTAGTAAATAAACCTAGCGAGCGAGGGCTCATTATAAGATTTTCTTCCTAAAGTAATCTCATATACTTCCATCCGAGTACTTACCGTCTTTAGAGTGGTGATATGATGATGACTTCTTGATGAATAAATACATTTTATGAGAAAAAAGAAAAGTGTCGCAAAGATAGAAGAAAAACCTTGTCTTCTGAGGGAGAACCCCCCCCCCCCCACCACACACACACACACACACACAATGGAAGAAGGTGCATAATCAGAACCTTAAAAACAAAGAAATCAAAGGAATAACGAAAAAGCAAAGATTGGGGCTTTCCACCTATAAAAACGGATGAAAGTCCCTACAGAAAATACTACTGGAAGTTAGGGTTTGAGAGGAAAAGGAGAAGGAGAGAGGTGGCCGAAAATTCATTATTGTCACTTAAGATTGTTTGATGAAGATCTAATATTACTTCAGAGATTCCGCACATACCGGTTGTTGTTATTATATTATCTTTCACTCATACACATCTTAACCGGTAGTATTACCGTAAGTTTATTTCTGGGAGGGGATTGTGACAAGTAGTTTAGCAAGAACATGAAAATATGATAATAAAAATGCATGGTATTAATAATTGTTAGATATATGAAAATAATAGTTGTATAGTTTTTCAATAATATCTTTTAGTAATTAGGATATAGGTGAGATAATAAAAAAGAAGAAAATGGGGGGGAATAGTAAGCAAGCATAACATGGGATTGCATGCTAAAAACTGACACAAAGAGGCCCCCGTCGTATGCTGAAAAACAAGCAAAGTTCACCCTTAACCCACTTGAACACTAACCCCAATTTGGGGACACCAAGAGAAGGACACTTCCCTACAACACACATCAACCATTAACATTATGTTTTATACTTTCTTTCTTTCTTTTTATTCTCTCTCCTTTAAAACTTATTAAAAACCCATCTTCCCTCTTTGCCCACTGCGTTCTCCCATGCACTTGTCTTCTTCACCTCCAACACCTTCCACTGTTCTCTCTCTCTCTATCTCTCTCTCTCTCTTCCATTCCCTCTTCTTCATGGTTTCCTCACCTCTTTGTCTCTTAACCATTCCCCTTTAAATACTTGCCCTTTTTCCCTCTTTCTTTACCATTCTCTCTTTCATTCATTCATTCATTCATTCCCTCTGACGACTTACTTACTTACTTACTTACACCATTATGTCTAGCAGAAGATCACGTTCTAGACAATCTTCTGCTACTTCTTGGATAAGTGATGATCAAATTGCTGACCTTGTTCACAAATTGCAACAACTTATTCCTGAGATACGTGGCAGAAGAAACTCTGACAAGGTATATATATATCCTATCTATCTATTTAGTAGTTCATCATATTAGCCGAACTCAAATCATTCTGCGACTAAGGCTCTGTTGTAGTTGTTTGATATTTGTTATATGCATTGAGCTAAGCATTTATTTGCATATGCTTCATGGTGTTCTCTTGAAGTTAAGTTGAGTTTGTATTCTTATTTCTCCAGCTGTACTAATTAATAACTATGACCATGATTGTTTTTTAAGGTTTTGTTGCTTAGTTAGGGTTAGGACAAATTTTGGAGACAAAAAAGATTTAACAATCTTGTCATAGTTCCCAAAGTATATGAGACTTTTTAAGTGGATTTATGAAATAATTAATAAAGTTTTGAAAGTCTTGTTATTAAGTAGTTGAGAAGTCATTTGGTTATATTATACTTTCTCCGGGTTTTTTCTTCTATTGTAACGTTTTATGAAAGGTTAATATTAATTGCAACATCACTATATTTGACTGAAAAAAGTTCTCTATATCTCTCTTGTCACTTGAGTTCCTCTTTTTACCTTTATTTATTTCTCTCCTATTCACATGACTTTCTAATAAACAATGTGTCAAGTCTATACTACATTGTAATAGATAAAAACAAAGGAAGTAGAAGTTAATTAATACCGACTTACAGGCGGGAATGTCTTGTTACGTTGACTTTTCCGTCCGTCCCACATAATGTGAGGAATTTTGTACAATGGGTGGTTATAAATGTTCATTAACTTTATACTTTCATGTACAAGCATATATGGAAATAATTTAATGATACATTTGTGTCTATTTTGATGATCTCTTTCAAGTTTAATTTTGTGGGTGAGTTAAATGCAAACATTTGTGTGGCCTTGATTTTGTTAGGGTAGATAAGTCACAACTTCTATGTTTATATGGTATGGACTTGTTGCCATATCTGCCCATATTACTTGGACTATACATTTATTATTTTGTGGTGCAACTTGTGTGGGTCTTTGTTCTTCCATTAATTTCTTATCTTCCCTTGGATTTATTTTTTTTCATTTTTTTTATAATTCTTGTTTGCATTTTTATTTTTATACTGAAATAATATGTAAAATTTGTAAACTAATATATTTATTTTTAATTTGTTATGGCAGTCAGCAAATAGGGTTTTGCAGGAGACTTGCAATTATATAAGGAGTTTGCATAGGGAAGTGGATGATCTAAGCGACAGATTAGCCGAGCTCTTGGCTTCAACTGACAGTGACAGTGCTCAAGCAGCTATTATTAGGAGTTTACTTATGTAAACAAATGAAGAAAAAAAAAGATATTTAAGTAATTGTTTAAGTAATTAGCTGAATAGTTCGGGCCCCACATGTTATTTCAATTTTTTTCTTTTTTTTTTTCTTTTCTGAAATGCATCTCTCCCATCTATCTAGGGTTTGGTCTCTAGGTAGGCCAACAAAGATAGAATGAGTGAGAGAGAGAAACCTCGAGAGTGTATTTAACTAGCCCTTCTAGTAGTAACTAGTTGCTACATTTAATTATAATAATAAGCTTAAGTAATTTATTTCACAAGTTAAGTGTCTCTCTTGGCTTCTAATGTGAACTATTTGGATAATATATTTATATAATGCATGGATGACTATCTATCTTTATGACTTCATTTAATATACATTATCCTTTCTTTATTACTTCCAACATAAAAAATGACATAAATTTTTATAAGTTCTTATAATGAAAAAGAAAAATAGGGAATATATGCTATTTATGATGAGATGATTAGAGAGAAATGTCAAACTAAAATGGAAAATGTGAGTGAGATAAAATAAATTTCGCATATTGCAAGTACTTCCCAACTATATGCATATTTAATTATTTATGGTCTACAATGCATATATTTGGTTATATATACCTTATTTCTCTATATTTTGAGAATTTAATTTAGAATAAAGGTCACATAATCCCGTATAATAATTATAATAACAACAACATCAACAATAGTAATATAACTAGATTTTATGGTAGATTGCTTCTTGGACTCCTTTTAAGAAGCGTCATTGCTTTTGCTACAATGGTAGAGGTGCGACCTAGGTTGAAAGTGATTGTTGAGGTTGCTTTGCCTAGTATACTGTGGAGGACAAAGTTCGACGTTTAGGGGACCAATGATTGAGGCATGTTTTGCGTTTGATTAAGGATAAGAGCCTTAGAGGGGAAATGGGATCTCCTTGAAGGAGAGGCCTTATTTAGATTTTTTACATTATTGTCATTTGTGGCGAGATAATTAAGTGTGGTGAAAAGTTTTCTGAGTATCAGGTTCAGATTTGTTGAAAAGGGTGACATTTCTTTCTTTTCATAAGTAGCGTATCAAATGAAGGCCTTCATTTCTTGGAAAGGGAAGGATGCTACTGGGGCTTTCGTGTAGTCCTTTACCCGAGGAAGATTTCAAAGGGATTGGGAGTTCTTACAATAGGAAAAGAGATGGTTAATTGTCTCTTCATGGTTGTCACATAAACCATCAGTAATGAATGTGATGTTTTTTTAGCTAGCGGATGCTTCTAACTCCGATCTAAATGTTTAGAGTTTGCCAAAGGTAAAATTTGCAATTTTGGTGGAATATCAATTTTCCACATCCTGCCAAATGTTAGAGATATATTTGGATTATATATTTTGGGCAAATATATTGTGATTGATTTGTATTGTCAAAGATATGTCATGATAGGAAAGAATTGATCTCACAGAATAGAATTGGTATCTCTGGGATTTTATTGTGATATCACTTGTACCCTATATAAGGATGGTATCAAGAGCAAGTTAAGTTCTTGGGGTCCATTTTTTTTCTCCTGCCGGTGGGGGGTGGATGTTTGGTTTATCACCCCCACCGGCCGGATATTCTGTTGCGTAACCGTTCCAGCATCAGTCGTGATGGTCAGGCATGATGTTTGCTAGCGTGCTGCTTCTATTTTTTGTTTTTCGTTAGATTGATTTGCTGAGAGTATATGGCTTTTTCATATAGTAGAATTGAAACGAAAAAGAGTGAGAGAAAGATGCATGACATGAAGTTTGTTTAGGTTTTATGTTGGTTTCATAAATTGTTTGGTTTGGTTTTCTCAGATCTGTTTCGAAATAGATCAGTTTCTTTATAAAAAAAATGTCGATGATGTTCATTCCATCAAAACTTTTTTCTTTTGTTTCTGTGATGATGTTCATTCCATCACAACTTTCACAAAAATTGGTCCTTTGGTCTCAATTTCAAATTTGTTTCAAAACATATTGTGAGACATATTTCGGCTCTCCTTGTGTCGTGAGACATGAATTTTATTTGAAACGGCTCTCCGTATGTCGTGAGACATGGACTTTTGAAATAACTCTCCTTGTGTCGTGAGACATGGATTTTTTTTTGTTCTCCTTGTACTGTGAGACAAGACTTATATGAATTTAAGTTCGGTTTTACTCTAAAGAAACCTTGAAGTATAATTGAAACCAACATCGTCAGCTTGTGCAACTTTTGATGAAGTTCCTGCCATATTGAAGACTTATTAGCTTGTTTTTCTTTTTGTTGGATTTGAGTTTGTCCAATCGTAACGTTCGTGTTACTCCCGTTACGATTGCGGGAGGGTGTTAGAGATATATTTGGATTATATATTTTGGGCAAATATATTGTGATTGATTTGCATTGTCAAAGATATGTCATGATAGGAAAGAATTGATCTCATAGAATAGAATTGGTATTTCTGGGATTTTATTGTGATATCACTTGTACCCTATATAAGGGATGTATGTGGAATTAATTGACACAAGTAATAACATCATATTATCTGTTTCTCTCCCTCCTCTCTCTAATTTATCATATTAGAGATATATTAAGATACTAAAGATATGATAAATATCTTTCGGATATATTAGTAGTTAGGATATAATATTATCTTAGAGGAAATATTATCTTATGATTTAGGAAAATTTCATGGAATTGGTCTGAACTATGCCCGGTCAGCCAAATTTGGGCTTAATTTTAAATATTCCAAAATTGTGCCAAATTACATGTGGGCCAGTTATTCCGTGGTCCCTTTACCTGTTGTATTTATTTCACACCTGCTGTTTCCGGTTTCGTCCAACGTGGCCCACACTTTGCCATTTAATGAACACAATTCTCCCCATTTTCTCATTCTTCATCTTCTTTCAACTATTTTCTCCATTGTTAAAAAACTTCATCTTCAATATCTCATCTTTTTTCTCTCCTATCATTTTCCAAAATATCTAAAAATTTGACCCGTGAAGAAATTACTGAAGGGGGAAGAAAATTGCACCAAATCGCCTAGTTCTTCAAACGCCAGATCTGCGAAAAAAAAGGGGAAATTAGAACAATGCTACCACAACTTGAATGCACCAATTAGAGTTGTTAAAAATGGGGAAAGTGCTGGGAGGAAATTCTATGGTTGTGCATTGTGGCCAGTAAGTTTAATTTTCCATTTTTAATTGTTTTTTCAATTTAGTTTAAGTTTTTAAATATCTTCTTCATTGTTGTAGAATCAAAATTGCGGCAAATTCGCTTGGGTGGATGAAGATGATGGGAGGTCTGGAATGGATGATTTAGAGAAGTCATTATTAGAGATGGAGAAATTTGTGGTTCATTTGGAAGCAGAGATAACAAGGAAGAAGGACAAAATTAAGAAGGTTAAGTTGAAGAATGCAGATTTGTGCCTACAAATGCAAGACATTAAGACAAAATTAGCTGGGTTGAGGGTTGAAGCAAATAAGTCGGGAGAGGAAAATGCGTTATTGGCCTTGGTTATTTCTTGGGTAATATTTGATATGATTTGGGTGTTCTTGTATTAGATTAATGGAGTAGCTATATGTACGTGGGGGATTTGTTTTGCAATGTAATTTTCCAAGAAAATTGATATGAATGAAAAATGAACATTTTGTGTTGCAATTATTATCATAGCTTGGTAGTAATTACAAAAAGTCGTACTACTAGTTGAGAATCGTACATTAATAAACACGAGAAAATCGAGTAAGGTTGGTCATGGACACGTATTATGGACTCGGGAACTGAGCATAACTATACGCTAATTAATGATTGAAGTTGGTCATGAACATGTAAAAAGGACCCGAGCATAACCGTAAGAAAAATGGAGTGAGAATCATGGACACGTATTAATGACTTGGGACCCGAGCATAACTAAATGCTAATAAATGGATGAAGTTGGTCATAAACATGTATTAATGACCCGAGCATAACCGTAAGTAAAATAGAGTGAGGTTGGTCATGGACACGTATTAATGACTCGGGACCCGAGCATAACAAAATTGGATGACTCGGGACACGTATTAATGACTCGGGACCCGAGCATAACCGCTAATAAATGGTCCACTAAGCCAATAACCATACAACAACTGATCCACTAAGCCACACAAGTTATGCCATTACTCCCAAAAAAACCTGTGTCAAAATAAATACATGCTATGTAATTCCTTCAATCCACAAAAACTGCCATGCCATTCCTAGGTATAATAAGACTTCAGTGGTTGTAATTCCTAGGTACAAAACACAGATTAAACCATTGTTCTCTAATAAACTAGGTAACTAAGAAAACACAGATTAACCATTTGTTGTTGAAGCTTGAGTTCCAATAATGGAGGCACTAACTTGTAATCTCTGGCTCAATCTTCTTGCTCCTCCAACTGGTGCAGGCATAATAACACTTCCATCTTCAGTAAACAACACTCCAACACCACAAGGAATCTGTATCACAGAAAAATAAGCAAATAATTGTAAACATCCCATGTGAAACATAAAACAAGAATGGATTAATAACATACATAACTGAACATATTACCTTTGCACCTCTTCCACCTCTTGCACCTCTTCCACCCCTTGAACCTTTCCCTGCTTTAATGACCTTGTTCCCCTTTCCAGTTTTAGATTATTGAGCAGTTGCATTGAGGTGAGCAGCAACACTGGTCTCCCCTACTACTCCACCTCTCCCACCCCCTCTGCTTGGAGTCACCACACTTCCACCTCTTCCCCTGCCAACTGTTCCCACACTTCCACCTCTTCTACCACCTCTCCCACCTCTAATACAACCCACTGAGTTAACATGAGTGAATGTTACTTTAGATTGGGTTCCTCCTTCAAAGTGATCATACAATATTAATTGTTGAGATCCATTTGCAGCATTCAAAGGTGGGGTTTCAGTTCTTTGCCTTTTAGTATTTGGTTGGGGATCTTTATCCTTATCTGGGCATCTTCTCTTGTTGTGAGAATTTGATTTACAAATACTACAAGTCATTATGACACCATGTTTGGTCAACACACCTGGCTTCTTGGGGTTTTCATGTGGTTTCTTTATTCTATTTTTTTTAGGTCTGCCTGGTCCAATCTTCATTGGAGGGGGACTAACCTTAAATTCAACCCTAGGCCAGAATCTCTCACTAACAATAGCAGGAATTGCCTCTGAGTATGTTTTCAAGTATGTCTCCTTGGTGTAACATGGGTGAACATACTCATAACAATCCAGTTCCAGAAAATATATAACAGATAAAGCATGACAACAAGGGATGCCTGTCATGTCCCATTTTCTACAACTACAGCTTCTACTTCCAAGATCTACTACATAAGTGTCTAGATGATGTCTCACCTCAAACAATGATTGTGTGCAAGGTATGGTGTGGCATTTACCAAGCTCTTCTTTTTCTTTTTCCAGCCTCTGTGCAACTCTAGGGCAAATACTAGCAGTGCTCTTCTCCATTTGCTGCCTCTTCATAAACCTCCTTTGCATTAATGCAGCTCTGATGTCCTCCATCATGTCAATCAAGTGCTTCACTCTTGCACTCATGATGTAGTTGTTGAAGGTCTCAGCTAAATTGCTTGTTATGACATCACACCTCATAGAGGTCTTCATGAATGCTCTGCAAAATAAAGCAGGATTATGCTCCTTGAACTTCAGCACAGCTTCTGGATTCAGCTCCCTCATTTCATCCAAGGCCATGTTGTAATCAGCACTGTTGTAGGCTTTTGCAGCCCTACAGAAGAGTTGCTTGAAATCATCCCCCTTGAATCTTGCATGCCAATGTGCAAATATGTGGCGTGCACAATGTCTATGCTCAGCTTTTGGGAGTATTGCACCAACAGCACTTACAATGGCCTATGCATATGCAAGAAACAGAAAAATAAATGCTCAAATAAACAACAAGAATAGGCATAAAAAACAGAAAATGAAACTAATTTTGCTTACCTTATGCTCATCAGATATGATGGCAATATCGGTCCCATCACTTAGATTCAAACACCTCTGCAAGTTAAGGAAGAACCAACTCCATGAATCATTATTTTCACCTTCAACTGCTGCCCAAGCAATGGGAAACATCTGGTCATTCCCATCCCTTCCCACTGCAGACATAAGTTGGCCTCCCAAGAAGGTTTTTATGAAGAAAGCATCAACAACTATGAGTTTCCTACACCCTAATAGCCAGCCATGCTGTACACCCTCAAAACAAACAAATAACCTCTTGAATTGTGGGGATTTGTCTTTTTCTTTTGTAGGTTCAGTCAACAACTGAATTGTAGAATTAGGGCTTGATTCTTTTAAGGCTTCCAAATACCTACCCAACTTGTTGTAGTGTTCTGTCATGCTACCATACAACACCCTATGTGCATGATATTTAACCTTGTAAGCAAATTCAGGTTTAATCAAAACCCTATAACCCATTCTCACTGTGTCAATTATTTCCCTTGCTGGCCAATGAGGTCTATTCTTGAATAAGTCAAGTAATTCTTTAGCCAACCATCTAGACTTCAACATGGTTAGTCTCTTCATGTTCCTTGAACAAGTGTGTACATTTCTGACAGACTTCACAACAAAAACTGCTCTCTTTGCATCCCATGAAGCATAAACTCTAAATGGACAGCTCCCATGACACCTAACTGACATTTTCTGAGCTCTCTTCATGTTGCTTGCATCCAACCCTAAATTTTTACCTTGCATTATTGAGTACCTAGCAATTGCAGATCTAAATGCCTCTCTGTTTGGAAAATGCTGACCTACTTTCCAAGTGAATGTTTTGAAATCAGTACTGTCACTCACAGCCAACCCCCTACTGTTCTTCTTGCCAATATCACAATTATCCTCCTCACCAGTAGCCTTTGGGGTATGAATTTCATCCTCACTTTCTTCATATTCACTGACACACCCACCATTAACTTGTTGATCCTCTGGAATATGTTCAGATCTAGAAGTACTAGCTATAGGTATATCTGCAACACCTATTGTACCTTCTTTTGCCTTCTTCTCTAACTGTCTAGCTATATCCACCAGTTTCTTCTTAAACCCTTTTGCTTTGTCTCTTGCTTGCATAAACTCATCATCACTTGTTTCATTCCCATCATCACCTACACCTTGTTCATCTTCAAAAACCTCATCCTCATCATCATCAAAACAACCATCATCTTCCCCTTCTTCCCCACTAATCTCAGCCTCATTATCTGATGGTTCATAATTAGAGCATGAATCTGACAAATCTCCTATCAGATCCTTGTAAGGAATAGGACTCTCAGGCCTATTATCAATCCCTTGATCATAATCAATTAAAAGTACTTCAACTAGCTTGCCTTTTGGGTCAACAGTAGAAGGTTTTGTTGTGTTTGGTGATTTGGAGGGAGACTTCAGTGGTTTTTGAGAAGGTTGCACAACAATTTTGGTAACTTTAGCAGCAGCTGCCACAGTTTTGGCCTTTCTAGGGGAGAATCTTACTAGTGTAGGTGTTATTTTAATGGGAGGGGTACTTTTGACCTTTACAGGTTCCTGTATTTTAGTTAAAGGTGGGGCCTCTTTGGGTTTAGATGGGTTATTGGCTGATTTGGAATGTAACACATACAAGTCCAAGCTTCCATGCCTAGCAGCAATATCAAGCATGTCAACAACAACTTTATCCTTGCATTTATCAACACTCACTAACCCATCTTCAATTTTCTTCCCAGGCAACAAGTACTTAATCTCATCTCCCTCATTATAAGTGTCACACTTTTTTGCCATATCTTCCAAATCCCACCAACCAGTCTTATCTGGATCAACTGAGAAAGTTTGGGGTGGTTCCTAAACACACCCCCATGCCAAAACCTTAGTGAAACTGACCCATCCTAAAATAGGTAACAAGGAAAAATTCATCACAACTCAAATAGATAGGGAAAATTCGAATTTCAATAGCAACAAAATTTCGAAACTATAAGCAACTCAATTACATACCACATTTGAAATTCATTAACAACAACAAATATTCCCAACAAACCCAGATTTTTACAAATTTAAACTAATATCAAAGATAAATTGCAGAAAAGTCGATTAATTTGCAAGAGTAAATAGCACATTCTAATAATAGAGGGTGTTCACCAAAGAATTTAAAATTTAAACGAAATTCTAAGATGAATTTGCAGAAATTAAAATAAATTATGAACTTACTATTTATGGCTGAATGGACGATTGTTGAAGATGAGCAATTAAACCTTGAAGAATCCGTTAATGGAGTTTGATAGACACGAAATCAAGAGAGAAGAAAGAGAGAAGAAAGAGAATAGGAAAAGCCAAAATAAATGACTGAATGGGAAGGGCAAAAAAAAATTAAAAGTTTAATTTTTACTTTTATTTTACTGGCAACAAGAGTTATTTTACCTTTGACAAAGGTAGCCGGTTAAAGGGACCACGGAATAACGGGCCCACATGTAGTTTGGCACAATTTTGGAATATTTAAAATTAAGCCCAAATTTGGCTGACCGGACATAGTTCAGACCAATTCCATGAAATTTTCCTATGATTTATTCCCAATAAGTATTAGATAAGTATTAGGAATAATATATCTTTTAGAGATTGTTTCCGAGTAGGAGTTCCTATGTACTCCTATATATATTGTAGTCATAGTTCATTATTGAACACAACTTAATAAAATGGAAAATTTGTCAGGAATAAGTCAACCTTTGCGTTGACCGCTTTTAACAAGTCTACCTTCGTTTATTCCATTAACAAGTAAACCTTGTAGCTAGTTTTTCTTTTAACAAGTTTTTACCTGCTATTGCCTCTCACTAACCTGTTTAACAGGTTAAAGTAACACATGTCACTCTTTTATTGAAATTATTTTTAAAAAAAAACACAAAACCTTCTCTCCCTCCTCTCCACCCCCAAAATCAGAACATTACCCTCATCCTCACCCACACCCACACCCACCACCACCCTAATTGGCACCAAACACCAGCACGCTAACTAAAATCAATCCACCAAAACCCCCATCACTCACCTGAAAATGAAGCAACCTCATCGCCTCATGGTGGCTTCCTTTTTTGCCACAAATCTGGCTTCATAAAATCCCCACCTCCTTCCCATTCTCTCTCCCCTATCTACCTCTTCACTCACGCAATTGATTAAAATAACAAGAAGGCGGAATTAAAACAACCAGAAGGCATTATTACATGAAAAAAAAATCAACCTAGGTATTATAAATTGAAGTTATCTTGGAACAAAAAAGAAAAACCTTTACCATAGGGTTTATGAACTGATGTGTGAGAAACTTAATGTTGATCGAATGAAACAAAAATGGAGAGTTCAAATGAGAGAGCTCCATTGAAGAATTCAGTAAGAGAAATGTTTGGTAATCCACGTCCAAGACGACCCATTCCCAGCAATTCATTCAACATCCTTATTTCAATGTTCTCTCTCTTCTCTGAAAATCCCTTTTCTGAATTTGCTTCTCATGCTAAACCCTCAGGTATACCCCCACTTATATTTTGTTTATAACAAATTAATTTCAACCAAATTATAATAACGTAGTAAAAAAAACAATAAGTTTGATTAGAAGAAATGAATTTACAGGACAAGAAGCTCCCAAAATAAGCTATGAGGTTTGACATCAAATAAGTGAATTAACATTATAAGTGAATTGAATTCACTCTGAGGTTTGACATCAAATAAGCTCCCAAAATACATCAGAGAGAACAAATCTTTCACAATATCCTCTTTATCATCATGATTTTCCTCTTCTTTCTCCGACATAGATTTATGTTCCTCCTCTGGTGAAGAATACGGCGTCAATTTATCGAAGAGAGAGCAAGAGAGATTTCTTCATCAATAGCAGAGGAAAGAGGAGAAGGAAGCTTCTCAAGCTCGTCGATTAGAGTAAGAAATATTTAACTATTTTATTTTAATTAGCAATCAATCAAGAGTTTTATGAATGAAATAGAGAAGTTGAATTGGGAAAAAAAAAAAAAACTCAGTTTTGGCAATCTCCATAGACGATAGCTTTCGGGGTTCCTGATGGGAAGGAGGAGGAGTGAGAAAAAGGAAATAAGGGAGAGAAGGAGAGATTGGATTGAAATATAAAAGTCCTATAAAAATTATTTTAAACCAATGAAAACATGACATGTAGGCAAGTGGCTTAAACCAACAAGTTACTTACAAGTAACCTGTTAAAAAACTTGTTAAAAGTAAAACTAGCTACAAGGTTTACTTGTTAATGGAATAAACGAAGGTAGACTTGTTAAAAGCGGTCAACGCAAAGGTTGACTTATTCCTGACAAATTTTCCTAATAAAATCATATTGTTTCTCTCCTCTCATAAACTTATCATTCCTAATAAACCATAAGATAATATTTTCTCTAAGATAATATTATATCTTAACTACTAATATATCTTAAAGATATTTATCATATCTTTAGTATCCTAATATATCTTTAATATGAAATGACCTCTTTGGTTGGTCTGAACTTAGGTCGTGGGCTAGCCAATCAGCGGATATGACGTATAAAGGGCCTTGAGAGGTTAAACCCTTGGTATGGAATTAACTAGGCTTTTGAACTTGATTAAGTCCTAAGTGCGGTTGGGGAGAATGAATTAGATACTTTTAAGTTTATGTCAAGCGGGATTTGATACAGTTGTAACTAGTAAGTGCTCTCCCAATGGCGGAGCCAGGAATTCTCGAATGAGGGGGCTAGAGTTAACAATGTGAAAAATAAAATTGTATAAAAGGGAAAAATTTGGTGGTATGGAGATTTGAACCCGGGTTTCACGAGTTGTTTACTATATTTTGATTATAAACCAACTAAGACAAACCTATTTAATTAGTGATATTATACTACATTAAATACTATATGTACATTAAAAATTTTAACCTTGCGGGGACGACTTCCCCCACCAGCCCCAGCTCTCCCTATTGTTGATCCAAAAAATAATGTTTGTGCCATACTCAATTTTCTCCCCAATTCCCTTCCATTTCTCTTAAGGTAACCACTTTTCTCCAAACTAGTTGTTGGGCCGCGTGCTCCACGCGCTCCCCCAAAAAAATAAAAATTATTCTGTATAGTGTTCGTTTGAAATCTAAGTCAATTAAAGCTTATTTGTTTTGATGTGAAATGACTTCCATGTTAGAAGGTATAACAAGAAATTTACTTGTGTAAAACACATTATTTAATTGTTCTTATTTGACTTCTTTGTAATATTTACATATATCACTTTGCCCATGTACATATTATAAAGATAACTCCTGAAAAATATAATAATAATATAACCTTAAATGTTATTATGTTAAATATTATGAGATATATATGTCCTTGTATAATTTTAAATCTCAAATTTTAATGATTTTTATTTACAGAACAATAAAGATAATTGTGTTCAAAGTTATGCATTAAAAATTGTAAGGTTAATTGTTAAATGTTCAAAGATTTGAAATAAAGATAAATATGACTCTTATGGAACATATGAAATCGACAAATCGACTATCCAGTCTACAATATAGATTACCTTATGCTTTAACATGTATATTGTGATGGTGGTGTGTCATAATTAAACTGCTTAGAACGACTATTGCATTATCTAACATGACATTATTCTTCAGTAACGTGCATTTTAATTACTAACAAGTAACAATATATAGCATAAATCTTGTAATTACATGTTGCAAGCATTGTAAAATGTCAGCCAATTCATAGTTACAAAACAAACGCTCACATAACGTACTTATAGTTTGAAGGGGGGAAATCGTTATACAATGATTTAATGTAACCAGCTTTTATCTACAGTAAAGCAAATGAAAGCTTCATTTTCAGAGTTAAATCATAATACTCTTTCGTCAGAGATGGTGTAACACCCCGCCCAAATCGAACCCCTTTTCATTAAATAAAACTCGTTGGGGGAAAATCCACGAGGGTTCGACTCGGATGGCGTGCTACCGCCGCACTTATCTCCTTGGAAATAAATGCAAGGCTAATGGTTAACATCACACTAAACTCAATTTAAATTAAGTTTTACAACAACTAAATTGTTTAAACAAAACACTAATTAATATAATGTCTCAGAGTCTCAGCGGAAACTAAATTAAAACTATGTGGATGACAACTCTAAAAATTCTCTCTTTGTTTCCCCCAGTCGATCACCCACCTGCACAAATACATTGAAAAGAAACAAGAGAGACAAGCTCCCAAAAATCAGAAAAAACTGAGTAATTCCAACTCCATCCCGTAAAATACTTAAGTTGAAAATACTTTGTGAAAATAATAGGTTAATAGAGTCGAAAGCATAGCACATATACATATATAAATACAATTGATAATCACATAATTTCAATTAATTCAATAATTCAGTATTATCCGTTTATTTAAGGAGAGGAAAGAGAACGCCAGTAAGCCGGGGTCAATCCCCAGTAACTACTTACTTCAAGGGTGTAGGCCGGGGTCAATCCCCAGTAACTACCTACAAATGTTATAATGGCCAAAACAGAGTCCCTAGTGTGCACACCCCTTCTAACTTGGAAACACATCAAGATAGAAGGAAGACAAATAACAGAAAAATCAGAATAGTAACAAAGAACCTGTAGGTGGCCGCTGAACCTCCCATACAGGGCAACCTGTTCATCATTTTCCTCCGATATTCCACTTTAAGTGATTAATATCATTTATGAAAGTCATCACTTAAATCATATACACATATACATCATCTCATTTAACCAAGTGTGAACAAATTCATTCCAATATCGGTAACTCAATTTATTCGTGGCTTACCCAGAAAGCCCATTTTCATTCATATACAAAAACCATCACTTGTAAATTAATAATCCATTATTTTCCAATTATAACCAATCCATTTTTCAATTTTTCATTTTCAAGCTTTTAATAACGATAATAGCATAATAACATTAATAATAATAATAATAATAATGATAACAATAATAATAACAATAATAATAATAACAGTAATAATAATCATAATAATAATAATAATAATATAATGAATCTTTAATTAAACAAATGCCGAGGATAAAAGATATGATTATTTATCAAGATCGTCGTTAACATTGGAATAATTGTCATATCGTTTATAGTCCATGGTCCATAGTCATTATTCATATCCATAATCCATTAGTCATGTTACTAATCATAATCCACATTTAAATCAATAGTTATAATTCATAATAATTTTCATTATTATAATTCACATTTCTAATCACATAGTCACGTAATTAAATTATTTTTATACTACGGGATCTATGTTTAGATGGACATCGGAAATTACCTCGTGATGCGTGCCCAAAAGTTAGATTCACGAACAGATCACAGCTCCTGGTAATCCTCGTCTACGCACTCGGAGTCTACAACGAGATTAACGAGATCTAAGTTAGTAACCTTAATAACCCCTTTTTGATTGATAAAATAAATGAACTCCAATAATTCAAATAACATTGAAAAGTTTTCTTAATTATTTCAAAACATTTATAGTAGTTCAAAATTATAACATTTTAGAAATATTAAGAAATAAATTTAAGTATTAAAAGGACTAAATCAATTTAACTTAGAATATGTTATCTAAACAAAGTAACTTTATAAACTAAATAGATAATTTAAAAGAAAACATTTTTTTTTGTTTAAAAAGAAAACGAAATATGAAAGGGGAGGGGAAGGAATACTGATGCTTTGAATCAGTTTGATAGAGAGAGAACAGGGGAAGGCGAGAAGAGGAGACACAAACAGGGGAGAAGAGGAGGGTGATGGTTGCGGTGTGGCTCGAGTTCAGGCGGCCGGTGGCTGCGCGCACAGGGAAGCGCACAAGGTGGTGCATGGTGGCTGCGCGCACAGGCAGCGAACAAGGAGGAGGAGGAGTGGGGGTGTTCGGCGGCTTCAGGCGGGTGGAAGGAGTGGTGCAGGTGGTGGTTTGGGAACGCCGTTTCCGGCGGGTAGAAAGCGGTTCAGTGGTGGCGCTACTGGTGGTTCCGGCGAGTCAGATTAGTAGAAAAGGTGAGCTGGAGTTTTAAATTTTTTTTTATTTTATTTTTCAATACAAAAATCAGAAATTGAAAGAGAAGAGGGAGAAGTTGAAGCAAACCTTGAAAGTGTGATTTGCTTGAGCAATTGAATGGGTTTGGGTTGGTATTTATAGAACAATTTGGTCAGATTTTGAGCTTTGGAGTCAAGCTCCATTAATGGTGAGTATGGTGAGGCATGGTGTTTGAGATTTCTTTGACTATAGAGTTGATCTTGATCAGAAAATCTGAGATTGTGGTTGAGTTTCAACTCTCTGACAAGAGTAGTTGATCAGTTGATTTTTTTTTTTTGTGTGTGTGCTTGCTCTGTTCCTGCGTGAGAAGGGGAAGGAAGGAGGGAGATGAAGACTCGCTGATTCACAGCTTTTTTTTTGCCTTTTCTTTTCCCTTTTTTTTTTTGGCAAAACAAATGTTACATGGACTTAGTATTTGGACTTTGTGTGAGTTGGGCTCTATATGGATAACTAATATGGATGGACCATTAAGTAAGAATGCCCACAATTTAAATGAGTACTTCAAATCCAATAATAATTACATTAATTAGAATTAATGAAAATGAATATTTAGTTTTGTAAATACATTTCAATAAAATAATTTAAATAAATCATTACATAATTCAAAACTAAATAAATCATTTCAATAAAATCGTTAAATAATTCAAAAACTAAATGAAATCATTTTTACTTTTTATTATAAACATTATTATCAAATAAAGTTGAATTATCAGTAAATAAATAATATTAAACTTTAATAAATAATAAAATAAGCTTTGAAAATTCGGGGTATTACAGATGGATCCCCTAGAATTTTTAGTTTAACTCTACAAAATAGAGTTGGATTTTTTTCATATGATCATAATAGTAGTTAGTTAGACAAAGAACCTGTAACAATATTTGTTTTCCTTTTTTATTATTTTATTTGTCCTCCTTCTTGTTGTAGAAGTCATCCTAGCCCTTGAAAATAGTGTGTGTGGCTAAGATTAACCAAAAACTATTTTGTAGAGTTAACCAACAACTCTAGGGGATCCCATTCGCTTTCGCCATCTAGTAAGCTCCTCACTAAGTACTTTGAATTTATGCCAACCTCTACTAAAAATAGAGGAAATTCGGTGCAGACTCTCTTATCAAAGAGAGCACAGTACAGATATATAATTCAAGTACACACATTTAATGATCCAAACATTAATACGCTTGCTTCTTTTAATTTAATGATGCTCTAATTCATCGATTCTCTTACCTCACCTTTTCTTTTCTTGTATCATGCTCCTTTTATTTTATTGCCATGCAACTTAAAAACTAAGAAAATTGATATCATATCCTTTTAGCTTTTACTTTGCTTAACTCATAAAATGTATGGGAGAAAAAAATGAATTTTTTTTTAGATATTTGGCAATAAGATAGAAAAAGGAAAAGGGGGAAAAGGCAAAAGAATATGAGTAAGAATAAGAAAAAACTAAAATCTCATATTTTTCCACCAAAAGATTTGATACCTTGACTTTCGATAAAACCACTATTTATTGTATGAGTTATTATTAATTGGAAAAGTATCTGGTAGTCCCCAATCTTAATTTACCTGTCTATTTTGTGAAAGAAAAAGGAGCCCAGCCTTAGTTAAGGTGAAGCGGATTTAGGAAAAAATAGCATGTACATAAATTCTTCAATAGATAATTCATAAAATTAATTGAGGAAAAAAATTGTTGGAAATTTCTAAGGTAGAAATAGAGAAAAAGGCAAAGAACAAGTATAAAAAAACTCATAATTTTTCACCAAAAGACTTGATCCCTTGACTTCTAATAGAAGCTAAATCACAATTCATTATATGAGTTACTATTCATTGGAATAGTAATGGGTTAGTCCCTTTTATATAAGGTATAGATAGGGGATCAAATATTGTTTGTTTCGGGGAGTACTCAAATCATAGGTTGAGTTTTGATAAATATTTTTGTTAGACTAGTTTAACCCATAGGCTGGTGGGATCTGCAATAACCTTTTAACTTAATTTAGCTAAAAAAGGCTTTGTTTAGTGGTAGGTTTTCCCTTAGACCTAGACATCCCATTTTCTTATGCGAGCAAACTTGGACCCAATGCAATATAATGAGGGTGATTGCATTTTTTGCCTTTCTCTTGTGTCAAATTAGGTTAATGATTTGGCTTGTGAATCTCATTAATCACAAATATATATACATCCTATCAATAAGTGTAATTAGGCCTTCTAAGCCCATTCTAAATAAATACATAACTATACATCATTAAACACATACAAACTACATATGGCCCAATAGAAGTCTTCAATATCTTAAGCTTTAGTTAGTACATGCGGTTTTGTTTTTTTGTTTTTTATTATAGAACAAGACTATCATTAACGAAGAGCAAACAAGGAATGTTGAAAGATTTGGGGCCGATTTATTGTTTTGATAGGGACAACATACGAAAAATCCTTTTTCCCACACGATAGAATCAGAAGAATTTTACTTCGTTTTTGAAAAAATTGTTTCGGAAGTGGCTAAAGTCCATGTCCAAATAGAAGAATAGAATGAGTATATGTTTGATTTAAATTTAAAATACTTTCATATAGTGCTTGAAGATGTCCTACGACTAATGAATTGAGGAATACTTAGGATGTGTTTGGCAAGGTTGTTGTTAATAGTTTGTCTATCTCAAAACTTTACTTTATAGAATTAAAGATGTTTGGCAAAGTAGTAGTGTGAGTAGTGTTTAGTGAGGGAGGAAGTGGTGTGAGTAGTGTTTAGGTAGTGACTGTTAGTAGCTAGTAGTGGTGGAGGTAGAGTTTAGAGGTTGAAAAAATATAATAATATTTTCAATAAATTATAAATAGATATGTAGTAATAAAATCGACTCCAACAGATGTTTTTACTTAATATTAATATTTTACGAAGCTATTTTGACAGCTCACAGCTACAAACAACAACTCACAGCTACAAACAACAACTCACAGCTACTACTGCAGCTAACAACTACCTCCACAATTACTATTGCCAAACAAACTCGTAGGCGTAGTGTCCGTCCGGTCCTTGTTTGTATCTGTGGTAACCGTTAAAGATCTCATAATATTTTTCAGGTTTTTCGTTCCTATTAATTTCCAATTACAATCTTAATTCGCCATAGATATTGTTTCTGTCCAAGACAGCTACAATGTATGTGGTGGTGGGTACTTGGTGGAACGTGGCTCCCAAACGTCCTTCGTGGTGGTGGTTACCTGCAAAACAAGGAGAAACCTCGAGGGTGGTTCCGAGGATCGCCTCTCCGATGCCTAAGTCAGTCCAAGTTGAGCACAAGATCTCTAGTAGAGAGAAAACGAGTATCAAGTGTAAGTATTTTGTGAGTGTTTTGTTGAACGTACCTTACCCATGCATGGGCATGGGTATTTATATGAGACATGGACTTGCAACTGACCTAGTAAGGCGAGTGAGCCTCTTTGGAAGTGGGCCAAGGTGGAACAAGGCCTTCATTAAACTCCAGCCTAGAGGTTATGTCCGGAGCGGTCTGCCTGAGGAGGTCTACTCTGCTCCTGGCGCTCTGACGTGGAGTGGTAGGACTAGTGGTCTGCTGCCAGCTGGACCCCATACAGATATAAAGGCTATTGCATTGAAACTCCTCATATTCTTCAGAGATACAATTTTTACGGTGAATCCTTTGTCCTATGTATTGCCTTACACACAACAATGTTCTACATTCTCACAGATATTACCATAATGACTTCCTAACCTAACTCCTAATCAATATTAATGGGCCATTTTATTTTACTCTTCTTAAGAAGCATATCCATGTCCTACCGAACATCAATTAGGAAACTTAAAGTGAGAACAATAGACCTATTATGTTTAATCAGGATGCATGGCATACTGACATCGCCCCGCAAGGCCACAATTCTAAAAGCTTATCATGTATTGACCTAGAAGCTATTAAACAAATATTTAACTAATCAAATCGTTAAATGTTGATGGTGACATTTGGTAGTACACATAAACAAGTTGCTATGGTCCGACACTGCAATTAATTAAGCTTCGATGTAATATGTTTTTGTTCACTAGTTGTTGAACCGCGCGCTAACGCGTAAGGTTCCCCAAAATGTGCAATCTAATTTTGGTTGTTTTGGATTAGCGATGATAAAAGTCGATGTGAGTTGTCATATGGTGCAAAATTAATTACAATACACATTAACTTGTTTCTAAGCATTAATATTATAAGAGGCGGTTCATAATTGTTTTGCAAACGCGCTCTGTATAATTAAGAATGACTACAAAAGGTATTGCCCTTCCTTAGGTACAAATTCACCAAAAGGTTGATAGATCAAGGAATTGTTTTCAAAAGCCACGACTCTAATTCTCCATTTAGTAAGGCTCGTGGTTGGGCCAATCTGAGTAATTCCTTCGATTGAAGCTCTAGTATCTCTTTAGGGGCAATTCAATTGTTCCTGCAATGTGAAATTTTCATCATTTGTAAGTGTGGTAAAGTGTATACGAATATGAAGTTGTAACAATAAGCCATGGGTTGAAAATAACATATACCTTAAATGGATGTCTCAAATTACTTACACCATTTCTATTTTATACCCCAAAAATGAATAAAAGAATCCTAAATAATCACCCCCACTTGCATACTTTCATTATAATCGTTCTCACACTATAGGTTCATACATAAAATGGGAATCTAACCGCCTATTGAATTTGCAGTCCTATAACACATTCTCATCTACATTTGTAAAGCAAACATGAATGCAGCACCACTGCAAACATGAACGCACATAAATCAAAGTATGACTCCATAATACTACGAAGTACTATGAAAATTGAATAGACGCGTAGACAAGTGCAAATTGGTTTCAAAACAGAGAAATAACTCAACATAATAGAAGTAGACATGAAAAATATATGAGTTGCAAGATAGCATGTGATGTTATAAGTTTTAAAATGTTCAAAGCAACACCAGAAATAAACCTGCTGGGGTTGGCACGCCGGGCTTCTTATCATTCACACTTCCTAACTTGTAAAACTTCCTAATGTTGGCCTACCATAAGTACAACACCATTTCCATATGGTTGACATCAAGAAAAAAGTGAAATCATTCACACTTAAATCGTGTCATTTGTCATTAGCTCCATCTGCCCAAACAGAACAAAATTAGGAATCACAACCAACCGAATCTCCAATCGAACTTCCATAACAGAAATCCGATGAAATCCCAAGCCTCGAAAATGAACAGTCTTATATATGGATCTAATTCCAGAATTGATTGTTCATATTCATAGCCATTCAAGAAGAAGAAGACAGAGTGAGAGATTTTGTCAATTCTATATTGGTGTATTTGGGTGGAGAATTGGAAGAAAATAATCAAATACCCAAAATAATCCAAAGAGAGATCTTATCTAAGAAGAAAATTAGTAAAAATTACCCAAAAAACGTTGAAGATTCTTTGAAGTTGAAT
Source organism: Patellifolia procumbens (assembly GCA_947645195.1). Taxonomy (NCBI): domain Eukaryota; kingdom Viridiplantae; phylum Streptophyta; class Magnoliopsida; order Caryophyllales; family Amaranthaceae; genus Patellifolia; species Patellifolia procumbens. The sequence continues at coordinate 135,617 of CANSGD010000402.1, read as the reverse complement.
CAATGTCTGCAGCATATGATCGGTAAGATTCATCCACTAAGAAAAAAGGGACGTTCTTCACTTCACGTTGTACTTTCCAAATTGCGATCTTCACCAACCTCAAATCAGCTTTAATATATCTTCAATTAGGTTATTTTTATGGAAAACCTACAGAGAATTAGCCATGGGTTGCAAATTTGCAGTGAAGCTTTGAAAGATTCATACTTTCCATGGCTAAAAAAAACTCAATAATGTATTGAAAGTGAACTCAAAACTCAAAATCGACACATGGGTCACAAAAAAAAGAAGTTTTTCAAGTGGAAACTTACCAGAACGGCATGGGTCACAGATTGCTAAGGAGTGGCCATGGAAGGAGGGCTTGTAACAGTTGAAGGAAGTTTGAGAAAGAAATACTAAAGAGAGATGTGAGGGCAAATGAGAGAGAGTGAGATGGGAAAATTATTAGGTATGTGTGAAATGAAGCTGAACCGTTGGATAGATTAAATAAGATCCGTTGGATCCTTACTGTTCATTTGAACAGTAATGCTTCTTCCCACTTTTTAAGAAGTATGGATATATGAGCTCTCCGACATAGAAAATTCCAAGATTATTAAGCTGTAGGAAATTAAATACAGAAAATTGATGTAGCTGGAATCTCTTAGTATTTTGTTAATCAAATCAATGTTATTATGATTCTTATGAAAAAGCACCAAAACATTAGGAGATTTTTTTTATGATTTAGAAGTAATTGGACGGATGATGAACACTTCACGTATGTTCGAGATTTACATGTATTATTACAAGCTATGCTTTTCTTTCTTTTTATTCTCCCCATTTTTAGCATAGTAAAAGGAATCTATGTTGCACATGTTTTCTATGTAGCTCAATGTAAAACTAGGTTTCAGACCCGTGCAAAATGCACAAATTTTTTTATTCATTTAGAGTATTTGTATCCATATCTTAATGAATAATGACTGAGTTATAATTCAACGAAATTAAAGATGATAATAAATCAGGCTTATGACCCGTGCAGGCGTGCATTATTGTACAGGTGACTTATACCTTATTATAATAGTTTGTATGATTCTTTATTTATTTTTTTAGAATTCACTCTAAGATAAAATCATATAGATTGCTTAGGGTAAGTTAATTTACTTTAACTAATTTTTATTGTTCAAATATCACGGACTCACTAACCATATATGTAAGTTTTAACTCCATATTTCATGATCACAATGAATAAGGTGATCGAAAGATTTTTATTTTTTACCATCGATATAGAATATTATGTAATTTAAATTCATGATTGTTTTATTACAAGCTATGTTTTTCTTTCTTTTTTTTCTCCCCATTTTTAGCTATAGTAAAAGGAAACTATGTTGCACATGTTTTCTATGTAGCTCAATAATATAAAATGAGTAATGTTTGGGCCCCTTCTAGTAATGGCCCACCTAACCGGTGAAATGACTAAAATATCCTTAGGGGCAAAATTACCATTTTACCCCTAAGGATCCTTCAGGCCAGAAAGTACAGGCCTTCAGTCAGGCCCATTGACAAAAAGGCTTTCATGACGTCACCATCTTCACCAGATGACATCACTTCAGTACTACCTATAAATAGTACTCTCATCTGATCATTCAGGTACGTTTTTCCATATATTGCAGAGCATTTACTTGTACTACTCTCTGACTTCTGAGATCAGATCTGACTTAAGCATCGGAGAGCCGATCCCGGGAACATCCCCGGGGTAGTTCACGGTGCTCGATTTTGCAGGTACCGGGAATTCGAAGACCTTGGACTTTTTTGGTTACTACCCTAGCTGGAATTGGACTTCCCCGAACTACAAATTTACTGTGTTTCTTACACTCGAAACAGTTGGCGCCGTCTGTGGGGATCTAACATAACAGCTGCATTTTCGAATACCATGACACGAGGACAAGGTAACCGCGGTACTACTGCTCGAAGGACTACTTCCGAGAATGCTCAGACAACTCTGCTGAACCAAGGAGGTGCTATTGTGGAGGACGAGACTGACGTCCCCATTACTGGAAGCCAGGCTGACACAGCTATCGAAGCACCACCACCAGCAGTGACTTACTTGAACCTTCGACAACTCGAACTCCGAATGGAAAGGCATATGACTACTGTCATGCAACAGCTCGTTTCATTCATGGAGACTCAATAGACTACTCCCCCTGACCGAGGGACAGTCCTAGATCAGCCGCAGGCTCGTCAAAGGGCAGCACTGCCAAAACGTGCCCTAACCGAGCGAGCTGCTGCTGGCCCCTCGGAAGAGGATACCTGCTGCTTCGAAAGGGAAATCTATCATGTCGCCAAGCCAAGATGTACAGCAGAAACAGATGAGGGGTAAGAACTTCGACGCCCGGGAGATCATCGAAAAGATAAGAGAACAATCCCAGGGAGGGAACTAGAAGTACACCATAGCCACAAGAACCACAGGACAATCTCACCCCGTGACTAGCCGTCACACTCTGAGAATAGGGAACCCACAACACATCGAGGATCCCGAAGAGGTAGCTGAATCAAGTTTTCAAGTTGGTTCAGCCGTGGCGCATACATCACCTTTCAGCCAACACATCATGGATCAGCTGACAAGAGCTTACACTTCTTCAATACCTTGAAGAAACCATGCTTCGAATGGGATTGTGAAGCAGAAAATGCCTTCCAACAGTTGAAAACACACTTAGCTTCACTACCAAAGCTTGTTTCACCCTTGCCGGGAGAAACATTGTTCGTGTACCTCACGGTGTCTGAAACCGCGCTAAGTGTTGTCCTCGTCGCTGAAAGAGAAAAACAACATCACCCAGTATATTTTGTTATCCATGCCTTCCGAGGGGCTGAAAGTAGATACCCCCCATCGGAGAAAATGATATATGCCTTGGTAATGGCCAGTCGAAAATTGAAGCCTTATTTTCAAGCTCATCCAATCAAGCTACTCACTAGTCAGCCACTCAGAAATCTCATTGAAAATAGAAATGGCTCTAGTCGAGTTATCGAATGGGCTAATCAATTGTCAGACTTCGGTCTAGAGTTCGAACCCATGAGAGCAATAAAAGCACAGGCCTTAGCCGATTTCATTGCTGAATGCCCGACAGAGGTCAAAACTGCCACCCAACCCGGGACATGGCAACTTTTCGAAGATGGCTCTTCTTCGAAAGCAGGGCGCGGAGCAGGTCTACTGATAATAGACCCTCTCGAATATAAAACGGAATATGCAATAAAATTTGACCTTACTGCTTTAAACAACGAAGCTGAGTATGAAGCCCTTCTGCTAGGATTAAAACTATGCCTCTCGAATGTGGCTAATGAAATAACCGTCAAGACAGATTCACAGCTGGTCGTGGGTCATGTCAAAGGAGAATTCGAAGCAAATGAGGATAGTATGAGAATGTACTTAGGCAAGGTTAAGGAGCAACAGCAAAAGTTCACTAAGTTCTCAATACAACACATCCCACGGTCCGAAAACCAGCAGGCAGATGCTTTATCTCGAATGGCTAGCTCAGCGTCTGGACTGGAATCTCGAACCTTCTCTTGGGAAGTACTGTACAAGTCAAGTATCAATAGCCAACCCCTCATTTGCAGTATAGACCGTTCGAACAATTGGATGAAAAGCATCCTTCTATACTTCGAAGAGGGAAAATTACCAGTGGATGTAAAAGAGGCCAAGAGAGTGCGACGCCGGGCGAGTTGGTTCCTGTTGCATGATCATCTTCTATACAAGAAGTCTTTCACACATCCTCTTCTAAGATGTGTGAGAAATACACGAGGGCACTTGTGGTAGCCACCAAGGAGCTCGAACAATAGCTGGAAAAGCCCTTCAAGCGGGGTATTATTTCAACAGTGATGAAGGATGCCAAGGACATGGTCAAGAAATGCCACAACTACCAAGTGTATGCCCATATACATCGACAATCAGCCACTTCTCTCACTAAAATGAAGGATGTACTACCATTCTACTGGTGGGGGATGGAACTCCTCGGGCCTTTCCCAACCGCATCTGGTGGAAGAAAATTCTTATTGGTAGCAGTCGACTACTTCACCAAATGGGTCGAGGCAGAACCCTTAGCCACCATCACAGATAACAAAGTCCAAGACTTCATCTGGAAAAACATCATCACTCGTTTTGGAATACCTCGAGCACTCATATCAGACAACGGTCGACAATTTAATAGTGGACCTACTAAAGCCTATTGCGGTCGATTCGACATAAAAACAAGATTCTCTGCTGTAAGTCGACCGCAAACCAACGGGCAGGCCGAGGCAGCCAACAAAGTCATCCTCAAAGGGCTGAAGAAAATGTTAGATGGAGCAAAGGAGTCGTGGGTCGAAGACCTTCCAGGCATATTATGGTCAGCTCGAACTACGGTAAAAGAGGCAATTGGTCACACGCCTTTTAACTTGGTCTATGGAAGTGAAGCCGTGCTGCCAGTTGAAGTGGATATCCCCTCATCGAGGATAACTTTCTATGATTACGTGCAAAACGAGGAAGAAAAAAGCGTCAAACTCGACCTCTTGCCAGAGACAAGAGGGAATGCACTGCTCAAATCAATTGCTCAGAAAGCAAGAATGACCATACTATACAATCGAGGAGTCAAGGAAAGAAAGTTCGAAGTAGGAGACCTAGTCCTTCGAAAAATTGAAGCCACAGGAAAAAAGCAAGACCTTGGCAAGCTAAGTCCAAATTGGGAAGGACCATATCGAGTAGATGAGGTTATTCGTCCTGGAACATACAAACTCGAGAACATGGATGGTGATCCTTTGTTTCGTCCATGGAATGTTGACAACTTTAGGAAATTCTATGTTTGGATATTTGAAGCAAACCATAGCAAGTTAAGGGGCTAATATAGAGCAAGTTAATGTAACTTATACTACTTCGACCTAACCGGTCTAGATGAAGATTAAATTATTGTGATATGCATCGAAGTATTTGTAATATTCTTAAACTTGTAGACCTGGCCGGTCCAAACAGACTTGTGGAGAATTATGAATAAAATACGACCTCACCGGTCTTTCGAATTTGTCATGCGTTTTATTTATATGTATCGTATTCGAATTTTCTTTACACCTAACAGGTTCAAAGAATTTATCACCTCACCGGTATCTCGAACTTACTTTCATCACTTCATGAATCCATGTTAAGAATGATGCTCGAATGAGTAAACTCCTTCAAAGAGGGCCTTTGAATTTTTTAATGGACCCTTCTTTAGGGGGTGCTCGAAATTTATCATCTCGTACAAAAGGAACAATAGTCGAATTTCGTCATTCAGAAACAAGAGACCTAGCAGGTCGAAAATAAATGTAAAAAGAGTACGAAACACGATGAGCAAAAAGTTCTTTTCATTCCATTCCGATTGAAGATTACAAAGCTTTGAATACATAGAACAAAAAGAAAAACTTAGTTACAAAATGCTAAGTTACAAATGTCAAGGAGCCTCTATATCAATATCCTCCTCTTCAGATGAGGATTCGGATGAGGAGCTCGCATCATCAGCTTCACCAGCTTCAGTCTCGCCCTCAGCAGCTTCAATTACAGCCTCGGCAGCCTCAACCTCGCTTTCCTTAACGGGTGAAAGGCTGGCAGGGGCTTGATCCTCCTTAGCCTCTTCGACTACCTCAGGAACAAAGGTCGAAGCGTCACCAGCCCCTGCGGACCCTTCTCCTGTGCCATGTATTCGTTGAGGGCCTTCTGCTCATACTCATCGTACTTGGGCAAAACTTGCTAAAAGTCCAAATCAGGAGCCAAGTCCTTCAAAGTCTTCTCGAAACAACTCTGGATGTTATCTCGAGCAGACTGAAAACCCTCAACCATCTTTTGGTCAGCGAAGTTGAGGCCCTCCTGCGACCTCTTCCAGCGAAGGATGTACTTGCTCCTCTTTTGTTTTAAGTCCTTAATGGACTTGTCATATTTCTGCTGCAAGTCATCCCGCTGAGCCAGGGCACGATCGAGCAGCTCCTTTTGGCCCTTCAGCCGGTCTTCGAGATCAGCAACCTCCTTACGTGAGGCCTCGAGTTTCTTCTCAGCTGCCTTAAGCTGGTTGGATAGCTCCTCCTTATTGGTGATCAGACTCGTCCTCTCGCTGTTAAAAGCTTCGAGGTTGTCAGTATTCAACCTCTTGGCCTTCTCGAGCTCAACCTCGAGAGAACGGATCCTTCGAGAAGCCTCTTGTAGTTCATGCTTGCACTTGTCTAGCTCCTCGGCCAGCTTAATCGAATCACGACCTTCCTTTTTAGTAAGGCAGGCCATTCGGATAGACTTCTGCGACAACAAAGTAACAAGAAAAATGTTAAGTTACAGAATTGAGATACAGACAAAAGAAATAAATGAAGAGACTCACTTGTAACCAGCACTCGTTGAGTGCTTCGATCTCCTTCGTTGCACTGAGCTTAGAGATGTCCTCCTTGTCCCCAGGCACCAACAATGCCTCTCGAACTCGTTGGTAACGAGCCCGAAGAGCCTTTCCGCTGGCATTCTCGATGCTCACGGCGCCGGATTGACCTTCGACGTCGTCTAACCAAGGGCTCCTGGACATCATCCTCGCCCAAAGGACTAGAATCCGCACCCAGATGGAAGCTAAGATCTGGTATTAAGGGTTCGAGTGAAGGGGGGTGCGGGCTTTCCTCTTAGACCCCGCACTCTCGGGGACCTTGACCTCTGATTGAGGGGGGTTGGGCAAAGTATCAGTTGGTGTAGCCAAAGGTTGCGGCGGAGCCGATTTTGCCTTCGGTTTGTGTTTTGGATTCTGCACAGATAAGAAAAAAGACAAGTTAGAGTAGAACAAAACAAAAGACAGACGAAAGATAGTGATCGAACTTACATCGGGAGGTTTGGGAACTTTGAGTTCCCCTTTTTGCAGCGACAACCTAGCCATGGCTGTCATGCCGCTTTTCGCAGTGTTCTTCTTCATCTCTTCGTCTAAGTTGTTATAAGCAAGCACTACAACAGTGGGTTAGAAATAACTTTGATACTATAAACAAGGAAAACAAATAAGTAATGGACCCCTACATTGGTCATAGGCTGGGGACACGCCGAAAGCCGATAGGAAGTGCTCGTTGGCCAGGTCCTTGTCATTGGGCAGCCAATAATCAGTCTCGTATTTCTGCTTCCCGTCGATATGGAACGATGTGGCTTGGCAATGAATGGCCATAATAGCCTCCTCGGCGTCCATTTCAGGCACATTAAGGTTCATGCCAAAATTAGGAGGACTATCGGACAGAGTTACGGGCACATCCCTCGGCTGGTCCCCTCGAAATACGAAGAGGAACTCCCCTCGAAATAGAGCATGATTGGTTGGCATCTCGGTCGTAACCTTATATGATTTCTCGTCTCTTCGACCATCCTTAACAATAATGAGGTGTCTAGCTTGAAAAGAATACCAACCAGGCCCATGGCTAAGCTCGGACACTTCGTTTATTCTGAACATGTTGCACCAAAGGCGCAAGGAGGGTCGCACTCCAAGCATGCGACAAATACATAAAAAGGATACAATTGTCCCAACAGAATTGGGCATAAGTTGACATAAGGCAATGTTATACGCCTCTAAAATTTCCTTAAAGAGTAGGTGCAAGGGAAAATGGAAACCCAGCTCAAAATATGACTTATACACACCAATACACCCCGGGGGTGGTGATACTACCAAGTCGGTGACTTGGGGTAGGTACATAACATAGGGTAGCTTTATGGCGTACAAGGTCGACAAGAACGACAACCCACCTTGTAGATCCTTTCGCCACTTCCCCGTTGACCAGCGGCCACTTATTCCCAATCTCATGTTAGGGGAAGGGCAGGGCTCACAATAATCGGATGTCGAAGTCCCTTCATCTGTCGCCTCCATTATTTGCACTACACCAAGGGAAAGGAAAGAATCTAAGTAACTCCTCTTAGAAGGAGGGAAGGCTATCGTTACTTTATTCGGATGGTCTAAAAACTCTTCGGGTCCCTCGAAGTTTTCCTCACACTCCTCTTCCTCAATGGGAACGGCGTCGAGTAAAAAATCAGAGTTTGGGGCCTAATAAGCTATTGATACAACAGGAGCCTCATCTACCCATGTTTCAACCCAGGGCATATAAGGAAGGGGCAAAGCATAGGAGGCACTCAGTTCGAAAACAGGGTTCATTATTTATATTACAGTAACCCCTATCAAATTTATTAAAAGAAAGGAAAAGAGTCAAGAATGAGAAATCATACCTTGGTCAAATTATACGAAGGAGATTCCTCGCACTCTTGACGCACTCTGAGCAGCACACAAAGGAAGCAAAGGGCTTCTTTAAAAGAGAGAAAGTAGAGAGAGAAGTTGCAAAGTGAGTAAATGAGGAAAGGAGTGAAATATTTATATCTCACCTACCCCGAACATTAACCTCTCTAATATGAACAGTCACTGAACATGGGAGTTCGTGCTAAGGAGTAGGAGGAGGTTTGTTGCGATACGTCATGTGTACGGTTGATACGTATAAATACCGGTCAAAATACGGTTGACCACCCCAAAAGTTGACTTTAAAAGCATTGACTTTAAAGCGTTGACCTTCACCGGGCCTACTTCGAAGAAATTCAGCTGTACAAATCTTCCCTCACCGGGGCTACCTCGAACTCTTCAAAAGAAACAACCCTTTGACTGAGCTACCTCGAGTAAATTCAAGGATGTTCTTTGAATCCATACTTTAGAAAAAATTTCTAAGTATGTTAAGCCCTTCATAAGGCACCCCCTTTCGAGTAAACGAGTGTTGAACTCAAATTAGCCCTAACCAGGCAACCTCAAATTATCAAATTGAGTATTGGACTCAATTAGCCCTTACCAGGCCACCTCGAATTATCAAATTGAGTATTGGACTTAATTAGCCCTTACCAGGCCACCTCGAGTTATCAAATTGAGTATTGGACTCGATTAGCCCTAACCAGGTCCCCTCGAAGAAATTTTTGTATTGAGCTCCTCTTAAAAGGGCGTTCGAATTTTTCCTAGAACCCCTTCCAGGAAGGCATTCGAACTTTTCCTAGAAACCCTTCAAGGAGGGCGCTCGAATTTTCATCTAAAACCTTCCCAGGACATGTGTCTAAATTTTATTCGAACCCCCTACAAAGAGGGCGTTCGAGCTTATCTTGCACAAGAACCCCTCATAGAAGGGCGTTCGAGTCTTTATCCTGAACCACCCAAGGGTGGGTATCTAAAATTTTATATCGAACCCCCTTTAGAGGGCGTTCGAATTTCATATCGAAACCTCGAAATTAAGGCGTTTGAAATTTACAATGGACCTCCCTAATAAGGGCGTTCGAATTTTTAAAAGCCACTTAATGGTAGATGTACAAGCTTTCTTAGAACCTCTCCTAGGAGGACGTTCGAATTTATGAACTATTCCTCTATGAAGGGCGTTTGAATTTTATGAACTATTATCCTAGGAGGGCGTTCGAATTCTATAAGCTATTCTCCTTGGAGGGTATTCGACTTTCATTGAACCCCTGTGATTGAGGGCGTTCAAATTTCCATTTGACCCCTCTATGGAGGGCGTTCGAATTTTCATTGAACCCCTGTATTGAGGGCGTTCGAATTTTCATTTGATCCCTCTATGGAGGGTGTTTGAATTTTGGTTAAACCCCTCTAAGGAGGGCGTTCGAATTTTTATTGAACCCCTATATTAAGGGCGTTCGAATTTTCATTTGATCCCTCTATGGAGGGTGTTCGAATTTGGGTTAAACCCCTCTATGGAGGGCGTTCGAATTCTCACTGAACCCCTCTATGGAGGGCATTCGAATTCTCACTGAACACCTCCATGGAGGGCGTTCGAATTCTCACTGAACCCCTCTATGGAGGGCGTTCGAATTCTCACTGAACCCCTTCATGGAGGGCGTTCGAATTCTCACTGAACCCCTCCATGGAGGGCGTTCGAATTCACACTCAACCCCTCTAGGTGAGGGCGTTCGAATTCACACCCAACCCCTCTGGGTGAGGACGTTCGAATTCTCACTCACCCCCTCTGGGTGAGGGCGTTCGAATTTTTACGAAGTCAATCCCACTTTGGGGTACGTCGAGTTTTCTCAACAACAAAGGCAGACTATTCCGCTCCATATCGCAGTCTCATCATGATCTGACACTAAGACATAGAGCGTGGGGCTAATGTTTGGGCCCCTTCTAGTCATAGCCCACCTAACCGGTGAAATGACTAAAATATCCTTATGGGGCAAAATTACCATTTTACCCCTAAGGATCCTTCAGGCCAGAAAGTACAGGCCTTCAGTCAGGCCCACTGACAAAAAGGCTTTCATGATGTCACCATCTTCACCAGATGACGTCACTTCAGTACTACCTATAAATAGTACTCTCATCTGATCATTAAGGTACGTTTTTCCATATATTGCAGAGCATTTACTTGTACTACTCTCTGACTTAAGCATCGGAGAGCCGATCCCAGGAACATCCCCGGGGTAGTTCACGGTGCTCGGTTTTTTATATCACCTATTTATATAGATTTTTCTCACTTATTTACAAGCTAATTTGTGTGTCATTGGAGCTCTTGTGAGCTATTTTATGCTAACTATCGTATATAGTTGTGGTTTTGCGTTTTAGTGTTGAATTGCAGGTTTTATGGAGTTTTCTCCTTATTCCCGAGCCATTTGGAAGCAACCATGGCTTTACTAGATGTTACGAGGCACGTAGGATGGCTCACGAACTTTATGGGTAGTTTAGGAGGTCCCAAAACTTCTATACGTGAAGAATTGAGAGCCAAAGAGTCAAAAAGAAGTTTTTCGTACGCTAATCGGGCAAAAATGGCCCGATCGGGCGAAGATATATTGATCGGGTACAGAAGTTGCGGACCCGATCGGGCAAGGCTTGCCCGATCCGATCGGGCGAGACACAAAGTGCCCTGACCCGATCGGGCACCCCATGCCCGACCCGATCGGGCGGGAGACCTGTAGGTCTCATTCTACTGCTGCGTGAGAGGAGAGCGAGGCTGGGCCATTTGAACAGGGGACCCGATCCACTGCCCGATCGGGTTAGTGATCGGGTGGGCCCAGTTTTGCCCATTGAGCTGCTGCTGTGATGCGTGGATCAAGAGAGCGATTAGTTGATGAATTTTACTATGGGCACGATCGGGTGGCCCTGTGCCCGATCGGGTCCCATGCCTCGTCTACGCGTTTTTATCTTTTATTTTCCGCATTTAATTAGACTTGAGGGGGTATTATAAATACCTTTTTCCTCATTATTTTAGGGACATCTTTTACATCTTTTATTCTAGTTTTATTTCTCATAGTTCTTAGCTTAGTTTTATTGAGTTTAAACACTTGAGATTAGATTAAAGGTGATTGAACCTATTCGATTTCAATAAAAGTTCTTACTTTATGTCAATTGGTATTCTTCTCTACCCTAATCTCTTTTATTATTCTTAATTGCTTAGCTTAAGTATTTAATCATTCATGATGCAATTATTAGGGTTTCCAATTAGTTTTGCTATTGTCAATTCAATTATGAGTGAGTAGTTCTCTTTCTAGGGTGTTAGATAGGGAAGCCATGTTTATACCATGATTGTTATTTAGATTTCTTTCAATTTCTAGGGCTTGATTAGGGTGATTGTGATGTGGTTTGTTCTTAATTAGTGATTAATGTTAGTGTACGATTTCATTGATTGCTTGTGGTTAATAGTTGTTCGCACAGATCCGTCTTACGACTAGAGGCCTAGGACACATCAGTAGTTCTGATTACGTTAGTGAACATGCGACGTATGTTGAACTATGAGCGTTGAGTCTTAACCATAGCTCAACACATGCTCTAATCACTTGACTCATGACTTAGGTTTTGATAGTAGTTGACCTTATTTGATTGGTATAAGCACGGTGGACCGATCTAAGACCCTAGGCTTTTATTCCATAGTTAAATCATCGGTTTAATTTGTCTTCCTTAGCTTAATTTTTAGTTCAGTTAATTCTTCCCTGATTTCATCTGAAGTAGCTGATTGATTGAATATTAATTTAGAAACTCTGTCTCCTTGTGGATTCGACCCTGCTTCCATTGACTACCATATTTAGAGGACTGTAGGTTTATCTTTGAATAGGTGATACGACTAAATCCTATCAAATTTTGGCGCCGTTGCCGGGGAGACGGCTAGTTTTCTAAGTTTTTATTTGGTTATTTGGTCTACTTCTCTGTACCTCATTGGAACTTCATTGTTCCAATTGAGGTACGTTTGACTGCTTCTTTTTGTTTCTTTTGTATGTCCAGGTCTTAAAGAAACGGTTCCCCCATCCCAGCGGATCCCGATCTTACTAGGACAATCAGGCGGATCCGAAAGAAAAATCCGAGAGAAAAGCAGTCTGTTCAGCTGAACACCTCTGGATCAGACACCTCGAGTTCAGTTATGTCTAAATCACTGAAGTAGTATGAGCTGCCCAACCCAGACGGTCTCTCCATTGGACCTACTATGCCCACCATTGCCGCAGCGAATTTCGAAATTAAGCCTGGACTCATCAGCATGGTTCAGCAAAATCAGTTTGGTGGGCATCCTACTGAAGACCCGGCAAATCATCTGCAGCGATTTCAACAGCTTTGTCGAACCGTCAAACATGCCGGCGTCACTCCAGATCAACTAAAGGTCATGTTGTTCGAGTTCTCATTGAGAGATAGAGCCCAGAAATGGTTGAACGACGTGAAAGAAACAGAATGGAGTGAGATTTCTGCTGCGTTTCTAAGAGAGTATTATCCACCTACAAAGACAGCAGAAATCAGAAACAAACTAGCCACGTTTTCCCAAGAGCCTGATGAAACATTACGGGAAGCGTGGACTAGATTTAGAGATTTACAGAGAGAGTGTCCACACCACAACATAGACAAATGGTTCTTGACGCAGACATTCTACAATGGTCTGCAGCCTCAGACGAAGAGTATCGTTGATTCGTCTGCAGGAGGAGTTTTTTTGGATAAGGAAGTGGATGTAGGCTATGAGTTTATATCAAACCTCGCAGCCAATGATCATTCCACTTCCCGCAGCCTCACGAGGAAAGTACTGGAGGTAGATGCCATAGCATTATTGACTTCGCAGATAGCGAAGCTGAGTCAGTAAATTAACACCTTCAGTTCCTCTTCCTCAGCAGGACCTCCTTTGAGTATTAATGCTATGTCTGCCGTAGCACCCATTACCTCATCTTACTGCGAGGTATGTGGTGTTCAGGGTCATTTTGGGCATGACTGTCAGTTCAGTCAACTTCAGATGGAGCAGGCAAACGCCTTTCAACAGAGACAACCAAATTTCCCCCCTCCACACAACTACCAAAATCCACAAAACCATCAACCTCCACCTCCACAAAACCATCCTAAATCCTAATACCATCAAACCCCACAAAATTTCCAAAGACCACCACCACAAAACTTCCATCATCCCAATAACTTCCAAAATTCACAAAATTTCCACACCCCACCTCCACAAAACAATAACCCACAAGAGCCTCCCATATCTGAAGTGATGAAACTGATGTTGAGCATGCAAAAGGCTAATGAGGAGGCACAAAGAGCCTAAGAGCGACAAATGCTAGCTATGCAAAGGGCTAATGAGGAAGCACAAAAAGCCCAAGAGAAGCACATCAAACTTCTCGAGACTCAAATTGCACAATTAGCAAGCACTAATGCTCAGAGGCGTCAAGGGGAATTGCCAGGGCAACCCATTCAGAGAGAACATGTGAATGCCATCACTCTTCGTAGTGGCATTGTTTATGATGCTCCTCCATTGCCCGTTGATGAGGTTACCCCAACTGCGGGGAAGAAGAGGGTGGTAGAGGAAGGAAAAAGGAAGAGTTCGACGTCTGAAGTCGACTTATCTGCAAAAGCTGAACAGACAGGGAAGAAAAAGGAGAAGGTTTCTGAAACGCCTTTTACACCAAGGCTACTTTTTCCTCACAGGATGCAACAATCAAAGGTCGATCAGTAGTTTGGTAAGTTCTTGGCTATGGTCAAGAACCTTGAGGTAACAATTCCATTCACAGATTTAATTACCCAAGTCCCTGTTTATGCCAAATTTCTGAAAGATATGATAACTAAGAAAAGAGACTTTGGTGGAGTATAACGTGTCGCTCTTACTGAAGAGTGTAGTGCTTTTATTTAAAATAAAACCCCACATCTTGGACATATTTTTATTGATAAAGCTTTGTGTGATTTAGGTGCTTCTGTTTCTGTTATGCCATTATCTGTTTATAAGAAACTGAACATGGGAGCACTTAAATGCACACAAATCACTTTATAGATGGCGGATCGTTCTATAAAATACCCTCTAGGTGTTTTAGAGGACGTTCCTGTTAGGGTTGGGAAATTCTATATTCCTGTTGATTTTGTGGTGCTAGATATGGATGAGGATACCCAGATTCCTATTATTTTGGGTAGGCCGTTTTTGTGTACTGCTGGTGCTGTCATTGATGTCAAGTCTGAGTCTTTAACTCTGAGTGTTGGTGATGATAAAGTGATCTTTAAACTAACCAATGCTGTTAAGGCACCTATGATAGAACAATCTTGTTGCAGGGATGAGGTTTTGGATGAAGTAGGTGTGGAGAAGGTTCCAACTACACCTAAGGTTGCCTCACCGTCTGGAGGTATTATCAAGAACATTTGGAGGCGAAAGATGTTTGATGAGGGTGGCACTCATTGCCAAGCCCCTCCTATTTGAGAGATAGAGGATTATGATCGTGCGGGACCTTTATAAACCAGCGCTGTGCGAGAGGCAACTCGTATTTTTCTTTCCCTTTTTCCTTTTCTTTTTTATTTCTCTTCTTCTTTTTTGTGAGCGAGAGTGAGGGTGCTAACATTGTTTTTCCTCTTAGCCTCGTCCTTGTCACCTTTTGGCATTGAGGACACTGCCAAGTTCAGCTTGGGGGAGGAGTTCTGTTTGTATTTCCTATCTCTTTTACTGCTTTCTAGGATAGATTTACTGCTTTCAAAAAATACTGAAAAAATCAAAAATATGGTTCCCATGACTGGTTTAGTTGCCTCCCTGTGCCCCTTGTTATGCTCTTATTGAAAATGATTTGACTTTGTTTTCTGGATAGCTAGGCATTTGTGATCTTGAGGCTATGATTTGATGTTTGATTGCTGTGATTTCGAGCAAAATTTGATTATATTACACCACTTTGTGCTGCATACCCGAATTGGTTAGACTGTGAGGCCTCTTTGTAGCCTATTGGATTCATATTATTATCCAGTCTATTCTTGTGTGTTATTAGTTCCTCTTTAGTGGATTGATCTTGACTTTGACTTCGTACTTGTCTGATTTTCGATGACTTGTAGCATTTGTTGTGATAGAGGCGTTCTTTTGTCTTATTCTTGAGCTTCAGCCTGAATTTTTGATACATATTTATCCTCCTTAGCCCCGCTGAGCCTAATGGCTTGTTTCGTGCTACTTAAACCCCTATTATGAGCCCAAGGCCTTCACTTGATTTTATTCCAAGCCTAGCTTGGGGGAGCTTTTGTATGGGTTGAGTTTGAGATCGGTCTCTTGGTTTAGTTTAGTTGTTGAGGAATTTAAAAGTGTATTTGTTGCAGTTTGAGAATGAGAAAAAGAAAAGAAAAAGCAAAAGTAGAGTTGCGTGAATGAAGTTCAGAAAAATGAAAGAAAAAATGAAATAAAAGTTCAAAAGAATTCGAAGTTCTTTCATTCACGTACGTTCTTAAAGAAATATTCGCTTCATTGCTTGAAAATTGGGTTTATTATGAGTTTGTCATTGATTTATGAGAGTTGGGTTGCTTTACGTGGTTTTATGGTGTTGTTGGGAGTTGTGTAGGCCATCTTAGGCCTTGTTTGAATGATTCATGCTCCCCCTTTCTTGGTTTTTCCACCACATTACCCAAAAGTATCCCCTACCTCTTACCTAAGCCCCATTACAACCCTGTAAAGTCCTCTCGAGCTCGTGTCTGCAGTGTTCATTTGATTGATTTCGAGTCAGTTTGTCAAAGTTAAAGAGTATTTCTGCTAATTGAGTCGACTTGACTAGGATGAGCGTCATTTAACCTTCTTAAACACATGAGAGTGTGAGTGGAAAGGGTATTTATGGTCGGGTTGGTGAGTGTTCAGGCATATTCTTTGCCTGCCACAAAATTGAGAGGAGTGACACCCTTGTGAGAGCCTTTTTAGGACTTGTATGCCTTGTGGATGCTTGAATTTGATAAATTGCTTGGATGATTGGGGGTTGGATGGATTTGATTAGCCAAACTTGAATTATGCCTACTTGAACGTTTCTTAGTCTTGAAAATGTTTTGAGCTTTGATTGATTTTTATCTATGGGGTGAGGCAATCTATTCCATGTTCATGTTCTATTTGCTTGAGGACAAGCAAAGGTTTAGCTTGGGGGAGTTTGATATCACGTATTTATATAGACTTTTCTCCCTTATTTACAAGCTAATTGGTGCGTCATTGGAGCTCTTGGGAGCTATTTTATGCTAACTATCGTATATAGTTGTGGTTTTGCGTTTTAGTGTTGAATTACAGGTTTTATGGAGTTTTCTCCTTATTCCCGAGCCATTTGGAAGCAACCACGGCTTTACGAGACGTTACGAGGCACGTAGGATGGCTCACGAACTTTATGGATAGTTTAGGAGGTCCCAAAACCTCTAAACGTGAAGAATTGAGAGCCAAAGAGTCAAAAAGGAGTTTTTCGTACACTGATCGGGCAAAAATGGCCCGATCGGGCGAAGATATATTGATCGGGTACAGAAGTTGCGGACCCGATCTGACAAGGCTTGCCCAATCCGATCCGGCGAGAGACGGAGTGCCCAGACCCGATCGGGCACCCTATGCTCGACCGATCAGGCGGGAGACCTGTAGGTCTCATTCTGCTGCTGCGTGAGAGGAGAGCGAGGTTGGGCCATTTGAACTGGGACCCGATCCACTGCCCGATCGGGTCAGTGATCGGGTGGGCCCAGTTTTGCCCATTGAGCTGCTACTGTGATGCGTGGATCAAGAAAGCGATTAGTTGATGAATTTTACTATGGGCACGATCGGGTGGCCCTGTGCCCGATCGGGTCCCATGCCTCGTCTACGCGTTTTTATCTTTTATTTTCCGCATTTAATTAGACTTGAGGGGGTATTATAAATACCTTTTTCCTCATTATTTTAGGGACATCTTTTACATCTTTTATTCTAGTTTTATTTCTCATAGTTCTTAGCTTAGTTTTATTGAGTTTAAACACTTGAGATTAGATTAAAGGTGATTGAACCTATTCGATTTCAATAAAAGTTCTTGCTTTATGTCAATTGGTATTCTTCTCTACCCTAATCTCTTTTATTATTCTTAATTGCTTAGCTTAAGTATTTAATCATTCATGATGCAATTATTAGGGTTTCCAATTAGTTTTGCTATTGTCAATTCAATTATGAGTGAGTAGTTCTCTTTCTAGGGTGTTAGATAGGGAAGCCATGTTTATACCATGATTGTTATTTAGATTTCTTTCAATTTCTAGGGCTTGATTAGGGTGATTGTGATGTGGTTTGTTCTTAATTAGTGATTAATGTTAGTGTACGATTTCATTGATTGCTTGTGGTTAATAGTTGTTCGCACAGATCCGTCTTACGACTAGAGGCCTAGGACACATCAGTAGTTCTGATTACGTTAGTGAACATGCGACGTATGTTGAACTATGAGCGTTGAGTCTTAACCATAGCTCAACACATGCTCTAATCACTTGACTCATGACTTAGGTTTTGATAGTAGTTGACCTTATTTGATTGGTATAAGCATGGTGGACCGACCTAAGACCCTAGGCTTTTATTCCATAGTTAAATCCTCGGTTTAATTTGTCTTCCTTAGCTTAATTTTTAGTTCAGTTAATTCTTCCCTGATTTCATCTGAAGTAGCTGATTAATTGAATATTAATTTAGAAACTCTGTCTCCCTGTGGATTCGACCCTGCTTCCATTGACTATCATAGTTAGAGGACTGTAGGTTTATCTTTGAATAGGTGATACGACTAAATCCTATCAGTTTTGCAGGTACCGGGAATTAGAAGACCTTGGACTTTTTGGTTACTACC
This sequence comes from Patellifolia procumbens, assembly GCA_947645195.1. Classification (NCBI taxonomy): domain Eukaryota; kingdom Viridiplantae; phylum Streptophyta; class Magnoliopsida; order Caryophyllales; family Amaranthaceae; genus Patellifolia; species Patellifolia procumbens. The sequence continues at coordinate 117,631 of CANSGD010000402.1, read as the reverse complement.
CTAGCTGGAATTGGTCTTCCCCGAACTACAAATTTACTGTGTTTCTTACACCCGAAACAAGTAGTATTTAAAAAATTTATTGGCAACATGGCATAAGAAATAGATAATCAATCTATGTATACGCAGGCAAAGAAAAGAGAGGGCAATAACGTTATAATGTCCCTTAATCACAATTTATTGAATCATAGATTTCCATCTCATGGAATTCTACTAAACTTAATAACGTCTAATAATATATCCATGAAACATCAACCTCCTAACATAACTTGTAGAAATTCACATCAACATCGATACCTTTTATTATTCCTGTTGCAATTGCAGCATCTTGGCCGCTGAATATAGTTATTGGACATTTACCTCTCATTGACTTTTTGAATATTTCAAAAACCCATTCAAATGATGGTGTTATCTCATTCGCAAGAAACACACGTGCAAACATTGTGTTTTTCCAATGGTTATTAATTCCTACAAATGGTGCACAAATGAGATTATACTTGTTTGTTCTATATGTAGTATTAGAGACCATAACATCTTCAAGGATTATGTAGTCCTCAAACATCATATAGTCTCTCCAAAAAAAAGCAGCAAACCTTTACTTCATCATTCAATCTTACTCTAAAGAAGAAGTTACTATTAGTTTGCATCTGCTCATAGAGGTTACCAACAAGATTTTGTGAATCCTTTCCCTTAGAGCTGTCAAAAGTTTATATGACACGATAACACGACCTGAATTGGATACGAATGTGTTGAGCATTCTTGACACGTTTATTTAAATGGGTCAACATGAGTTTAAACGTTTAATAAATAGGTCGGCTTAGTGTTGAGATTTTCAACACGAAACTGACATTATTTATCCGTTTAATTAAAAAACATAGATTTATAAAATTATAGTATGATATGAAGGTAAAAAATAAAAGTTTTGTACTTCATTCTTTTTTAATTTCAATATGAGAAATGGTTAATGTTTAGCCAAACATGGATTCATATATTAATAGAACAAAATTAGGCACGAAAAATTGATTTATTATCATAATTTTCTAAATTATATGGCTTAACGGGTTAAGTGGGTTGACACGACTTACCGTTTAATGAAACAGGCCGGGTTAGTGTCAAGGGTATTTGACACAATTAGTTAAATAGGTCGGGTTAGTGTCAAGGGTTTGAACACGTTTATTTTTAACATAAACATGAAATCGACACGATACAACCTATTTAACAAGTCTACATTAAATGATTTGACAGGTCTACATTAAATGATTTGACATAACAAGAAGCTAAGTATAAGATAATGATGGTTTGTGGTTTGATGTTAAGCCCAATGATTTTTCTCCTCTCCTATTCTTCTGTTACACTTTCAGTTTTGCATACTAATGGACCTTATATTGGACCCAAGTTATCAATTTGTTGGCACAATTCTTTGAAGCTTATTCGTTTGAATTTCTTTTGAAATTTCGTAAGACCTTCCCGTTTCTCACTTTATTGTCTTCAATGACAGATGAACTAATTAAAAGTCAAATTGGATATGCAACTTTTCATCTACCAACTAAGTCGACGCTATTAAACACTTTAATGAAGCAATCTTTCTCCCCCACCAATTATGTCCTTTACTCCAATACATCCACCGCTCTTGACTCCCTCGATAACTTTTTCGTTGCTCTATTCGATGTCCGAAAAATCGTCGACCTAAGCATGATTGGCCCAAAGGTTACAATCGTTTGTGTGTTGTTTATTTAGGCGTCTTTGACCACTCTAACACCATATCTAATTACAGAAAGGCTCGAGTTCAACCCGAATAATAACCTTTAATTTGTGCTTTTCGATTTAAGTCAACTGCTTCTCGTAGTGCCATTGAGGCCTTGCTCTCTTATATCTTAGTCCTTCTTTCTCTATTTCGTTGTGAGTAGTTGTCCGTGGGTGGATATCCAATGTGTTGCTGCCATGAACCGAAATAGCTGGAACAAGGAACTCGCCATCACTATTCCTTTTTCCTTCTTCCTTTTCACTTTTGTTTTCTCTTTACCTTTTGCTGTCACCATAGTGTTCTAAAAATTGGGGAACACAAAGTCTTTCTTTTGTTTCAAACGGGTTTAATTAGAGTTCTAGGTATTAAACAATAATGGAGTTGATGGCAGGAGCAACTTTTACATTTTAATCAAAACCTCAGGAGTATCGAGTGCCTTTTTTAAAAGATTGAAGGGTACCCCATACATGTCGCCAAACCATAAAGCTAAGGTATCTCATGGCATAACCGTATTTTCTATCAAAAAAGGATTTCCCATTTTTTCATTTATGTTTGTCCCAATTACATTTCCCATTTCCTTATTTGGATATGGTCCACCTACTATAATATTATTTTCCTTACAAAAAGTATTTGACCCCATACTCTCTCTCTTAATAAACAATTATAAAAAATATTCATTATCTTACTTTTCCATTATAATATGAAACTAGGCTCCACCTCAACATCACTCCTTAAACTTTGTGCCCAAAGGAAATGGAAAATCCTTTGGGAGACGGAGGGAGTATTATTATTACATTTCATGCAACTCAATTAAGATATCATCAGAGATGATCGGGGATAAGGGTATATTCTCCCCAACCTATTTTCAGTTTAGTTTAATTCATTTTAGTTTAGTTTAGTTTAGTTCAATTCAGACCAGTTCAGCTATATTATGCTGAAGAGAACAAACCTGATTAAGGGTTCGTTCTCTTCGTCCGAATTTTTCTAATCTGGTCTGATCTGATTTGATCTGATCTAGTCTGAATTTTTCTGATTTGATCTGATCTGAAATTTTCTGATCTGATCTTATCTGATATGAACATTATAGTAGTAGTTTTTTGTTCTTATTATTTTTGATCTGATCTGATCTGAATTTTTTAATATAATTTTTTCTGATTTGATCTAATCTGAATTTTTTAATATAATTTTTTCTGATTTGATCTGATCTGAATATGATTCTTCCTGATTTGATCTGATCTTAATTTTTCTAATCAGATATGATCATTTTTGAAATAAGAACTAAAGAACATAGCGTAAATAACTAAGTTCAAGTGAAAAATTGCCGAAAGCACTACGTTGCGACAAGAATTCAAGGAACTTGGGAGAAGATTGAATTTTCCGCCGCGCAAAATTCGAGGACCAATTTCGTACTCCCTCTTTCTCCTTTTCAACACGCGCATAATACAAATAGAATCTTCAGATCACCATTTCATTTTCAACCATTTCGTCATCACCAAAGTACCAAACTCACCACCATATTGAATTGATTCTCGCATCACTTTACTTCTCAACAAAGCTTTCTCAGATCTTCCTAAAACACGATCCTCCATAAATGCTTCATCATCTGAATCAGTGAGTTACCTCGAAAGAGTTAGCGACTCAGCCACGATGGAGAAGCCGGACTCGGTGGTGTCGATCCGAGTCCCTTACAAGAACCTCAAGCAAGCAGCCGAGGTTGAAATGGTAGGCTTCGATGACGATAATGTGAAGAATTCTAGGGTTTCTAATGGCGTTGAGGATGATATTTCGCCGTCGATTCACCGGCATTCGCAGGATTCGAGATCGGAGAAGAATAGTTTGGTAACATTGATACTCAGTTGTACGATCGCAGCTGGTGTTCAGTTTGGTTGGGCGCTACAGCTTTCTCTGCTCACTCCTTACGTTCAGGTATTTATTGTATTTCAAATGAATTTAAGATTTTGTGTTTGATGTGATTTTTGAGGTTTTTGTGAGTGATTTAGAGTTACATAATTGCGGAATTGGATAATAACTGTTCATAACTTGGATGAAATTTTATTTTCTTGTTTTGATTTGAGTTCATGATGTGGACTAGGAATTTGCCCGTAAGGAGTTGTTATGTCTGATTTTTGGAGATAATACTGTTTGTTTTAGGTTCTGGCAGTCGAAATTTGAGGAATGATGGTTTATGTGGAAAATGGAGGAATGAATTGGTGGACTAGAATAGTAGAATGTGATTACTTGATTATGTTGAAAAGGTTGCCTCTTTGTCATGGCAACTGAAGGGTTTGATGATGAAGTGTTTATTCTGCATCCTGTGATGGCTTTTGTTTTCGGTTTTGTGTAACAACTCGAGGAAATGTCGTTGTTAATTGAGTTATAGCGAGTATAGTAGCTGGCTTGGTCTTGAAAATTGATTGGAGAACTGGTTTTGGAACATGTGACTTTGTAGCAAAAGTACTTTTTTATTATCAGTTTGTTCTAAGAGTCTGAAACAACTAGTGAATTCCTTCAGTTATTTCGAAAGATACTTCCACGCGGTATCTATAGAGCTTTTTATGTTTTCTAGCTAGGTTTGGCTATCTGTTTTTATTTGGATGAAACTGGCAATATCTATGACAGTTTTATGATGTTTTTTTAATCCTTTTTCGTATTAGCCTTGGTTGAGAAATGTTTTTGCACCAGCTTTTGGATTGATTTTTGCTTAGTTATGTGGTCGATAACATTATATTTGTCATGTGTCTCATTACCAACTAATAACCAAATATCTTTATAAAGCTAATATGAACAACTAATATTACCACCTGATCAGAACTCTAACAAACCAAGTGAATGATCCCAAACCAGAATGTCAAAAGCTAAGATATGGTATTACCAAGAATCTTTTTAAGTAGCTAATGCTAGTAGCTGATTAAATTGGTTCCCACAAAGAACTAGTATGAACAAGTTTTTGAACAAGCCTAGTGAATAAGTCAACTGGTTGGGGGAGTAGGCCATAGGCGAAGTACAATGTGTAACTTTTAACATGTCTAAATCATTTGCGACTCAAAGTGATGGCAAATGAGCACTTAAGAAAGTTTCTATACATTCGTATCTGGGTAGGTCAAGTTGTGGTATATGTCATTTGAGTAAACTTGAAAAGACATGTTATCAATATGTAGTATAGTCACAAACAAACTTATTATATAGTGACTCTCTGTCTTGGGGCTGTCCAGACGTTTCTTACAGTTTAAGCCAAAGCTGTTACACATGGGAAATGACCTTTTACATTCTTTCCTTAAAAATGCTGTCCCTATCATATGTTGGTTTGAAGAGGTGAAGTGTTTGGTTACCTAAAGATAGAAGCTATTGTTATATGAAAATACTGACTCACTGCTGGATATATGGCATGGAAAGGGTGTCAATGTCGCAAGTAGCCAAATGCTGTCAGCTGGAAGGGAACAGTAGATGTTCATGATGAATTTTCTTATTGCCCATCATGTTGTTTATAGGAACGTCTTCTTTTTTTCTGAAACCTGACTATTGAAATCTGAAAGTGCCAAGGGATTAGAATGCTGCAATGCTCTTCAAAGCTTGAAAAAAAAGATGTTTTCTTGTGGATGCAAAAGCTGAGGGGATGATGTTTAGTTTAGCTGAAAGGGTTGCAATTTAGAGCTGCTTACCAGTGAAAAAAAAAACAGAAATAGCCCAGAGGCGCCTAGAAGATGTATTAATCCGAGTTAACGCTTGCTCTTTGACGCTGTTAGAGATTTTGAAGGTTGTATCATTGTATGTAAGTAGTGTAAACAAGATTCTTTTTTTCCCTTATTCTGCTTAACGGAGGAGTTTTGGAATCTTGTTATTGAGGTATATTTCTGAGTGGCAAAAGCAAACTTGAAGTTTAGGAAATAAGCATGGTGGTAAAATTTGAGATGCAGCACATGGTAGAAAGGGAAAAATAGGTAGCTTATGATGGCGTTGCTGTGAGCATAGAAGACGGAAAAGTTAGTAAATCGAGAATAATACAAGTTGGCAAAGATGAAGTTCACATGAGAGATTCTGAAGCAGAATTTGGGCATGTGAGACCTTATATCAAACATAACGCCACAAAAGAAGAAAATAACAGCATCAATTTGGCTCAAGTTAGGAAGCACAATCCAGTCATTTGGACCAAAGGTGTATGCAGAATGAAGAGGGGCATTCTTTAATTTATCGATGAAATATATGATTACCAGTTTAGATGAACTTTGTATGTCTGAGGAATGAGATAGAGCTTAACAAAAACCTTTGCTTTACGTTTCGTATTATGAAGTAGGAGCTTTAAAAAGGATGATGTTTGGTTTAACAAAAACCTATAGTGACGGGGAAGGCTTTTGAGAGGAAGGCATTGTTTGGTTTAAAATGTTACTTAATGCTTATCTCAAGTCTTGCTAAGACTGTCACATAATTGGCTGGGGTGGTGTGCGAATTTCGAATTGGTTCGATCGAATTCGTTTCCAATTCGCAATTCACAATTCGCCAATTTGCCTAAAATCAGAGCTCTATGCAGCGAATTCCGTTCCCGAATTCGTTCCCCGTTCCAGAGCGATCTACGAATTATGTGAGACATTAAATAAAGGAGGTCTATCACATATTTATGGCTTAGTACATTGATAATTTTATGTAAGAGTAATGAGATATCTGAAGTTGTAATAAAGAATAAGGGCATAGGTATGAAGCTGCTTAGTTTCCCTCAAAAATCGTTTCGGCTTCATGCAAGAGAATTCTACAACAAACTTGTACATCATCTTAGCCGTTTAATATAGAACTACAGAGACAAAGGGAAATGGGATATGATTGAGTGCACAGAGAAGTTTTTTGAGGTTCTTGAGAACTTGAGGGTGCCTATGGCCTTTTGTTTGAGTTAGTCGTGATTTGTATGGAGATGTTCAGACTAAAGTGAGGATACCAATTACCAAGTGTGGATGTGGTTGTGGTCTTGCTAAGCATTTTTTATCAATTTGTAGCTACACGGAGGATAATGTTTCTGGGTTATGTTGTACTTGTCTTAGTTATGAGCTTTTTGAGACAATCCAATGGGAAGTAGGACCGTAGTGTATGCTGCTCAGGCCTGACATTGCTTTGGTGGATGAAACGAGGTAGGCACAAGTCATTTCATGGTTTCATTAAGCAATCTTACCTCTAAAATTTTAGAGAAGTACAGACTGGCTGTTGACTATTTTGAACCTGAAAAGGCACCGGTCTCTTGCATAATTACTTTTAATAATAGTTAATCTTTTCAATTAAGTCCTGGCCCATTTTTAGCACTCAGGCAATTGATATTTGCAAATGAAGGAATGCAGTGATGCTATACTATTTACCAACATATAATTGTGGAAGACCAAGGGACAGCTGTCCATGATTACTTCAAGACTATCTTGTTATATGATGAAGAATTTAGGGCACATTTGGTTCACAAAATTGGAGTGGAATGGTATGGAGATACATACCGAAGTGGTATGGATTGAGATCCCCATACCATTTGAAATTTGTTTGTTTTAATCCTGAAATGGAACCAAATCCATTTCAGTTGTTTGTTTCACAATTGGAATGGATTATATGTTCAATTCTGATTTTGAAGAAGAAAAAAAACGAAAATCAAAAGCAAGAAAAAAAAGGAGAAACAAAACCCATTCGACAATAAGTAACGGGTGACTTTGCCGTCAGTGATAGTGAGATGGTCGGATTTTGCCGAAGAAGATGAAGGTCGGTCGGATTTCGCCGGAAAATATGAATGGAAGTTATGGGTGATTGTGAACAAGACTTGTGAGTAAGTAGTAGAATGAAAGCGTTTACAAAAAACGAAATACTTTAGAAGATGCATCGGTGTTTCTGGGTAATTTTGCCTTTGGACAACGAGAAGCCTGCATGTTTCATGTAAATGGAACAATAATTGAGAGCCAGAATTACAGAAATTGTCAGGGTTTTAAGCATCACCGTATAAAAAAGAGAATGACAAGAAGAAGGGGAGTGAGATGAGTATTGTACTACTGCTGCTTCATTCATAAACAACTAGCTGGGCTTTCATGGTGGAGGGAGTGAGGAGAGGGTGGTCGGCGATCGGTTGCTGCGGGTTGCTGGAAATTATGAACAAAGGCTATGTACTATCACGGTTTGATAATGGGGTGGAATGGAGTTAAAGGGGGAGAGGAGATTGGGATTCCATGGTGATGGGGGTGGAGATAGAATCCTGACGTTTGAGACTCTACCCTAAAAAGAATCAACCAAACATTGGAATGAATATCATTCCATTCCATACCATTAAAATTAACCAAACCAAACACCCCCTTATATCCTTCTAACTTTGAACCCTCTTTTTATTTGGTAATTATATTTATGCTTTGATACGAAAACACATGATTACAACTCAGCAGCCCAAAACCAAAGGAACACTAGAAATAAAAGCAACTCCCTAAATAGCATTGGTTTTCTCACCTAACCTTTTAAAAGGATTAGGAGGGAAGTTCTTTATATGCCAAGGAAGAAGCGACATAAAACCTAAATTAATTGGTAAAGCAAGTATTGTATATTACTATACATCTAAAACAGCCACGAAATATAACAGCTAAGTACAAATAATCTAATATTTTTCACAAAGTGTGTTTATCATCATCAAATCTTTAGGGACATAAAGTCCTAACGAATTCGCCCTTTTAATACACAAGCATATATATTTTCAAGTTGGGAAGCAAAGCACTAGATACATTACATTGGTAAATGGTAACATGATATAATGATATTGGATTGAACGTTTAACATTAATAGTGCTATATACCAATTCTTTCCCCTTTTGACAATATAAAAAAGGAGGTACACGACATCCATAATTTCATTGTTTGAAGTCAATTGTCGATGCAAAATAGTAGCTCAAGCAGAAATAAATCCAATGATGGTGGTGCTATGTTAAGATTTAATTCACTATCTGAAGATATCGAGCAAGAAGTAGTCTAGCTCACAACCCAAATTATGAAGCAAGAAATGAACTTACTCACAGTTCCAAGTTATGAGATAGAAAATAGTAGTGAAGGTTCGTTGTAGGATAAAGATGAGAGAAATAAGGGTTAAGCAAGCTTGAAGTTTAGGTATGTAATTTGTTTAGCAAGTGCTCAAACCTTAGACTCACTTTTTGGTATTAGGACGCAAGGACCGGAGAACTTTCTTACTTGGCACCAACTCTTTGCCACTTGACAATCGCTTCTCTTTCGGATATTCAGTATATCAAAGACATGGTCTTTATAACTATTCTCATCATTTGGGAATTGATATCTTAGGAAATATAAATTTATCCTTTTCCGTCCTTTTTCCCTTTTTTTGTTTTATTACTCAATGAATTTATTCCTTTATTTTTTTCTTCCTACTTTTTTTAAAGGAGATGCAAACTATACAAAATCCTAGACTATACAAAATCCTTGTGTGAATGAATGAGAAATCAAAGATGAAAGAATATTATCTTAGGGAGTCGTGACCACATTTGTCTTGAGGTAGTGTCCTTAGTTCATACCTTCACTCATAATACTTCCTTTTGGACCTCTTCAAGTTCGCTCTTAACACATGGTGTCATCTTCCATCATCTTATGACATGACTTTACCCTAAGCATAATCATGAATCAAGGTTAAAAACACTTTTTGAGTTTGTAGCAATAGATGCAGAAAAGAAGAATGTATGGAGAAATGAAGATGGAATGATATATATGAAAGAAGTAATAGGGCACAAATGTTGGAAGAAATTTCATGCTAACGCTCAAGTGTGCCATATAAAAGTGAATTGACATTTTATAACTCAATAGTTCGGTAACTTTTGATATCATCATAAGAATTTTAAAACTTCGAATCGAAGCTGTCAAATCAATATTAAGTTCATCGATAATATTTTCGAATTCTGAGTTTCTTTTGGTTAGATCATAGTTACCATCTAGTAAAGTCTGATATTCCTTTCTAAACCTACTTTTTGCTTGGTCAACAATTTTAAACTGTTCTTCATGCCTGAAAAGTTGTTGTTCAATTCTTGACAATCGTCTATAATATTACCAAGTAATAAAGTAAGTTGGTTTTTTAGAAAGCTTATGATGTTTGGGCTTTAAAGAAACAAGATCTACCTCATCATCACCTCTACCTTCAAATTGTTGAATCTCTAGCCATCAAACACAGGTGAGAATATGAATGTACATTTTTCCAATGCTTTCTGAACAACAATAGATATAAAATATAAAATTGTCAAAAATGCTTGGTCAAAAAAGTAATCATCCATTGCATACCGTAATGGTTGAGTTTTAATTCCATGGTGTCTAGGCCTACACCACACTATATTAATAAAATATTGACCTAGTACAGTTTTAATTCCAATCTGCCTATGTGAAGACATAAAAATAAGATCTACTTTTTTGTAAGCTTTCGACCCTTAACAAATTCTTCAACTAGGAGGATGACGATAATAATAGTCTCATGGCCAAAATTGTTGCGAATTTAGCTCTTGTTTCAAGCATAGCAGTAACACTAATATGATTTGAACGTAAGAAATGCTTCAAACTACTTTTTTGACTCATGAAGCTCCCTGCTTTTCACGTGCATTTATTACGTGAAAGAGGGATTACCCTTGAAGTGCATTGTTTCCGAGGAGGCCTCAACCTCAATCTCGCATTCACTTTCTCATCCAATAAGCATTACATGTTTTCTTGCTCTTGTCTCTGTCCTTCCTTCAGACTACCGTCCACATACCATCATTTAGCTCCAAGTCTTTACACTATCATTCATCTGCATGAAGGGGTAAGTTCATTCAGAGTTACCACTGAACTGCCTACCATCATGTAACATTACATTTAAGGCGTAACATTTGATTTCCAAGTGATAGAACATCCATGTCCAACACTTTTACGTTGGTGAGAATGTGGTGGAACTTGGAAGTGTAGTACAAATGAACTGCCCACCATCATGCAAAATTACAATTAAGGCGTAACATTTGACTTCCAAGTGATAGAACACCCATGTTAAACACTTTTACGTTGGTGAGAATGTGGTGGAACTTGGAAGTGTAGTACAATGACAGAGCACTAGATGTTAAATGATTTTCCAATTAGTATCATCATTGATACTTTGTGACACGACTTTTGGGTAGCATCCATTTCAATGGGAAGTTGAGCATAAGAAACTTTAAGTTACTTTGACTGCTCAGTAGCAAAGAATGGAACACCAGAAAGATTGCAATACTTCTCATTGAACTGGCACAATGTCACTTTAACAATTAAAACTTGGTTCCATTAAACTCTTTTATACCCTCAATCAATCAAAGTTGGTATGTATGAACACCACTCAACTAATCATTATTCAGTGTTACACATCAAATCCTAATGAAACTTCAAACCGCTTTCCAATAAGGGAAGGAGCCCGAACGTTAATGAATAAGCTAGTTACAAAGTAACTTCCTTTTAAGGGTAAAAGCTAGTAGTTTGTACTTGATCAATAAACAAAGTAAATGTTATAAACCCATCAGATATATTATCACCAGAAGAAGCATTGTATAATGCAATAACAAATTATGGGAAACTAGTTATAGATACTCACTGCTTCATCAACAAAAATATATGTTTGGTTACCGATATTTTTATCAAGAGTTTTAGTACGGTAGGGTAGGCTTTGTTGTAGATGATGTTTGAGTAACTTGAAGCGAGATAGAGTTAGTAGTAGCCTCCACATCATCTTGGATATGGGAAATCATATAACAAAACATATAAAAGAGAAATGAGGTCACTCGACGTTTTAGGCCTTTTATAATATAATCCCCACGTTTGCACCCTTGTGTGCAATGAACACACACTTCATTGCACACACTTCTAAAACTTTATGAAATCTAACAAAATAGAACAAGATAAACAACAAAGAGAGAGGATGAAATAAAGAAAATGTCAAATAGTTAACAATAACATTACCGCGACATTACCTTGGTGCCTCCAAGGATCCCTGACATATGGCGAGTGAGGGGGTCAGATGTATACAACCTTACCTTTGTGTTGAATACCCAAAGAGGTTGTTTTCAAATGACCCAAAATGAATATCACTTCAAAAATGCATTGACCACCTGCAACTTTATAGTATAACAAGCGCACCTAGTTTAGGAATTAGGAAACCATTTTGCTTTGTTGTATCATATTCCATAACCAAAGAATAGAGTCTTTGGCTCTGTTGAAAAATGGAATAAAATGTCAAAGAGTCAATGCCAGGTTCTTTAATTTTCTTATTTCCTCATACAGGAAATAAGGTTATTAGATCATTTAGATGGTATATCATATGTATATCTATTTTAGAGCTTCTTCACCTATGCGTTTTGTTATCATTTCCAACCGGACGATCCATTAATCCAACCGGCAGAAGATTATATATGGATCGACCTTTTTAATTTCCATTGGAGATTAGGAATCAATGGACTATCAACAGGACCCATTTTATTGACACGATTCATCACCACTTTAGCTACTCTGATTCTCAATTATTCCATTTTTCTTATGTTAGCAATGTACAATGGCCAACTATGATCATTTTTGTCCCGAGATCTTTTACTTATTTTCATAATGTGGGAAATAGAATTAATTCCTGTTTATCTACTTTTATCCATTGGGGGGGGGGGGAACGTCTCTACTCCGCTACTAAATTTATTTTGTATACCGGGTTTCCATTTGTAATTCCATTAGGTTTAATGACGTTTTACAAGTTAGGGATAATGGAGACAAGGGTGCAAACATGAGGGTTACATTAGAAGAAACCCTAAAACACAGGGTTACCTCATATAGATTTCCTTGCTTTTATTATTATTATTATTAAATTATCATTATGTTTTGGTTTTCGTCACTATTATCACCTTCACGATTGTTATATAACTAATATTACCTTACTATTTATCTGTTTTATTTGTCTAGAGTCTTGTCGTGATATTAGAGTTATGTATTCTATGCAGAGTAGGAGATGGGAAGCATGGATTTGATATGCTGCGCATAATTGGGTGCTGGGACTACTTGGTGGTCTACCTCCTAAAGTGATAAATGTGATCCCGGGGGTGGGTTTGAGGGTTAATATGTGTCCGATAGTTTCAGATATGAGAAGATAGAGAATAAGAAGAGGGAGTACAAGTGGTGCAGTAAGCACGGAGAGGAGGAATAGTTATGGAGAGGAGATGTGGTACTTGGAGATATCTTGCAGTATGATGCGAGTGGAAAGACAGGAGAACAGATTGGGATCCTTGAAAGTAATTATATAAACAGTAAATGTGTGACCGAATTGACAAGAGACATATGTCAGTGGTCAGGTTGGAGAATTGAGGAGACATATCTCAGTTCAGCATGTGGTTCATGCTTTAGCAAGTCCATCATTGCTACTTAGTACTAACCACCTTCCTAATTTGATGATTTTTCTTAGGTGCATTATCTACATGTTAAATATAATTATCCTTTATAGAACGTCTCTTGTTGGTCTCCCACAAACAGCCTGTGCACTGGTTCACACAGGTTGATGGTAAGGAACTTAGGATGCACAGATGGGACTTTGCTACATCTTTCCGATGGCTGGATATTTCGTATTGTTGCTCTTGTAGATTTTACATATTGAGCTTATAACTTTAGAGTTGCTCTTCAGTATTTAGTGCTACCTAAAATTAGCTTGACTCTGTTGGTTTCGCTATCTTTTGCAGACACTTGGAGTAGGACATGCATTTTCTTCATTTATTTGGCTTTGTGGGCCTATCACAGGTCTTGTGGTAAGTCTGAATATCTATTTTGGTCTGATTTATTTTTTAAATATGTTTTCTCCTTTTCCCTGCAATGTTATAAGTTATTTCTTGTCCCATGTTAAGCTCTCTCCATCACAATATATGTTCTTCAAACTTCTATTGCATGCTTAATGTCGTTACTTCTGTGACTTCTGTCCACTAGTCTTTTGTTAAGAGTATCCTTGTCATAGATCACTGGCTTAGACAATGGGTTGCTCTACTGTGTTGTCTATCATAAAAACTGTATATTTCTTAAATTTGAGAAATATTTTTAAACAAATTTGAAGTGCAATATGCATTAATTGTGTTGGTCAACTTCTTCTCCTACAATTTGATGCTATGCTAAGATGTATCTTGTCTTTTTATATCAAATTCAGCCTTTTCTGGTTTTAGGTTCAACCATTTGTAGGTATCTGGAGTGATAAATGCACTTCTATATACGGCAGAAGGCGGCCATTTATTCTTGCTGGATCTCTCATGATCTCTGTTGCGGTAAAAACTTGTAGATAATTTTTTTTGTCATACAAATCAAATCTTTTGTGATTATTATTTAATTGCTGAATTGAAGCCTTGTACTTTAGGTGATAATAATAGGCTTTTCTGCAGACATTGGATATTTGTTAGGAGACACAAAGGAGCACTGCAGGTTACTACTACTCATCTTTGCTTATTTGCCTCTTTTTTTATGAAATTATTTTCTATTCACTTACTTCTATTGGCAGCACATATAAAGGTACTCGAACCAGGGCAACTTTCATATTTGTTCTTGGTTTTTGGATGTTGGATCTTGCTAATAATACAGTGCAGGTTAGTTGTCTAATTGAATAATTAATTTAGCTTGCATCTGTGACCCATATATCACTTAGCATTCAAATTGAAATAGGCAGGGTAAAAAGAGTAATTGAATTTTATAATTTGCAGGGCCCAGCTCGAGCTCTTTTGGCTGATTTATCAGGTGTGATTCTGTGTTTTTTATTCTCTGCTTATCACCTTGCTGTCTTGCACGGACTATGAATCTTCCATGTAACTTATGTGATTGCGTTCTTAGTGCAATGCGCTCATGCACGTTATGATGGTTACTAGTGTTCTTGTGATTCCAGGACCTGACCAACGGAATGCTGCTAATGCTGTGTTTGCCTCCTGGATGGCTGTGGGCAACATTTTAGGTTTTTTATCTGGTGCTAGTGGACATTGGCACAGGTAAAATTTTCTTTTTTTAAAAAAATAAATAAAAGAAAATTAAGAGGCTGATTGTTTTTAAGGATTTAAATAGTAATCGGCCAAAGAATTTTTTTTTCGGAGATTGATACTGCGTGATGAGGGCCTCATCACATCAATGGTGTGTGATAGTTTTATTTTTTCATTTTGACCTGCCATTGTCTTACTGAATTGTATACCAAGTAATGGGGCAGTATCTTTCATTGAAGAACTTTTGGACTTCAACGTTGAGAATAGAAGCATTTGTAGAAATATGGCCTTCTAGTTTTGAGTCTTTAAGGTTTAAGACAAGAAGACAATTTATAGAAGAAGAAAGAAAAGCGTGAGTAGTTGAGTACAGTAAAAAGACAGGTTGTCCTTAAGATTGAAAGAGGAGTGAAGGAAAAGGCCTTTCTTAAGACTTTGGTCCTCATACTTATTCCCTTGACTTTAAAGTCTCGTAGGTCCACTCCAATTTATATTCATTACAGAAGTCGTAGCAGTTGCTACCTATGTAGCAGCGCTTACTTATCTATCTCCATTCCAATTTTTATTCAGGGGAGGTCTCTCAGCTACTGCGTGGTATGCATCCATCCTCGAGACCTCCCCGTCAACGGACCTAGCTGTCCCCAATTGAACCCTCCATCCCCACGTTTAACATAACTTCGCAGGACGTTTTTCCGGTATACCCTCCCCCTTACGGATAACGAGCACTTTGGAGAAGTACCCACGGCCCATGATTCATAGGTCCTTAATTTTCTCCTGTCTGACCAAGAATCTTTAGCTATATGCCTATATCACATCAAAAATCTTTTGTGCTTGTTTGTTTTGCTCATTAGTTCCAGGAGTAAATTTTGATTTTGTGGGTCAAAGGATATATCCTGTCAACCCTGAGTGGTATTGAGTCTAGATTCTGTTCTTGCCTTTCATTTTCTTACTTTATAATTATGTTACACTTCCGCCGTACTTTCAACATTCTGACTTTCTTGCTCTCCGTTGCACCCATTATGAGTAAAAAAATAATACAGAAATTTGATATTTAAAAAGTACTTATTAAGATAATCTGACAAGATGCAACATCTAACTTCTAAAATTTGTTTTAATATGTTAATAAGAAATTACTGTGAAGGTTAATTAATGAAAAGTGCAAAAGTTAAAGCATTTCAAGTAATCAAATACGGATGAAGTTTATATTTTTCTCTTTGTGTTGGTAACATAATCATGTACAGATGGTTCCCTTTCCTGACAAGCCGAGCTTGCTGTGAAGCCTGCGGGAATTTGAAAGCAGCATTTCTTATTGCAGTGGTAGGTTGTTCCCGACTACATGCTATCTACGTTGTAATGCTTTGTTCTCTTGTCCTATTGCTCAAGTTTTTTCTCCTAAGTCACTTCATCGTCCATCATCATTGTTTATCTTTCTGCATGTGAATTATTACTGTGGGCATCTTGCGTATGCCATTTTTGTTGTTTTATATGTGCTCACGTGCTCAGATGTTCTGTAAACTTGTAAGTTTATCCTTTAGTTCCACTTGTCTTTTAAAATGCGTGCTCAGTATGTGGATTCTGTTGCTGATCGCTTGCCGAGAAATGTTGTTTGCATCATGCTGTGACCACTTATGGCAACTCAAGGACATTTTTGTTTGATTTATGAATGTTAACTTCACTTGAATACAGCTTTCTCTTTTTACATCTTCCTTGCAAGTTACTTGATCAAGCAAAATTAGTAAAGAACAAAAAAGAAAGGTAGCCTTTATTATGCACCTAGCTCGAGGTACCTTTTGCTCCTTACCTCACACCTAGGCTCAAGGACCCTTTGCACCTTTTAAAACAAAGTTCATTGAGGTGCATCAGTGCATGCTAATACCGGTAATACCATCAGTGGTGATCTCGTAAATCTGTTAAAAGCTGCCCTTACAAGAAGTCAAATAGAAAAAGACCCGATTGTTTGCAGGAAAACTTGTTTTATATTATTTCCTTTCTGTTGCATTCCTCTCTCTAGTACACTAGATAGATCCCCTTCCCACTGTCTTTCTTCTCTCTCCTAGCAAAATGCTCTCTTGCTTCTCTTTGGAGATGAGCGGCTATATCTGTCTTTTTTTCAGGATGAAATATTCCGTGTTGCATGCGTGAGAGAATTACAAAATGTCATACAAATTTGTACATTAATGATGTTGAGCTATATTTGCAAGGATCTGCTTGTCTCTCGTGATGTCAGTGGAATGACATATTTGTAACCTGCAGCTATGATGCAAGTAGGTGAAATGTGATCAACATGAAGGATGAAAATCTTATCAGCAAGACAATAAACAACGTTTACTCCTCTCTCTTACTTCGCTTTCTTCCATTGCTTCCTCTATCCCTCCTCCTCCACTTCCTTTCCCCCCTCCTTTTCTTCTTCATAAATACGACAAGAAGAGGAGGGAAAGGGGATGTAATAGAGAAGTAAGAAGAATAGAATTTTCCGACATGATATTGATCATCTAAAAATATCACACATTTATCTTCCTCCAGACCCTAGTACAAAACATGGACTATCCATTGCCAATTTCTCTTGTGTTAGATCCATGGAAACAAAACTCGGCCGTTACGTAACGTAATGGCCGTTATGTAACGGATTTTGAACTTGCCGTTACGCGAAATGCCGTTACATAACGCCGCAATGAAATTCACGTCCAACTCGCCGCATTGTCCGTTATGTAACGGTGACTCGCCGCGTTAGAGCGTTTTTTTACCCGTTTCATCCATTATCATATCAAAATTGGCCAAAAAAGATAAAGGGAAAACACGCATAGTAGCAAAAAAACAATAGGGACACACCAACGGAAGGAGAAAAACTTGCCATAGACTTTCGAGTTGAATAATATATATGATGTAGTATCAATTTATATATATAATAGGATATGAAACTCATGTTTAAAGTAATTTTTTATTCACCATATGTGTAGCCCACCCATATAATTGTTTTGGTCAAATTAAGTTATAAGAATACTTACAAAACTTCAAAAATGCCATTTTGAGGTTAAAATTCTAATTGTGTGATTTTTTTTTTTAAAATTCACGCCGTGTCAACCGCGACTTGTCTATTCGACCGTTATAAGCCGCTCCCATCTCATCGCGACCGTTACCGCGAACGCGACTTCATCCGCGATTATCTTCCTTGGTTAGATCAGACGTTTTATTTCCATCATATTAGGACTTTTTCCATATGAACCATCTATCTAGTGGCTATCGTATGCTATAAGCATATTCATAGGTTTCATCTGTAATGTGCAGGTGTTCCTGACGTTCTGTACACTTGTAACTCTTTACTTCGCCAAGGAGATCCCCTTGAATGCTAGCTCATCTCAGAGGTTATCAGATTCTGCCCCATTACTGGATGATCCTCAACAAAAGTCAACAAACCTCTCAATATCAAAGCCCCATGTTACTGACTCTCTGCCTTACACTGAGAATGGTCAAAGTAACAAAGATGATCATGATGGAGGTTTCAATGATGGGCCTGCAGCTGTTATGGTCAAATTGTTGACCAGCTTAAGACATCTTCCACCTGCAATGCATTCAGTTCTCATTGTAACAGCTCTCACCTGGGTACGCCTTCCCCCACTTAACTTTTGTTCCTTTATTTTTATTTTTATTTTGAGGGGAGGGGAGGAGGGTTTGTTGTATGTGTGGGGTGAGACAACTTTTCATCTATGCATTATCTGAGGTTTACTGAGGTGGCCTTGTGCTTCATAATTCTGTTGTGAGTTTCCATTAAATTTATCATGTTTATACATATTAGAGCTCTTCGTGAGGCATAACTGATAAAAAAAATCTCGAATAAGAGCATGTCAGTCTTGAACTTTACAAAAGCAAATCTCTGTTGCTTTGTGAACTTTTTTTTAATTAATTTGTTATTCAACAAGATTTTCCTTTTATTTCGAAATAGTAGATAATCGTGTGACCTCTGAACCAACAGAACATATCTCTGACACATTGTGGATGGCAATCAGTCTTTTGACGATTTAAATTAATATTGGTTTTATTACTTTTATATGTCATTGGAGTCTTTACCATTTTTTTTAAAAAACTAATATGTGCTACTGTAAGCGGCTAATGTTTTGAGAAGTTGCTCACCAGTACACAGCATAAACTAGGGTTTGTATCTTTTTCTACTGGTGTAGTAGGACAAATGTTGAAGTCAGTATTTACTTATAGCTTCTCTCTGAACCAGTGTCTTCCCACCCATGACATTTCTGTAATTGCGTATGGACTATAGACTCTCTTCCTTCCTCCCCCCCCCGCCCCCCTTCCCAAACATTACAAAAGTAGAAGATAAAAGGACGGAATAAGGATGAGAGAATAATTGCATGTAGTCCACATCAAATTGTTATGTCTACATCCATGTTTTTGCTAGTTATCATACTGTGTATGTATGTTGCTCACTCATGTCAGACAAAGGTTCATGTTCGAATGTCCAACTTGGTTAGTTCATAAATTTCTCCATGAATTTGGCCTAGCGTGAAATGTACCTAGGTCGGGGTGTTGAAGATATGACCCAGAACCTTGCTTGAGGAGGTCAAGGGAAGGAGGGTTTCAAATGTGCGCAGCTTTATCCTTGCAATTATGAAAAACTTGTTTTTTAACAATCTCATAACTATAAGGGTTTTCTTATATTTGTTAGCTTGAAGTATAGGAAAATTTTAGGGGATTATTACTTTGCAAAAGGAGTCATATAAAGACTTGACAAAAATAATATGCAAAAGATGTAATTTTTTATCATTACTTATAGGCTCTCCATCCAAAGAAGAAAACCTTGCAAATGAGCTGCATCCATCTCTTTCATATTATTTGTTGGAGAAAGGAATAACCTTCACTCCCCTAGTTCCATGATCCTGCTTTCCCTATATTTTGATTAATTTTCTTTTTATCACATGGTACAGCATTATTGTTTCGGCTTCTTTTAGAGTCCTTAAGACCTCTATCCTATTCATTCGCCCATATTCCAAAAAAAATTGTGGGCTGTCTCTTTTGGTTTGAACATCTCTTATTATAATTTTCAGGTGTGTCATTTCCAGTTCTCAGAGAAATTCATGCTCTTAATGTTTTAGCTCGAAAACCTTGAAATCCTTATATAACGAAATGGTGGGAGTTTTTAGATACTTCTGAAACAAAAAAATTGCATAGCCGGCTGTCTTAGGCAATGGACTATGAGAAGGTTTTTTTTGACTGGTCTTGTTTCGGTGTGGATCAGCTAGAAATTCACATTGCCTTATTTTATTTTCAATTGGTACCTTGGGAGCTGTTTTCCTCTTAAGACATTTGAAGTGTTGTTCTTAACCTATGAGTACAACAAGAAATATAAAGAAATTTGCCGCGTGTAAATACCTCTCTCTCCTCAAATGGCCAATCAACCACACGCTTCTTGTTGATGCCGTCACAGCTATGTAAGATGTATGAGAAGTTTTTAAAGAACCTCAAGATTATCTGTAATGAACTAACATTTTGGGAGAGGGTACTTTAGGCAATAGCTTTCAAAGTTAACTTTTAGCTATAAGCTAGGAGTTAGTCTGGGAAAAATTCCTATAAGCAGAGGAGAGTAGAAGTGAAAGTGGATATTGAATATTGATAAGTATTTTATAGAACCTATAAGAGATTATTGGGAGAGTATCAGGCCTCTCGAATGCTTGAATTTCATTTACATATCTGTATTGTACTTTGATAATACAAATTTCATCTTCTTCTTCCCTTTAATTCTGCTGCGTATATAATCCTGGGAGATTAATCTGCTGATTTTCGAAGTTTCAAAAATAAGAATTAGTTTGCTAGAAGAAGTGCAGCTCAACAAATGTAAACATGGACCCATTATGAAGGGCTTTTTTATTCACCATATGTGATAGCTTAGGTCAAATTAAGTTATAAGAAAACTTATAAAACTTAAAAAATGCAAAATTGAGGTCAAAAATCTAAAAGTGTGAAATATTTGAAAAAATTTACGCTGCGTCAAACGCGATACCGTTGCAAATCTTTTCCACGTCATCGCGACCGCATCTGCGCTATATATATATATATATAGTCATGATCCATGCCCTTGGCGAGAAGAACTTAGAATTATAGCTCTTCTTAGAGTTATAAAACTTTTCACTTCTCACACGAATATACCTTCTCAAACGAACTCGTATATACATATATATTAAAACGTACAAGGAAAAAAGCCTTAGGGTATCATTACCTAATGATTATATGAAAATGGGGGATGAAGGAGTGCTTGTGATATTTGCATAAGAATTCTGTAACATTTTGATCGAATAAATTGGCACTGTGTCAAATAAACCTATAAAGTGGTTGATAAGGGGATGAAGGTCGTGTGTATACTGTGTTATTCTTGTGCACCAACCCAAACACTCCTGTTCTCGTTTCCAGGCGTGGTAAGATATAATCAAAGAGGAGCAGGCAAGACGGCAGATCACACCAGCACAAGGAGTAGAGAAGATATTAAGTTGATTTTTATGGATACCTTTTTTTTTTCCAAGTTTTTCTCAATACAACTCACTTTCTCTCATCTATTCCACTATAAGTTGGTGTTGTAACAATACTTTCATGTTTGATATTACGAGCAATGTCAATCTACGAGATAATTGTATACATCATCATGGTGGAGCACATTAATGGGTTAAAGATGAAGCAAAAAGAAATAATTAGATCATTTGTAGGATGAGTTAATCACTTCAAGGTAGATCAACCAAATTTTGATGGCAAGATCGCTTCCAGATCAAAATGTAATGAATCGATCTTGAGGGAGGGGTATTTTAGGAAATGCAATTAAGTAATGTCTTGAGGAATAAGTTAGCAAGCTAGTTTACCTATAAATAGAGGAGATTAGGGAGTGAAATGTTATGTTGAAAATTATCAAGTGTGTTCAGTAGGACTTCTTAGGGTTCTTTGGGAGAGACAAGCCTCTTGAATGCTTGATTAGGAGTGTTCAAGCCACTTGAAAGCTTGATTATCCATTTCATTTTATGTATTTCATTTTCAATCAGTAAAAAAAAGTCATGTACAGTCTAATATTATGAGTTAGCTATGTCAGTCTATTACAAATGGTATCAGAGCCGTACAATTCTGGGAGTTTAGGCTACTGATTTTTTGTTCACCCAAAAAAATAAAAAAATTCAGCAATTGTGTTCGCTGAAGAAGTTCAGCACTTCGGATGGAAATGTGGATTCAAGAGGAATTCGCCTACATTACACGCAAAAGAGAACATGGAATTTCAGATTTTGAAGAAGAATGGAGGATTCGGCAAGAGCTTCAACTTTCTGCGTTTGATGGAAGAAAATGTGATGACTGGATTTTTGAAATGGAAGATATATTTCATTTCTTCCAGTTAGATGAACAGGCTAAATTCATGGCTGCCATTATTGGGCTCGATGGTGAAGCTTCACAGTGGTTCGAACAGGAACATTTGCGAAGACCATTTTATCTGTGGGCAGAATTAAAGGACCAGGTGATGCGACGGTTCACTCCTACAATTAAGTCTTCACACGCTGTGCAACCATTTCTAAAGGAGATGAAGGAAGTGATGGAGAATCAGAAAAGTTGTGAGGTCTCTTCAACCTTGAAGAAATTTCCAAATGTGGAGGTGAGGCCAAATCCAAATTCTGGTGGCTTTTGTGATGGGTTTACCAGCGGAGGTGGACCTAGTGGTTTAATAGGTGCTGGGTGGGGTGGTTTCTCACCTGGATATGGTAGCCCACAAGGTTGTCAGTATGATGGTTTCCTTGGTGATATTTTTAGTGATAGAATCACCATTGGTGGTGGCCGGAACAAAGAAGGGGCTGGTTTAACAAATGGTTGAGTTGGGTCAAGCGGGTTTGGTGGCGGACCAGGTTTTTTTGCCGATAAGAATATTGGAGATGAATATTGTGCCGATGAAGTGCAGTGGCAGCTAGGGCAGATGAAGATTCGAGAAATAGAGGATGGTGGAAGCACAGATGGGTTCTTTGTGGGCTTAAGAAATAGGCAAGCTTTAGAAGAGACTACTAAGGGCAAATCTGTAATTTTGGCAGAAGGCAATACAAAGACTGAGGAGCATAATGTGCCAGCAGACTCTAATTCTTTTCAAGTGAGTGGGGTAGAGCCCACACCTAAGGCCCATATTTCAATACCCATTTTCACCACTTTTCAATTCTTTAATCAACCCAGCCTAATTTTTGTTAATCCCACCCAACCTCAGCACCAGTTTTCACTTCATAACTTCACCAACCCACTAGTTACCAATCCTTTTATTTTTGACCCCACTGATACTTTCACTTCTCCAATCTCTATAACTAAACCCAAGCCCACCAATTCAACTTCCCATCACCAGAATCACAAATTAGATCAAAGTTCCATTCTTTTTTCCAAACAAGACACCACCATTTCGACACATAGCTTATTACCTTCATCTTTTGACAAAATTTCCATAGCTAAGCCAAGGGTGAAAATTCAAACTTTCACTGATGAGGAGCTGCAGGACAAGTTGGAGCAAGGTCTCATTTTGAAGTATAGCATGATGAGGGCCTCAAACCTATGTTGTCAACGCCGGAAAGTAAGTGCCGATTACTATCCACCTTGAGGACAAGGTGGAAGTTTAGGCGGCCGGTATTATAATGAATCGATCTTGAGGGAGGGGTATTTTAGGAAATGCAATTAAGTAGTGTCTTGAGGAATAAGTTAGCAAGCTAGTTTACCTATAAATAGGGGAGATTAGGGAGATTAGGGAGTGAAATGTTATGTTGAAAGTTATCAAGTGTTTTCTGTAGGACTTCTTAGGGTTCTTTGGGAGAGACAAGCCTCTCCAATGCTTGATTGGGAGTGTTCAAGCCACTCGAAAGCTTGATTATCCATTTCATTTTATGTATTTCATTTTCAATCAGTAAAAAATAGTCATTTACAGTCTAATATTCTGTGTTAGCTATGTGAGTGTATTGCACAAAATCACTTAAAGTATGACATTCAAAATTCGTTGTCCTCGAATTAAATTTTCTGGTGTCTCTAAGCTGTGTGCGTCTCCACAAAATGAGGCGGTTAGTGGATTTCGGCGAAATATTAAAGGAGGATCAAACTGGAAATTTTCTATGCTCGATATACGTGGAAATGGCAATGAGTCGGATATGGATGATTTTGGTAATGGGTGAAATGAAGATGTTAAAGGCCTTAAAGCTAAAGTGAGGGTGAGGGTAGTGCCATTAAGGGTGGAAGGAAAGCTCAAATATTGGCCACTTAGGAGATTGAAGGTAGGCTCACTCTCGTAAACTTAACCCTAACTCTCATACCCCTGCCCAACCCACACAAAAGAGCCCAATAGCAAATGCAAGTATGGGCTATGCTTTGGGTGCAATGAGAAATGGGCCATCGACCATAGACCTTATGAGAAGGAATCAAGTGTGTTATTCCTTCATGAAGAAATCGATGGAGAGCGAGTTCTTCGAGGATGTTAATCTAGGAACTTACGATCAATTAGCCGCTAGAAACTAGGAATGAAGTTGTGTGATGATAGAGGATTAGAGGCATAGAGCTACCTACATTTTCATATCGTTCATTAAATTCTTTATGGAGCCGTGCAAACTATTCAACAAAACACAAACAAATCTCGTATCTATGTGTTTATGGGATTGTCTATGTATCTATCTCTTGACTTAATATCAAAGTAGGTTTGGAAAAGGATCTTAGTGTATAGGGTTTAGTTAACGATGGGTCTGTATTGCTTCCTTTGGCCGCATATGGCTCAAAGGTTTGAAGGGAGATTTCGCTTAAAATGTTATCCAGCTCTCAAAGGGGCCAATTTAATCCTTAATTATTTATTGGGGGACCAACTCCAATGTCAATGCCCATCCTACCTCCTTTACGTTCTTGAAAGCCATTTTTGTTTTCCTTTGTCTTAAGAAGTAATTGAATTCAGGAATATCCATGACGGGAAGTCGTGGAAGGTCGCAATTAAAGCGTACGACACTAGGTCTTGCAAATATAAGCTTTGAGTATATGGGTGTTCAGTGGTTGGATTAATTAGGACGAGTTAGCACACTCAAGTCGTAGTTTTACGACAGGTAGTGTCATTGAAGGAGACCCATCTTTAGGAAGAACAAAGATTTCACTCAAAGCCATGTTTTGCACTTTACAAACGAAAGGGAGATACATGGTGGAGCTTAATTTCATCCACGTGTTTAACACACAGCTCCTGGTGAAACACTTAGAGAAGTTATTTAACATGCCTCAAGGCTTCCTCCACCTAGAGGAAAAAGCATACCACAGTTCTTCGAGCAATGCTCCCACCTAAATAAAACATCGTTCGATAGGTTTGGTTTCTCGCGCACTACACTCTGTACCTTTTTCACCTTGCTTGTTTGTTGATACACACACGTGGAAGAGACGAGGACTTCACTCACATGATTCTCCTTCACGCAAACAATGTATTGCACACTTAAATGACAACATTCGTAAACTACTATTTATCCCTCTCATAGTCACCTATGTCGTAGCAACTTTTCATGAACCACCCTCAAACGCTACCTTGTGACTGAGTGCACTTGCTTAGGTGACTAATTTCTATGAAGACCTTTAGATCCCCGAAATTAACCTTTTTTTTTTTACTCTAGCAAGCTTCAGTTAGGGCTGGCGATCAGAAACGGGTCAGTAGATTTGTGGGCTTTGACTTTGATATTAATTGCAAGCCTGGAGTGTCCAATGAAGTGGCGGATGCTCTATCCTTCATATTGGAATCTGAGGCACAGTTGTTAGCTTTGCAGTTTTGGCATGGGGTTCTATGGTAACAGATTCAAGGGTACATTGAAAATGATCAATTCATCCATAAGCTGATTTACGGAAGCACTAAGGAAGGCAAGCATCATTGTGGGTTCCGGGTGGAATTGGAAAGTCATTTTTGAAAGGACACTTATAAAATGTGGTCTCGTTCTAATCTCTTATTGCATGAATATCATAACTCACCCTTAGGGGGTCATGCTGGAGAGAGAAAAACATACCACTGTGTTGGCTGTGATGGGCAAGGAGAAACCCACTACATCTGAGCTTGTGACGTTTGCCAGTTATACAAGTCTTCACCGTCACCATTACCAATTTCTTCTGAGTTATGGGATGAGATCACTATAAATTTCATCGAAGGCCTTCCAAAATCCCAAGGATTTACGTGGTGCTCGTGGTGGTTGATTGTTTGACTAGATATGATCATTCCTTGGGTTAAAACATCCCTTCATGGCTTTGACAGTGGCTGCACTTTTCACTCTTGAAGTGGTACAACCCCATGGATATCCCACTTCCATAGTCTCAGATAGAGTCAAGTTCAACCCATAGCCCTATCATCATGGTATACTTGCAGAGATGTGGTGGCTTCTAGATGGCCAATTCAAATGGTTCTGATCTAAAAACTTTTTTGGAATTGTTTTCTGTCCAAATATTGGACATTTTAGATCAATTCCTTAACAATTTCCAGAAGTTTGGGGTTTCACTCATATATAAGTCCAACTGTTTGTTACCTATAAGCATGAAATTATTACTCGTTCAACAAATGCCGTATTATAAGCAAATTCTTCCACCGAATAGATATATGCTATTATTAAAAGCTATCCCATACGGTAGTCTGTACACCCATTTTATGCAAGAGCTACTTTGTTTTACCTCCAGGCTCCAGCCCTATCCTGAACAGAAAAGAAAAATGGATAACATTTTCTCTCTTATGTTTAAAGGAAGTAACTATTATTCTTGTGTTGTTTAGGGTGTATATCCCCTATCTAAAGTTAAATTAAACTTTTCTGGTAGCAACTGTTTTTTTCTGCTTCATGTTTGTCCTGATGAACTTTTCGCAATGATCAAGGCAAAATATGGAAAAAGAAAAAGAGAATACATTGTAGTAAAGAATTCTGTGGAATACGTAGAAATTTTTTATTGACCTCTAATATTAGTTACTGATGAAAAGTTGATAAAATTAAATAATTAAAATACTCTATCCCTATTTTTTGTTCTTATAATTTCTATCAATATGTATTGATGAATTAATATTCAAAGTTAGATGTCGAACATCTTGTGTGCCTTACAAGAAGATACGGAGGGAGTAAGGGGTAACTGGAACAATCAATCTGAAACATTAGAATGGAAAGGACTGTCCTCATGCAATGATGGGAGTATATAATTTTTCCAATAGGTGCTTGGATAACTGGTACTGAGTATCAATGCTTTCTGATAAACATACTATTCTTGTATGCAGGTTTCCTGGTTTCCCTTTTTGCTGTTTGACACTGATTGGATGGGAAGGGAACTCTATCATGGGGATCCAACTGGGAATGCCTCTGAAGTACATGCCTATGATCAAGGTGTCAGAGAAGGTGCTATTGGTTTGCTACTCAACTCAGTAAGAGCTCACAATTTTTCTTTGGGCTTAGGCCTTTCTTTGTCACTGGTTGATGCACTTAAATGTGTGGCACTGTTAATTGTTTTTGTTTTTTATGCATAGAAAAGGTTAGAATTGGGGGGTCTTGTTCTAATAACTTCTGTAAGTGCTAATAATTATGATCCGTTTGAACTGTTGTAGGTTGTTCTTGGTGTTGGCTCTTTCTTAATTGAACCCATGTGCCGGCAAATGGGGACGAAAGCTGTGTGGGCTTTGAGCAATTTCATTGTATTTATCTGCATGGCAAGCATTGCTGTGATCAGTTTGGTTTCTCTCAAAAGCTACTCCGAAGGTGTCCAACACGTGATTGGAGAAAATTCGTCAACCAAGATTGCTGCTCTGGTTATATTTGCTATTCTCGGATTCCCTCTTTCGGTAAGACCTACACTCCCCCTGTTTTTGAATTGCTTGTCCTTTTCCATTTTCTTCAAAGAAATAATTGCTTGGCTAATGCTGCATCATACGCTTCCTTACGAATCTTCCCTGCATGCCAGATAACATATAGTGTACCCTATTCTGTAACTGCCTCAGTGACTGCTGATTCAGGAGGTGGTCAAGGTATGTAAAACACTTGCTGCTCGTAAGTTCGTCACTAGTTTAAATACCGTTTTTTTTCCGCTCTGAAGTAAGTATGTTTATGCAGGGTTGGCACTTGGAGTTCTGAATCTAGCAATTGTTGTCCCACAGGTAATTTACATTGGCCAATTTCTCCTTCATTCTCCATCCTGAACTTTTCTGGATAGAGTTCTATTTGTTTGTGTGTAGATATATATGTAACACCTAAGATTAAAACAACCTAGTCTAGAAATAAGCAAGAGAGCGAATAAATCAATGTATATGTGTAATTAGAGTTTGCCTCGTGAAAAGATAACTTTATTAGACTGTAATCTCTATTTCATGGAAACTCTGATGAAGGCTATGTTTCTTGTTTCCAAGACATGAAAAATGAAGGAAACATAGGGGGGAACCTATTTTCGTAAATGGCCAACAATTATTTTCCACATGAACGTTTGGAGTGAAAAGGAGCATTTCTTTCTAGTATATTCTCTTCATTTACATCTTTTGTTAATAGCAACATTAAGTTTGTGTTTGTAAGTATAATAATCGATTGTGTTTATTTTTTGCATTTCGATGTTTCTGAATGGTTCTTTGATTGCTTCATGTTTCTCGGTCAGGGTTTCCTTTTCTTGGGCAACATAGCCTGTAACCGAATGTACTAAATTTTACTACAGTTTTAAAATTTTAGTAATTCACCTAATTAGACCCGGCTGCATTAAGAGCGAAACTCTGTGAGCTCCCTTGCGCCCCCCCTCCAATTTAGTTTAATTAAACCAAATTTTAATTCTGTGAGCTGTTACATAATTCTCTAAACTTTTTGCGAAGTGAAATAAGCGAATTTTGGTTGTTTTGGGATAATTTTAGTCGAATTGCAAATTCAAAAGGTGAATTAGATAGCGAATTATGTGACTATGTCTTTGACCATGAATAGTAATTTACACATAAGAAAAATAAGAGTCATGTGGGATCTTGTTGGATTTTGTTCAAACTTCAGTATAAATTTTAGAATATGAACCATTCACAATTTTTTCTAATAGGTCAGATAAAAATTTTAATCTTCAGTGAATATCTTAGTGAATATCAAATCTACTTTATCAATTTAGAAAAATCTAAATAAAACGAACATGTCAGATTTTGAACCCAATATAGAAAAAGGTGAATCCAGTTTAATTACTTTAAATTTAGAAAGAGAGAAAAAGTTGGTTAGATTTATATAAGTAAATAAACTTTATATGTAGTTGATGTGGAAAGATTTTGTAGGCTAATTTTTCTAAGCCATAAAAAACTAACGAAAAAGTGAGTATGTTAACAAAAACTCTCATCTTGCCTTACATAACAACTAACAAGTACTTATTTAAATGTCACATGCACCTGTGTCATGAGATCTTGCTGCTAGTGCTAAATAGATCAACCAACTTAACACGCACATGTTTTCTGATTTGGATATTAAAACTCCCCCCCTCTCTTCAGACATCCCATGTATTCTGCTTCGTGATTTGTTAGGATTGGTTGCCTTATATGTATTAGCCTCAGCAGTAGCATCTTGCCTCTATCTTCTTGAGGTTGGAGCCCATAAAATCCATGCGCTTCTGCCTCTGTGATTGGTGTTTTTGTGATGTACTTCCTTCTCTTATCAATGCCCATGGGCCATGAGCATTGAGTTAGAGATCCACTTTTCTCTATAGGAAATTTATGATCTTTTTGTCATTACCCTTTTGTGCAAAATTGTGATTTAAAAATCCAACTGGCTCCGATGACCCGTGTAAAGATATGCCCATCTTGAACCGAGTAAGGTCAACACTTGACATATACGGTAGTTAGGGCTCAATTGCATTTGCTCCTTGCCATCTATTGCGAACAGTCACGTGTCAAAAAGAGACACTATACTTGTTTCTGCCTTCTCTAACTTCCACTTTTGTCTTGCCAAAATTCTACAAGTTAGAGGCTTCATAATTCATAGACTTGAATTGTGCAAAATTATAGTACACTGTGATCTACCTTCTTCCTTCAATAAAATGTCAGATGCATTGTGAATTTGTTGAAATTATCTGCCCCCCTTATTGTCCTGACGTGTCAAAACATGAACTCAGAATAGAAAAATGCTGGTTGTCATATCGTGCCTTTATTTTTCTTAATAATTTTCTTTTGAGTTTTCCTTCTCCCCTACCCAAAAGCAAAAAAAGGAAATTAAAGGCTGTCCTGGTGCTTTGATTATAAAACAGCGTTTGCTTGATTTTAGATGATTGTATCGCTTGGTGCTGGGCCGTGGGATGCCCTATTTGGTGGAGGAAACGTACCTGCTTTTGTTTTGGCTTCTATAGCTGCATTTGTTGCTGGTATCATTGCAACATTGAAGATGCCTAATATTTCTGGCAGCTTCAAGTCATCTGGCATGCATGTTGGATGACTGAGTTTTGACCACAAATCCCTTACAATTATACAACTGTAGCTGCCACAGGGCCAACGAGGTAGAACGCCATTGGAGTGATTCCCGTCCTCGTCTTTGCAGCTTATCCACTGATTTTTGCCTTACATGATCATTCAATTCATTTTTTAGCCTGGTTGTGGCTTATGTATCTGTTGGTGAATATATATACGTAGGACTATAAATGATTAGACATTACAGTTACATACAGGAGGTAAGCAGTGCCCTCCGTGTAATACTACAAAAAATTGTCAAAGAAAAGCAAGGGCGTATACAGGAGGTGAAAAGTCCAGCATTTTTTTGTAAATGTATCTTGTCTATTTTCTAGGGCGCCTATTTTGCAGCATCTTTGCATCAAGGAGGAAGCCTATTGCCTGTTGTTGGGGGTGAGGTAAATCTATTCTCTATTGTCAGTTTGTTCTTGCACTGTCGGACATAACATCTAAGGTATGGCCACTATAGGGTGGTGTGAAATCCTGTCTATCTTTGTCCTCTTCTACGTCATCATTGCATTTTGTTTTCTAAGCCATTGAAAGATAAGAGGATTCATAACTGTGTGCTGGAGCAAGACCACAGCCAGCATGAAGCCAAGATAATCCAAAAGAGCCAAGATAAGAGGATTCGTAACTGTGTGAGGAGGGTTAGCCCATGCGAGCAGTTGATCAGAGCTGGCAGTTATATGGTCCAGGTAGGGTAATATAGGATTACGTTCCTATCTGTTCTTCTAGCTAATCCAAAAGAGCCTAAACCTTCATATTTATCCCGAGAAGAGGATGAAATTGGCCTAGAGAAGACAGAAAGAATAGCTATTGAGAGCTACTGCCTACTTGTGATACTGAGAGTATGTGTGAAAAGTTTAAGGGTAATTCTTGTAATTCAAGTTGAGTAATTAGAATCACTAATTATATTGTGTTTGCAGTTTGTTTGTTATTTTCAGTTGTCGCTTTGCAAATTTCTATTAACTTAATAACAAAGCATGTTGATGTTTGGATTTATGGGTGTATGTTTGAAGCAAGAATTTTGTGATCTTTGGGTTAGGGAGAAGACAAGTGTGGGAGGCAGAAACGTTATCAATAGATGGGCTATACCCGACGCAACTAATAAACTGACACAACAAAACCTTAAAATCGGTGTATATTAAAGTTTAATATGGTAGGATAGATCTGCGAATTTGATCTCAATTGGAAGATTAAAAATTACTCGCTTAAAATAGAGTTTTGTATTTTTATGGATTAAGGGCATATTCTCCCCAGCTTATTTTCATTCAACTCCATTCTTTTATAATTATTTTGTTAAATATTATTATTCACAAAGTCTTATAAAAGACCAGTCCAATAGGCCCATTTAACAATCTCCATCAATTATCTCTCTCTCCTGCTCCTTCCAATCCTCCATTCCCACCACTGTTTTGCTGTCAAAAGTTTTCTCCCGTGAAGATAAGCTCACCAAGAAACCTTCTTCATCACCTCCTCAACCTCTTCATCGTCCATCTTGGAGTCGGCAGCTCCGTCGTCGAAAAAGACACGACAATTGCGTCATTTGAGGGGAGGAAAGAGGGATTTGGTGGAGAGAAGAGAGTGTGGTGGTGGATGATGAAGGAGAGAGAAGTGGGAATTGTGAAAAAGTGGGTTTTGGAGGGATGAATTGCGTGGGAAGAGGAAGAAGGAAGGAGTTGCCATGGAGATGGTGAAACTGAATGAAAGTGGGGAAGAAGGTTTAAGGAGGGGATAGTGGATTGAATTACAGGATTTCATCATTTGATGCTTTAATGGCAGATCTGAATGCAACCATGCTCGGGCTACCATACGTCTCAGTCCGCCATTAACGAGGGGTAATACTAAGAGTCGAATTTTGCAGAACTAGAGTGAAATCTGAAGGTTTTTTTGTACTTTAATGGCGAAAATGGTAATCAGGCGTCTTTCCTCCCCTGTTACACGCGTCAGTTTCAAAAGTTGACGTTTTAGGTTCAAAAGTTAAACTTTTTGATCCATTTGTTAATATCATAACCCGTTTTCAATTTATAATTAAAGTTAATGATATAGGGTAAAAAGTTAATTCTTTTTGCTTATAAGTTAAGCTTTTTTATCGAATAGTTAAGATTTATTATGTATTATATATGTATATTCCAAAATTCCAAGTTGATGTTGGATTTAAAAGTTAGCTTTCAAGGTTTAAAAGTCGATATTTCAATTCTATTTGTTAAACAAATAACTTATGTTAATATTTAAAAGTTAATGGTTTTAGGTTCAAAAGTTACGTTTATAAGCTTAAAAGTTAACAATTTCAGCCGATTTGTTAATATTGATTCTATATATAGTATTAGTTATGGATTTTTATGCAAAATTTAAGGTTTAGGTTGAAAAGTTAGAAAAACGCAAAGTTAAGGTTTTAGGTAGAAAAGTTAAAAAATCAATTTGTCTGAGACAGCTCAGCCTGTGGCGCGCGCGTAATTGGGATTAATTGGGCTGGTCTGAGGTTAAGGCTTAACCTAAGACTTTCTTATAGTAAATCTACTCATTATTATTATGTTGGTCTAATTTATTTTACTAATTACTCTTATTATTATTATTACTATTTATTTTTATATCATTATTATTAAGTATTATTATTATTATATCTATATATTATTTTATTTATTATAGCTTTTCTCATTATTATTACTATTATCATTAGGGAGGAAGATGATTTAGGTCAAAAGCATAAACCAATCAAATCGCGTCAAAATGGTATATGATGCAATTTTGCACGGTCCGATTCAATCATTATTTTATTACTAAATATTATTATCTTATTAAATCTAAATATTAAAATAGTAAGATTAACTTAATTCTTAGATATTATCGTTATTATATAATCATCATCAAGTATTAATATATTAATATAAATAATATAAAATACTTATTATTATTTATCATTATTATCATTAATCATTATTACTATTATTAATTTATGATTATTAATATAATTTATCTATAACTATCATTTAAAAATATCCAAATACTATTATTATTCATTATTATTACTTATCATTATAATTTTTATTTAATATTCATATTATTATATATTTATTATTTCAATTCAATTCAATTCAGTTCAGTTCAGCTCAGTTAAGCTCTAATCAGTTCAGTTCAGTTCAGCTCCAATCAATTCAGTTCAGTAGTTCAGCTGAATTATGCCGAAGAGAACATGCGCTAAGTTTTGTGAACGGAAAATTAAGTTCGGTAATAAAAAAGAAAATGTATTCACTTATTCTATTTTTTTATTGTCTTTCTTAAAAATCTCTGCCTATGTGTTACATAGAGTTACAAAAGATTGAACTATTAAAACCTGAATAATGAAGTGGTGTAATTGATTATGGTAATGACTTCTGTGTTTCATTGGTTAAATGTATTCACTTATTTTTTTTATTGTCTTTCTTAAAAATCTCTGCCTATGAGTTTATGATTGATGCTCTAATTTATTGAGAGAAAGGTTATATTATTTGAAAGTAAAAAATATATATAATTTTTTTATCTCATATTAGTTGTAACACTTTGACTTTTGCACTTATGTTTTATTTTACTCATGATTTTTGACTAATATATAAAACCAATTGTGACTGAGAAAAATGTTCTTAGATTTATCTCAAAGTACTTTCTCCATTTTTTTGTTTGTCCTACTTTTCGTTTTTGTCTGTTTACTTTTGTTTGTCCTACTTTTTCATATTTTCCAATACGGGAATATTATATCACCCATCTATCCCTACTTTATCACTTTTTTCGTCTCATATGTACCTTATAATTTTCTCTCATCTACTTTAATTACCACATTTACTATAAAATAAGTGGATTCTATAATTGTTGTCCCCACCCACATGCATATGACATCATCTTCCTTGACATTTGGAGCTACAGTAAATGAGACAAAAAAACAAACAATATAATTTTGATTGTCAATTTTTCATATTTTTTCCTAATTGATAGTTAGATATATTGATAGAGAAAGTTATGTATTGGCAAACATGAGAGTCAAGTTGTTGTATGAGGGAGGTAGTGCTAAAAAGGAAATGATGTAATGGTGAAATACAATACATTAGTTCAAGACTTTGAATCCCCTCATATGTTTTATGCGTAACAATGTGAAAAGAAGTCCACTGTAATGAGAATAGTGGTGTCATGTCAGCAGGTGACATGAGCCGAGACAAGGCTTGTGTGTATACTCAAGCTTTTTGATATTTTAAAGAAAAATTGCTGAAACCACCTTTTAAAA
This sequence comes from Patellifolia procumbens, assembly GCA_947645195.1. Taxonomy (NCBI): domain Eukaryota; kingdom Viridiplantae; phylum Streptophyta; class Magnoliopsida; order Caryophyllales; family Amaranthaceae; genus Patellifolia; species Patellifolia procumbens. The sequence goes on along the minus strand of CANSGD010000402.1, from coordinate 83,280 downwards.
ACACAATTTTGTGAGAAATCACATTTTAAAAACGTGTTTGCAAAAAGGAACCCAAAATAAAAAAAATTCTTGCGAAAAGAAATCTTCGTGAACATTTTCCGACATTAACCATTGTATTTTCTTATTTGCCAACTTAGAACTTGATATTTTCACACTTTATTCTATATCTTCCTCCTTTTCCCTCACATGCCATATAAAGGATATATTGGAAAATATGTTCTTATGAATTGAGTAATGAAACATCAAATTCTAATTTTTTTTGACGTGAAGTTCTAAATTGGCAAATAAGACAATAGAATGATCAATGCTGGAAAATGTTGGTCAATGCCGAATTATGCCAGAAGGTTTCTTTTCGCAAACAATTTTTGGTTGAGTTTTTTCTTGCAAAAATGATTTTAAAAGGTAGTTTGTCGCAAAATCATGATTTTAAAAGGTGGTTTTTCACAATTTTTCCTATATTATATAGATTTGTTCTTTCAAGATTTTTAATCTCTTAATAAGAATCAATTTTAACACATTTTAAGAAGGTTTCTCGTTTTATAGTTAATTTGTATACCACTTTATAATCCAATCTATGATCTAGTCTTATACAACTTCACCTGATTTCAATCCTGATAATCTTGGTGCTAGCGTGAGTGCAATGACTAATCAAGATTGTATATTGAGCGAATGTGAGAATTTAGGGTAAGACAAGTAAATATATAGGGGAGTAGTTGATAAGGTTAGAGTGCACAATTTTGAGTAGTAAGCTTTGTGTCTCACGCAATCTTAAGAAGTTGCAAAAACTCTTGGGTGGACCAGGTCCACACTAAAAATAGTGTGGACCGCCCACCATCACGTGACCAAGCCCAAAGGAAGCAGCCCAGCAGGCCGGAATTGGGGGAAAGAGAAAACAAAACACGCAGCAGGGGAATTGGGGGAAAGAGAAAACGGCGCAGCAGGCCAGCAGGAAGAACGCGCAACATTCCTCCTCTTTGTCGTCATTCTCACTAAATTCCATGCTCAAAAATTAGGGTAAATAAACCTAAAATTCTTTCTCTGAAATCAAAATTAAAGATGAATGTCCATCAATTCGACCTTAGCAGCAACTATACTGAAGAATCTAGCAATACCATTGGAGAAAGAATTGCAAATTTTGATGAAGAATATACATCTTATATTCAAAGTAGTGTTGAAAAACTTCAACTTGAAGATGTTGATAGACAAATACTTGTTGAACATGAAGGAATGGAACTCCAAATTATTGAAGAAATTAACAACAATGAAGGTAATTGAAAATTTGATTGAGTTTGTAAGTCAAAAATTAGGTTTATATGTACAAAGTGGTTAGGTTTTTATTCTTTCATTTGAGTTTAAGTGAGTTTAATTGTTGCTGGAATTCATCAAAAAAATACAGGAAGTTTAATTGAAGAACAACCCAACAGCATTATAACACTTACTTTACGTTTTTGTAGCTTTACTTTTAGTTACCAAAACTTAACTTTTACTTAAAATAGCTTGACTTTTAGCTACTGAATGTTAACTTTTACTTATTAAACATTAACTTTAGTTTTTGTAGCTTTACTTTTAGTTACCAAAACTTAACTTTTAGTTAAGATAGCTTGACCTTTAGCTACTTAATATTAATTCAATTTATATGTTTAACTATGCAGACTTGATGTGTGATATACAATCGTCAGTACAAAATGAAGAAGAAATTGGAGGGTTGTTGATTGGGCAAACAAGAGCTACCCTTGAAGAAATTTATGAATTGTATTGTCAGCATGCTAGTATTATTGGTTTCTCTGTGAGGAAAGCAAAGAATAGGGTGAAACAAGGAACAAATGAAGTCATCCAAAAGTATTTTATGTGCTCTGCTGCTGGAGAAAGAAATAGTGGGAAAAAGAGAAAGAAAGAAGAAGAAGAGCCCACAAGAATAGAAGAACAAGAACCTGAAGATGAAGAAGCAACCAAAGAGAAGATTCCGATGAAAAAGCGAAGAACTAGAAGAGTTGCAATAACAAGGACATGTTATAACATTAACTTTTATTTTCTGTAGCTTTACTTTTAGTTACCAAAACTTAACTTTTACTTAAGATAGCTTGACCTTGAGCTACTGACTGTTAACTTTTATTTATTAAACATTAACTTTTAGTTTCTGCAGCTTTACTTTTAGTTACCAAAACTTAACTTTTACTTAAGATAGCTTGACTTTTAGCTACTGAATGATAACTTTTACTTATTAAACACTTTCCTTGGACAGGTTGTAATGCTATGATAAGGGCGAAGTTGAATGAAGAGGGCAAATTTGAAATTATCCAACATGTCATAGCACACAACCATGAACTCACTCGCCAACAGTGGAGTCATTTGCATAGATCGGAAAGAGCCCTCACCGTGGAGAAGGGGGAAACCATTCAAATGGCCTTGGAATTTGGTTTGAAACCGATGCAATCATATAGACAAATGAGTGGTGAAGCAGGGGGAGAAGATTTCTTAGGACATACTGTTAAAGACCACTTGAATTTCTGTTACAAGCTGAAAATCTTAGCAATAGAAGGTGGTGATGCACAAACAGTTATAGATAGCTTGTACCAAAAGCTTTCGGATGACCCAGAGTTCTTCTTTAGAGTGAGATTAGATGAAAAGGGTAGAGTGTGCAACATTTTTTGGCGTGACTCCATGATGAAGGATGACTACGCCATTTATGGTGATGTGATGGTTTTCGATACAACATATCGGAAAAACAAGTACAACCTCATTTGTGCACCTTTTGTAGGCATCAACAATCATTGGAAGAACACGATGTTTGGTTGTGCATTTCTGGGAGATGAGACCATACCTTCTTTTGTTTGGCTCTTTGAGACATTCCTAAAGGCAATGGGTGGAAAATCTCCAACAACAATTTTCACAGACCAAGACCAAGCAATGTCAAATGCAATTCAACAGGTAAAACCCAAATTTACATCCAATTCGTTGTTTCCTGTCAAACTTAACTTTTGATGTGTAAAACTTAACTTTAGTGCATATAATTTAACTATACACCTTGGCGTTTACAAATGACAAGGAAGTACTACAGCTTGATCCTAAAGAGCCATAAAAATGAAGCGGCAAGAAAGATCATTGAAGAAAGTTACAAAAGGGACTTGGTAGATATTCAAGAAATAATTCCAAGTGAACAGAATAGCAAAGACGTGGAAATACCTACAAATTCAGAAACGGATGTCCCTACAAATTCAGAAACAAGTTCAAGCTCAGTTTCGTCGAATATCCCTAATGTCCTCGATCCAATACGGGCAAAAACAAAAGGTAGCAGCAAGAGAATCCCCGGAAAATTTGATAAGAAGAAGAGCAAAGAGAGAATAGCGCAAATAAAGGAATTCGGCGCAAAAACACCAAATGCTCATTTATTTTGATAACCATTTTTACTATGTTTGACTTAAACATTGGAATTTTAGTGAAGAATAGACTATCGATGTTTTCTTACTGATGTTATGCTATGTTTTATGTACTTTTACATTATAGTTGTTATATGGCATCAATTAATTTTCAATGCAATATGTTAACTTACCATCAACTTTTAAATACCAAATCTTGACTTTTAGTTTCTGTGACTTAACTTTTAGTCATTGAACCTTAGATTTTAGTTACCCAAATTTTTACTTAGTTTTATATGACATAGCTTTTAGCTACTGAATCTTAACTTTTAATCACTGAACCTTAACTTTTAAATACTGGACCTTAACCTTTGGCTACTGAATCTTAACTTTTAGCTACTTAATCTTGACTTTAAGTTATTAAAACTTAACTTTCATTATATTGACTTTTGATTACAATATGTTAACTTTTGATTACAATATGTTAACTTTTGATTACAATATGTTAACTTTTGATTACTAAACCTTAACTTTTACTTACTTAATCTTAACTTTTACTTACTTACCCTTAACTTTTAGTTACCCAAATTTTTACTTAGTTTTTATGACTTAGCTTTTAGCTACTGAATCTTAACTTTTAATCACTGAACCTTAACTTTTAAACACTGGACCTTAACCTTTGGCTACTGAATCTTAACTTTTAGCTACTTAATCTTGACTTTAAGCTACCAAAACTTAACTTTCATTATATTAACTTTTGATTACAATATGTTAACTTTTGATTACTAAACCTTAACTTTTACTTACTTAATCTTAATTTTTAATTACAGAACTTGAATAATTTGAAGTATAAGGTACAAATTTAGAATGTCTCAAAAATTTGAGGGGAATCTGAGATGTAACTAAGCAATTAATGTAGTTAATGTTAGTAGAAACATGATGTAACAAAGTCGAAATTCTAGACAAAATGTTTAAAATAGTGTTTCGTACATTTTGAATGTCAAATCCCAAATTAGACTCTGACATACCTATTCGCCATTAGCGTGACATATTAATAGCCCAACCTGCCAACAAAGACAAATGTTCAAATTCCCTCTTCTAAGATTCTGCCCAACTAGATATCAACCAGCTATCCAAAATGATCGGTTGATCAATCTCAATAGACTAATCCCATCTTTGGCCTATATACACAATTCAAAAAAAGGCTTCTACTTAAAGTATACGCAATTCAAACTACACTAAGCCATTTACATTATTGTCAGTGAATCTGTCTAGTTAGTGAAAAATCAGCTTCAACTCTTTTCTTTTCCTCAACTTTCTTCTTCTTCTTCTCAGCAGCCAACCTTTTCTTCTCCTCAGCCATCTTTTTCTTCTCCTCGGCAGCTTCTTGCTTCAACTTTTCAAACTTATCCTTCTCCCTTTGTAGAACACCATCCTCATAGTTTGCTTTAGTGTTCTTGAAGTTTTCCACAGCTTCAAGAACATTTTCCCTAAAATGATTTAATTCGGAAAGAACAAGACCAGCGCATATATTGCCACGATGTACACGTCTTCTTGTAACCTTGAATGAGACCAAAAAAAAATAGTTCATGACAATAACGATAACAAGAAGAAACCAAAATGCTTCTCGTTCTCATTTTTCTTCTTTCCTACTGTCTACTACTTAACTAAACATTAGTGCTTCTATTATCAGTAACTCACTATGAATTAAACGCATTGGAATTGATGAAGCATAACAAGAATTTTATTGGGTATCTCACCTTCTTAAGATCAACAGTAAAGGGAAAACCTTCGAATTGTTCCATATTCCCCATCAAGTATACTCCGCTATCATAGTTATGAACTTTGGTCTTTGTTTGGCAATCCAAAGTCACTTTATGAAATTCATATTCCATCATTGCTTCAGCAAGTGGATGTTCTTGATCTTTAAGGAATGAAGAAAGTGCTGAACACTATTGAAATATAAAAAATAATCAGTTCACACACCAAAAAAACTTTGAGACTAAACCTATAACTTTTACACTAAAAACCTTAACTTTTGAACTAAAAAACATAACTTTTAGTTACTGAAACATAACTTTTAGTTAATAAACCTTTACTTTTAGTTACTAAGTCTTCACTTTTAGTTATACAAGTCTGTAAAAGTTTATGATACATCAACACAAACCAGAACATGTCAAAAAAGCATCACAACAGTTTGAACTTTAAACAGAACCACCATTTGTGAATTGGAACAGAACAATCATTTGTTGAGAAAAAAAAAGAAGAAACTAGAAAGTGTGCAGTGAAAATAATATATTACCAATGTTGACGAAGCTGTCATAATGAAGAGCATATCGTCACGATTGTAAATCCAGTTGTCCACAAATTGAAGAATTTTTGAATCAAAATTGACCACAAGAAGGCAATAGTGATCCTTGAGTATCATTGGAAGAAAAATCTACAAACACACACCATAATTTTATTCAGAAAAAGAAGAAAGAGAGACACATTTGCTGAAAATTAAACAAAGAGTTTTACCATATTAACACTCTTCAAATCCCATGAAGCATCATTCAAACTCATCCAAGCTTCGAACGAATGCTTTAGCTCATCTTGAGCCTCTTGCGACTCATTCAGATCAACAGATTTCTCAAGCAGCATCTGTCAGAATATTGGGGGGGAAATTACTCAAAAGTATAAATACATATTATAGAACAAGTTATTTTAAGAATACAAGCAACTTACAGTTTTCTCTATTCCAAAATAAAATCTTCTTGGCTCAAATGTGTCCACCCGCTCATGATCATTCATATACAAAGCAAAACACTCGACAACCTTGAATGATATCGAGTTATCATTATCAAAGCAAAATAAGTCCTCTCTACGTAGAATGTGAGATACATCATTAAACTTCACAAGAATCTCACTGGGAAAAAAAAAAAACATTAAGAACAATGTTAATCCAAAAATAATGAAAACTAAAGATTACAAAAAGGAAATTATGAAAAGGTTGAAAGAATGACCTTCTATCTAATATCTCATCATCAAGGAGGCAATAGTCACATACTTCAGCATATTTCTTCACCATGTCATCATCGTCCATATTGTTGCCAACACCTCTCATGAAAGACGACAAGAAGAGAATAGGTACATCAAAGTTTGACTCAAGATGGACTTCTTTCTCTTGTGTGTCAAGGTTTGATTGGACTCTCTCATTCTTTAAAGCAGTCACTATGTCCACAATCTCATCAACTATAGCATATAGTTTAGGATCGGAAAAGAAAGTTTGACTATCCGGAATGCTACAATCAGTTTGCCTATTCTTCAATGCATTAACACGAGCAATATGCATTTTGGAAACAACATCCAAATCTCTAGAAAGCTTCATCAACTCACAATGCATTTCCTACCAAATAGAAAAACAAAAAGAAAAGAAAACAAAAAGAATTCAAGCATCATATAACTTTTGATTGTAAAACCTTAACTTTTGATTGTGAAACCCTAACTTTTAGCTACTGAACATTAACTTTTAACTGCTACACCATAACTTCAAAATACAGAATCATAAGTTTTGATTACTGAACTTAACTTTTGATTATCAAACTTCAACTTTTGATCACTGAACCTTAACTTTTGATGCTGAAGATTAACTTTTAAATACTAAAACTTAACTTTTGATTGCTAAACATTAACTTTTAATAACAAAAACATAACTTCTAAAGATTAACTTTACAATACAAATACTTACATCCTCTGCAATCTTTTGGATATCTTCATCAGTTGGTACACCTTCAGGTAACTCAAACACTATCTTGTTTGTAGAACTTGAAGGTCCACTACTACGCTCAGGGGACAACACTCGAGAAATAGGTTGAGATGGTCCATCTTCCAAGCGACCAGAAACTGGATAAGTATCCATATCCATAATACAAGTACCAAAGCCTGCTCTCTTTTCTTCCATTACTCTCTTTTCAAACGATTTAGTGTTCCAACAAGAAATCAGAGGAAGTTTAGAAGATGCAAGAAAACCTCGAAATTTGGAGCGATGTAATTACATCATCTCTAAAAACAGTATACAACCTCCAACAAAATCAGATTTTTCCCCTTTCCTCTTCCTCCAACGATGTATTGCTTGCTCCGTCATTTTCAACACAAAAGTACACCAATCAAAACTAATAATACTATCTACATCCTCTACAGCAGCTAACAACCTATTATCTACCGTCCGATTAGACTTCGGACACAAAAATGTGCTACAAGCGTATAACACAAACAAACGCTTGAAGTCCTCACCATTGGGTTTAGGGATCGTAGAATCACTAGGTGTCATTACCTCCTTCAACTGACTTAAAGGAATGCCATTAGTTTTCAACTTAACATCAAATCTTTTATACCATTCACCCATCAAGTCAGCGTCTCGAAATGACTCAACAACATCATTCCCTTTGTTTCTAGGCAAACAAAAAGCATCATGAACATCATCAGCAGTCAACTGTATCATATACTGGCCTACAGTTAACATGTAACTCACAGGATTAAATCTATCCAATACCCATAACCCTAAATCCTTAGAATAATCACCAATTTTTAACTCTAAAAGACCTACAAACCCTATGGACTTAACATCATCAACTTGTGCAGGAGATAAGTCACATATAAGTTCATACAAAGGTCTCGGTCTGCAAGAAAATCTTAACTTCCTGCAAGAATAATAACAACCTAATTACAAATTGAGCAAACACTAAACCAGAAAAAATATTGTCTGACCAGATAAACTACCACTTGAAAAATAAAAAACTGAACGTCCACCAATATAAGGGGTTCCTACAAAGCAAAAGCTATAGAAACAAAGCAAAAACTCGCTGCACTACCGCAATGCAACCACAATGCCAAATGTTCAGATTATAAATCATCACAAATATAATTGACAGTACAGTTTCTGTGAAGTCCTAAAACAGGGTATATCAACACTAAACCAGCGCTTAAAAGACTCAAGGGGCCATTACAGTGGACAAACACATAAAAAACAATGCATAAAATCAACCATAACAAAAACATATAAATGTCAAAAATACCACACTTACTGTTGTTCATCAGTTTCAGGGACATGAGGAGTTTCGACTCTCTCTTTCTTACTCGGTCTGTTTTTTTGCGGATTGTGGCTTGAGGAAGTTTCATCAACCTTCCTCTTACCTCTTCCTCCATGAATAGCTACTGTCTTCCTTCCCATTTCGAACTTTTAACTAAAAACTTCAAGGAAAAAATGATTAAAATCAATGAGCAAAACAACAAACAAAACCCTAAATCTAGCATTGAAAATGGTGGGAGTATACATTGGTACAAATTCCAACACTAGAACTCAAAGTATACTATATAATCATAAAACTCAAACACAATGAAATCAAATGAGCAAAACGAAAAAAACCCTAAATCTATCATTGAAACGGTGGAACTACCAAAATTTAAATCAAAACAATTAAATTGAGAAGAAAAACTTACGAATTTCGACCTTGTGATAAGCAAATCTCACGAATAAACCCTAAAATCTGCTGCAATCGTTCGAGCAAAGCAAGAGAAGAGAAGAGCGAAAGAGAGAAACGTGCGAGAGGAGAGAGAAAATGGAGAGGTGAAGAGTTTTTGTGAAATGACTGAGTGAGAGTTTGGTGGGGTGGGGGGGGGGTGGAGGGAGCACGTGACTTACCGGGTCCACATTAAATTTATTGTGGACCCGGTCCATATTAGACTTAAGTGAGAAGTTGTGAGATCAAATTCTATTAAGACACATAAATCAAATTTTCTTAGGAAAAATTGCCTAGAATAATGCAACCTTTTGGCGATTCGCAAATAATAATGCAACCTAAAGATTATTCTGGAATAATGCAACCTTTATACCCCATTTATTTTAAACAGGACAAATGACCGGTAACCTGAACTATTGGTAATTTTTTATTTAAAACGTTAAATTTAATTAATATATTAATATATAAAAAATAATAATAAAACACCCACCCCACCCCCAGCCCCACCCCTCCCCAGCCCCAGCCCCCACCCCCCAGCCCCACCCCTAACAGCCCCCCCACCCCAGCCCCACCCTAGCAGCCCCCCCCGCAGCCCCACCCTAAACAGCCCCCCCCCAGCCCCACCCAAGCAGCCCCCCACCCCAGCCCCCGCCCCTAGCAGCCCCCACCCCAGCCCCAATCCACCCAGCCCCCCACCCTAGCCCCCAACCCACGAAATCTGCCTAGTTCGCAGTTTCGCACCTCCCCCACCCACCTCTCCCGCCCCCAGCCCCACCCCCCTCTGAAACGCCACGCCGGACGAAGCCCCTCTCCGAAACGCCCACGCCGGACGAAACCCCTCTCCGAAACGCCCACGCCGGACGAACCATGCTCTTCGAAACGCCACGCCCACTCCGGTGAACCACCAGCGGACGAACCCCCCGCATTCTCTTTCTTTTCTCTTCTCTTCCCCGGAAGAAACCCCCTCCCCTCTTTGTGCTCAGATCGTCGCCGGAAAAAATGGGGTGGGTTAGGTGAGGTTGGCGGCGGGGGTTTGGGGTTGGGGTGGGGGTGTTGGTGCTGGGGTGGGGGAAGGGCTGACGGTGGGGGAAGGGGGGGATTTGATTTTTTTTTTATTTTTTTTTCATTTTAAAATTATTTATTTCTGCCCAATTATTATGCGACACGTGTCCATTTTACCTATTCTTTAAGTCATAACCGGTTTTGTCCTGTTTAAAATAAATGGGGTATAAAGGTTGCATTATTCCAGAATAATCTTTAGGTTGCATTATTATTTGCGAATCGCCAAAAGGTTGCATTATTCTAGGCAATTTTTCCATTTTCTTATCATTTACCCTATCCCTAAAAATATTACTATTTAATTAAGTTGTATTAACATGCGGAAGATTTCGATTAAAAAAATACAGCTATTTGCCCTTTTATTTTTTTAAATTATAATCGCATTTACAAGTATAATATTATATTAAAGTAAGAAGAATAATTCTCTTAAGTGTTTGTAAACAAGGCTCTCACCCAAAGGCCCATTGCAAATCATAACCCCCCTTCCCTAAATCTCTTGAGCCAATCCCAATTCTTACCCTTCAAAAAAAAATTGTGCACATAGCAATACGGCCAAAAACTCCTATATACTAATATCCTATATAAAAAATAACTTGTGTAGTCTAAAATGGAGTCAGAAGTTATTGTTAATATTTCACCAAATTCCCTCTATTTTTTGGTGCTCAGGTCAGAACTCAGAGTATCACCTTATCTTTGTCTCTCTTTTTCTTCTTTTTTTCTTTTACCTTAACTCTGCTTTATTCAAGAAAGTGTTGGTGAAAATTTGGTGGAGTCACCAAACCAAAAAAAAAAAGGTAAATGATACTTCCTCAGTTTCGCAATACTCGCAACGTTTCTTGTTTGCACACTATCCAATGCAATGCTTTAAACTTTAATATCTCTAATTATTGATAAGTAAAAATTATTAAAAGTTGATATCATAATAATATGTATTAAGACGAATCAAATGAGACCCCACATGACTATATTTTTTGTTATACATTTGGCGAAAAATATAGTATAAGATTGATAGATGAATAGTTGTTACTATTCTAATGTTGCGAGTATTGCGAAACGGAGGAAGTATTAGTTAGGAGGGATAAAAGAAAAAAGGGGGAAAAGCAAAAGGGTTGTACGTTTGTACTGAAGTTACTCAAAGCAAAGCAAATTTTGTAAAGAGAGAAAATTTAACAAAGAAAAGGAAGCTCTGTTTGGGATGGACCTTGGCGGGAAGCAACGGCAAGGAAGAGAGGAACCCATTGTTGAAGCCAAAATTCAAGAATCTGCCATATTCCATTGAAGAAATTGAGCCCCAATTTTTTGTCTTCCATTGAACTGATACTCCCATTGAAGAAAAGGAAGCTGCCATATTCTAAGAAATTGAAGAAATGGACTTGAATCTGCCATTTTGCATTGAAGAGAACATCGACGATTTACAAAGTATTGGTGAAGATAGTGAGGTATGTGTCTTAAAGTTTAGATTTTTTATACCGAAGCATTTTCGTTCAAGTGTTCTGTTTCTTAACCATGAGGTAATCTGATTTTATTGAATTCAAGTGTTTGGGAATGTGTTTGCATATGTGTATGGAAAATGTGGGGAATTGTATGGAAATTCAATTGTTGTATGGAAGGTGAGGGAAATGGGTAATTGAATTATCATATGGAAATTCTCTGAAATGGGGAAATGAATTGTTGTTTGGATAAGAGAATTGTTCATAGAGAAATTAACAAAAGAAGACATGTGAAGTAAAACCATCAAACATCTTCAGTTTTATTTGATAAAGTTGGTCATAAACTTATCTACGCCCTTTTTAGTACCAACAGTTATATGCTTTGGTATTAGAAATAAGTTGTTTTGGTATTAGAAATAAGTTGGTTTATTGGGGGGAAAATGTTGTTTGTTTTAGCAAAATTTTAGCACCCCTATTGCGTTTAATTTTTGTGAAGTAAAATTCTATTAGCATATGTATATATAAATTATTTTGATTTCATAGGTGATGTGTAATGACATTGAAGAAGTTGAATGTGAAGTAGACTTGGGTTATGATTGCGGCGTGACTAATGTTGGGGATGGGGACAGGGTTCTTCAATTGAATGAATTGGATGGACGTTTATTGGAGTCTGATGTCCCACTCCAGGAAGTATCACCACCTAGCACATGTTGCGGGAGTAATAGTGTAGTTGAAACTCCAAAAGTTGGGATGGTATTTGCTTGTTGGGAAGATATTGATTCATACTACAAAAAATATGGGAAGCAAGAAGGCTTTGGTATTGTAAAAGCTTCGGGGAATTACAATAAAAGAGGTGAGCGTAGGAATTACGTATGGAAATGTGAATGTAACGGTAAGAGAATACATAGGAGATGGGAAAATGGCAAAAAAGTTGTTGGTAGTCCCGATTTGATAGAGAGAACAACGAAAACAAAGAAATGTGGATGTGAGGCTATGATATATGCTTATAGGTGTGACAATGGTGAGTGGAAACTAAAAAAAGTAGTGGTTGAGCATAAGAACCACACTCCATCACCTAGTAAGTCTCGCTTCATTAGTATGTATCATCAGGAAGAGTTAGACATCCATGTCAGGCGGAAGCTTTTTGACGAAACTGCCGCGGGTGTTAAGGTTCCCCAAATCTATAATAGTTTGGCTAGGGATAAAGACAGGGTGGATAATATGTCTGTAACAAAGAGAGATTTGCACAATGTCATTGGTACTAAGAAGAGGTTGATTTTGAAGGACGGGGATGCGAAAGCAATGTTGGAGTACTTTAACAAAATGAATGAGAACAACCAAAACTTCTTCCACATTCATAGGCTAGATGACACGAGTGTTTTAAAAGATGTGATGTGGGTTGATGCGAGGAGTCGGGTTGCGTGGGAAGAATTTGGGGATGTGGTTTGTTTTGATGCGACATATCTCACAAATGAGTACGAGTTACCGTTTGCCAATTTCGTTGGGGTAAACCACCATGGGCAAAGCATCCTCCTCGGGTGTGCATTATTGTCCCATGAAGATACATAGACCTATCAATGGTTGTTCCGTACATGGCTAGCATGCATGGGAAAACCTCCGAACGCTATACTAACTGATCAAGCAGCCGCAATGCGTAAAGCTTTGTCAATTGAAATGCCTGAGGCACGTCATAGGTGGTGCTTGTGGCATATTGTAAATAAATTTCCAATGAAACTAAAGGGTTACGAGGAGAACTATGAGGATATGAAAAATGCATTGAATCATGCCATTTGCGATAGTTTGACAGAAGAGGAGTTTGAGGAGAATTGGCTATCAGCAATTCGAGAGTTCGGAGGAGAAGAGGACAAATGGCTGTCAGGTAAAGATTACCCACCTAAATGTCATCTAATGTAAACTATCTGCCTGCATCCTGCTTGAATTCTGCCACTAATTACACGGTACCATTATCAGTATAATTAGGTACCAAAATAATTTTACAATGATACCAAAATGGCCCTGTTTTGTTACTTCCTGTAAACTATGTGCCTGCATTCTGCCACTAATGTCAGGGTACCATTATCAGTATCGTTAGGTACCAAAATAAGTTCACAATGATACCAAAATGGCCCTATTTTGCTACTTCCTGTAAACTATCTGCCTTCATTTTGCTTGCATTCTGCCACTAATGTCAGGGTACCATTACCAGTATAGTTAGGTACCAAAATAAGTTTACAATGATACCAAAATGGCCCTGTTTTGCTATTTCCTGGAAACTATAATCTGGTTATTCTGCCACTAAACTGATTGTACCAATTTCAGTTCGTTTAGTACCAAAATAAGTTTACAATGATACCAAATTGACCCTCTCTTGATTATTATGCAAACATTTAATTTGTGATGAAATGCTATGAAAATAATTATGTGTATAATAGATATGTATGCAGAGAAAGAGATGTGGGTGCCCGCATACTTGAAAGATTTTTTTTGGGCCGGCATGAAGACCACGCAACGGGTTGAAAGTATTAGTAGTTTTTTTGATGGATACTTAGATAAGCACACCCGACTATATGAGTTTGGCGCTGCATATATGAGGGCAATGGAGTCCCGGACGGATGACGAGAAAATAGCGGATGCAAATTGTACTCTTTATTTGCGGCAGTTGGCCACAGGATTCCCTGCAGAGAGGGTTTTCCAGAAACTATATACAGATGCGAAATTTAGGGAAGTGCAAAAGGAGTGCACAAAATGTCTTTACTTGAACGGGGTTTCGAGGAAGTCGTATTCAGGAAATATCGTGGAGCATATTTTGGAGGATAGTGAATGGGTATGGTGCAAGCATACAAAGAAGGAAGTGCTAACAAAGCGGTACAGGAATTATAGGGTGATATTGAACCTTGATACCCACAATGCCTCGTGTGATTGCAAATATTTTGATTCCCATGGCATTATATGCCGCCACATCATCAAGGTATTCAACATCCACCACATAACAGAAATTCCAGAAATGTTCATTTTGAGGAGGTCGAGGAAGGACATACAAAGGAAGCATACGGGAGTAAAGGTTGCTTACCACGATGGATCGAAGTCAGACGAGGTGAAGAGATATGATCGTATAATGAGTTTGTTCAAACCTGTGTGTTTGAAAGCTTCAGCATATGAAGATTGTGTTGGGGTTATAAATGAGTTGATAGAGCTTATGTCCATTAGATGCGACGAGAAAATTGTAGCTAGAAACAAAGATATACAGAAAGAGGTTCCAACTCCGTTGTCTAGAGATATGCCGGTGGAAGATAGCCCATTAAATTCAAAAATGCCCATATCAGAAATGGGCACATCAACACCTACATCACAGCCTACTACACAAGAAATGGGCATAACAACACCTAAGCCCATATCACCACCTACTGCAGTTTCGGCAACGACCACTCCAAAGGTGCTTCCAAAGGTGCTTTATCCTATTGTTCCAAGAAAGCCAGCTCATAGGCCTCGAGATGGTCGTTTCCTCTCATGTATCGAGAAACCGAAGAAGAAGAAGAAAAAGACTAATAATAAGAAGATGAAGGATCTTTCAACGGTAGATTACTTTTTTCTCCATGCGCGTTATGTACAAAAAATTAAGACCTTTGTTCTTCAATAACACATTCCATAGTTTTTCAGGTGAATACCGGACCTGATGATGTACACGGTGTTCCATATTCACACATCTCATTCAATGTCCTTCCACAGCATAACGAGGTTGTTTCGATACGTGAGGTAATAAAATTTGAAATTCATAATTTAAGAAATGGTGCGAAATTGTTTTGGTGAAACTGAAATTTGATACAATGTCTTTGAAATTTAAGATGTGGTGCAATATTGATATGGTGCAAAATTGTTTTGGTCAAACTGAAATTTGATAAAATTTCTTAGAAATTTAAGATATGGTGCAATATTGATATGATGTAAAATTACCTTATCTTTTGGCTTTTGAAATGGTGTTTACCTATGTTTTGGTACTAAAAATACTATGTTTTGGTACTGAAATACAATGGCTATTGAATTCCCAAAGAAGTCAGGGGTTCCACCAGTTAAAAAGGCAACGGCTAAAAAGACCACTACAAAGAAGCCAAAGAAAACTACGAAAGATCCCGTAGCTAAAAAGGCAACGGCTAAGAAGCCATATACGAATCCAGAAGTTCTCGTTCCTAACTATCAGGTGAAAAATAAATGTTCTTTCTAATTTCCATAATTTTCTTATCAAATGTGCATAAGTGGACAATATTATTTTTCCATCATTTAGGTTTGTAGCAGTAAATCAGTGGGCGGCATTCAACTCATTCCAGGAGATGGAGAGGATTGTATCGGTTATTTTACTCGACTTCTTAGTGACCTACCGATTTCATCAGAAGAAGACTTATTGACTTTAAAGTTAGGATGATATATATATATATATATTGTTATCATGATTAATTAAAATGTAAATTGATAAAATTTGGCATTACAAATTTTGTTCGTTATTTTTTGTGCTTATGATAGAGGTTATGGAGGTGGGCAATACTGGTTTTGGTACTAATTCATTTTGATAATCGCATTCACTGGTTTTGGTACAAAATATGTTTAGGTATAAAAACTTTGTACTGTGTTTGTTCATTTGACTATTATACCAACATATTTCAGTATTCTTTGGTAGTATTACAAACATAGTTTGGTAGCAACACAAGATATGGGAATTGAGACTCTTGAACTATTAAGCTTGTGACTTTTGTGCATGTGACAAAAAAAATCAAATAATTGTCATCACTATTGAGCTTGTGACTTTTGTGATATAAGGAAGCTTGTGACTTTTGTGATATAAGGGAGCTTGTGACTTTTGTGATATAAGGTATACATATATACTTGAGTTGCAAATAAAGTTATGGTATTATCACCACCTTACTCCATATTCAACGAATTACCCATGGCACATATTGAATTTACTGTAAAACCGACTGGAAACACACAAGAAGGAATAACATACAACATCGGTTGCAACGACAAATTTCAAGAAAGCTTTGAAAATTATGAACTCCGTCGAGGCATTCCTGGGACAACAATATTATTCTTTCACAATGGAATTATTGTTTACCCAAAATCAACTCCAACGGAGATGAGTATCCCAAATGGAGCCATCATATAACCGATATACCACGTAAGTTGTTATCTTGATAAATTATTTTATTATTGTTATATGCTTCCTTGCTATATGTAACTCATTTTTTCCCATGTTAGGATGAATTAACCATTTTAGGCGCTCCACAAATTATCCAAACTACGTTTCGAATTGTTGAATGCACTACTTATCCCTATGGAGAGTCGTATACATATCCTATGACGACTTCGATCAAATCTCTTTATGAAATGTGGGCGGATGAAGAGATGATATCTGAGTCTGATATTGAACTATGATATGAAGAAAAGTTGCTTGATCGAAACAAAACTATTGGGGTCCGTATTGTTGACGGGGGGATAATTTATGTTCATTATCCCCCAAGAAACACTTAGATATGATTCTTGGTATTATTTATTATTAGTATTAATTATTAAAGTTGCATTAATTGTTGTAAACGTATTGTCCCAACAAATATTATTCTCACAATATTGTAATCTTAATCAGTCAATATTATTTGGAATTGTACTAGTTATAATTTACATGAAGTAAATTCTCCTTAGTCTATTTACTTTATTAAACAAATGCTCAATATAATAAGAAATATTACAATATATTGAGATAAACCATACACTTAAACAATTAAAACCATTCATAATGTTTTCAATCATGAGATATGGAGACAATTTTAAAAAATGATTAACATAAATATTAGTATTGCAATACCAAAGGATGGTCGCCGAAAAAAACCTTGTGGTACCAAACCCTGTCTTCCCGAATACCAAAGTATGGTACTCTGGGTACCAAAACAAATCATACCAGCTAGGATTGGACCTTAAACAACCAAATACAACGTTTCGGTGTTACGACAACTCATTGGTACCATTAATGGCTAAACCTCCCCCTACCATAACAACCACATTCAAATAGGGCATGTAAGAGGTAAAACAAGTTGTGGCACCAAACCCTGTCTTCCAGAATACCAAAGTATGGTACTCTGGGTACCAAAACAAATCAGATCAGCTAGGATTGGACCTTAAACAACCAAATACAACTGGCAACTCATTGGTACCATTAATGGCTAAACCTCCCCCTACCATAACAACCACATTCAAATAGGGCATGTAAGAGGTAAAACAAGTTGTGGTACCAAACCCTGTCTTCCAGAATACCAAAGTATGGTACTCTAGGTACCAAAACAAATCAGATCAGCTAGGATTGGACCTTAAACAACCAAATACAATGTTTCAGTGTTACGGCAACTCATTGGTACCATTAATGGCTAAACCTCCCCCTACCATAACAACCACATTCAAATAGGGCATGTAAGAGGTAAAACAAGTTGTGGTACCAAACCCTGTCTTCCAGAATACCAAAGTATGGTACTCTGGGTACCAAAACAAATCAGATCAGCTAGGATTGGACCTTAAACAACCAAATACAATTTTTCGGTGTTACGACAACTCATTGGTACCATTAATGGCTAAACCTTCCCCTACCATAACAACCACATTCAAATAGGGCATGTAAGAGGTATAACAAGTTGTGGTACCAAACCCTGTCTTCCAGAATACCAAAGTATGGTACTCTGGGTACCAAAACAAATCAGATCAGCTAGGATTGTACCTTAAACAACAAAATACAACGTTTCGATGTTACGGCAACTCATTGGTACCATTAATGGCTAAACCTCCCCCCACTACAACAATAGTGTTCATTTGCGACGAATCATTACGACCGTGCGCGAATGTGGTCGTAAAAGGTTAGCATATACGTCCATTTTAAAAAGTGGTCGTAATTAGTGTCGGTTTTCAACTACGAGTCCTAATTCTTGTGGTAGAAGGAAAAATCCGGTCGCCAAATCACCTTAAATAGTACCAAAATATTGAGCGGCAACATTCGTGGGCGCTAAAACACAAATAAATTATTAAAATATAAAAAATAACCTTAAAAAAAAGAAACCCTTTTCCCACTATTCCCACTCAACTGAACGTGACGTTCATCCCTTTCCTCACTCCCCTTCAACAGCTTGAAGCATCATCAAAACTGAACGCCTAGATTCGCCCCCAAAATCTTCAATTTCTTGAAGTCGAGATTACTCTTCGTCTGCGCAAGAGGGAAGGAAATCTTCACCGGTAAGCTTTTCGTTTTATTTTGCCAAAATTTTTAATTTCAAATTTGTTCTGCAACATTTTGCTTTGATCGATTATTAGGTTGAATTTCGTTCCCAAAATCTTCAATTTCAATTTTATTCTTCAATAATCTGCTGTAATTGACTATTTAGGATGAATTTCAATAATCTGTTGTAATTGATTTTAGATTCAAGAAACGAATTTGACAAGGGAATCAAAGATAAGTAACATCCTTCACCTCTCTGTGAATCTAGGCAATATGGCAATCGAGACCCATCTTTGAAAAGAATCTCTTGGTCGCAACAAAGTACAAGGGGCCATGATTGCTAAACAGGCCTAACATATGAAATATCAAAACATATATATAAGGAATCATGATGCTCACATTAGTGTTAATCAGTAAACAGAGGAAACAAAAAGAATAATCACAGAAATTCACCTGGTATAAGAAGGTATACAAAAGAATCCGGTAGCATGTGTTTCCCATTCCTGCAGACTAGAAGTTGAATGACCTAAAAGTGAGAAAAATAAAAGGAAAGGACAAGAAACCATGTTTCTAATTCATGTTAAAACTATTCTTGATGAACAGCAATTTCACAATTATTTTAAGCCACCAACAGATATCAACTCTACTCCTCATGTAAGCTAGAGGCATCTAATTCATGTACCAAAATGAGAACAAAAACTGCAAACTGCGAAAACTTTATCTTGCTTGCTCTAAGTTAAGTTAATTCTTAATATCTAAGCTAATAAATTTCAGTCCTTTAGAGCACTTTGGACTTCACCTCATGCTGTAATCTAAAATCTGCAGAACTCTAGACTCGTAGCTTTAGTGAAAACACTCAGCCAATGAATATATAATCGGTTAAGTTGAATCACCGGAGAAACATTATCAGTGATCTTCCATTTCTTTCTGTTTGACGTGCACATAACAGCACCTTTGAACATTATCAATGAAAATCGGTTCAAATAAACAAAGTGACATTTATAGCAGAAATCAGTGACATTATCAATGATGTGAAAGCATTGTTTATATGGATTCTTGGAGGAGTTAGAGAATGATAGAGGACATTAACGTGGCTACGGTCCCAAACCGGAAGCTTAGATATGGAAAAGTTATATAACTAATACTGTAGGATCATGAGTGCTCAAAATTTGTTGTTTAGAAAAATAAAATTTGTGGGTGAGGGAGATTATTCACTGGAAAGATTTAAAATCTTGTGGTTTTATGCAAAAAGATCATCTTAATAGTTGACAGAGATGGTTTTGTTAGACTTTTAGCCCATGTGTGATTGCCACTGAACATGGATTCGCGTGAGAGTAGTAGTATTGCTAAATAATTACCAACTTTTCTTAAGTTCAAGTTAGATGGAATGGGGGCATGAAAAATGCTTGGAACTCGCTTTTTGTGAATTTGATATTTGTTCAACACGTAGAGCAGGGGGTTGTTTATGATTAAACCTTATTGTGAACTAAATTCTCATTTCCGCTTTTCCTATAGGAACCTTCACAACCTCCTAGATGTTGGTACTTGGTCGGTTTGTTGCATGGGTTTGTTGCTTGAGTATAGGACCTGCTTATCAAATCTTTTGGTTATAGATAAACTCAAGTTATACAAACTACTAACAAAATGATAATATTAATTGCCAAGTAGTAGATGCATTCTTGATAGGTTTTAGTCGTATCACCTAATCAAAAATAAACCTACAGACCTCTAACTAGGTAGTCAGTGGAAGCAGGGTCGAATCCACAGGGAGACATAGTTTCTAAATCAATATTCAACCAATTCAGCTACTCCAGATGAAATCAGGAAGGAATTAATTAAACTAAAGAATAGACTACAGAAGACGGAATAAATCGAGGATTAAACTATGGAATAAAAGTCTAGGGTATTAGGTCGGTCCACCATGCTTATACCAATCAAATAGGGTCAACTACTATCAAAACCTAGGTCAAGAGTCGGGGATTAGAGCCTATGTTGAGCTATGGTTAAGACTCAACGCTCATAGTTCAACATACGCCGCATGTTCACTAACGTAATCAGAACTACTGACGTGTCCTAGGCCTCTAGTCGTAAGACGGATCTGTGCAAACAACTATTAACCACAAGCAACCAACGAAACTGCGCAATAACGTTAATTACTCAATAAAGAACAAAACACATCACAATCACCCTAATCAAGCCCTAGAAATCAATAAGAGTCTAAATCACAATCATGGTATAAACATGGCTTTCCTATCTAACACCCTAGAAAGAGACTACTCAGACATGATCGAATTAACAACGACAAAACTAATATGAAACCCTAACAATTGCATCATGAACGATTAAATAAATAAACTAAGCAATCAAGAATAACAAAAGAGATTAGGGTAAGGAAGAGTACCAATTGACGGAAAGCAGGAACTTTTATTGAAATCGAAATAGGTTTGATCACCTCTAAATTAATCTAAAGTGTTTGAATTGAACTAAGAGCAATGAAGAATAAAACTAGTCTAAAGCTAATGAAAGATGAAATAAAATATGTTTCTAAATATTGAGGAAAAAGGTATTTATAATACCCCCTCCAGTTCACTAAAAACGGAAATAAGAAAGCGAAAAAGTGCGATTTAGGTACCAGACCCGATCGGGCCCGAGCACAGTACCCGATCGGGTCAAATACAAATACTTTCTCACCCCTCCTTTTGGCAGCCCAGCAGCAATAACGCATGAAAATAGAGATTTGGGCTTCACCCGATCGCAGGCCCGATCGGGTGGCAGATCGGGTGAAAGGAGGGGAGGCCCAGCTGCTTCCTTATGCGCGCACAACACATCAGTAATGAAATGAAGTTAAGGCCTGCCCGATCTGGTGGGCTTGGCCAGATCGCGTGGCGAGCTTCTAAGCCCAGCTTGCACTCCTCATACGCTCAGCAACATCAAACGATATTTGGGCCAGCCACCCGATCGGGTCGGGCAGCGGGTGCCCGATCGGGTCTGGTGCATGTCCTTTCGCCCGATCTGATCGGGCACGTCTTGCCCGATCGGGTCCGCAACTTCTGTACCCGATCAATATATTTCCGCCCGATCGGGCCATTTTTGCCCGATCAAAGTACGGAAACCTCCTTTTTGACTCTTTGGCTCTCTAATCTTCACGTTTAGGGGTCTTGGGACCTCCTAAACTACCCATAAAGCTCGTGAGCCATCCTACGTGCCTCGTAACATCTCGTAAAGCCGTGGTTGCTTCCAAATGGCTCGGGAATAAGGTGAAAACTCCCTTCAACACTAAAACACAAAACCACAACTATTTACGATAGTTAGCACAAAATAGCTCCGAAGCGCTCCAATGACGCACAAATTAGCTTGTAAATAAGGGAGAAAACTCTATATAAATACGTGATATCAATTCTTTGTGTATTTCAAGGAGGAAATAAGGCACAAATCTTTTAACAGTGATTTTTTTTGTGATCTAGACCAGGCTTACGTGTTGTCACCCAAGGGTTGATATGTGAATCCTTCTGAACCAGTATAAATGGCTTATTTACGATCGGAAAACCGGTCGTAGATGAAGCTTTCTCTTGTAGTGCCCTACCATAACAACCACATTCAAATAGGGCATGTAAGAGGTATAACAAGTTGTGGTACCAAACCCTGTCTTCCAGAATACCAAAGTATGGTACTCTGGGTACCAAAACAAATCAGATCAGCTAGGATTGGACCTTAAACAACCAAATACAATGTTTCGGTGTTACGGAAACTCATTGGTACCATTAATGGCTAAACCTCCCCCTACCATAACAACCACATTCAAATAGCGCATGTAAGAGGTATAACAAGTTGTGGTACCAAACCCTGTCTTCCAGAATACCAAAGTATGGTACTCTGGGTACCAAAACAAATCAGATCAGCTAGGATTGGACCTTAAACAACCAAATACAACGTTTCGGTGTTACGGCAACTCATTGGTACCATTAATGGCTAAACCTCCCCCTACCATAACAACCACATTCAAATAGGGCATGTAAGAGGTATAACAAGTTGTGGTACCAAACCCTGTCTTCCAGCATACCAAAGTATGGTACTCTGGGTATCAAAAAAAATTAGATCAGCTTGGATTGGACCTTAAATTGCTTACAATAGTTAAATTCAAATATTACAACCAGATTGAAACTGTTTTCAAATACCAAGACATTAGATTCATATTATTACATACGAAAAGAGTAAATTTCCTAATATCCTTACTACGCCGATAGAATAGTACTTCAAAACACCCCTGAAATCAAAATGTTGTCACCAATTCATTTATAATCACGGGTTGATGCGACGTCGTGCCCACGGCTGTGAAATAGGCTGAAAAAATACAAATAATACTAACATCAACTATAATGGTGACTTGTGTATGAACTAGACCAACAACAAGCGTAAGAGTTTTACGTACCGAAACAATTTAACGGGAATACCAACACATGCATTCTTTACCACCAAAACAACACTGATGTACTACATTAATATGTTTTAAGGAAAGTAAGACTTTTCGTTACTAAAATACAATGTATGTAACACCAAAGCATGAAACACTTGCTAAGAAAACATTTATATGAATAAAAATAAATTATTTTAAGAAATATAAGACCGTTGGGTACCAAAACACAGTATATGCAACACCAAAAGCTGAAATACTTCCACGGAAACATTAACTAAAATGGTATACCAAAAATAAGACCTTTAGGTACCAAAACACAGTATACTAAACACTATAGCATGTAATGCTTGCTACCACAATTTAAATGGACTAACCTTGAAACAAACATTGAGCAAAGCACCATTATCTAGATAGGAATCATTGTGACGGTCGACCACCAACGACATTTCGTTTCTTTCCCACAACAATACTACACCCCCACGAGAACTATCCTCATACCAAAATTCAAAATCATAGGCGCCGGGTAACATGTTAACCAACATATGTAGGTGCATAAATGTAATCCTTGATTCTGTAATCACAAATATCTTAGGATGAAGCATGTCAAACAACAAGCGGAAGTTGCTTCGGAATGAAGGTCTTTTCATACCCCTTGCATTCCAAACAACGACCTTTGTTCCAAATGGAATGAGTGTCTCTCCAACGGGATATGTGACAACATCCTTGTATAGTTGAACATCATGGTACCTTCTATATCGAAAGAAGCTTCGAAGGTGCGTCACACCCACCGTAATAGTATGGGCAATGTCTGTCACTTCCGCTACATGTAGGCCATCAGAGTATAAAGCCATAAATATATTGGATGGATTGTAAGGAACTGAGTATGTTGGTACATCCCCAGGACGTACAAGAGGTCTAGGATCAAGTACATGCATGACATTGTTTGGGGCGATGTTCCTTGCACGTTCTTCACTTAGCTTTTGAATTGACCAAGCAATGTATACAATTGCCCCATGTATCCCATCAAGGTCTTCTAATAAGGGTATATAGGCAGGCACGACATTTCCCTCTTCAGTGACCATTTTGCTTCGTGAAGCCCATTTTCCGTGACTTTCCCATGCAATATGGCATCGCGTAACACATCAATTGAAACCGGAGTGGGATTATGCGTAGAAAAATTCGTTTCCCTAATGTATGTGACATAGTTGATGTTTAATTCAGCGGATTGAAGTTCATGGAGTGGTTTACAATATATTATGAAAATCGGATGTGGGATAATGTTATTTTGTGCCATACTTGTTTGACTTGAATATTTTTTTTCGAAAACACAAAATGGAGGAGGGAAAGTAGCAAAGCTTAACAATGAAGACTTCTTTTAAACATATATAGTTCATCAAAGTTGAACCTTAACTCGTGAAACCTTTTCAACACCTTTGGTATTAAAGAAAATTTGCTTTAGTACCTGTGACATCTTATGTTGGTACGTATCTGATTAATTTTATGTATTGGTATTAGTGCTATTATGTTTTGGTACCAAGGATAATCTGTTTTGGTACCTTGCATTATTAACTTTTTACTTTACTATGACATTAATTTGGGTAGTTGGTGCATTTACGTTTGTTCATCTCCACAAGTTACCACTGGCAGCACAAAATTTTGACTGAGGAGTTTCTTATAATTTGTTTTAATCAATGCATGACAAGATTGAGTTCTACTTACTTAAATGTCTAGTTCATTTGTAACTAGAATAGTAGGAGGTTGGTTGCTTTGAATACTTAGGATGTTATTCCTATCAATGTCCGATTACTTATTACTGATGTGAGAATCATGGTTAATTTGCTTTAAGTTAATATATTTTATTATTATACTTTGTACATTATATTGTAAATTAAATTTTGTATAGATGGAAATAGGAAATAAATATTAGGAACTTAATAGGTAGATTAAAATTTAATACTTTTTAGCTACCAATTGAAATCTAAAAAATACATATAGACTAACCATGATTCCTATTCTAAGTATTCACCAAGTTTTTCATCATTTACGACAATGTATATAATATTTAGACTAACCGTGATTCCTAATCACAGTATTCATCATTTACGACAATGTATATAATATTTAGACTAACCATGCTTCCTAATAAATAAATTTGCGCACGTGACGTACCCAAAAACCGTGCACATTGAGATGAATCTAACAAGATCCTACATGAGCTTATACTATAATGTTCACACCAATATACTATAATGTTCACATCAATATAGAAGCTCAGAATTAGTAATGCTAACTATTGTGACTTCAATATATATACCTTTCCTGATAGTTAGTAACATTTACTCCAAGTTAAAGGAGTACTGTCAGTGTTTGACTTATCTATGTGGATTTTAGTAGGGAAGAAAATCGTAGTTGGTACTGGTATACATGCGTTTTGGTAAGCAGTAAAGGTAGTTAATAAAGGTGAACTATGCATTTAATCCCCCTAAATTTTAGTCCATCTACTAGCATTAAATTATTAAATCGTTATATGTAGTTGTAAAACAGCCATAACATTGCATCCTTCCTACCAAATATTTCTTACTACCTCAACACATTTTAATTCATTATCTATCATGTCATTGTCTACCGCTGAGAGTGGGGTAAACTTTAGCGAAGAAATATCAGAAAATGTTGTCATATTCCGTATGAAAGAAAAGAATGACAAGCTCGGTCAACGAACTATACTTCCTGAGCATGAACGTCTAGATGATGTATTTCATCGTTATGCCAGGTATTGCAACCTCCCATTTTCTCAACTTACATATAAGTTGCGTGGATTTCAAGTATTCACAACGGACACACCCGTATCAATTGGTTTACTAAACAACGACCACATAATCGTGTCAAAGGAGGTAAATATTTCACAGTTCATTTTTATAATTCAAGCTTACATTCTATTTTTTTATTTCTTACCAAATTGGTATTGTAACATAACCACAGACAACCATTGCCGGGGGAGATCGTTGGGGTCCGAACATTTCGGATTCAAAACTTAAGAACAATTCCTATCGTTACGAAAGCTCGTATGTTTGGTACTTTACCCGTTCGTGAAATTTGCAACTACTGGACATATTACGTTGGGGGTGATCCTGAAAAGCTTACAGTAATACATGACCGGAAAGAATTAGATCACCGCACATCAATTCACAACTCGGGGATTGACCACAGCGATATTGTGTATGTCGTTTTCCGCAACTAGTGGCGTCATCCGTTATTAGTTATAGTATTTTGGTAGTAAATTGAAACGAATTTTACGTATATCCTTATTGAGCTTGTGAATTAGCTCATGCTTTTTATTGAAGTTTGTTTCTCTTACTTTAACTATTGGACATGTGAACTCCATGTAACATACATGTGAACTCCTTATAACAAACATGTCCTACTCAATTTGTTTTTGTTACTTTAACTTTTGCCATATTGAACATGTGAACTCCTTGTACTAATTTATATTTGAAATTATGGAAGGAAAATTATGTATATGACCGCATTGGTACCAACCATTAGACGTTTTGGTACTACATATAACTAGTTATGGGAGGAACTAAGTTCTCTTGTCCATTATGCCATACTGACAAATATGACAATAAACCATCACTGTTGGTCATGTGAAATCAATGTGATCAGTGTATTCAGAGTAATCATTATATAATTCATGCTATATTATTTATGGAGTATGGAATATGTAGTGGACTGGTACCTAATATAACTATTTATGGTACTCAATGTAACTAGCTATAGTATGAAGGTTTTTTTGAATTTTTATGCATTGTTCATTGTGTCAGATTCTCCTATATATATGACTGCACATCAAGAAACTAAGCATTGGTAATGAAATTTAACAACATGCACCGTATTACCACCATGTGTGCTGCTATAGATGGAGTATTAGGAGGGGGTTTTCAGGTAGGAGAGGTTAGTGAGATATTTGGAGAAAGTGCTACGAGAAAAACTCAACTTTGTTTACAAATAGTTCTAGGGTGCTTGCAACCTCCGAGCAAGGGGCGACTGTACGGCTCAAGTGTGTACATCCAAACTGGATCCCTGCCTTTTCCCATTATAAGAATAGCTGAAATTGGTAGAGGAATGTCTATGGAAGATGTGGATAACCCACTAGATCTGATACAAGTGAAGAAAGTTGATAAGGCTGAGGAAATTATGAAGGTGATTAGACAACTGGAGTTCTTAATTAAGAACTCGTTAGAAACATGTAGGCATGTTCGCTCAGAGGACAAAGGAAGGTTTTGCTCAGAGGACAAAGGCCCTCCAAGATGTTGCAACGAAATTGAGAACACTAGCGAAATTCTACAATGTCGTAGTTGTTGTTGTTAACGAGGTGTCGGATGTTGTTAGCGGGCCATCTGGCGAGAGAATTTTCCGAACTTACTCATCTGGCCGGGAAGTAAAAGCATCTCTAGGGGAGGCTTGGGGTGCAATGGTGGACAACCGATATTTCTTATCCAAATGCCTAAAAGAGAATGGGGAAATTGTACGCCATTTCATAGTTGTAAAAAGTCATCTTCCAAATGAAGGGCGTTCTTGTACGTACGAAATCAACTCCAACGGTGTTAAGTAGCTAAAATAATCTTGTAGTAAACAATAATAATCTTGCAAATTAGAACTATTTTTGTACGTTTTGGTAGCAACCTGTTGATGTTTCGGTGTTTGTACGTTTTGGTAGCAACCTGTTGATGTTTCGGTGGATCCTACCACTTGTCATGGTATCAACTTCTTGAATAGTTTTAGTAGCAAATGGTAGTAGCACCGTCGTATGATTACATCTTGGTACCAAAATGTTAAGGTATTCGTATTACCTACAATATGCTAAGGTACAAAAGTACTACAACTTATTGAAATCCAAAAATACCCCAATCAACCATTAAACGTACTTCTATATTGTTTGCAAGTGTTTAAGGGGAAATATGCTACCAAAAGCTAAAAAAATCTAATATTCCTCCAAAGTTACACTTTTTTGACAATTTCACTTAATTGTTCTTTTGCTGCAAATCCGATAAAACATCATCAAGTATGAGAGTGCTGCGCACACTTGCAATAGGACCCTGTAGATGAAAAATAGAGGATCCAGAATTAGATGATCCAGAAGGCATTTAAGGAAGAAGTGCTAATAAGAAGAGTACAAATACGAAGTAGGACGTACGAAGCGTATCTTGCCAACAAAGCGATCGACACACGTCTTGATCGACTGTAACATGATCACGCCACAAAATTTACTGCGTGATAATCAGGTTAGTCATTACAATGTTAGATAACATGAATAATTTAGGGATTGCACTATTTGTTGAAAATTAGAATCACGTTAAAACTCACTTATCAGGACGGAAATCCACATATTCCACTCTTTTCACAGACCACTCCCGTATCTTCCCCTTCACCCATAGAGGGTCGAGCAAATGAAGGAGGTGGTCCAGTGTAGCTGATGTATCACATTTATATATAGTTTCTAGATGCATTTAGATTGCATTTAGAACTCCTTTTTGAGCATTTAGGTGCATAATGACATGAATTACACAAGTTGTGCTCTACTACTCCCCGTTTGTGTGTTTTGATGATTTTTAGGTTATTTTGATACAAAGTGATCATGAGTACCAAGGATGTAGCCTATTAATCATTGCAGATGAAGATAGCTTGCACAAGGATCACAATGCATCCGTTTGGGACAATTTTGAGTTGGAATGAAGCAAAGAGTTAGTGAAAGAAGTGCCAAAACTGACATACCTTCACTATTTTTATAATAACTTTTTATACAAAATTGATAATCAATAAATTCCAATTGGGTTGGATTCTAGACTTCAAGAGCTTTCCAATGATAGGTCACAGGCCCCGATCGGACTTCTGGTTTGAGAGATACGGCCTTCGGAAGTTGATGCAGAATTGCAGTTTACGCACCCGATCAGGAGGGAATTGAGCCCATCGGGCCTGAAGCACGGATAGCTCTTTTCCGAAAATCTCTTTTCTAAATTAGACTTTGGGGTATTATAAATACCTTTTCCTCATATTTTTAGAGATCTTTTTTTCTCTAGTTTTATTTTCCATAGTTCTTAGCTTAGTTTTACTTAGTTTAAACACTTTAGATTAGATTCAAGGTGATTGAACCTATTCGATTTCAATAAAAGTACCTGCTTTCTGTCAATTGGTATTCCTCTTTACTCTAATCTCTTTTATTATTCTTAATTTGTTATTTATTCTTATTTAATTATTCATGATGCAATTATTAGGGTTTCATATTAGTTTTGTTGTTGTTAATTCGATTATGAGTGAGTAGTTCTCTTTCTAGGGTGTTAGATAGGGGAAGCCATGTTTATACCATGATTGTGATTTAGATTTCTATCAATTTCTAGGGCTTAATTAGGGTGATTGTGATGTGGTTTGTTCTTATTGAGTAATTAATGTCAGTGTACAATTTCATTGATTGCTTGTGGTTAAGAGTTGTTTGCACAGATCCGTCTTACGACTAGAGGCCTAGGACACGTCAGTAGTTCTGATTACGTTAGTGAACATGCGGCGTATGTTGAACTATGAGCGTTGAGTCTTAACCATAGCTCAACACATGTTCTAATCCCCCGACTCTTGACTTAGGTTTTGATAGTAGTTGACCCTATTTGATTGGTATAAGCATGGTGGACCGACCTAATACCCTAGGTTTTTAGTCCATAGTTAAATCCTCGATTTGATTTGTTTTCTTTAGTTTAATTATTAGTTCAGTTAATTCTTCCCTGATTTCATCTGAAGTAGCTGAAATGATTGAATATTAATTTAGAAACTCTGTCTCCCTGTGGATTCGACCCTGCTTCCATTGACTACCATAGTTAGAGGACTGTAGGTTTATCTTTCATTAGGTGACACGACTAAATCCTATCAGTAGCCAACTGTTATAGGAACCCCACATTAACATTTATAACATGAAAAATAAAAGTTGACGACATTCAATATACAAAGAAACACGGTCATACCAGCCGATCTATTGTAGAAGCATGTGCCGCCTTTGGATCCGAAAACATGTTGTCAATCAACCAAACAGCATTGTCCTGAACCGCCACAGCCAAGCACCACCAATGGTCGTACTTTAAGACTGGCACAAATACCTGCTCATATATAATAAAAAACAACACGATGAATTGGAAAAAAAATTATTTGTGAACTTAATCTAATTCGTAAACACCAGGAATACAAACTTACCACACATAAGTTATTTGTGGGACAAGAGTTTAACCGGTTGACAAATTTAGTGGTTATAGCGTCCATAGATGCTGAAGGTGAGTTCAGTACTAGTTCCTACAATACAAATAAATAGTTAAGTATCCATCTCTTGAACTTGTACAACTGAATACCAAAAGCAATTGTAATCAATACCAAAGTATGCATTCTTTGCTACTAAAACATGTGTAGACAGTTCTCTAACAACACTAGTGTAATTACTCCATTTAGCATGTTCGTTAGACTACTTAATTACTCTAACAACACTAGTGTAATTACTCGAACAAGTAGAATGTAATACCAAAGTAGTTGTTTGTTTATAATTACTACGAAATGGAAAAAAAAGTTGATGAGCTTGAATTTACCGCAAATGAGGAGTCAAGCATAATACGCTTGCTCTTTCCCTGAAAGGACACCTCCCACCTTTTGTTGTACAGCCTCGAAGCCGTAGCTACGTACTGATTGCCGACACGACCCATCGTTGATGCAACCCATAGCAATCGGATTGCGTCGCGTACATACCATCGCAATCAAGTACCAACGGTCCATTACTGAAATTAACAAACCCCATTTATATCAATGTAAAGTCAAATAGCTATATGCATACAACATTAATAATTGTCGCGTGAGAGCGCACTGGCATGCCATTGATTCCACTTAACGGTCTACTACGCATGCGTTGTGAAGGATTGATGCAATCCCATAGCCACTTTAGTTTTGTTTCTTTGTCTTTCCATATTTTTTTTGTTTTCTATAGTTTTTGTTTTTCCATCTTGATCATTGACTTCATTTTCTTATCAAGCTTTATTTATTCACTTTCATTTATCACAAGTCTTTTTATTTTATCATTTTTCTGGTGCATTATTATTCTTCGTCATCATAGTCTTTCAAACTATCACGTATCTTAGAAAACAAAATTATTCAATTCATTAAGAATTACATAATGATTTAGTCCCAGACACACATGAACTATTAAATTAGAATAATTTTATTGGAGAATGTGCTACGAAAAAACTCAACGTTTGTAAACCCTCATTTTCAACCAAAGTCAACTTTTGTATTCTTAGATATGGTGTGGTAGTGTGAATTTATGCATGGATAAGTAACCATCTCTTCAACTTGTACTACTGAATACCAAAATCAATTGTAATCAATACTAAAGTATGTATTCTTTGCTACTAAAGCATGTGTAGACAGTTCTCCATTTAGCAATTAATCAATAACAGAATTAAAAACATCAAGCAGTTAAAGTAAACATTACTTACGCATTGTAGTCTTTTCCTCTCCTAAAGAACTGTAAAAGATCCTTCTCCGCCACTGACAACCGCGATGATATGGTGGTGGCTGAAAAATCATCAGAACATATGATGGAAGAAGGGACAAGGTGCCTTCTTGGTCTGCTCCGCTGCAAACCATCCACATCTACATTGTCTCCATCACCCTCATAACTATCCATGACAAGCGCGCATGCATCAAACGCGGCTGCCATTTCGGCAAACTGTTCTTCGGGCAGAAATGGGGAAGGTGGTTCTGTGGTGGGAGTTGGGCCGTCTTGGGTAGCAGTAGGAGGTTGTGTTGAAGTGGTGGAAGGTGGGTCTGAAGGGGCATATGTGGTTGTGCTGATGGATGGTGGGTCTGAAGGGGCATATGTGGTTGTGCTGATGGATGGTGGGTCTGAAGGGGCATATGTGGTTGTGCTGATGGATGGTGGGTCTTTGGGGCGAAGGTGGGGGCAGCTTCATTGGCGGCGGAAGAGTCGAGTAGCGTTATGGCGGCAGCGGCAGCAGGAGAGTCGCCATTAGATGTTGTGGTTATAGGAAATGAGGTGGAGGAGAGTGAAGATGTTGACCCCTTCTTTGGTGTTCCATATGGGACCCTTAACACCTTGACTTTTGAAGCGTCAACCTCTTCGATTGACCCCGGTACTACACGTGTCACGTCCCCTTCCTTGCCGGGGTCACCTACGGTCCGATCCACATCCTCCTCCTCCTCTTATACGTTCAAGTACTCTTCGGCGAGACCCAAAACAACCTTGCTCACCTCATCCTCTCTGAAGACCCTTTCCTCATCATGTGGCCCGTCATCTTCCTCTAAATCAACAACACGAGACAGACCTTCAGAAGACACTTTCTGTCGGGAAAGGTCCCCGACCAGACCTGACATCGCCGATTCACGGCATTATCAACAAAAATCTTGATCTGAGGCCCAAGAATGCGAGCCACCTGCAAAAACAAATAACAAGAAACATATATAAACATTTTACCTATACTACCAAAATCAACCTATTTCAGTACCAACGTAAGGCAAAACTATTTTGAGACAAATAATTACCTCAGTCGCAATTTGGGTAATTTGTACAGCGTCTAGAACGACCCCTCCTTCTCTATGCACCACACGGGGTCCTCATTGAGCGTCATCACGCTCATGTTCACTCCCATAAGTGACAGACAGGGACTACAACAAATATAACTTATTTATTAACAATTATTACATTTCCGTTAAACATACATAACAAGCAATTAACAAATATAACTTACAGAATGTTTCCCGTAATCAAGCGTACTTCTCATGTCATGGGACATCACTGACTTCACCAAGTCATTCGTCCATACCGAAACTCTAGGAAAACGACCCCACTCAATAGGGGGCCTGTTGAGTCGCAGGGTAAAAAATCTGCAAAATGAACATAACACTTTCATATAAAATGTATTCGAATTTTTTACAAAGGTAGAAATTTTTAAGAGTCATATAATTTTTTACAAACATACAAAATTAAATGGACACTCACCACCAAAAAATCATGCATGCGGCACAACCGGCTACATAACCTTTCCTAATAAACTTGTGATGGAACACAATCGCTTTCAACTCTAAATAGTCAAATACAAACGAGCACCAATCAAACTCCGATGCTCGTTGGGCGGCCGTCAAAAGATGCAACCAAAAAATTGTCGATGGCATTGCCACTAGTGTTAGGGCAAAGAACCTGCCCCATTGCTACAATCAAAAAACAAACCCTAAACTCCCTCTCCTCCTCCTGCTCTGTACAACCCGCTTCAAGGGCGCCTACAATGTCCAAAGCCCTTTGCAGCTTAATGCCAGAACAAACAGCGTTGTACCTGGCTGTAATGCGGTGATACTCCGAAAGCATGGGAGCATCTAAGTTGTCGACCCCTCGTGGTACATCTCTATCACCAAGTGGGATGCCCAACCCGTACTCCAAGTCCTTGTTAGTGACCGTAACATCCCTCCCATCTCCGAATCTGATGGTGATCGTAACCGGATCAAACCTCGTCATCAACCAGTAGGAAGCATGTCGAGGGCATCTGCGTAATTTTGTTGCCTAAAACCATGAAAGAATATAAATGTTAAATATAACTCAACCTAAGTGTTGTCAAATAAATTATGGTTAAACAAAAGTTAAAATTCTCCGCACAACAGTTCATCATAATACTTGGTAATATAAACTTATATTTAAACTTAGTCATATTATAAACATCTTATATTACAATATTACACAGTTTTGACAAAAAAAAATAGCTATTTTTTTTAATTGGGAGATGAGATTAGCCTTGTTCCACATTGTACAGGTGACTCGCTAGAATGACATGTACAATTCTGACCTCTGTTGATCTTTTTTCCAAACAAACACATCATATAATAAACATTAGTTCTACACTTAACCTATAATAAACATCAGCAGATTGTATTAGCTTGTGGTGAAGATAGTGAGAGGTTCTCGGTTGATGTATCATTTTTTGTGTGAATGTTTGTTTAAGCTGGGTCCTATCAGCGTAGAAGCTAGCGGGTGTTCAGTTTACAGATTTTCTCAAGAGGTGCCAACTTCTCTAACTATCTTTTACATACTTTGGGTCAATCTTCATTCTGCGTTATAATTGGTAATACTAAACTCTTGGTTTGATTGCTCAAGTGCTGGTTATCCGCAGCCTCCTTTTGGATTTTCGTTCTTCACCTATCTTAGTTATTTCTATCTATTTTCCCATTTTATTGTTTTTCTGTGTTACCCGAGAATCATGCAGACCATGATCTTTTAGGAAGCATATGTAGTGGTGTTTCTTGGTGAAATTAGGGTGACTACTTTCGAATGCAAATACAGTATATATATTTCGGAACATGAGATATGTGATCAAACTATACAGTTAAACTGAAGCTCCAAGTACACACTCCAAACTGTCACCTTAATTTAAATCCAAAATCACCGTCTCTACCACTAATATGAACTATAAAGTAGAAGTAGAAAAAGTTAACTACCTATAACCAAAACACATCAAGCAAACCCCTAAACATGCGAAGTGGAACAACAATCTTATCTTACCTAACTCTAGAGTCCTGCCAAAGCCCATCTCGCGGACAATCTCTTTCCCATGGTCGGACATAGCCGCTGCAACCTTACCGAATGCCTCCAGCCTGCAAATGACATTCGGTTCCTACACATTACAATACACCGTTAGTAATAAATTCATTTTCAACCATTAACCACGTCAAAAAAATCAGTTCATCATCTTACCATTTTTGCTTCATCAAAAATGTTTCAACAACAACATTCTTCTTCTTGATTTCTTCCCCAATCATGTTTGCCTGCAAAACATTATATCCATAACAAGTACTTAATTCTCCATATATCAAACATATCTTGCATATTGCAAATCTATAAACATATGTATATATTAACTGGGTGTAATAATGAAACCACACACTTCACCTTCTTTTTGTTCGTCTTCTTCACCGGCTCCTGCCGAGGCTGCTGCTCTAGCCATGAGGCTCCCGATACATGCTGCCCTGCTGCTCTCGTCCCCATCACCTTCACTTTCGGTATGAGATGGTTGATATTCAGATTCCTCTGAACTAATCTCCCTTTGTTTCTTACGAGCCCTAGAAGATTGCCCTTGGACAATCTTCCTCTTCTTCCCACCGTCCCCAACTTGTACTTTCTTCCCTTTAATTTGTCTCACCATTTCCACCTACACAAACAAATTTTTTTCAATAAGAATGTCCAAGTAAATCTCGAAGAACAAAGAAAAAGAAAAATACGGGTAATCAAGTTCATACTAATTCTATTGCCAAAGCATATAACCCTAGATACCAAAAACATCATAGATAACTGGTTTAGTAAAGTTCAAACTACATTGTTTTTATTCATAACTCAATACAATTTCAGAATTGGCGAACAATTCATAACTCTTACCTAAAGAGAAGCATTATAGTGTTTAAAACCAGTGGATAGGATGCAGAAGGGAGTAAAATCATACCACTATATATACCTATGCTTGAAGAAAGCTAATGGATCGACCCTTCCAATCTCTCATCACATAGAAATGCATCATGACCTTGAAGCTTATATTATGACCATCATTGTAAAACTGATCATTTATTCATATAGTAGTTACACACTGCAAATCTATCACCACCTTAAAAAATCTCTATCGTTTTGATCATTTATTCCTTCGTTCTTGTTAACAGAAACTAACACAGCCAAGTACTCCACATCGATCTGAACTCAATGCCCAAGTTTTGATGCCACTCCCGCATGAGACTTTACTATCTAAGCTACCTGACGGCTACATGGTGAATGACTCTATGATCTACTTTCTTTTTTTCGACTCTATGATCTACTCCCATGAGACTTTACTATCTAGCTATGGGCTGCTTATCTCTTTCAAATTAAGATTTTGTTACATTATTAATAATCTTATATCTGAACATGGATCCTTTTTTTTAGTGTATTAGTGTTAGTTGGTACAAATACATTGAAAACTTCATATGGCAATACAAAAACTTGTTGCTAAACTTACCTATTGAATGTTGTTAGAGTTTATTACAAGATATCCTAACCTATTAATCTTGATACTTGTTTGTGTGAGGTGAATATAGTGGATTTAAATATGAAGCAGCGGATATAATAGCACAAGAGCAGGCTTGAGTTCATGTGCCATTGAAGTTCAAACAAGCGCAATGCAGCATCCAATTATAGACAACACTTTTGCTTAGGGAATTTTAGTTAGTTTTGTATAGCATTATTAGCATTTTAATTTATTTTTTAGTTTGTTTTTTTGTTCATTAGTAACTTTTATGTCGAAATAATTAGTTTTTGTTAATTTTAGTTAATTTTCCTATTAGTTTAGTTATTTTTAATATTAATTTACTAATTGTGATTTTTGTTTGTTTAGGTGGAAGTTAAATCAAATGTGCAACAAGGCAAAAGAAAGGGAAATATAATTGAAATTGTTGTTGGGGGTTTGAACCCTTGACCTTTGCAACAAAACAAACAAAGGAACAAAAAGAAGAAAAAAGGGGGATTGCTTTTGCTGCTGCTGGGTCTCGAACCCCAGACTTCCCTCCCCACTCTTTATCTTCTCGTTCAACAAGAAAACAGAACAACAACAGCATCTCCTACGGCAGCCCCCTCAGCCTTCAACCTCCACCAATTTCAAGCAACCAAACCGCCACCAACCACAACCAAATTCCCTGCCAATCTCCACCAAATTACAAACCCCAAGATTCCCCCTATTCGCCAACAATTTCCAGCCAACCACCACCCAATTCTAACACTTCTAGTTCAATACCCATCAACCAAGTACAAAAAAAATTAAAGGATTTTGTTCACATTCTTCAGCTAGTTAAATAAATGGAAAAACTAAGCTCAACACTACAACACTAAAATCACGCAACTCTTTACCCTGTCTAAAGCCCAAAAAATCAATTAGTTAACTAAAATCAACAATTTAGGGTTCTCAATATAACCAATAAACTACTCATTCACAATATCACCAAATTTAATTACTATCTCTATGCAAATGTAGAAATTTCAGAAAGTTTGTATCATTACAATTAGGGTTGGGAGGTGAACGAAAAATAGGCGAAAAAATATACAAAAAGACGAAAATTTATACCTTTTAGATGACAATCGAGGTTTCAAACAATTCACAGCAAGATTTGATGCTTCAACGTGATTCCTTCAACCGCAATTTGCCCAAAATAATCGATTTTTGAGGGGTTTTTTTAGCAACAAATAGCAGAGCAAGAGAGAGAGACTTGAGATGGACTGAAGAAGAAATACTGATGACGTCTACATAGGCTTTTCATCTGGATTTTTAATTTTAGCATGAAATGTCCTCTTTGCCCTTTATTTTACGAGAAATTACAAAAATGCCATGTGGTGGAGTCTTTTGGGACTTCACCAAATAGACGCCTATGGTTCCTCGCTTTATTCTCTCTCCTCATGCTTGAAATTAGTGCCTTCAAAATACAATCCTTTCTGAGTGATTTCGCATTAGATTACTAGATTTGTTTCAATTATTTATCGTCCAAATTGCAAAGATAATACTAATTGTTGATTGATGTGTGTAATTTCACCATTACTTATTCTTAGGAGTTAGGCAATATGCTTTCTCTATTTGCTAATACTTTTCCATAATTCCATGGCGAGATTATGTATCATACATCCGGGTGTATCGTGGCATAGTACACCCAAAAGACTATTTGAGCAAAAAAAATAGTATTGGGTGTACCATTCTCATGATACACCAGTGTATAATAAAAAATTATGCAAAAATATGGCATCGATGACTGACTTTGAGGATATATATTTGTTGCACTACTTCGAACGATACCATAAAGAGAAAGTCTCGTGATTAACGGTTTTAGCCATATAATTATAGATGGACTTCGTTAAAGCCAAATAGTTTTGACTTAAAACATTAATTTTTAAAATTTAAATCATAATGGGTAACATTCAAAATTATAAGTGTGATTTTTTAAAATTTTAAAACCTTTAGTATCTAAGTTAAAATTTTAGAGTTATAATTTAAGATTTTAGATAAGCTATCCATATGACTATAAATAGACTGCCTAATGCTAATTTTCGCATACAAAAAATACTATTGAGACAATTTGTAATTCTCATTTTTTTTTATAAAATCCCTAATGATTACAAATACTATAGATACAAGTCATAAAGTCAATCTTAATGAGAAGTTTATCTCGAACGGTTGTTATGTACGATCTTATAGTTACTCTCTTACTTAATGTTTGAAAATATATATCAAATTCGTTTTGCATAGAAGGAATCTACATCCACCAAAGATTATAAGATAACTATGAGAACATATTGATTCCTATAAGAAAAATAGTTTAATTTACGCTCGTCATTATTCCATCTTATAAAATGTTGTCAACCAAGTATTTAGTATGATTGCAAATCCTGTTTCATATTGAGCCCTATAAGAAAAATAGTTCAATTTATGCTCTCAATTATTTGATCATATGAAATGTTGTAAACCAAGTAATTAGTATGATTGTAAATCCTACTTCA
The DNA here is from genome assembly GCA_947645195.1 of Patellifolia procumbens. NCBI lineage: Eukaryota > Viridiplantae > Streptophyta > Magnoliopsida > Caryophyllales > Amaranthaceae > Patellifolia > Patellifolia procumbens. Next base: position 44,694 of record CANSGD010000402.1, on the reverse strand, counting down.
TATTTAGCATGCATATCAGACTCCGAACACCAATTACTATTGAATTAAGATATTTAAGACTTCATAAAGTTGGTTTACATTGTTGTATTTCCCTTCTCTCATTTGGTTTTACAGGTAGAAAAACAAGATTGAAATTCAAACCACTTCGTTCTAAAATACAAACTCTTTTGGAATAGGTAATATCCACCTTATTATAGTATTGTTGTTTTAAAAATAGTTTTTTATTGTAGTCTATCAGATAAACTAATATTGTGACGCAATTCAATGAAAAAGTTTTACCGACTAGATTAGTTGAAATTGACAATTGCGAATTGATTTGCAATAGCTGATCAATATACATGAAGCCTCAATGGACCTAGTCTTTGAATCAACCAAGGGTTACATACATACCTTCCTATAACTTATTCTTGGAATAAAACTGTTTGGCACACATTTCTTGAGTTCTTATGAAAGAGATATAGTCATCAACAACACTTCTCTCCTCAATGTTTTTGTTTCTGCTTCTTAAACTTTAGAGAGTGGCCCCAATTCCTATTTATTAAATACACACAAAACAAACAAGTACAGAATTAAATTTTAGAAATTGAAGAAAGATATAGAAAAAGAACGATTTAGGAGGGAGTACTAGTATATTGTAAATAGTGGTTGACGAATCACTATCTAAAGAGAGAGAGAAGGTGACGGCAAAAGAAGGAGGAAAACAGGCACATGGGGATCAGTGCTAGCTGAGCACACCAGAAGCAGCAGAGCATGTGGATGGGAAGATTCAGTTCTTCCCTTTCTATTTTTTAATACAAAAACTACTTTTTGCTAACGAAAAAAAATAAAGCTACCCCTAATAGTAAGATTAATAATAACTAAGAATTTTCTTAAACTTTATTCACTTATTATAACCGAAAATTTTATAGTTGTCTTTTGAAATATATCTATCATAATTTTTTATAATCACTGCTTATTCCCTTTAACAAAATATTACCGACAATAAACATGTAATAGAAAACAATGACAATAATGTCCTATTTCTTAAAGGACATAAGTAATTAAGAATGATAATATCATTATGTTGAAGGATACAAACCTAGTTAGAGCCTTATACTGTTCGTTTTTCAAACAACCACCGTAAAATCATCCATATTGTAGGATAAGGGGTCATCTCATGCACCATTAAGTTACTTTAAGGACAAAAGAAATGAGTCTTATATTGGAGGATAGATAAGAGGAGAAAAATATTTGGCAAATAAGTTCAAAGTAAAAATGGATGTCATAGAATTATTGAAGAGTACATCAGATCGCTCACTCCATTTTCGGGATGCTCACTACAAACATGAGCGAACCATTTCTGAACTATAAAATAAATATAAATTAAAAGTGAATAAAACTTAAGAAGGAAATAGTAATAATAAATGGTTGTAAAATCATTTAATAGGTTATTTTGAAGTTAAGAAGACACCAAATGTGGTAGTTTGCAAATTTGCATATATTAGGTGGCTTTTAAGCTTGAAAGTCGTGCTCATTTAAAATGATTTTAGAAGAATGTTCGAATCACCATACTAATGTCATAGCAAAGAAGATTGTTCTTTTTGGCTAGGAAGGTGGAGTGGATATGGCGTTTGATACATGAGTAATGTCTCTAATCTTCCTATCATTAGAGAATTATCAAACTCTCTTTAAACTATGACCCGTTTAGCACCACAAATAGTCTGCGGCCAATAAAAATATTATAATTAGATCAACAACAATATATATTTTTTATTCTTTTCTTTACATATTAATAAGAGCTAAAAAGAATAAAATATTATTAATCTAATGGTAGTAGAGGCTACAACTCTTCACAAAGGTACTCTACACATCTAATAATAAAGGGATTTATGAAAGTCATTATCGAAAAAAGCAATCTGCGTAGTCAATAAATGCAATCAAATACACTCTGCAGCGCCACTCCTTGCACAATAGACATACCTCTCCCTAACTGACATTCGAAAACTGCAAGCAATCTGCAACATTAAAAATCCACCATATCATACCAGAAGCTAACCCTTCAACTTCTCGCTACTTTAGTCGCATGATTCTGAATCAGTATACATGCCACATCCCATCATCCTTAGTATTGGTGCATTAGGAGAAACTTCTTGTGTGGAAATCTATCTGGATGCTCTCTCTTACCTTAAATGACTGCTGAAAAAAGAAATCTGATTACCATAGGAATGAAAATTTAATCATATAAAAATATAATTGTAAATAATACTGTCTACGAGTTTAAGCTTGTATTGGAATAAAGAAGGTTGTTATATCTTCCACGATTTCTTTATTTTTTAACTCTACTTTAATTGTCTTTTTGGAAGTTATCATCGACAGAAAATATAGTCATATGAGCGTTATTAGAAGTATTTTTACAAAAAATTGCTAATAGGGGGAGACCTTAAGAGTACTCGAGAACATGGTTCCACCCAATTCCTATGGGGTACCCTTACAACTCCCAACTAATAAAGTCATGTGATGGCACTGAGACTTGCTTTGTCTTTGTTCCATTTCTCTCAAAATCCAATATCTTTTTGTGAGATTCATTTTTATAACTTGTGGGAGCCCACTACCCAACCATAACTCCCCACCAATAGTAGAATATAGTGTTAAGTGGGTCCGAATTTTTATAATTTTCTCAATTGGATTACACTCTTTTGGTCATAGCTTTGGTGCTCAATTTGATTCTGGCTATTCCAAAAAGATACATTTGACAACCACATTTAAATCAGCCTCCACCATTATGATTTATGCATTGCATGTATACATCAAGATCTCACCACTTCAAATCCATGCACAGCTCTAATCTAATCTAATCTATCTTTAATTCCCCTGAAATCTTCTGCTTTATTCAGTATGTTTTTAGCCTTCGGTGTGATCCATCACTCCAATTTTGTGCTCATGCTAGTGCTACAATGATATATAATAGTTCCTCATCTTATATACTAGGCTTATTGGTTTAACAGCCTTATATATGAAGTATATATCACATTTCCCGATTTTGTTAAACACATATACCAAATCACCTTGTATGTTTGTAGAAGCACCACCATGATATATTTTGTTGTTAATTGAATTTAATTTAGATATCTCATATTCAAATCACCCACACTTCTTCTCCCATCATATTCAGTTGGGATTTTGAACAATATATGGAGAAATGGAAGATAGTGAAGGGTTCAATCGTAGGCAAAACGCAAGAAAGATCAGACTACGGCCGATATTCTCTGTTTGATGTTCGTTTTGCATCTTTTCTTTCAATTTAACTTAACATATCCACATTATAATGTGATTATAGAATTTATTAAATTGTTCTAAAATATCATTAATAAGCTGAAAATGATAACACTACCTAAGTGAGAATGGAATGGACCACTTAGCAATATACATAAAGCACATTCTCTGGCCCGAAAATTCTAGTACACACCAGAAAATCTTGAATTCTTTTCTCCCTTGCCGTTAAGGGGTTGCCATCATCAACATCTCTTTAATAGTGGTAGCCTCAATATGCTCCTTGAGTCCTCAGTTTTCTTTGTTTAAATGGTTCTCCTTTCATCTCTCTTTATGAGAATTTTCTCCCCAATCTTTGGGTTTATTCTCTCCTTTAGTGGAAGTTTGAAGATATGACTTTCCTTTTCCTTTATGATAAAATAGAATTTATTAATTCAATCCGCTTGGAAGATTATATTCGTTATTTATTAGTTCGTGATATGAAATATGGGTATGAATGTGTTTGATAAGTCCGGCACAAATATCAACAATATAATATAAATAAGATATCAAATAAGAATAAGTATTGACACGAGAATTTAATGTAGTTCGACCAACATGACCTAATTTGCGGTTGGGGGATTCAAAAGCTTTCTTTAATCTTTAATGGAAAAGCAGAGGATTACAAAAGGGAGTCCAGAAATTACTAAATGAAAGATAGTCTAATGGTTCCTTTTCCAGTACAAAAGAAATCCTAATTAAGCCTCTTACCAACCGTAATATGCAAAATAAGAGAAATCAGAAAAATATGACTAATTGGGTAAAGATACTACCACATAAGATAAAATCTTCAGTCAAAGATATATCGGATTTCCTTTCTCCTTTTTCTGCTTTGGTAAATCGGTAGTAAAGATATCCAATGCATATCTTTTCCTAATAGTCCCGATAGGAGAGAAGATCCAGAGTTTCATAATCGTAATATTGGAATTTGTTCTCATTGGCTAAAAATTCAAGACTGTAATATGAAGGCAGTGAAATCCCGGATGCAGTAAACTCTTTTCAGAGAATGTTTTTTCCAAGCCATGTTCAAATGATAGGCAATTCCACTTAATGGCTACAAGGTTCGACTAACACAAGGGGCTTGCGCTACTATGGTCGATCTGGTTCATTGTAATTTCATTAAAGACAAGCTTAATTTTATCTTATTTGATTGTATTTTTTTTACTACCTTATAAATATCGTTTGACCTTCGATAAATGAAATTTGGGAAATTCCCAATGGTAGCCCTTAGGTATCGGGAATTCCTAGTGGTGGAAATTCCAAAAAATAAGCTTTCCGTTGGTAGCCTCTTTACAAATTATTTCCAACCATAACCTTATTATTGAAGAATATTTCGATTTAATAATAAAGCATATTCCGTTAGTTAATGGTTCGGGTGGTCGCTCGGGCATAAAAACAAGGCTTTTTGGTCTTTTTTTGCCAATTTTGATCTCAAAAATCAAACTTTACAGGGACTAAAAAGACCCCCCTAAATTCAACGCTTAAGGCTAAAAACTGACTCGAATGTCTCTTTTTACGTGTGAGTAACCGCCATACCTATTAAATAATGGAATATACTTTATTATTAATGGAATATCATTCATTAGTTATGTTTGGGAATGAACTTACGCGGCTACCAACGGGAAAGATTTTTTTGAAATTTTCACCACTGCAACTCCACTGATACCTAGCGCCATTGGGAAGTTCCCATGCAATTTCCCCTTCAGAAAAAAAGTGAGAATGGAAAATTTTCCACAATAAAGAGGCATCTTCAAGCTTCCATTCATCAACAATATGTAAGTATATGTTATTTCATCTCTATGTTGTGTTTGGTTAGTTAGATCTGATTTGAAGTCCTTAATTTCAATTATAGAAACTGAAATTTATTGGAACCAATTTCAATTTCAATTCAATTCAAATATTAGTGTTTGGATGAAATTGAAATACAATGGAAAAAAGGAGATGGAAAGGAGTTGGCGATGACTTGGAGGGCTAAACGGAGTTTGGCGGTGGCTTTGAATAGCTCGAGAAAAGTTGCCGATGTTCTAGGTGGTGCAGGAGGACGACATTGTCTAAGGAGGGGAAATAAGTGTAAAGGTGATGAGAAGAGAGAAGGGAGATGATGAGCGGGAACAGTGATGGTTGCTTCGAAAAACTTTATATGCCAAAAAGGTGGCGATAGCGTGAGGCGGCGACAGCTTGTGGTACGGTAGTAGTTATAGTTTTTGTACCAAAAAAATGGAATGGTGACATCATAAGGTTCTACAACGGTACACAGACTTGACCGGGAGTACGAGAATAACATTAGGGGGGCGCCTGGAATGAGGGTAGAGGGGGAATAAATTGGGGAGTAAAAATTACCGGACACTTTTACAAGTTTGGTATGAGGGAAAAGCTATTAGAGAGAATTTTCCCCTCATAAAGAGAGTAAAACTATTACCCTAACCCCCCTAGGGTAACAATCTCCCCTCTAAACTTTTCTTCTCTCTCCAACGATCCAATCATATACCATCTTAAGCTTAACATCATCACCGTCATCCATAGACAATCCCGAGCACCTCTCTAAATTCAATGTTGCTTTTTGATTTAAGCCCTTCCCATTCTCTCTCTCTCTCCTTTTCATAAAATTCCTCATCCAGATTAATGAACTCTGGTCCAAAATCCTCTCATACCATACCTCATACTTATTCCCCCTCCCTAACAATTCCTCCCTTAAATTAGACCCCCTAACAAATTCCCCAGTATTCATTCCCCCCCAAGGAAGTTCCCCCCCATCCAGGCGAGGCCTTTGGGACGGAGCTAGAATTTTGAAAGGGACCGAATAGGTACCACCCAACCCCCGCATAACATTACGGAAAATTAATTTCCACCCACAAATCCCATAGAATTCCATCTCGCAAAGTCAAAAAATCCAAAAGGTATATTTAATTAAGTATAAATTCATAAAAATAAATTGAAAGGAGATAAAGTTCAAATGTTTCAAATTATTTAATCAAGTTAAAAGTTTAACACATTTCTTCATGAGGTACTTTGGAGGGGCAAAAAGGGTTAGTCTTAGCTTACTTTTCTAAAATGTTCATCAATTATCTCTATTACCTAAAAAGCTTTTTTAGGCCCAGTTCGGATTCGCCTTAAAATAATAACCGTCAGTAAAAATAAATTCAGTTCAACAAAAATAAGTCCAATTCAGTAAAAATAAGTTCGGTTAGGTATAAAAGTAAGATGAACTTACCAGGGCCTTATTTCTCAAAAATTTATAAAAAGACCCTCTAATTTCTCGTTAATTTCCAACAAATGTTTTTAACTTTTCCAGATGCTGAGAACACATATAGAAAGAATACAAAACATAATTAGGTAATTTAGACCAGACAAATAGGTTGAAATAAGCTATAGAGTCATTAATCAAAATGAACAAACTAATTACTTAAATTAAAGGAGAAGGATGAACAATAATTGAACATAGAAAATCTATTAGAAGGAAAAGAAGAAATGCCAAAGCAAGTTTTGGCGAAATGGGAACCAGAAAATTATCATAAAAGTGTGTGCACTCCCAATAACCATTGCATTTCATGTATATCGACCAACATGCTCTCATATCATATCAGAACCATTAATAATAGTATGGTGGAGTGGCAGTTGGATCAGAATTGTGGGTTCGAATTTTCACATTGACAATTTTTTAATATGAGAATGATGTTCGACAAAGTGTTGTTAAAAGAGGGATGGTGATACGTCTTGAATAGCAACTCTCGTGTATGGCTTTTAATACATATATATGATCTCAATAGCACTCAAGATCAATATATATTCAGCCCCAAGAAAGAGATGAATCAACCACCATAACAACACTTCTTCTAAGCTCTAAATGCTTCAAGGACGAAGGGTAATGCGTAAGATTTAAAATGTATCTTCGCCAGGCCATCATTCCGCTACCTTCTGCCACCCCTCTTTTAATGGCATTTTATGCACGTCATTTTTTGTTAGAAACTGACTGTTTGTAATGGTGGATAAGAACGCTTTAAGGCTGTGCCGTGTTAGAAGACCACTGACTTGAAAGCAATTACGTCCAAATAATGATTGCAATAAACCAATGGAAGAAATCAAGGGCGGCAGTAATGGCCATAAACACTGTAACGTTTAAAACGTTTCAGTGTAACAAGTTACCGTTACACACAGTTGGGCCCGGGTCCAAAAAGATAAGCTCCACCTCTTCCCATAACCCAGAATCCAGATCCAGGCCCAGCCCGAGCCAGAGCTCGGCCCAGTCGAGTCCGGGCGAGCAGGGCGCGCGTGCGCGTGTTTGTGGTAGTAAGCGTAATCCCAAGCTTGACCACCAACCATAAAAGCCAACCATGTAACCAACTCACTCGACAAGTAGAGGGAAGGGAGTTAATAAACGAAGGGAAAACTCCCTTTCATAGGCGATATGGGATCTTTGGGAATAGCCCAAAGAGCCTTTACAAACAACTCCAACAATCCCCCACAAGGGCTCTGGAGAAAATAAAAGAAATTTCTGGGTAAGGAAAGGGAAGTACTTAAGCATCAATATCTTTCTATTTGAATCGATACATAGTGAGATGAGACAACAACTTACTTTCTAGTGAGTGAATTTCTCTTGAACTCACCAGAGTTCTGTTGAGACCCCCCAACACTACCTACCTTAAGAGCGTGTAGTCTCCGCAATACAACACAAGCGCTTTATAGCCATGCGCACACCTTGGTTCTCATAAGTGCTCTAGAAAGACAGCCCAGTCTTTCATCAAAGGCAACTTAGGTAGTCCATCAATTATTCCTCAATAACACCACCCCGAAGGGATATGGAACTATTAAGAGAAAAAGCTCAACCTCACAATATAAATCCATCAAGTGCATCTCAATAGCACCACCAAATAGGCTATGGATTTAGAAAGCACCACCAACACGCCATAGGGATGAGAAATGTAGTGTAAGATTAAAGATTCTATGGCTTCGTTTGACCAACAAAGGGGTATCCACCATAAACTCTCAACTAATGGGCCTTAGCCCCATCGCCCTCGACGACTCTAGGACCACTCTCCTAGATAATCCCTTAGTAAAAGGGATCCGCAAGATTTCTTTCAGACCTCACATGATCCGAAAAATGACCCCATTTTTCAGGACATGCTTCACGACTCCATGTCTCGTCCATATGTGTCTTTTCTTACCATTGTATGCACTGTTCTTTGCAACACCAATGGCTTCTTGAGAATCACAATGAATAGAAACGGGGGCACCCTGCCCTCCCCATAACGGAACATCAGACAACAAGTTTCTCAACCACTCAGCTTCTTGCCCTGCCAGCTCGAGGGCTATGAATTCAAACTTTGGTGGATCGTGCTATACAAGTCTGTTTTGAAGAATTCCATGATACAGCACCACCGCCAAGGGTAAACACATAACCACTAGTAGAACTAATCTCATCATTACCTGAAACCCAGTTTGCATCACAAAATCCTTCAAGTACAGAAGGAAACTTAGAATAATGCAAACATAGATCAATAGCTCTTTTCAAGTATCTAAGAAGAGGATAAAGAGCATTCCAATGTTCATTACTAGGGTTATGAGTATACCGACTCAGTCCACTCACTGCATAAGCTATGTCAGGCCGAGTACAGTTCATGTTGTACATCAAGCTATCTATGACTTTCGCATATTCACCTTGAGAAACACTTTCTCCTAAGTTCTTAGTCAGATGAATACTATGGTCATAAGGCGTACTCACTGGAACAACATCAAAGGAATTAAAATTTTTAAGCACCTTTTCCACATATTGAGACTGATTTAGGGAAATGTGACCGGAGGTTTCTTAAGTCTTACTCCCAAAATTACATCAGCTTCTCCCAAATCCTTCATCTCAAATTTCGATGCCAAGAAAAGTTTAGTATCATTAACAACCTTTAAATTGTTACCAAAAATCAACATGTCATCCACATAAAGACATATGATTACACAATCTGATCCTATCAGTTTTGAATAAACGCAAGAGTCAGAGTTGTTGACAATGAAGCCATTTGACACAACAATACGGTCAAAATTTTCATACCTCTGTTTTGGTGCTTGTTTGAGACCATATAATGACTTCCTCAACTTGCACATCTATCTTCTTGACCTTGCACCACGGAACCCTCAGGTTAAGACATATAAATCTCCTCCTCTAAGTCACCATTCAGGATAGCAGTCTTAACATCCATCTGATGTATAACTAAGTCATGAATAACAGCAAGAGCTAATAGGGTCCTAATGGTGGCTATCTTAGTCACAGGAGAATAAGTCTCAAAGTAATATAGTCCTTTCCTTTGAGTAAAGCCCCTAATGATAAGTCTGGCTTTAAACCTCTCAATAGTTCCATCAGGTCTCAATTTCTTTTTAAAGATCCATTTTCTATCTATGGTCTTTGATCCCTTAGGTAAATCAGTTCACTCCCAAGTGGAGTTAGACACTAAGGAATCTAACTCACTCCTAATGGCCTCTTTCTAAAAACTAGCATCCACAAACCTCATTGCCTCCTCAAAAGTCTTTGGGTCCTCATCTATCATGAAAGTATAGACTAGTTCATCACTCAAAAGGTCAATCCAAGAAATCCTGACAGAAAAGGGTGATAAAGTCATAACCAAAGTCTTTTGCTCCTCTAGGTCTTTTACTTCTCCTAGTTTCATCTACAACACAAGAGCTATGCAGATCAACTGAAAATCTACTTAAATTTGAATCAACAGTAGTAACACTAGCAGGTAAATCAACATCATGCGTAGAACATGTAGGTAAACCAAAAGCAGGAGAAGAACAAGAAGGCATATAAGCAACATCACCCTTTTCAAAGGAAAAACATGTTCAAAGAACTCAACGTCTCTATACTCACAAATATACCTATCACTCAAAGTCATGAACCTATAGGCAGCATGAGCATAACCAATAAATAGCGCATCAAAGGTCTTGGGTCCAATGTTTGACCTTTTATAGTCAGGTAGCCCAACTTTAACTAGACATCCCCGCTCTCAAGAAGCTCAAGTTTGGAGGAAACCCCTTCCACCATTCATAAGGAGTCTTATCTAACTTTTTGTGAGACGCTCGGTTAAGAACATGACAGGCTGAAAGGACTGCTTCCCCCCACATTTCATCAAGCAACCCCAGAACTTACAAACATAGCATTCATCATATTTTTCAAGGAGCTATTTTTCCGTTCAGCTATATCATTCTGTTGAGGTACATAAGGTGCACTAAGTTCATGAATGATACCCAATTTCTCACAATGGTCATTGAAAGAAATGTACTCATACTCTCTATCTCTGTCAGATCTAACCCTCTTGATTTTCCTATCAAGTTGGTTTTCCACTTCATCCTTATATTTAATGAAAGCTTCCTTTGCCTCACTTTTGGCTTTGAGAAGGTAAATCTTAGTATAACTCGAATAATCATCAACAAAGGAAATATACTAGATTTTTCCTCCTCTACTTCTAGTATTCTGGAATCCAACTAAGTCCGTATGAATCAACTCTAGAAGTTGTGTGATCCTTTGAGTCACAGTTTTGCAAGGTTTCTTAGTGAAGTTTGCTTCTACACAAACTGGACACTTAGAAAACTCAATAGTCGACAGATTAGGAATTAAACCTAAGGTCTTTAGTCTCTTAATGGAAGCAACATTCACATGCCCTAATCTACCATGCCACAAATTTAAAGACTCATCAATATAATCAGAACCGAAACAGTTTTATTAATAACAACAATAAACAGAAGAAGCAACATTCAGAATAAATAAACCCCCATTTAAAAACCCCTTCCCAACAAATTCCCCACCACAAGTCATTACAACTTTGTCAGCCTCAAAAACAATTTTCAAACCAGCTTTGTTTAACAAGGAACCATACACTAAATTGCGATGCTTAGCAGGAACATAAAATACATTTGAAAGGGGAGGGTTTTCCAGAGGTAAGTTTAGAAGTGACCTTTCCTCGCCGAAGTACTTCCCCAAAGCAGTTGCAGCATTGCCAATTTAGACACACTCGCCTTCGGTGGCATCCTGGAAATCATGGAGCAGCTCCTTGTTTGCACAGAAATGCCTCGAAACCCCAATTTCCAAAATCCAATCAATACTATTCTCGATCAGATTTGCTTCAACAACCAGCAGCTACAATTTCATTAGTTTCAACGAGGTTGGCCTGAGGTCCTTATTTGGGATAGAACTTTGGCGTTTAGGGCACAGGTAAGCCTTATGATCAGGCTTGCAACAGACATAGCAAAGAACGGACTTCTTATGGATTTTAGTATCAGGTTTGTTGAACTTTCCCTGCTTCTTCTCTTTGTTGCCCCTTTTTTCCTTTACCCTTAAACTTATCAGAGCATGATGGAGCAGCAGATTCCACCAAGTTAGCTTTAGTGGTATTAACAGAAAGCGAATCCTGATTGTCCTTAAGGCGATTTGCCTCTTCAATCCTCATATGACTAATTAGTTCCTGAAGAGACATAAACTCTTTCATATGTTTCAGATTATTTCTAAAATCTCTCCAAGAAGGGGAAATTTTCCAGCAACACATTAGCTTGAAATACTTCACAAAATTTCAAGTCATTAAGAACATCAATACAGAGATTTTCGAACTCATGAACTTGGTCCATGACTGACTTGTCTTTAACTATATGGAAATTGGCCACTTCCCAACAACATATTTCTGTTTCCTAGCATCATCAGCCCCAATTTTTTCTGAAGGGCCTCCCAAATCAGTTTTGAACTTTTATGAACCATAAATAAATCATACAGATTATTGATCATCAGATTAAGGAGGTGGAAACAGACAGTTTTATTATCTTTTACATATTTTTCAATTTCTTCCTCTTTCTTCTTAATTTCAGTAATAGAAGGAGAAGAGGATGAATCTCTTGTAGCAGAAAGCGCAGTGGGACAGTCCTCAAATGGGACGTAGTCAATGTCCAATTGCTCAAAGAACGTCAGCAGTTTGGAAGACCAACGTTTGTAGTTTTCCTTCTAGGTATTCGAGTTTGGATAGATGATACATGGATTTGCTTGAAATTTCAGCCATCGCAAATAAATTAATTGCTTTCAAATTGTTAGAAACTGATTGTTTGCAATGGCGAATAAAAACGATAATACTGTGCCATGGTAGAAGACCACTGACTTGAAAGCAATTACGGCCCAACAATGGTGGTAATCGCAACTGGCGGAAAGCCCCCACAAGTAATACAACATCCTAACTTAGTTATCACTAACTGAGAGAGAGTTTGGAGATAAAGCACGTACCCAAGAATCCTAGAGAGAAGAAGAGTAAGACAGAAAGAAAGAATATTTCTTTTTATATGCAAGACAATTGCAGCATTGGTCTGTTTTATAGCAAGACAATCAGGCCAAATAAGAATGCAATAAACAAATGTAGGAAATCAAGGCGACAGTAATGACCATAAACACTATAACATTTTAAAACGTTTCGAGTCATTAGGCCCGGAGTCCAAAAACATCAGCTCCAGACCAGCTCTTCCCAGAACCCAGAGCCAAGATCCTAAGCCCAGCCAGAGCGGGCGTCGCGCGCGTAGTGTGGTAGCAAGCCCAAGCTACAAGTTTGCCTCCGACCATAAAAGTCGACCATGTGACCAACCAATAGAAGAGTGAAGGACCGCAGTTGATAAACAAGGGAAATTCCCTTCCATATGACGATATGGGATCTTTGGGAAGAAACCAAAGCTTTACAAGACTTAACTCCATCGATTCCCACATATTAAAAAAAGTTGACAATGTGAAGGTTAAAACTATGTGCCTCAAGTATGGCTAAACCATATCCGACCATCCTTCCACCATGCTATTGTTGCTTTTCTTTTGAATCAAAATTGGCGATGCTATATGGCTGAAGATCAAGAGGCAGCTGAAAACTTTTTACATCCCATATTACGAACGACTCTTTTTCCTCGAAAAACTTCACATTTAATGCCATTAGTTATCTCAATCTCCGATTTAATTGTAATGCCCAAAAATCCCAGGACATTATACCCCAACCCTAATGATGTGTATTCATTAGTTAAATTACTCCCTCTTGAATTAGGGTTTTCCCTATAGGTTTTACCTTTCACTTGAAAGGGTTTTTTTCTATTTTAGGCTTAGTTTGGTTAAGTTTGTTTATTTTCTTTATTTAATTTAAGTATTTCCTTAGTTAATTTATGTTAGACGTGTGACATTAGATAAGATTAGGTTGTTATTGGTTTGTTTTAAAAAGAAAAGATTGGATTCTTTAAAGATATGAGTTATGGGATTGTCCTAACCATAGTAGGTTTTTCTTATCTTTATCTTGTTAGACTAGGATTATTTTTTATCTTTTTGTTTAGGATTAGGATTAGGCGTGTCTTCCCTATTTATATGGTTGTTTTACATAAAAAAAATCGGTTTAGGAGTTTATCATTTGTGCGAGTTTATACTCGTCAATTTAAGATGAATACCTTTTCTCGTTAGCATTAAAGAAAAGACTGAGATCGATCTTCTACCCCTTTGGACTAAGATTCAAAGATTACTATCCCCATTATTGCTTTGTTTCAGTTAATCCATTAAACTACACACCCAAAACAACGCTCCTAGCAATTAAAACTACATAAAATCGTCACCTTAAACCCTAAAATTTTCATCCACCCTATAAAACTCTAAAGCAGCGATCTTTAGATCGAAATCCATATCACCTAATACTAGTGTTTCTTCATAACTTGAAATCACTAAAACTCCATTAAGCAGCATAATCACCAATTCCAACTACTAGTAATAATCCATGGATATGGAGTAGTTTTTACAAATTATTGGTTATACATTTATTACAATCACATAAACTAATAGAAAGTTATACTACCTCCATTTTCGAAAGGTTGCTTCACTTTGATCAAAATTTGTGAGAGCGTTTTGGTCAAAGTGTTGCAACCTTTCGAAAAATAGAGTGTAACAAATGAACTATTACATATCTAATGAAAACCCTTTTCTTTTTTTATCAATGGTTAGGTCTCTTTAGTCTTCTTTACATGTATAATTTAGATGTCTCGTATTTCCCGAAAAAGTGATTCGATTGATCCAATTTCCTCCTCATCTCTCTATTGTAAGATTTTGTGACTTGATCTATATATATATTGAACCTACAATTAATAGAGTTAAAAATCGCAGGCTTTAAACTCAAAGAATTGAAGCTCATATTATAACACATATAAGAAGATGATCAGTCGCGGAAGAGATGACAGCTCACGGAGCAAACGTCGAGAGCTAGGCCGCGAGTTGTGGACCGAACTGGCGAGTCGCGGTGTTGGGTCACGACCCCCAATGTGTCTCGTGATCCCGCGAGCTGCGTGTGACACACTTCGAGCGATTGTTGTTCTTCGACTAGGGTTTCTTATATTTGTGTATTATTATATATATATGTTTTAGAATTTCATTAGCCGTAAGTTTTACAATTATTTCTAGAGAGAGAGTCTTGCACCACAAAGTAGAGAGAGATTAAAATTGACAATAGAGAGATCCAAAGAAGCTGATCTTGTGAGATTCATTAAAGAGAGATTTAGTGAATTCAAACCTATTCTAATATGTAATTGTTTTTAATCAAAAGTCAAGAGTATTCCTTGCCCAGAGGACGTAGATATCACACTGATATTGAACCTCGTTAAATTTCTTTTATCCTTTTATTGTTGTTTGTGTGATTGATTGCTGCCCCATTTATTAAGATTACACGCTTTTAAATAACTTCCCTATGAAATGTTAAAGACGGTTAAATGATCATATTAGCACAATTAAGATACATTTTAAAGGGGAGTGATAGAATGACTATAAAGGTTGCCACCGGCTTCCTATGAGAGAGATTGGGCGAAACATAACAAATGCATTAATTTCATTAATTTTCTTTCTTTCCAAATTTGCAATTATTATCATTTCTCTTTATATATCTCATGAGCAGCTGTCAACTTTTAGGTCACCCCGACATTTTCCATTTAAAAGTCACAGTGTATCACCCGGAATTTCTATAAGCATGGAATTTAGATTCCCAAAAAAACTACTTGAAGTATGTCATAGAAAACTCATTATTCTTTTTGGTTTGTGGAAATGGTAAAGTGGATCTATAACCCAACTTGTAAAGGCTTTAGGCTTATGCACACATTATTGTTTCCAAGGAACATGATAGAAAATTCTGAAGATGTAGCTCTTAAGCAAAAATTTAGACATTGTAATTAAGGGTTGTAATGGGCTACTATCTTTATCATGGTATCTAGGTTTACCGTGAGTATTGAACGTGCCAAGAATCTATTTCCTTACTCCTTATTTACTTAGAGGATTAGAAGTGAGCAAAATTCACACCATAATCCAGAACTCTAATAAACTATAAAGATTTAAATATATCATACACATCATCATAAACATGGTTTGCAAAAGTAAAGTGGGTATTGTTATGATTAATGAGATTGTTATGTTATATCATGGTCAGACTACGTAGAGCATAAAATATCAATTTTCTCACTTGTGACACCTTTGTGTTAGTACAATGTTTTGTGTAATAATTGGGTCATTATTGTTTACAATTCCCAAGGAAAGGGCTCCTAATGATCCCATCTAATACGACTCTAACAACGTCATTTGTGCATTTAGATATGATACATGTCTCTATAAAGGTAAGAATTAATCATCACTCTTCTTTCTTGTTTTAGTTATGTGGAACGAAAGTGTACTAAATTTATAGATCCCACTAAGAGAAAGCATAAAAGGCAACCTTTACCCTTACATCCTATGATTTATAAAGTAATGGACCACTTATTAATAAAAGATTTAGTGTGGTGAAACCAAGTATGTATAAAGCAAATAAACATAGGCTAAGCTTTATATGATATTGGACCCATTTGCTAGTAGCATTTACTCAAGTCACTATCTGATTCAGCTGCATCCAGTCAATTGGTGACCGACTAATCAAAAGCAAAACTGTTTGAGAAAATCAATAGGATTTAGTTGGAAGTAGGAGCCTTTAGTTCTTATTTAGCTATCTTTTAGTCCACTTGCTTGACCCTTAATTCCCTTCTTAAGGGTCCTATACTCCTATGTCGCGTTTGTTTCACCGTCTTTTCTGTCGCTTTTTATTACTTTACTTATTTTGGTTTTGAGTTTTATGATTAAAGTGGGGTGTCTGCTTTTCCAATTTATGATTGTTATTAGGTTTGATTAGGTCGAGCTTACATCACTAATTAAGTGTTAATATATGGTGAAATTAGAGATCATTGGATCCAATCAAATCTAATTAACTTTAGATAAGTTTTGATGAGAAAAAAACACATTTATTCAACAAATAAGTTAGAGGGAAAGTTTAAAAGAAATAAAGAAATTCAAAACAAGCCATAGAAGGGGTGGTAGGAAATTTCCCACTAACTTCGGCTAAAGTTTAGTTTTTTTAAATTTTTTCGGGCGAATTTACGATTTATGATGCATATTGGAGGGAAGGAATGGAACTCCACCCGTGAGTATCTGCGGTATTCACAGTCGATCTCAAGCCTGGATAAAGGAGGAGAGTGGCGGTAGGTTTGGGGCAGCCGGCGTAAAACATAGTCCTATATCATGTCACGAATCGATAAATGAAAATAAACCGTAGGGGCTTCCCTACTCACCGATGCGCTGCATTTCATAGGCCCGAATATAGTGATAGGTATGCAAAGGTTACTAGGTCATCGCTCGAAAGTGGGCGTCATTCAGGCGCCCAAGGGTGGTGTCATCATCTCTAAGGGTTCTCGCATCAGAGATGCGTGAGAGTAAAAAAGTAAATCTAGGGTAGTGGTAGGGGTAATTGTAGGATGCGATCGGAATGTGGAACAGTGACTCCCCGATGGGAAAATTGGCGGAAGGGCACTGGAGGTTATGAGGGAGCTGAAAGATTCCACATAATGTGCCTTCAAGAGACTAAGCGGGTTGGTGGAAAAGTAAGAGAATTAGCTCCATGGGATTATAAGCTTTGGTAATACTCCGGAAGAGGATAAGAGTAGAGAGCGGAGTGAGCATCATCATTGATAAGGAATATATTGATGATGTGGTGGAAGTTTTGAGGAAGAGTGACCGCATTATGTATTAGGTTAGGGTTGGGGCGGTGACTATCATAGCGCACCATGCAATATATAATTTTGCACTAGCATATGGTCTTAGTCTCATGAACACTTGGTTTGAGAAAGAGAATCTCACCTTGTGACATACAGGAGTGAAGATAACGCGAGTCAAATTGACTTCTTTTTAGTAAGGAGATGCTTGGTGCAAGGAGTTATAGAAACTGCAAGGTGATACCGGGTGAGAGACTACAACCACCTAATCATAGACTAGTGATGCTTGATTTTTTTAGGATAGCAAGGAGTCTCTAAGAAAGCGAAGAACTAACGTGGAGACACGAATCAAGTGGTAGAAGCTCCAAGAGGAGCACAAGGAGAACTTCTTAGCCAAGATGATGGATGTAGATTTGACATAGACTAAAGATAGAATACCAGTATAAAAGAAACGGCGAAAGAAATCTTTGGAAAATGTAAAAGAATTGTATTATCCGGCTAGTACACATCTTGGTGAAACAGGAGGGGAGTCAAAGCGAAAAAGAGAAAACCAGAAGGTTATAAACTATTGGGAAAAGATAGAACTGATGTGAACGACGAGAAGTACAAAGAGGTTAGAAGAGAAGCAAAGAGGGCAGAACGAGAAGGTAAAACAAAGGAAAATAATCAAGAGCTTTCCCGGTCTCAAATGGGACACAACTTGATCTGGACCATTTTGCTAGTGGGAGGACTTGGGTGAGCGTTTGATTGGACAGCTTAGTTTTGATATGACTATCTTAATCCAACCTAGTTGACTCGGTTATTTTTAAGACATTTTTCAGTTAAAATTTAAATTGGCTAAAATTTGGACTCCCCCGAACATGAACAAGTCCCCAAAGCTTGGACCAACTCTTATATTGGGATGTCATTCGGCATATTTAAGGTGATTAGATTAGAACGAGCGATCTTGGACGTCTTATAAGTCATCATATCATACACAATGTTAAAAGTCCTAGTATATTCTAATCCCAAAAGTATATAGTAATGGTAACCCTAAAAATAAAAGGGTTAATACAATACACGCATATTTTCCATGACTTTCAAGATTGCCCACAATTCACGTATAACGGGGGATGATTACAAATGAGTAGAATTTGTTAGAAAAATGTTATATTAGCAATCCTAATTTTGAAAGAGAATTGAAATGTTAGTTGAAACTAAAAAGAAATCAATTGAAAATGATAAGTTAACATATCATATAAGTTATATCATAAAACCAATTATTCAAAAATTTTAGAGGGATAAAACAAAGTTTTCACCTCCTTTGTTTTATTCTCGATACAAGTATAGGCCTCGTCTCAATTCTATCTCATGAAGGGGTTGTCGGGCTTATCTTCTAGACAAGGAGAGTATGGAAGTTGAACTTGGGTCATTTGTATGGAAGGTAACTCCCCATTCCTAGGTGTTATCCTTTTAACCTCCCTTTGTTAGGGAAGCTACTATCATGGCAATTGAAGTCAGCTAACCTCTTTAAAGTTTAGATTGTGGTAAAAAAAACTTGCCCAATATATTTGGAATTGTTAACTTAAAATAAATTAGTTATTTAAACTGCTTTTCATCTCCGAGAAAAACTATAGGTAACTTACTGCAAAAAATCAAAGTCCAAAACGGGATAGTCTTACTAGCAATTACGAGTATGAATTTACCCATTTTAACATCAAAATATTTTACTAATGTTGCCCCATACTAAAGCAACATTCAACTCAATCATAACATATCCATTTTCTTAGCAAAACTTTCGATATATTTATACTCTAGTACAAGTTCTTGTGCAAGTTATAGATACAAGATACCCACTATTGATATATTAATACACTAGCACAAGTTCTTGCCCTAGCTACATAACCTATATGTACCCACTTTTGAAATTAGAAAGAGAACTTCTCTAGTCCACAATTTTTATTTATTCTTTTTTCATGATTGGGCACTCTAGGTAATAAAAGAAAGGCAATGGTAGTTAAGCTATATCAATCAATCCACTATGTTATTCTTTGTACTCCAATACCATATTTTGGATATGATATTGTGGTACATCTAGCTAGTGTTACAATGGTGCACAAATTTATGTGAATGATTATCTAAAAGAGTATCACTTATATGAAATATTTGTGTACTATATATAATTAAACATAATAATTTGAACTTTAGGACAATAACAATGACCATTTCATTACCATAGTGTCCCAAGCTAACTAGTGACAATAGTTTTGCTTGTCCTTATGCTTTTCAACAAACAAGCTGAACCCTTTATTGCAAACATGCATTTGCGATTATAGGGAGTTCTCTTTCCATTTCAAGTAGATATCATTGTTTTAAGGTGTGGCATTTATTATTTCTTCAAACATAGAAACAAATGTCACTAGTGAAAATGAGGCCACTTATTATGATGAGTGAGTAATGCAATAGCTTTTGTTGGGGCTATTTTTTGCTCTAATAATTTTATGTGGGTTGTGGGTGTAATAGGAGGGAATTCAAATGGATGGAGGATAGATAGAAGGGAAGGGTCATTCAAACCTCAAAAATTTAATGACATAATAACAATTTTAACAAAAACAATAAATTTTGTCTTGACATATTTAGGCAACTATTGTTACTTCTTTGCATGTACATATACCTAACAATTTCGATCACTGCTGATTTTATTATCAAAATTATTCAGGATATATTTTTTGATATATTAGAATTTGGATATTACTATTGTGCTCATAGATGAAGTTATGATATCAAAGAAAATGACTCCTTTATGCCATACAATATGGATTTATACATGTTGACATTGAAGACATAATCTTATTGTTATTAACTCAATATATAGTACTCCTCTAGTTCCCCCAAAGGATTTCATTTGCTTTTCTTGAAGTCAAACTTTGTAAACTTTGACCATAAATTATAACTAATATATAATATAAATAATTGTCATAGGTGATCTTGTTAGATTTGTATTAATAGGTACATTCAAAATATCAACATTTTATCATTTTTATTAATAAATAATAGGAGATATAAGCGGTCAAAGATGTACATTGGAGCCGTCACCAAAAAACAAATGGGAAATCTTTTGGGGGACGGAGGGGTAGTTGATTTCTCCCCTCCATGCAAAATTGATCTTCTTGTTGGAGAATCCAACTTATGTTATCTCAAGTCTCTCAGTTTTGAAACATGTTTTTGTGAAACTAATCGGACAGTTAATTCTGATGTTGACCATCTTATATGATATCTTCTATGGCTATTACTTGTACCATCAATTGCTATACATTAAATATATTGGATCAGTTTCACAAAGATTGTTATTCTTTGTATTTGTGTTATTCACGTATCCCTTTCATCTCGTTTGTGATTGATATATAACTAAAGATTTAGTCACGTGAAATGCTGTTTGATTGACTTTTGATATGCATTTTCGTATATTAACTTTTTATAATCTTTACAAACATATAACTAAAATATTAGTGTCCACGCTTTTACATTGGTAGTGTGAAAAGTACCGACGTTACGTGCTGTGAAATAGAAAGTGTATCACTGTAGAACGTATTTATAGTGGCAAATTCTCAGACGAGATAGTATAGTGGAAACTAACTCGCTATGACTATGTGTTTCTTCTTATTAACGCTACTTTTTAGAACGCTTTTTAAGTCGAATAGTTTATATCCAAAATGCCTTAAATTTTATAATAATTTTCCCATCTATAACAAGAATTACTCATCCATAAAATGATCTAGAAGGATAAAGTAGAGTTTGATTGGGGGTGAATTGCTAAAACAAAAAATAATCCCCAAAATACCCCCTCCTTCAGCTAAAAACACAAACTTATCATTCACAACCATGATCACCCATCCTTCTTCCTTCCCCCCTCTCCTTCGCCGAAAACAAGAAAACAAAATCAAGAGCAAGAGAGCAAGAGCAAGGCTGAAGATCTTAATCGAGATAAAATAAATGTCCGAAAAGAATATTCATCTAGATTCCCATTACTTATTCATCAGATTTAATAACAAACTCTGTCCCTCTTTAAACTTCCCGTCCTCTCACCCTCTTTCTCTCATAAATTCTTGCCCTTTATCTCTCCCCTTTTTCATTTTATTCTTCCCATTCATATAGGAATATTGAGCCGAACAAAAAAACATGCTTCCCTCAATAAACCCCAAAACATTGACAATAGGCCTGTTTGTCACCTTCGTCTTATCCGTTTATTTCTTTTAAATATCGTCATTCAAAATAAATTCAATTCATTCTTGTGTAAAATACGGCGAGCTATCATATTAAACAATAAAATCATGTCAAATTCAAATTCTTTCAAGATTTCCGAATCCATCAAATTAACCATGAAGCTGACAGCAAAAAAATATTCTTCATTCCTCCCAGATCATTTTATTGTTAAAAAATAACTTCTCATTATGGCTTCTTTGGCTGACAAACCACACTCCTTCTCTTATTATCCCTCATTTCCCTTTCAGATTTTGACTATAAGTTTCTGTATGCCTTTGGACGACAGTGCATCACAAGGGATTAAGAGTTAGGTGTTAAATTCGTTATGGTGGCAAATGAAAGGAAAAGTAGCTAGTAAAGTCGTTGTGGCCCGGTTTTCTTTAAGACCACCTTTTTCTAAGTATTAGATGGGGCTTTTGACTTTTAATTATAGTGAGGTAGGGTCGTGCCAAATGTTAGGTTGTTGTATTGGAATGAGATTTAGGTGTACAGAAGTCAGCTTCAATTTAAAATTACGTTATACATTAGCGGAATAAAAGGATGAATACCGAAGTAAACTTGACTTTGGTTTATTTTCCACCTCTTACATTAAATGAAACATTTCGCTTTTCATGATAGAAAGATAGGGTTGCTCCAATCTTAGGTTGATGTATTGGACTAAGATTCAGATCATCCTAAACTTCGAACTTCTACTTCAAATTATGGCATTGCCAAATAAAAAGGAAAAGTATAACTAGTAAAGTGACTAAGGCTTATTTTCCACCTCTCACATTGTATGAAACATTTTGCTTTTTACAAGAGAGAGATAGCATCGCCCCAATTCTTAGATAAACAAATAATGCACTGAGATTCAGATCATGAACGAGTTTGAACTTTGCTCGATTTCAAATTATGTTTTGCATTGGCAAATGAAAAAGAAAAGCAACTAGTAAAGTGAGTTTGATTTACTTTCCATCTCGCATATTAGATGAAACATTTTTCTTGTGGCAATCCCGAGACAAAGTCACGCCAATTAGATTGTTATGTTGGACTAAAAAGATTCAGATTGTTCGAAACGACTTCGATTTCAAATTATGTTATACATTGACAAATGAAAAAGAAAAGTAATTAGTAAAGTGGTTTTTTTTAACTTATCTGTCTTCATTTTATATGAAACCTTTCACATATTCTCTTTCTTTTAAAACCCTTTACCCCCAAAGATGGAATCCATTTTTTTGCATGACAAATAGACAATTGTCTCCTCCCATCTCATACTACTTGTTTATGTTTCAGTACAACTGTCTTTAAGCAAGAGGATGTAGACTTTGCATCTGTGTGTTCAGAGTCAGCGATCAAAATATAGAACCCATAACCTACTATCCATACTTAATAACAAAATTATTTCACTGAAAATTCCTAGTTATTGACTTTACACAAATTTGGTTGTCATAATTTAACTTTTGAAGTAATTTATGTACTAATGTTCTACCCAAATTCACTTCAAGGCAGAAATTTTATTGATTCTTTTTAATTTTTACTAACATCTTACATGTGAAAACGTATTGTGTCAGACGGTCTGATCATGCTTCGATCAAACATTTCAGTTGACAAACTATGATTTCAGTTAATGAATTTCGAGTTTCAATTATTGATAACGAACTTATGATTTCAGTTTATAAATTTATGGTTTCAATTAATGAACTTACCAATTGCAGTTAGCGAATTTTGAGTTTCAGTTATTTATTTCAGTATTTTGATTAATAGGCTTATGATTTCAGTTAATGAGTTCAGTTATTTTTTATTTCAGTGTTTCAATGTTTCAGTTTAAACTTCTTTACTATTAATGAGCTCCCGATTTCTGGTGAAGCAGCTTCATGAGATATTATATAAACCATGTGTATGGCTTCATCTATTCTTCTATTTTCATATGCTTCTACCACACAGGAGTACATTATGTAATCAAAGTTGTTCTGAAGTACAAAAGCTTATATAGAGACAATTTTGGCATTTTCATGGCTTAAACTATCTTAAAGTGCCATCTAAGACTTTGAAATAACAATATTTCGAACGTAAAAAATAACTTTATAGAACACCTTACTTCATCTTTCCCGGTAATGTTCTTTGAAGTAAAGTTTTTTGCTATTTCCCTTTGATTTCAGCTTTGCACTTAGTACTTTTTTTCTATTCTTTTACTCTTTCTGCCGACCCAATCCGATAGAGCCATATTATCAATTTCACTATACAAATGTCTTTATAAAAAAATCTCTAGCATATCCAAAAGTAAAATAGAAGACCCCATTTTACACCAATTTTTCCTTGCTCTGATCATAATTCTACAAAAACGAAGATTTATATCTAGGAATGGCCGACGGGTAGGATTTAAAAGGATTTGGTGGCCCGTTACAAGCATCCATCACCCGATTAAACCAACTACCATCCATCTATCCGTTAACCGTTAAGACCGCCGCCCGTGTACCAAGTATCCTTACCTCGCGCTTGTGAACCGGGTTGACAAGGTAATCATCCATTTATGATAATTAAACGAAAAGAAAGATTAAATCAAACTTGCAAAATCACAATTTATATATTAACTTTATGTCAAATTAAGATAAACTAAACTTATGGGAACATGTTTTTTTTCAGTACTTACGGGAACATGTTGATAATAATAAAAGGAAAAAAATTATACTAATGTAAGTAAATGATAAAAAATTTAAAAACGTAAAAATGGGTGATGGGCAAGGGTGACAAACGGGTGATAGGTAGGGTGATTGATGAAACTTTTTCTCACCTAATTTATCCATCACACCCATCACTCTTTTATCCACCACCCGTCCATCATCCCTTTAACTTGGTTTTTCAACACTTTTTAAAGGGTAAGAGCGGGTGATAGATCATTCGTAAGAGATGTGCAATAGCACTGTTCATCCATCACCCATCGATCGTTCATCCACCACCCGTCCATCATCCATTTAACTCCGATTTTTCCCATTTTCTCTGGGTAAAGCCGATGATAGATCATTCATTAAATATAGCCATCTCAATGAATTAAAGCCATAGAAAGTATATGTTAAAGCTTCGTTAGCTGCATACATAAAGATACATCAAAGCATTTCATTCTACATGGGTAATAAGTTCGAATTGAGTATACATCCACAAGCAAATTAGTGATAGCTGACTAACTAGAAATATTACTAATGGCTTTTATTAAACTTTATATGTGAATCGTCTTTCCTTTTATGTTGGACGTGGGATAACAATTGAGTATCAGTTCTTAATGACAATTACATAGAAATCTCGGTTGTAGTAGATAGGATAAAATAAATTAACTAGCTATCAGGTGAACTATATCAACAACCACACCTGAAGGCAGATAACAACAAGATCACCCCACCTAAAGGAAACCGATTTTGGATCCGTAGAATACTAAATTAAAACAGGAACAGTATAATAATTTTACAATCAAGTTATTTTAATTCTAAACTAAATTTGCCCATAAAACAGTTATGAAAATTTTTCATAGGATCAGGACATTCTGCATCGAAATCTACCCCAACTTACTTACTCATAATCTACATATATTATTTAAGATAGATCCAACATTAATTTACTCTAATCCAAGTTTGCTGTCCTTCCTCACCATTTTAAACTAATGACACTACTTTAGACTCTTATACTTTTAATATTTTTAGTTATGCATCAATAAAAACAACATAAGAATTTATATCGCCGAAATACGCATCGATACGAATTAAATAAGATCTTACTTGAATTTATAATTTTTTCGATTAAATTAGTGAGTGAATAGTAGTTATTATGCAGCTTAATTTACCAAGCAAAAGTGAAAAATTATCAAATATAAAAAGGATTCTAATAAAAAGCACAATAAAAGTAGTCACCTTTTCTTCCCCTTCTCTCTATTCCCCCTCTTCCTCTCTCTCTCTCCCTCAAACAAAACAAGTAAAGAAGCTCTTCTCTTCGCCTATTAAGGTATATAAACCATCCATCATAACAAACAGTATACCATCTTTATTTCATCCAAAACCTTGTATATTACCCAAAATCATTTCATAAAAATATATATATACACATTATTTACAAGCCACCCCAATTCTCTATTTTTTTGCTTCTACACTCTCTAGAAGGATGCTAAGATGAGCAACAAAGATCAGATCAAAATGCAACTTAGCAGCAGCTAGCTGATATTTATTTGTCACTAGTGGCCCACCATGTCGGCCATAACATCAACAGTGCATTAAACGCAAGCACAATACTATCAAGCAGATCAGGGTATTAATTACTACTTGTACTGGGATGGCTTTCTTCCATACCAATTTTATGCTTCAAACTCCTTCCTGATAACCAAGATCATCCTCCTCCTTCTCTCTCCTCAATCCTACCTTCTTGCACTCCTCAAGATTTTCATAGTATATTCTCTCTCTCTCTAATTTAGTTGAGTTACAAGCTTTTCAAGTCATGTAGCACGAGAAACTGCCCAGGATGTTCCCAACATGTTGAATTCTAGCCTTATGGAACTTCATTGTGAAAGTCTCATGTCAATGATATGAGTAGCATGTGGAAATTTCCTACTTATAGACGCATTTGGCTAAATACCGCAAATACAAATAACTGGGGCAAGATTTTCTTCATAGACTTAAGTGTTATCCCTTGTGTGCAAAAAAAGTCATAAAATAGAAGAGTTTGAATAACATTTATAAGTTTATAACATTTTTTAATTAGGAGGCCATTAACCTATATTAGAGAAGAATCCATGTCATTTTCAGAGATTTATGCCAAAGCTAGTAGTTATCCTTAATAATATTAATGGAGGAAGAAAAGGTTTATCAGATGATAGGTCTAATCAAAAATAGTCACCCCTTCCGAAGGTGTGCTTCGGTGAAGCCACAAGTGCAATCAAAACAATGAAGCAGCCTTGAAAAGGCTCTACTCAACAAAACAACACTTAACAAACACCTTCCCCCCAAGTTTCCCAATTGCCCTTCGGCAAAGTAGAGAACCTCGATGGAGGTTTTTGTGGGAGTGAAGGGGTATGATATTCTTTTGAGACAATTTGATTCTCTTAAGGCTGATAATGATGCTCTTCAAGCACAAAATCAAAAACTTCAAGCAGAGGTAATTTATTTTTGAAGTTATTATGTCCAATTC
The DNA here is from genome assembly GCA_947645195.1 of Patellifolia procumbens. Lineage (NCBI taxonomy): Eukaryota > Viridiplantae > Streptophyta > Magnoliopsida > Caryophyllales > Amaranthaceae > Patellifolia > Patellifolia procumbens. The sequence goes on along the minus strand of CANSGD010000402.1, from coordinate 17,997 downwards.
ATGAATTTTGCTATTATACTATCACGAACTTTTGAATTTCACGTGGCACCTTCGATCCGATTTTTTTCTTTGCATTTTTCCAAGTGTTCCAATTTTGGAAACTAATAATTTTGCTTTTTTTCATGATGCTTTAATAAAAGAGTATCATCATTCCTAGGTCACCTTTTTTATATAGGTTACCTTTTGGGATAATGTTGATTGATTGATCATGTGTTTTTCAGAAATCAACAAAAAGCGAGTAAGTAGAAAAGAAAAAAAGTTTCTTGATCATGTCATTTCTCTCCATATCTTTTATGAATGTCATTACTTTTTCTACGTACTTTTTCTTGTTTATCTTTTGTTCATTTCATAATTGTGTTTACTTTTTGGGTGTGTAGATAATAGCACTAAAAACTAGAGAACCAACAGAGTCAATCAACTTGAACAAAGAGACTGAAGGGTCATGCAGCAATAGAAGTGAAAATAGTTCTGAAATAAAGTTGGATATTTCAAGGACTCCAACAACAATTGATAGCTCACTGGATCTCTCAGCCCCTCCAACCACCACCGCCACCGCCACCACCGCCACGGGACGAACTCTCTTCCCACCATCTTCTATGAGGCCCAATGGGCCCCCTGTAGTTCAATTACTATTCCAAAGCCCACAACCACCATCAGTCAAAGAAGAACTTTAAAAAGCATGTGTTCATGGCATAGATGATCAAACTGGGTTTTGGCCTTGGCTGAAACACAATTTTAATTAAATGTTTCTTTATTTTTATTTTATCTTTATTTTTTTGAAATTTCCCCCCTCTTTGTTTGGGAACAAATATTTTGGTTTATGATCTTAAAAGGAATTAAGTTGCAAATTTGACATAGTAGCTCCATTTTCCCCTTTTTTCTCCACTTGTCAAATGGTTATATTTTTATCTTTGTGTATAAAGTTCATCTACCAAGTTGGCTTAAGGGGTCTTTACATTTTTACCCTTCACTTTAAGTCTTATAGGAGAAAAAGATTAAACGGTATATGTGATTATATATCATATAGTATCATGTTTGTAGATCAAAGTTGTTTTAAATTTATTGAAACAATTTCCAACTTTTTATTAAACACGTGTATGTACATATAATCGTATAAAAGTGTTAGCTCCAAGTTTTCATAGTCAATTTTTCAATCCCATCTTATCATATACCAACTTTTTTGCCATGGCCATTGCTTATTGTAAGTTATCAATTTTTATAAAGTAAACTATATTGCATATCAATGACAAATATCTCCCTTAAAGAAGTCAAGTTGAAACTAAAAGGGAGGAAATCTGAATTGACTCATTTGGTATATATGATAAGTTACTGCAATTAACTAATTCATAAAAATCACTTATTTTTGTAAAGTATATTTCTTTCAAGTGAACGAGGTCAGTGGAAATTCAAGATCTATCCTGTCTTCCCCAAATGTGGTATAACGGTTTCGACTGGATAGAAACTAAGCTCTCATTTATCAATTGATATGCCCTTCGTTTTCTTGCAAGTTAGATAGAATCAATCATATATGGACTTATAATTTCCAATTTAAATAAAATATGCTAATAAGTTATCCATTGAACAAAGATACGAGGCTCAAGAAAGAGAACATATGAGGAGCTTAGATCACAATTTTCCACTCTCATCGATCCCCTTAAGCCATGAGTTCATCATTCTATTCTTTTTTCTGGTTCTCCCTCGCCTCTTTTCATATATAGTATCTATTTGATCAATATTTTTAGTTACTTGAATTCATGACTGGCCTTCAATCAAGTGTAGCACCTAAACAAACTTGACGAGTGTTTGATTAACTTTTGGAGAACAAACTTCAATGCTAATAAATTTATAGTAAATCTCTAACACTAAAGCAATCATGGTTGGCTCATCATACTAATAAAAGTACTACTAAGAAGTTTCGACCTTATTGGACAAGATGAGAAAGTCATTCCCAAGTCTTGAAGTTTTAAATGAAAATAATAAATGTTTTACTTATTTTTGTATGGTCCAATACTCAATAGCTTTTTTAAGGCAAGAAAGAAAAGGTGGAAATGATTAAAGAAAAAGATGGTTGCATCAATCACAACATGTTTTCTCATTTATGCTCATTAGGACTCCCCTTGTTCGTGATAGGTATCTACGTGCAGTAAAGCAAACTCGAATCAATTTCAGTTGTTCTATTCAAATACTCCGTTTATTTATGTTTGTCACCATTTTTTATTTGTACCGGTTTTTTTATTTGCCCTACCTTTTATCTTTCTTTATATGAAAATATTATATTATCTATTTATCTTAAACTTTTATCGCTTTTTGGTTATACATGTACTTACAGTTTTCTCATCTACTTTAATCAGTAGTCCTACGTTTAGGTATTGTTTGGTTAAATAATTTCCACAGGTATTCAAAATTCCCATGAATTTGCTTTTATATGTCTTGTTTGGTTCACTTGTAAAAGTAGAAGTGGAAATTGAAAATTCATGGTGGCCCCTCCCCACAAAACATGGGAATTTATTCACTGTCTTCCTTAAGTGGGTCCCAATTATTATGATTTTATAAATTGTCCCAGTAATAGTAAACAAGATTTTTCGCCGCGGAATTTTATATGGGAAGTCATCTCACAATACCATGTCCTATGGGAAATAAATTACTCCAAAACAACCAAACAACACACTAGTCATTTACTATAAGATAGGAGGCTCTTTTGTTGTCCCCCATATATGTATGACATCATTTTCCTTATTATTGAGAGCTACATACAGTAAATTAGATAAACAAAAATGGAGAGAGTATCATCTTATATTAAACATCTTTTATGATTTTCACAAATGAATTTCAGCGGATCAAGGTTTCTTATAATATATCAGTTATAGTTTCCGTCATTGACTTTTAATTAAATAAACTTATGTTTATTGAATTTAATTATTTTTGCTTAATCTTCTAGTACTGAAATTCTTTTATATAAAAAATCTGTATTTAGAGAAAAAAGAATAAAAAAGATAATTGGAATATTTTGAAAAAGAGTATCAAACACACATCCCAAGGAGGAAAAAACGACAAGGAGAAGGATGGGGCAAAATCAGGGGGAAAAACAGACGGGAGAGTAGGAAATGCGTCGCTTTCGTGGTGGGGACGTTGGCAGTCTTTATTTTGGAATGGGCCCCTTCTTGTTTTCTTTCATATTTGCTGTATAATCCCCAATCTCATTTTGGTATTTTCACTATAAATTGGGGAAAATATAACAGGAGTAATGTTTAGACAATACAACAAATATTCAACTTGTTTGACAATTGATTAATGGCTTTCGTTATTGATTTTCCATCATTTCATTTTGATCCATAGTTAGTACAATTCGATTCCCTTAAAATCATATTATTCAGTAAAAATAAGTTCAGTTCGGTAAAAACCAAGTTCAGTTCAGCAAAAATAAGTTCAGTTCAGTAAAAATAAGTTCAAGTTCAGTAAAAATCAGTAGTGCACAGAAGAAAAAACAACATGAATCAGTAAAAATAAAGTTCAGTTCAGTAAAAATAAGTTCAGTTCAGTAGAAATAAGCTCAGTTCAGTAAAAATAACTTCCAGTTCAGTAAAAATAACTTCAGTTCAGTAAAAATAAGTTAGACTGAACGCGCGCTAGTTACTTCTTGTTTTGACCAATTTTTTTAACTATTAGCTACTATATTTATCTACACGTGAATACGTGATGCATGCAAATGTCAATAATTATCTAATGTAAGTGAAGATAGATATACATAGGACCCAGGAGATTAGAAATACTATAGGGCATACTTTTTATCCACGGTGGGAGTAGTGAGTAGCGTTATAGGTTATTGGGACGACCAAAGGCAATTCTCCATGCACCTACCATCTAACTTATTGAATCGACACGAAGAGCCTTACATCAACCGTCTATCTACTCAAAATTATTGTACAAGTCCTCAATTACTACACGAGATGAAACCTGGTTTGGTGAATTTCAGTTGGCTTTAGGTCCACCATGATTGACAGTTATTCCACATGATCGTATAATGAGGTGCTCCCTGCCTGTTGTTGGATCGATGCGCGTAGGCGTGCTCCAGATGAGAAAGAGAAAGGATCGCAAAGTCTTAATAGATAGTTGATTTCGAATGTTTAAATAAACTTATCATATACCCTTAACCTACCCCGGAATGTATTATATCCCAAAAGTTCACGAATTACCTTAATTGCCCATGGGCTGGCTCGGTAGGCCCATCGTAAATCGTTTGTCGGCTGGTGGAAAGGTATGGACCGTTTTCGTCCTCACTTTCCCACTAATCAAAATAACCAACCAAATCTGGTCTTCCTTGAAAAATTACATTATCACATGAATATCTTTTGAATTTATCTTAATAGCAACTTTCTAACATATTAGTATGGCATTTTTAGTACAAACATATATATATGTTTAGCTGATGAAAAACAAAGCAGTCCCATTATTAGAAAACAAAAAATATAATTTCAATAGTAAAATATACGTCATGTTTAACGTGACTCAAACCAATATAACTATTAGAAAACAAGGAAGTAAGTATGCAGACTATTGAAAATAATGATTAGCTAATCCCCATTTTAGGATTGTACGCGCTTTAAGTCTAATTACCCAAGTACATGCTCTACCCCTTCAACTCTATTTACGAGGAGAAATCATGAATGGAATTGGAACGATGTTTACAAAGCAACTCAGAAGATCCCTTAGTAAAAATATGCGCAACTTTTGTAAATGTGTGTAGGAACGTACTTGGCTTTGAAGTCCACCTTTATCTTAACCATCTCACGAACAAAATGATAATCAACATCAATGTACTTACTACGATTATGATTAGCTGAGATTGCTTGATAGATACATAAGAGCAACTTATTATCTATAGAATGGCCAAGCATCAATGAAACACTATTGACAAACAATTAGCAAATCAACTTATTCCAACCCCTTGTGCAAAGCAACCACATTGTAGCCAACCACAATCGAAACAAAAACAATAAATTTTGCGTTGAAGAAACAGGATCTCAGGTGTTTCCCCAAAGAGCCTTGTGTGCCCTTTTGTTGTTTTTTTTGTGTCAGGACACCCGGCCCAATCAGAATATATAAGAGTAGGCAACAGTCGCAGTAGGGGAGCCAGTACTGTGAAGAAACAACCCATAATCAGAAGTTCCCTGCAGATAGCTGAAAATTCTTTTCACAGCATGAAGGTGAGTAGTACGAGGCGCATGACATAGGGGACACACAAGACGTTGTACCAGTTGGGGACACTCGAGTCCTAATTCATCGGCAATGGAGGAGTCATGAGATGTGGTAGACACAAGAGACTGATACGGAATTTACATTCCAAGAGACAACACATGACGACTCGTATAAACCTTTCCAGAAAAGAGGTCAAGACATTAATAGCCCTTATATTGTGATGCGTAGCCTATGAAAACACATTGAATCGACTTAGCTTGTAATTTGTTGATCTTAGGGTCTAAAAACAACGGAAAGCAAGCACAACCAAAACATTTCAAAAACTCATAGAAAGAGGACGATGAAAAAGTTTGGCAAACGGGGATGAACCATGCAATGCCGAACTCAAAATACGAATAATCGTATAAACAGCAGTATAACACGCATCCACCCAATATCGAGTTGGCAACTCAGATTGAGATAAACTTATAGTACGTGCTATCTCGATAATGGTTCGATGTTTACTTTTCGCAACACCATTCTGCGCTTGAGTCCGAGCACAAGACTTCTGAAAATAAATTCCCGAATCACATAAATGTTGCAGTAAAGAATGTTATCAAACTCACGTCCACCATCACTTTAGAAAAATTTAATTTTGGATTTAAAAGATTCTCAACAAGTTTTTAAAAAGCTAAGAAAGTCGAATAGACATCAGATTTCAACTTAAGTGGATAAAGCCATGAAAACGCGAATAATCATCAGCAAAAACCACATAGCAAAGAGAGGTGGGGGTGGTTGTAGTGGTGCCAGAAATGCTAGGTATCAGATATGAGGGATAAGGGGCCCGATGGGTCACGGATGGAAAGGTGGCGATGGTGTCTTTCCTGCTTTTGGGGTGGGCAGGTGGGTCATGAGCAGGTGCAGTCAGGTGCAGACGTGGGGTTTTCTCACTCTAACAAAATACAACCAAACAAGCCTCCTCAAACATCCTCGAACGCAATTACAGCAAAGCAGAGAGACAGGCTCTTCTGTGAGCCCAGAAACTGCAAAAAACACAAGGAAAAAACGCTTCAACTTCAAGAATGTAAATTAGAAGAGGACAAACACCATTCACACTGATTCCTCACCAACAAAAACCACCCCCGTAGTCTTGTCCTTAACACAAACAGAAACTCACGTCAAAAACTATGCAAGAAATTATCCCCACATAACACCAGAACGAACATCGAATTATGTTTAACACAAGAGGACATGACACACCTTCGTTAGAGCAAAAGAGAGCGACTAGGGAAAAATTTAAATTTCCAAGTTGTGTGTAAGTCTCATTGCCATGCAGCATAATAGAACTCCGAACCAGTGTAAAGACAACATTGGATAACTCACATCTATGACGTCATGTGAGATGCAGCTCTAGAATCTGGATACAAAACGGAGTCATTTTGTTTCACCACCACCAACTGACAGTGCAACTAGGGCACATGTGACACCATCAGAGAAGAAAGCACAAAGTTATGATTGAAACACTGAGACAATAAGATACTTAGTGACACAGATACCAACAAAACCACAAGTATCGAAGGAAAAAATTGTAGCTAAATTATCGTTAGAAAAGTTACTTCTAACTGAAGACAAATCATTAGCAACCATAATTGGCACAAAAATAATCAACATATGAAACATTATGAAAATTACCCATACCATTATTTCGGCATGCATTACCTCGCTACCACATCCCTCCATTGCCGCGTCCGCCGTTGTTGCCACGACCACCTTTGTTACGATTGTTCCTATTTTTGTTCTTTCCACCCCTTGACCTTTAGAGACCTGACCACCCGCCCTGGATGATAGAGACCCAAAGATCAGACTGGCACTTTAATCAAAACCTGATGAGCGAAATTGTGATCATGCCAAAACACTTGCCGCAACCTTAATGCGCTGCTCATGTTGAAGTAACTTAGGACGAAGATCATCAAACGTCAAAGACGTTTGAAACCTTAACAAGTGGTGACAAAGGTTATCGTAGTCACGATGCAATCCAAAGCCAGTCAAGTATATTGAACCAAATCATACTGAAAGCTTGAGACACTGAAAAGCAGCTAACGAATCACTGTGGCCTTAATAACGGTAAAAACACATCCATGATACACTGTTCAGGTTTCTTCATATGACTTGATCACCTTTCAATTTCATAGACACAACCATACTAGCATGCAAGAAACGTGACGCAATATTCATCTCCCTGCAGTATGTAATTCATGAACATCCATCATCACGTGAAATGTCGCATATAACCACAATTTAATTTGTTTATCAAATCTCAAATAATCATAGAATTGTAGATTAGGCAAGAATTGCCCAAGGTTATCAATAAAAGTAGAAAGTGCAAGCGTAGCAAAATGCCTTCGAAATACCAAGCAATTGATTTATCCCAAGAAAAACACATCCTTTGAAGTTTTCACATATGAAAATGCGCGGGAGTGAACAATTTAATGCAGGTAACACGTGTAATATCTGGGTCGTAAGAGAATGTCGTGGGCAAAAGCGGTTGAAAAAACGACGAATAGAGGATGGATGGAATAAATTTCCCACCACTCGATGATGGCGAGAAACCTGGCAGATGGCGCAAGGTGTCCGTATCCCAATGGGGGCTGCCAAGTAAAGCACCCAAATTACAACAAAAAGAAGAAGGCGTTGGCGGTGCTACACCGGGCAGTAACCATGTAATTCGCCTGATCAAGGTGGCGAAACCAGCCGTTGAGCGGCGGTGTGGTGGTCGTTGACGAGACCACCGGAAGAAAAACCATGTGACATAACAGGTGTCGTTTGATGAATAGCGGGCACGCTTCTGCGAGGGCGCTTGAGGTGATGTAACGGCGTTTGAAGCTGGCCGGACGGACATCAGCAGGTTGAAGCGACCGAAACCTTGAGAAGGAGAGCAGCAGACATGAGATACTCGCCGGAAGCTTACTAGGGTTTAGGGTTTCAAAGACAAAAAAAACGGTAGGTTAAAGCTACACAGAAGGGAAAAATTTGGCAACACAGGCTTTTGATACCATGGCCGAGTATTGAGAATATTGATTGGCTTCTTTGTTTAGGTTCTTTTGACAACTATTATATATATAAGGTAAAAACATCTTACAAGACTAAGAGTCTAGTGACACAAGTACCTCCCAGTAAGATTTCATTAGATAAAAACATAAGAATAGAACGAGGAATATTACTTTATATTTTTTTCCTTTATAAAGGCCACTTAGTTTTTAATTCATTAAAAATTCTTTGTTACCACTACCTGTAATTAAAGTATGGTAATGTCAAGGATTTGTAATATAGCCCCTCTAACATCGTAACCTTTATTGAAGAAAGAAGAATCTTGTCCTTAATTAGTCTTGTAAAAAATAAAGAATTGAGATGAGAACTCAAACAAGTGAATGTGGAAAGAAATCAAGACATCTTATATATATAATCATATAGGCCATACCCGGTTTTGGATATATTGATTGAATTTTAGGGGATAGAATTTTAAGTATTTTATTTTGAATGAAACCATATACTTCCTCCCGTTTTAGAATAAGTGATACAGTTACTATAAATGGGTATTTTTATATAAGTGATACATTTTGGTGATTTACTTTATTTGGTAACTTTTAGCCAAGTAAAATGTCAATTCTACCCTTACTAAAGACATTAAGCCATGTTGGGTGTCTAATAAATAACCCTAACTCTCTTAATTTTACCCACCCCTCTACCTATCTCCTCCAAATCCTACCCAACACACACCACCATATCCACCCCACCCACCGCTGCTGGCAACACTGATTGCCACACAACTCACTCCCTCAACCACCCAGAAAGCCCACCTCCACCACGAGAATATTAATCCTAGCCTCCTTGCTTTGCTACCACCAAATCACTCCTAATTCCTCGAAACCACCCATTCTAGCCCCGAAACCACCTACACACCCAAACCACCTGTTTTGGTTGGATCTAGATTCGAGACATTATTTGAGTCCCCATTCTTCTTCATCGTTTTCGTTTGAATCTAGTTCGTTTTTGAATACTCCATTTGTTGGAGAATAATGTTATTTGTAATTGGTTAGTGCTTTGAATTTAGTATTTTTAGTAAAGTTAGACTGTCCCCCACCCACTCTTCTCTCTTTCTCTCCCCATTCATCACCAACAAAACAACTTCTCAAGCCGTAGAGTCGAGCTTCGGACCACAGTGGTTTCTTGCTCTTCGACACTTCTTTGATGAAAAATAGTAATGAACCACTTCGTTTCGTCACTTCTGCTCCGGTTTATCCCTTATTGAAGAAGACCGAAAAACATCATCTCATGAAATCTTCAAAATATTATCTCATTGCTCTTCCGTCGCCTCTCTTTTCATTAAATCTTTATCATTTAAAACATCCTACTGCTGGTGGCTATCAATCATCTTCCACCTCATCATCTTTTCTCATCCCCATCAAAAAGATAAATTTGGTATTAAAATATAAAAGAAACTGGCCCTAATGTGGGCCGGTGGTTAAGAGGTGGTTTCGGTGGGTAGGGTGGTTAGTGGAGTGGTTTCGGTGAGTGAGGGTGGTTTCTGGTGAGGTTGGGTGGCAGTTGGGACGGGTCTGGTGGTGGAGTTGGAGGAGAGAGAGTGGGGCAGTGGTGGTAGGTGGGTGGTGATTGTGGTTTAATTATATGCCCCATCCCTCACTTATCAAGGCTTAATTACACTTAAGAAATTTTGCCTCAAACTACGTTAAAGTGACTTTAATGTCCTTATTCTAAAACGGAGGAAGTATATGTTCCATGTTGAAGTATGATTGCCATTCAACTCTAGATTTCAATTGTTCGTTACTATAGATGTCCATATTTTAAACATTTTTCAAAGCTTTAATTATTGATAAGGTATATTTTAAAGAGCATTGTGATGATCAAAATTGCATGTATTATAATTTCAGTAGAAGGGAGTGAATTTACATCAGCCACGTGTACATAATTTATTTTTACATCTTTTTTTGGAAATAAGAATGCAAGTTCTGAGAGTATATATATGGGTAATTCGAATAAAAAATATTTAACTTAAATCTTATATGCATAGTTGTTGCCTATACTTATGTGACAAAGCTACTATTTAAAAGGCTTGATGCAATAATTGAGATATTATTATATGCTTCGATCCATATCCATACAAGATTTGGGAAATTGTTTTCTTGGGTGCAACGAGGTTCAGCTTTAGCATAATTTTACTTTAGAGCGTCGTGTTTTCACTATTCCATTACCTTATAAAAGGTACATAGACACTTCTATATATTGTAACATTTTTTAATGTAACCATTAGAGGTGTCTAGTGAGTTAAATTTTCTTAGTCCATTCTACTTTGGTAGACATCACAATTCAACCTAGATTGGCCTGCTTAGATGGTGTGTTGGGGTAAAATTTTACTCTTACCATCCTATTATTGATTAAGTCATCGATTTGTTAGCCAATTTATATTGATATTTTGACAAAAAGTCCACTTTTAATTGCCTCTAATAACCCAATCAACTTCCTTCGTTATCAATTCTGATTCTTTCGCACCTACTAGCTTGACTTATCTCTTGATCTGACCGAGACCACCTAGACCAGGCCATTGTTGCCATTGTCGATCACATTAGCAGATAACCTATACCACTTTTCAACCCTAATCATCATTTATGCTAGCATAATAGGCTATATACACATACTGTTCATGGATTAACAAAAATGTGCAAAAGCTCTATTTGCCTCTGCAGAGAATAGTCGGCTCGAAGTCAGCCCAGAAGAGAGCTGGCGCGAGACAACTCTCTCTAAGGAACTCGGCAAAATAGCCCCGTAACTTCGGGAGAAGGGTGCACCTAATATATATCCAAGTTCCAACAACAAGCAATAAAGTTTATTGATAGCGAATTATCCGTTAATCTTATTCATTTCAGTATCATTTCTCGAGTTAAAATATGCTTCATCCTCCCTTAATTTTTTACATGAAACACTTTGACTTTTTTACATAATGTTTATATTAACTTTAACTAGTTAATGTTTTACTATATAAAGTACAAATTTCATTGAATAAACTATTGTTAATTTGATTGGTCTCAATATGTATAAAATCTTGATTATTAATTAAGTAACCAAGATCATCAACTCGATTTCCAGGCTTCTAAACCAAATCAAAAAATAAATTAATCTAAATCAATCTGTCTAACTGTCTTAGGCAGATAAGTAACTAGGTTTAAGATGTTCCAAATGAGTTATCTACAATTGTAAGATCATACCCCCCAAATATTAGGGCACATATACCAAGTAAGTCTTCTATACTCCTAGATAATAGGGTAGTCTAGTTTTGATGCATTACTTAATTAAGTTTAAACATGGGATCATGTGAACACAAGTATTTTGTGATTTATTAGCTTCTTGGTAGGAACATGCCAACATCTTCTTTTTTGTGTATATTAATTTGGAATTAATACATAAAGCAGTGGAGGATTAAGTTTAAAAAAATAAAATTAAAGATCTAGATGCCCTATAAGTGGCCACGTGCTTAGTGGTTAAAATGGAATAAATAAATTAATTAATGAAGATTATAATGGATTTTGTTGAAGATATTGTTAATAATCTATGAAACAAATCCTGGCATGTTGAGGGCGATCATTGGGTTATAATATGAACAGCTGCATGTGGTAGGCACCTGGGTGTGCATTTGCAAGAACATGGAACCTCCACAAAGTACTACTTAGCTCCTATCTAGTACTTGCTTTATTTTTTATTCCTTTGTTTTTGGGGTAGTTTACTTTTATCAAATTGCTAATGGTAGCCCTAATCACTAATGCCCTAATGGGTGGATTGGTATCCGATGATAAATTGATGTAATGACAATATATTTATAAATATCTTTGTGCATAAAGTCACGCATAAATATCATTGTGAATGTTTAATTGTCACTGATGACTTTTTTGTTAAAAAAGTTGCAACATCATGAAAATTATCTATGAAGTTTTTTTTTAAGATCGATGGAGTATCATTACCATTAGTATCAACTATTAGGGTATTTAATTATGTAATTATCAACTCTTAGTTTGTATTAGTTAGAGCCTTTTATTCTCTATATATATAATAGAACAACATAAACATGTTAGCTAATTATTCAAGTACTCGTAAATGGTATCACGAGCCTAGCTACAGTTTCACTACGGCGGACCACCATGTCTTCCACCCCTGCGGCCATCGCAGCCATCCACAAGACCGGTAGTCCCCACGCCGGTTATTGCACCAGCCGCACGCCCGTATTAACATTGATGGTGTAGTGTTACGTTGTAAGTATCAACCTGAGTTTTTAGGTTTCTTAATTTTTCAACCAAATAAAAGTACCCCCCTCATATAGTTTAGGTTGAAGTAAGAGGTATAGTTTCTTTTATATATAAAAGGTACAAGATAAATTTAGGGGATCCTTCTCTCAAGGGTGAGGAAGTAAGAGACGTAATACTTCCATTGCTAAATGGAGAAATTAATGAGTATTTGAGTTAAAATTTTCTTTACAAATAAATAATTACTATCCAGGCATCCCAATTATCAAACATTTACTAAATACAAAGGGTAGGATTAGAGACAGACTTTCTAGGCAATTTATAACATAAGATTGAACTGCATATACCTAGGAGTGTAGGCAGACGAGACTCTCATTGAGTACCTCGGGCTCAAACTCGATTAAAACTCATTTGTGTTGGATTATTTCATGAAAGAACCGAGTGCGAACAAGTTTTAGAGTTGAGAACGTGATCATAGTAATATTTGTTTATTTATAAACATGAACTACTCGTTTACATATGTTCACCTTGAACAAACTCGGATATATTCACAAAGAACTCATTAGGAATCATTGTCAGTTTTCCGATTTTTGGTTTTTATGTTTTTGAAGTCATATGAATTAAGTAGTATTATTAACTTAAAATTGATCATATTCATAGTAATCATGCTTATTTTGAAAACTGAAATTACTTTTTCTGGTTTCCATATTCTGGTTTTTGGTTTTCAAAAAAACAAAAAATTGAAAACAAAAAATGATAACAAATAGAAGCTCGTCTTATTTATATTCATGAACATATTCGTTTGTTTAATAAAAAACTCATATGCTTTCATTTAAAAGTCGATGTAGGTGAAAATTTGTTTAGACATTTTATGAACAAAATCACGTTTAGACGTTTTTGAAAAACAGCTCGTTTAGACGTTTATAAGCCTCATTTAAATGTTTATGAACAAAACTGAACAAAAACTTCTTTATGAGCTCAACTCGATTTATAAACTAACCAAGCTTGAACATGATATTTCTTGAACAGGCCGAGTTTGAACATATTTAGAAACTTGTAAGAAAGCTCAGGCACAGGGCTCAGGCACGTTTAAATTAAGCAAACTTGAATATCAACCACGTAATACTTATTAAACTCGGCTCATTTACATCGAACAATGTCATTCCAAGATCATGAAATAGATCGTGTAATTAATGATTATTAAGGTTATCATTATAGAATTTTTTACCATATTTTTTTAAGGGTAATGTTATACATAGAATATGTATAAGCATTTATTATACTCACTCCATTTCACATTAATTGTTATGCTTCTTGTTTTCACGCATGTCAATGCAAACTTTCGATCGTTAATATCACTAATTGTGTATTTGTAAAATTATAAAAGTAGAATTAATTAACTACATCAAGATGAATCAAACAAGATCCTCTGTGACTATATTTTCTTCTCGTATAAATTGTAAACGGCGGTCAAAGTGAACTTTGTGAATAATTTTTACTATGAAAGTGTAACATTCTTTGTGAAACCAATGTAATATTACTTTAAAAGGTATTAAGTTTGGAATTTATCAACAAATCACGTGTAAATTTATAAACAATATTTCTTTTAACTTCTTAAACATAGTTCTTAGTATTATGTACATCATTTTCCATTTTTAATTAGAAGGGTAGCAAAAATTACTCATACAAAGTGACAAGATCCCTTGAGTTCTAAGGTTTGAGTCAACGGTTAATTTAGATGTTTATGTTATCCTTTTTGTTAAATGGGTATGCTAATAGGGTCAAACTCAATAATAAGTTTATACTACCATATGATTAGAGAAAACATTTCTATTGAACTTTGTGCCAATTACTTTAACCAAATGATTACTTCTTGGATAGATAAATCTTTGCAGTAAAGCCAAAAGATGATCATATCTACTTTCTAGAACATCATAGTCCAACCTGTAAAGTTTAAGTGTTTAACCTCTTAAGTTTTTTATTCCTCGTTTTTATTCAAGTGAAAAACTCTAACCTGGTTGGTTGGGCTTTCTGCACTTTATATTCTAACAAGGGATTTTGTTAATATTTGTTTGGTTTGGATAATGTATCAAATACCATCCTTATTTAATGGTAATTTAACGTTCTAAAATATTGCCCTCACATCATCGACATCAATTATATTGCCCCCCTAAGACAGCCTTTTCGTTCTACTATTGAATTACGCAATCTATAAAGATGATAATTATATTACAATTCCTCCACATTTCCTTTCTATTCTGACTTAAACCAAATGAACTAAATATTTTAATTTTTTGCTATCAAAAAAAAAAAAATTTAACTTTAAAGCCTTGATAGTCATTAAAAAACTATTTAGTTCAAGTAATGTAACATAAAGAGAATGGAATCGAAATGGTTGGGAGGAATATTTAAAAATTATGACCTCCTTTTGTTAGAAAGTGGAAAAGAGAAGGTTGGATGAAGAGAGGTTGTGCATGCACCATCTGTACAAGGTAATGTTTTCCCCCCTTCAAACAAAACTCTTTCTCTCTAACAAATGCCCAAATCCATTTCAACACAAAACCAACCAACCATCCATTCTACTTCTATTCCTTCTTCAATATTTACCTTAACTCATCTTTTATCCACTTTCTCTTTTCCTCTCTTTTTCCCTAAATAGATTTGATTTTCTAATAACCATTACTATACAAAATTAACGTTGAACCGGGTTGTTTTTCCCTTTTGATGTCCCCCCTCCTTCTCACTTCATTATTAATACTAGGTTCAGTTTATAAAAACCGGGGTAGACCGATTCTCTGTGTACGAGTGAAAAAGTCATGCTACTAGAGTGGACTTATAACATGGGAGATTGTAAGTAGTAAGGGCTATTGACTACATGAAATTTTTCTGTTCATGGGCCATTACCTATACTAGGCTTAATACTGGAATTAACTTGTAAAGGATTTAGTCATTTTAAATATTGTAATCTTTTTACATTAATAAAAAAATTCTTTTAGAAGGGAACGGCTAAAAATTCAAACCTTGTGTCAATAATAAACTATTTTTCTTGTCTAAAATCTCATTATCAAACATAATCTAGTTAGGGCCCGAGGTTTAAGGTAGGAAAGAAACAAAGCCTTAATTCCTGTGTCTGATATAAGGGAGGATTTAGTGAGTTAACCACCTTGTAGTAAGCCGGAGCAGAAGCATTATTTGAAGATCCAGTACCAACTAAGTTTAGGTATTGGTCAAAAACCCTCTATCTAGTTGGGTGCAAGAACATAGTAGCCTTGTAAATATAAGTATTTTTTCATTTGTTTAAAATACAAGTAGTAGAACTGTTATACTTAATGCAATCAAAAGTATTCTGCAAGAGAAAATTAAACATGATTTAACTTCATGTTATTTATTATTTCTTTATTCTGTATTATATGGTATATTACATTACTACCATATTTATTTAGTATATAATCAAGTTGATTAGAACTAATAATAATAGTTTTGATTTAATAGAACAAAAAGCAAATAAAACTAAGATTCAAGGTTTAAGTATAATAAAAGGGCTGAGGTGAACAATGTAGTGTACTTTAAAAATTACCTAAGTATTATATTGGGAATTACTTTATATATTGCAATTTCTATATAGTATTTCGTTGAAATAAGTTACCTTCTTTTTCTATAAGAATCACATAAGTTTCAAAGATTTAAAAGATATTATAAATTGTGATATAAAACTTAGTATGAAATCAAATATTTTACGATGATGGGAATTATGCACTTGTTCCTTTTTGTTTAGTTACTATTATATAAGTACTCTATTACCTTTCTCTCTCAATTAGGAATAAATATTCTTTTGTCCTTGTTAACTGTTGTCCAAGCTGTATATTCTTTTTTCGATCACAATTCAATTCTTTAGTCTTCAAAATAAAAATTTAGGATTTATCCCTAGTTTGTCCCTTCGTTCCAATCCATTCAATGTAGTTATACATTTTGTCCTTTCAAAAGCGTATTGTAATTTTTTTCAAATTGAAAACCCCGTGAAATTGAAATGATACAAAAGATACCTACAACAAAAAAATCAAATAATATGATAATTATTTCAATAGTTGTACATCCTCAAAAATCTAAATGCATCACAATTATATACTATTCTTAATATCTAGGATACATGTTCTAAATATATATCCCTCCAAAACAAAAAAATTCCAAGGGTCGTCACTGCCCCAACTTCAACTAACAAGCAAGGATATTCTCTTTTCTAATTCGCGAGACGTTGCTCTCGTTCTAAGCCAATCAACTCATGGTTAGGCCAGATTAAGAATTGACATCGAAATTGCGACCAACGCTTGAAAGTAAAAGCACTAATAGCCATCCAACATTATTAAGTAATTTCTCATAATATTTGAGGTGACATAAGCAAGCAATTATTCTTTATAAAAGTAAGTAGTGGAAAATCAAACCATATGAGGACTAGAAGGCCCCATTTAAAGGTTCAATAGATTATCATGAAAGAATTTCTCCATCTTGGTAAGAAATGAAATATTGATCAGTACATTTGTTTATGAAGGTAAGAAGGTAGACTTTGAGAGAAATATGGAGAAAGTATTCCAATAGAATGAATTATCGACCTTGAATGAAAATTATCAATTAGATTTCGTTTTTTCCTTTTCAAATTTTTATTATTATGAATCCAACAAAAAGTTATGGATAATTACTTACAAAAGAGAGTGCTATATTTGAAATCATTGGAAAAAAAATTAAACATATTGTGTGAAAACTTATTTTTATGTGGCACTAACTTTTATATGATCAAAATGAATGTAGAACTTAAAGTATATACTATAAGTAGATGAATCTGTTTCAAAAAAGAAAAAGTTCCTTACAAGCCGGTCTAAACTGTCCACAACATTCCAGAATGATTTCTTTCCGGAGTTTCTGTCACCAAAAAGTTGTGATCCAGTTTTAGTCAAGCGATTTGGATTCCCTTTCTCCGATTTTGGACCGGTCTAATGGGTTCAAACAACTAGTGTAGAGGATTTGACCTCCATCAATACGCTTCGTACCATGGATGGAAATTGGAAGAAGAGAAAATAGTGGTAGTAGGAAAGCCAAAAGAAAAAATGATATATAAATTATATAAACTAAACTAAAAAAAACTCTATAAAAATACTTCTAAGATACAAATGAAGTTATTAAAAAAAAATGATACAAGAATTGCATAGAAATGATATAAATATACTAAGGGTTTCATCAATAGTGAGTTAACTAGGCAGAACTAAGCAGAATTTAATGGAGCTGAATTAAATTGAATTGTATTTAACTAATTGTAATTAATAATATTATAATTGAAAATTAATCAATTTAAAATATTAAATTATTAATGTTACTATTAAATTATTAATAAATAATAAATAATTATTAATCAATAATATCGTCCATCAGTCGAAAGCTTTGTACACTTGATCAGACACGTAATTTTAAATGATAAGTTGTAGTTTGGTTATCAATTGTATTTTATTAAAAAGGTAATTGT